>PVKZ01000796.1:0-601389 GCA_004027375.1 Macroglossus sobrinus | reverse complement strand
GTTACCAGGCCTTTTGAGCCATGCTTCTCTTGCTCAGGCCCGCTTCCACTTCTGAAAGTGTACTTTCCCTTCTAATAAAACTTTTCTTTTCTACTGTATATCGGTGTCTTGCTCAATTCTTTGTTTGAGACATCAAGAACCTGGACAACGTGCCAGGAAAAGACCCCACTCTCTGGTAACATTATTGTTCACATTTTACGGATTAGAGTATGAATGGTCAGAAAAGTTAAGACAATTGACCCAAGGCTATACAGCTAATCAGTGAAAAAACTCAGATGCAAACTTTGGTCTATTCAGACTTCACAGTGGATGTTTCTTCTACCGCTTTGTGTAAAATAATATATTCCATTGCATAGATGTACTATTTAAGTTAAATAGCCATACTTCTCTTGCTCAGGCCCGCTTCCACTTCTGAAAGTGTACTTTCCTTTCTAATAAAACTTTTCTTTTCTACTGTATATCAGTGTCTTGCTCAGTTCTTTGTTCAAGACATCAAGAACCTAGACAACGCACCAGGAGAGGACCCCACTCTCCAGTAATAGTCACATTCAGGATGTATTTTAGAAGTTGAGTGACAGATTTGGAATTGGAGTGACTTCAGGAAATGAAAGAAAGGCAAAAGTTAAGGATAATTCAAGATGGAAAAGACTGAAAAAGAAATAGTTGCAGTCAAGAGTTCAGTTTTAAATGTGTTATATATATACTTGGTGTTGAGTCTCTACCTTCATATATAATCAACATGTGACTTGACTAGCCCCAGAGTGGGAGACAATAATAGAACCCTCAAAAATACTTAGAAATATGGGACAAAGGGAGAACACATTCTCTCCCTAGGTGGGGGCTTTGAAGAGGGAATAGGTCTTCGAGTTCCCAGCACTATGCAGTGGCCCCTAATACAGCTGCAGTAGAACAAAGTTTGTTTCTATAGTAGAGAGCTTGAGAGAGCCAAAGAAAAGGCAGCCAGCCAGGAACAGCATGGGAGAGAAGCCCAATGTCCCTGGCCCCTAGAATAATACAGAACAGCTTAAAGGGGAACCCTGAAGTCTTTTATGGGGACTCTCCCTCTCTGCAACAGAGAGCTTTGCAACCAGCCACCAGATGGTAACACTGACACCTCTGATGATGGCAGCAGGTAGCAATAGCCAAAGGCCAAAGACCAGACAGAATGAGTGACATTCCAGTTTCCAGATGCTTGTATGGGAAAAAAGATGGCTTGGACCATTTGCCTCTCTCTGATGCTAGAAAACTGATGCCACTTTCAAGTGAAAGCAAGGGATGAGGAAAACTCTGAATTAACTCAGTTTACATATAAAACAATAAAGAAAACATGAAGGTGACTAAGTTTATCTAGAAACTATTACAATTACATGTTTTGCCTTTAGGCAGAATGTGGATTGATGAGTTTCAAAAAGTAGCTCTATTTTGTTAAACACCTATTTAAACTTACTTGGAAATCTATACTGACAATGGTAAATAACTCATTGGCATTTACTCCTCAGTTGCTTCCACAGTCTCTTAGGAGGCTGTGGGAGGTGTTTAACATTGGCTTATGAATGACTCTACCATTACTACTGAGTCTATTAAAGGACTATCTCTGGTTGCATTAATAGGGTTATATCTTCTACAAAGGTATTTCAAAGTTGGACTTCAATAACCTACACTGATTTGAGTTCAAAAGCTTTTCACTCTGTACTCATCAAGCCTACATGCTAAACACATCAACATCCACCACATAACTCAGACATGTGCCTAAGAGGAGTTATGCTGAGAGACAAATGTGAAAAACAGATCACATGCTCCTTCACTCCAACAATGACTCTTCATTACTAGACCAAAGTCAAATTCTCCAAACAAGATTCTTGGTTTCCTTGGAAAGAAACTCCTGTCGAGACTATAATTTATCATTTATACTCATTAAATCTCACTCTGACATAAGCCAGGACCCCTCCTACATAAATAAGTGACACTGTCCTAGAAATTTTAGTCCAAGTTGGAAGCAGACCAATGCCTACTTAGGCCATTTGGAAAAGAATTTTGATATAGCTGAGTTATTATAGTAACTCTCACATCACAGAGTTTTATGCAAGTCATGAAAAGCCATTATGAAGGCCACCTTTGCTCGTAATAACATGCTTGTGTAACCTAGTCTATCTATTGATTCTTGGATAACCAGAGGGGATCTATACTTATTTTCTCATCTTCCTCTTCTGTCCTAGTCTGTTCAGGCTGCTATAATAAACTACTATAGATGGCTTATAAACCAGATAAATTTATTTCTCACAGTTTCAGAGACTAGAAGTCCCAGATTCAGATGTCAGTATGGTCAAGTGCTGGTAGGAATCTTTTCTGGGTCACAGACAGCCAGTTTCTTATTATATCCTTACATGATGAAACAGAGAGAGAAAGCACTCACTCATGGCTTTTATAAGGGCACTAATACCACTCATGAGGGCTCTACCCTCATGACCTCATACAATCCTAATCATTCCACAAAGGTCCCACCTACTAATAGCATTATATGACAAGGGCATAAAGTTCAAGTTATGAATTTGGGGGGACACAAGAGTTCAGTCTCAAACAGCCTCCTTTTCCACTTCTAATTCTTTAAGGTATAATTTAGGTAAGATATTAAAAATCACTTCATGATTTGTTCATTTGTTCAAAAATATTGATGGAGGGCTTATTATATACCTAGCCCTGGTTCTAGATTGCTGGTAAAACATCAGAAAAGAAGACAAATAAGGTCATTGAGCTGATATCCTAAAGGTGAGGGGACAGGGTGTGGAGAGATGGTGTATGTGGAATAGGCAACACAAAAATAAATAATCACATGCTATAGTTAAAATAATACAGGTTTATCTGCCTGAGAATAAGTGAGGAAGTACAGTAGTTCTTTATGTAGTCATAGCAGAATCTAACTTCAAAATTTGAATTGTCGTTTTTGCCAGAGTTAGTCAATTATATTTGCATCTTTCTACACTTTGCAACCTTCAGCAGTTTGATCCATGTGAGATTACAATATCACTAAGAGTTATTTATTTTAACTCTATTTAAACTTGTTACTGCTATGAAACCACATTGACAATGTGGTATATGGAGCACTACAGTGGGTTAGAAAGGGCACAAGCTTTAAGGTCGAGGACATAAGAGTTCCAATTCCTGGTCACACATGCTAGCTATGTGCCCCTGAGCGAGTCACTTAATCTCATGAAACCTAATCCTACCATCTGCAGTATGAGAATAGTAATATTTAACTCAAAGTTTTGTTATGCAAATAAAAATAATGATAAAATTAAATAATATGTCTTTACTTGGTTTGATTAAGGAGTCATCAAAGTATAAACCTGGAATCGTTTTCCAGTTTTCTCAAATAATACCTATCAAATGTTCCCTTTCAATCTCCATTCCACCTAGGTATAAGCTCCATAAAGACCTCTCAGTCCACCCTTTCTTCAGCCTTGTTTAAGTATCTCATATCTTACTCACAAAAGCTGGACACACTCCTGGCTGGAAGTGTTTGAAGGTGGGGAGGAAGAAATGTGGTCTCCAGAGCCAGCACTCTATATTTAAGCTTTGGTGGCAGTGAGAGGATGCATGGAGCTATCTGTCGCTCGAGTGATTGATTACAATGCCTGGCGACAAATCCATTTCCTTTTTTTTTTTTTTTAGTTGTTATTTTTTTCTTGGACACTGACTGCTTATCAATTCCTCCTTTGAAAGAGATATGAAGTGTTGACTCTTTTGGGTTCTTAGGAGGTCACTTTGGGCCTCCACCCCCATGGTCCCTTCTCACCTCAAAACCAGTCATACCTGGGGCCTCCTCACACAGAAGGATACTAGAGACACTGCCCAGGTTACAGCCACAATTAGCAATGTTTTTCCAACACATGGGAAATTTACATATCCTTACTAAATGTAGGAAATAGAGCTGAACCTGTCACTCCACTCACAGCTTTGTTATCTTCCTCTTGCCTCTCTATCCAAGCCTAGACCTATCAGGAAGCATGCTGGCTTGATGCTTTAGCAACTTTCAGGAAGGTAAAGGTCATCATTTGTAGATTTCACAGAGAGGGAAAAACTCAGGCATTCACTGACAACACCAACCCAAAATACCAACTTCAAAGCCTCCTTCGGCATCCCACTAAGATTAATGCCAAAATCTTAGTCACAAGCATTTCCCAATAACTACAAAATTTAACACTGACCACCACTACAGCCACATCCCATGCCAGTCCAATCCCCTTGCTATCTGTATCCCTGCCCTCCTATCTTCTTTAAGATCATCAAACATGCCACGCTACTCCTTACCTCAGTGTAAGGACAAAGTAGGGTTTAGTGGGAGGGTGAAGTGGGCTAAGGGTATCAAATATATGGTAGCTGAAGAAAACTGGACTTTGGGTGGTAAACACACAATATAATATACAGATGTCAAATGATAATGTACATCTGAAAATTATATAATTGTATTAACCAATGTCACCCCAATAAACTTAATTTAAAAAAATAATAAAAAGGACAGACAAGAGCACTTATGATAGAGTTCTGAAGAACAATAATATTTTCTGGTGGTTTAAAGAAGAAAAAGATCACAAAAGAACCAGAGGAGAAATATCCAGTTAGGTAAAAAGAAAACTGGAAAATGTGATGTGGCAGAAGCCAAGTAAGGAGAGCATTTCTAAATAAAGTTAGTGGTCAACCGTATGAACGTTATTTAAATGAAGCCCAAGAATTAGTCTGAATTTGACCAGCTGAAGGAGACTGGTAACCCTGAAATAAAAGTTTTAGTAAAGTAGTGAGGACAGAAGCTAGATTGAAGTACCATAAATGTGAATGGGAGATGAAGAACTGGATGATCTGGAAGATAATTATACTTAATAGTAGAAATAGTATTTATTAGCACTTAAATTATTTTAACTTCAGATGTACTTAACTTTTTGCCAAGTACTCTGCTAAGCACTTGCAAGCATTTCTCACTAAATCCGCACAGTAACATTATAAACCAAAGAAAATTGAAATGTGCTAAATAAATTGACAAAGGAGCAGCTAGTTAAACTGTGGTTGACTGAATAATGGCCCCCAAAGATAACCCAAGTCATAATCCTTGGAACCTACAATGTTACCTAACATAGCAAAAGGACTTTGCAGATGTTAACGGTCTCGAGATGGGAATATTAACCTGGGTTATCTCATGAGCCTTAAACATGATCAAAGTTGTCCCAAGAGAGGCAGAGAGAGATCTGACACTGAAGAAAAAATACAATGTCATAACCTCAGCAGAGAGAGAGAGAGATTTGAAGATACTACACTGAAGAAAAGGACTTTGAGATAAAGAATGCAAGGAATGCAGCTCCAAAACAGAAAAAGGCATGGGAACTGATTCTCCTAGGACCTCTGGAGCAGCACAGCTCTGAAATTAAGAATTTTAATTTCATCCTAGGAAACTGGTTTCAGACTTCTGAATTCCAGGACTGTAGAGGAATAAGCACATGTTGCTTTAAGCCACCAAGTTTGTAACAATTTATTATGGAAGCCACAGGAAATGAATACAGACATGGTCATGATACTTTCTCTCATACAATTCTACAATAAATCAAAGTATCATGCATGTGGAAAACAAACAGAAGGCAAGAGAGAAGAGAAAGAAAGGGAATAAATAATAGGCATAAAAGAAGAAGGGAGGGGAAAGTGGGAAGAGAGAAGAGAAAAGGAAAGAAAGAAGATTAAAGGATAGGAGGGGAGGGTGAAAGAGGAAAGGAGAAGCAAGAATAAGACCGTAAATATTCTTAAAATGACATCAAAATTGTCCATGGTAACTTCACCTCAAGGACTATTTTCTAAACCTGAGAGCTGGCATTTGGCCTATAGCTGAGAGCTAGCTGAGAGTTATCTTGTTACTACTTATCACTGGCTATCATTTACTATACTGAAATTATGTTGCGACATCTTCACTTAACATACTGTAATAATCTCTTTAAAAAGCAATTTTATAAATACATTATTATTTGGATATATTTCATTTCACATTTAAATAATGCTCTGGTATATGTTAATCAATGACCACATCTTAAAAGATATACCTGTATCCAATATTTAATAAAAGAAGAGCAAGGTTAGCAGGAAAACCAATGATTTCTATGTCTAACATCACCATTCAAAGGAACAGAAACTTACAGCAACTTCTATCCCTTGGGGTCAAGGGCATATCTGAGTATAGTCAAAAATACTGAATCCTAACCTCTGATTCACCACGTCTTCACGGGATTCTTTTCCTAGGTGAGGTTAGTGTTACATCACTTTTTCTTAAGGAAAATTAAATACTGCATTTGAAGTCTCTAAGATTTGGAAGAAATTAGAAGAGAAACATTTGGAGTCCATATATAGGTTCTGAATACCCATAGTACAGAGATTTTCCTAATATGCTAATGAGTAGTCCTCTTATTAAGAGCTGAAAACTACAACATTGTAAGGGAAAATTTAAGAATTAGTAAGGATAGAGAAGGTACTTAGGTGGGAGAAATGCTTTTAATTCAGTCTTTCCCTTTTAAAAACAGCAAGTAGCAACCAAATAACATAACATACAAAGGGTCTGGGGGTTTTCTATTTTTTGATTTTTTGATGAAAATGCCAGGTAAAGAGGTCTTTATGTTTAAATCCACACAGACTGCATTCTCCTCCCCCTCTGAAGATTGTTTCCCGCTGCAAGCACAAAAAGGCAGGCAGACTGCTCTCCGTTTCTGTCCCACAAAGCACGAGTAACAGCAACATCTAGTGGCATGTGATGATAGAGGATGGTGAAACTAAAATGCTCAGTGAGAGTTGAGCGCAAAACCCTGGAAGGATGTTGCTACATTTAAGGTTTCCTGATGATATGAGGACAAAATTGTATTCTAAAAGAAAGAGCGAGTCCTGTCTTCAAGCAAATGATCTTGTTCTGGGTCAACAATAGGGATGGGGGAAAAGTCACTTAGAGTCACTGCTGGGAAATGGCGAAGCCTGTAGTCAAATTATACCACCCTAGTCTTGCAATTGGAAATGTGTCAATATTGTTGGGATTTAAAAAATTAAAAGCATTATATATGTGGCTATAAGAAATTATGCTTCTCAGATAGGAGAAAGGCAGCTGAATACCAACTTCTGAATGCTAACCTCAAAAATCTATCCAAAGATATTAAATTTCACTATTTTTTTTTTTTATTATTTCAGATTACTTTCTCCTGTTGACAGAAGAGGCCACCTCAGGCCACTCTCTACCAGCCTAAACTCTGGCACTCAGTCCTTTGTATTAGACTTACCAGAGACACCACTCTGTCCCTCTTTCCCTCAGGTGCCAGCCACAGCATCCTTTTGTCTGGCGGCCAGGTCAACAATCTCTCTTGTCATCTGCCTTTTTCACCTCTTCCCTCCTCCTCCCGCTCCATCAAGAAATCTATTTCCAAGTTGGCAGGCAGAAGGTCAGAAATCTTTGAAAGGTGCAACTTCCACTGCCCACACTCAGGTCTTGCCTCTGCACATATTACCAAATACCAACTTACTTTTCTCCCTCCTCCATAATATCCTGTATCTCAGTAATGCCTAGGCTGTCACCTGAATCTTGCCCTCACATCTGTTTCCTTCCCCTTCCTCTGCAGTAGGGCTGTCTTTTATTATTAACATCCTGTCCTAGAGGCTCAGCACATCTTGTCATCTGTCCGGCGATCAGCAGCCTCTTCAGAGTTATCGACTCTGGGACTTGTCTCTTCAAAGGCGTCTGGGGACCTACAGCTGGCCCAAAAAAATCTGGGGAAAGGAGAGCTGACAGCTTCCTGAATCCCACACAATCACATCTTTGAAAAGTGGGCCAAGTTAAAACAACAACTTAGGCTAGTGTGACAGAAACACAGAGGACAAAAGCACACTCAACCCAAATAGGTGGCAGTTTCTTTATACATTTTGAAATAACATATTCAGGCCTCCTTTAGAATTGTCTTTTTGGGGGGGAAATTAAATATCTTGTTTGGTTTTTGCTTACTTTGAAAGAATTTTTAAACACACATACTAGCAGGGATTTGCTACCTTTTTAGTTTTAAAAAGGGGACCATGTCAATGTTAAATTTTGAAACTATAAATTGTACAGAAATTGTATTCTAAAAATATGGGATTTTCATCTCACTTGTTTCTAACCTCTTGTAACCACTATGCTATCTCTTTCAATTCTCCACCAAAACAGCAAAGTCAGAGATCTCAAAAAAGGGAGGAGTAAGGGTATGAGAGCATTTGAAAAAATAAAAAGAGATAAAAAGGAATTATTATCTATAATAAAAATATCCATTGAGCAGAAACTTAAAAAGTAACACCAAAATCTGTGAAACTAGAAAGATATTTAATTGTAGCAACCCAGAAAAGATAAATCAATAACTAGTAAGAAAAAGTGAAGTTACCAAAAAGTCTTTGAAGTGTGCTTTAGAGATATTATTACTTCTGTGTTGCTCTGTTATACATGTAACATACTGTTAAGACTCTTGACAAAATTATTTAAACTGAGGTGTTATAAGGAGATCATTTAGTTCCACACCATTCTTCAATATATGATGAAAGAATTCCAAAGATCTAGGTTTTTTTTTTTTTTCCCAGTAGTAAAGCAGGTACCAGAAGCTAACTTTTTGATTCCCAATCCAGTGTTAGGTGTATATCTATGTAGCATTTTTAAATAGTAAAAAACTAATATTAGAAAATATTAATATTAATTAAAAAGGATGTGGTTGTATTAAATAGATGATGCTATGGTCTGAATTGTGTCCCCCAAAATGCATATGTTGAAGCCCTAAGTCCCAACATAATGGTATTTGGATATGGGGACTTTGGAGATAATTAGGCTTAGATGAGATTATGATGGTGGGGCCCCCGTGATAGGATCAGTGTCCTTAAAAAGAAAAAGACAAAGACAAGAGCATTCTATCCACCACGAGCATAGCAAGAAGGTAGCTACAGAAATAATTCACGCCAGGAAGAGGCCCCTCACAAAGAATCAAACCTGCCAGCAACTTGATGTGGGTCTTCCCAGCTGCCAGAACTGTGAGAAATGTCTGTTGTTTAAACTGTTCAGTCAGGTATTTTCTTTAGGCAGCCTGAGCTAAGACTATGAGTTCTGCCTTACACACTTCTCCATTTCTAAAATAAATATAGCTGTATTCATGAAATCCTGACTATGCACTACTAAATCAACTAAATCATCTGATCTACCATGATTAGGCATATGATTGGTGAAAAAAAAAAAAACAGCTCCTTAAAAGCAAGCGCTTAAAGAGTAGAGATGGCAGCAGACAACATTCTTTCTTGGGGAGTGTAAAAGGAAAAGCAAAAGAACATAGAAACAGACTGAGATGAAGAACAGAGCCCTGGAAAGAGTGACAATGATTACAGATTTCACATATTGAATTTTGTTTGGAATTTGCTTTCTCCTCACTATGTTTTGTGTTGCTAAGAAGACATCCACCTTTAGATGATAGGAAGTCAGTATGTCATTCAGGGACTAATGCTATAAAGAAAGGTATAAGAAGGAACAGATTTCTGCAAACTAAAAGAACAATGGAATATTTCTCTGTCTTCTACAAATAAATGAGTGCTGGATTGAGTGCTTGCCTGTGGATTCAGCTCTCAAAGACATCTTTCATTATTCAAAACAATTCCCTGACTCCAAATAAAGAATTTATTGAAACTGGTTCTAAAAGATATCACCAGAAACCACCATAATCTGACATAACTGAGTTGAAATCCATCATTTCCTTGTTATGTGATCTTAAGCCAGGACTTAACCTCATTGAATCTTAGTTTCAGCCTTTAATTGGGAGATAATACATGTCTACAGTCTCTTACATGATATCCTTGGAACCTGATTTCAGAATTATTTTTTATTATATAATGTACTGCATAAACTGAATTTTATATAACACCCATAATGTCAGTGACACCACTTGGTAGGTGAACATATTGGGATATTGAATATATTCCAATAATCCACTGAATGAGAAAAATAAAATTTGTTAATAATTTGTGGGCTGCAATCCGGAAGTGTGCCTAGCTAAGTATAGGGTCTGCCCAAAGCAATTGGCACATGGTGAAGCCAGGGCTGCATAGCAAAGATCTAAACGTGGCTCTACACCTGGCCTGGCCCTAGGCATCCTGGAGCCTCCAACCTCCCACTGACACAGTGTCATCCCTGATCATTGTCAAAGCAATCGTCATAGTCTGTGAGAGCCCCACCCTCCCACCCTCTCACCCCCTACTCCCAACCTCTTACTTCACCCTCACACCTCCTGGGAGGTTCATCTGCTCCTTCCCTAGCAGCTCCAATTACAAGGACTGAAGCTAGACACTCACCTGAGCAAGCACACAGAGGAGACATCCTTTGTTACCAGGAAAGGTGTAGTAAAGCCTTTTTCAAGGACTACCACCTGACTACCAAGCCCTGATTCACAGTGGGAAAAAAAAAAAAAAAATGCCCTTTGTGCAGCTAGTGGCTGTGATCAAAAATTCAACACAAAATCCAACTTGAGAAAATTTTGAACACAAACATGAAAATCAGAAAAAATAATATGCATGCACTTTCAAAGTTTATAAGACTTGCTAAAAATCCATCAGTACTAGCATATCAATGAACCACCATTTAAGTGCAGCACAAAGGGTGTGGAACACACTTCACTTCAGCCCACAGGCTGAAAAGACATGAGAAAGTCCATCAGGGCTTTATATGTCAAAAAGGATGTTCCTCTGTCGCAAAAACATTGACAGAGCTCTAAAACATGTTAGAGAAACACATAAAGAAGAAATAATACATGAAGTATGCCAGACAACATTTAAATACAAAGATTATCTGAAGCAATATATGAAAACTCATGCCCCAGAAAGGGATGTGTGTTGATGTCCAAGGGCAGGCCATGACAGAACTTACAAAACTGTGTTCAATCTCCAGAGCTATATTCTCTTTCCAGGAGGAAGACATCCATTTATGTGTGAACATCTTGGCTATGGCAAATGCTTACAATGAAACAAAGTCTCACTAGGCATGCTGTTGTGCGTGACTCTGATAAGAAAAAAATGAAGCTCAAAGTAAAATGATGTCATGAAAAACGAAGTTTGGGCCTCTTGTCTCAGTGTGTATATCCCTCCAGAAAGAACAAGGCTTAACTTTGCCTAAAACAGAGAGTTGCCGAATTCTCCTGAAAGCAAGGTGCTCTCGACAGTATTTACCTTCAGGTAACATCAACTTGCTTTTCTTTAAAGGACTACAGACCAACCAACTCAGTTATAAGTAGTGGACCTAAGAGATATTGCAGGTTGTTTCCAAAATACCACAATAAAGTAAGTATTACAATAAAGTAAGTAGTAATGTTTTTATTGGTCAAGAATCTTGCCTTCAATTTTTTTAAAAAATGTAACACCTATAAAGCACAGTAAAGTGAAGCACAACAAAATGAGGCATGCCTATATTTTTTCTCAAAAAAAATTTATTAGTAACTTTATGGCACTTCAAGTCAAGCATTGTCACCAAAATTACAGAAGAAACTTAAAAAAAAGTTCCAATTTAGAACTTTCTAGATTTTGGAGTTTTAGATATGAGATGGGTGACTCATAAGTATATTCATTCTAGAGTGATTGCAAGGAACAAATGACATATGGAGGACAGGAAGTCATATAAGACTGTCTAGGATAGATTATAAATGAGAAGCACAGGGATTCCAGGGAATCCAAGTACAAGTAAGGAATATATTCACCAGGCATAAGCTCCCTCTCTTCAGATAACCAACATCCCATTGCCGAGTGACTTGACAGGTACACTATAAAGGTGCATAGATTCCTTTTCTTTCTTCCACTCAATATTCCCTTTTTTAGTTCCAAGATCTTCCAACCCTGTGGGAGTCAGCTTTTATGCAACTTGGGGAAAAGAGGTACACATCAACAGTGTTTTCTTTTTTTAACACTTCACTACCCTCTTTTACTTCCTCCCTCCCTCTGCAGGCCCCCAATGAATAGAAAAGAGCTTTGTACTTTGCTCTACAGGTTTTAAAGCATGTTGCCTTCAATGACTTCTTTAATCATTACACCAGCCAGTGAGGGGCAAATTTTAATCTGTTTGCAGTAAGTATCAGGATCTAGATTCCGTACTTTCTGTATCCCCTCCAGGTAGATGACATCATCCTGGGAATGTTTCTGCCTCATGCCAGACCCCTGGTCTAGGAAAAATTGTGTCCTCTTAGTTTAAAGCTTATGTCTCCTTTCCAAGCAACCTACTAGTTTCCTGTTTCTAATCTGAAGAATGCCTCCAATCCTGCCCAGTGACTCAATCATAAGCATCTCACACATATCCCCTCTTCTATTCGCCTAGAGATCCACCTGTCCCAAATTTTATTACTATGGATTTTAACATAGAAAATTGCTTTACAGTTTCAGCAACAACGGCAGCCATTCAGCTACCACAGTGAGCAAAGATTTGTTCTCTCATGGTTCCTATGCAGCATAACAGGAGTCGTAGATACAGGTAGGTATTAAATGTTTCATTTACATAACCAAAAACACTGCATGGAGATATAGCTTGATTTAAATCTAAATTCCAATTTTTAAAGCCCTAGAGACACCTGCTGAGGTAAGGATTTGGAAGAGAGAACAATTTCTATGGAAAGGCAACCACCCACACAAATATCTTATGACTTAGACATCATATTTCTTTAAAAGACTATAGTAATCAGGACAAGAGTAACCATTTTAAATATTCCAGTAACTAATAATAGGTCTATGAGAGCTGTTATCACTTTTGTTTCAATCGGAGCTCAAAAATTGTGTGTATGTGTATATGTTGTTCCTGTGTATTTGCACTTATGTACGTAAACCTGATCTTAAGATGTACTTAAAAGCACTAAAATAGAGTCTATCTCTATCTTGTTGGAAAAAGTACTCTTCTAATGTAGCAGAGTTATCCAAGGATCTCTTGCAAGAAGATTTACATCATCATCATCATCATCATCATCATTATTATTATTATTATTATTATTATTTTGTTATTATTGACAATTTAACCATAGGCTTCTTATTTCATAGGCCATCATTCTAATCTGATACCAACTGCACCCGTGATACGTGTGATGCATGTAGATTCTTTCTCTCCCATTATATAACATGGCACTATACGGCTATTGCTCCTCAAACACCAGGTGGCAAACACTCAGAGAATTTAAGATACTGTTACCATGGGGACAAGATGCTGGTCCTTCTCGATGCAGTCAACATACTTCCCATTTCAGAAAAACTATTTCCACTGGAAAATAAATGAACTTAAAAACTAAAGCTTTTGGTTTTAAAAGAATGACTATTTACTCAAATCTCTGTATTTAATAGTGACAGCAGATATGGGCAAGCAAAGAAGAAATATTTAGGAAGAACTGTTTTCAAAAACACTTTTGACTTTTGCTTTATTCACTGGCTAATACAAGGTAAAGAAAAAAAATTCAAATATCTCAGGCTGCACTTCTCAAATGTTTGTCCTATGTGGTAAATTGTTAAGTGGCCATATATCATTTCTCTTTCTTTTTGTATATCTGTTTGTATTTGACTTTGCACCTCTTGCCATGAAGAGCTGAAATATATTTCCTTGCTCTTTGAATATGGGCAAACATTCTCCCTTGTCTTGCAAAGAGAATGTTACAGAACTGAAAGTGTACAAGTTTGTTCCATGCCTTGGGTTCAAGTGCCTTGTACTTTTCCTTGCACACTTTCTTGAGATCCTGCCCACCCTCCATGAGAACAAGCCTGGGCTGTTCTGCAGAAAGATGAGAGATACTTGGCTCAGTCATCTTCACTGTCACTCAACCTGCAGACAGCCAACTCTCAGAAATATTGCCTAGCTGACAGGAGGCTGACTGTAGACACCTGACTAACCTCATTGAGAGCCGAAGCACCAACCCACAGAATCATGAACTACAAAACTTCAGTGCCTTAAACCACTAAATTTTAGAGAGATTTATGTAACAAAGGCAACTACATACCATATTCTTCTTTGTTAGTTGTTAGTTTTGAAGAGCATATTTGTAAATATGTAGCTGAATCCTTAAAATCGAAGATTAGGTTGGGTAACATAAATATTTATTAAAAATTCCAAGCATAAACAAGAATAAACATGTTTATTGCCCTCACCCAAAGCAAATAATTTCCTTTCTTATATGAATTCAGATGATTTTTATGCCAGATTTTGTAGAGTTATAAAGAAAAAACTTAACCCAGATGAACAATCTTACCTTACCTTTCAATTGCATATTTATTGAATGAAATCGCCCTTGCTCTTCCCAAATAAGCATACTGCTATTAATTCTATGGAGAACACACACACAGACATGTACACACATAATTAAAGAGAAAATTTCAACAATATGTCCACAGCATGCAAAGAAGAACATTATCTTATTTTATATACCAGTTATAAGTGAAATCCCCACACAGTGGATAGCAAAGAGTTAATTTTAAAATATTTTGGATTTTAAAAGGTTTATGTCTAAAGCAGCTTTTTCTAGGAAAAAAAAAATAAGGTTGTTCTCTAAACCTTCTTTTCCAATCTATGTGTTTGCCACCTTCCTCTCTCTTTTGCCCGGACATAGGAGATACTGGGAACCATGTGTTGAGATGGTGACCTCATAAGAACCAAGGTCACAATGTCTCACGAGAAAGACCTGCCCCAATGAGTCACCAGAACACATCTGATGTTGTACAAGCAAGAAATAAATCACTGCTGTGTACATTATGATTTTAGGTTTTGTGACCCAGCACAGCAAAGCCTACTATAATGAAGTATTAGGGTATACAAGTATGCTGACAGGAAAAATCCTACAGAGATGGGGGAGGGCACGGAGACAAGAGATAAAGGGGGCAATTGCAGGAGTAATTTCCTTGAGTAGGTTCCAGTGCACAAGCAAAGGAGTTGCCATACTAGATATATGAATGATTCATTCATCTTTACAGATAAGATGTCAGAGTATGTGGGTACAGAAGCAGCGAAGTTGACAGACTCAGTGAGGGAGGATCAGGGGGTACTTTCTGGTTGCTTCTGTTTTGGCCTTGGTACAAAAGACAGATCACTGAAAGTGCTGAGGGAGTAGGAGTCTGAAGACCAAAAAGGTGGTTAAAAGTCTTCTCAGAGAAAGGGAGAGTGAATGACTAGAGAAACAATAAGAGTGAGATGCTCCCACATATATTGAGTGGGTGTTGTTTTCCGTTAGCTATGCTCAGCTGCTTGGCCACAGGCTTTATCCAATCAGGGTAGAAGTTTTTCCAGGCTGACTTAAAACAGATTGATGAGGGGCCAGAAAAACAAGGTGCACAGAAGGGCATGTACTCCTACCAAAATTCATCTTTTGAAGCCTTAATGTTCAAAATATGACCTTATTTGGAGATAAGGTCCTTATAGAGAGACTTTAATTCCATTAAAGTCATGTCATTAAGGTGGGTCTGTAATCCAGTAGAAGACTTGTGGCCATAGACACTGAGGGAAGATCATGTGAAGGGACAGAGAGGAGCCAAGGGGAGCGGCTTGGAGCAGTTTCTGCCCTCAGGCCTCAGAAGGAACCAACTCAAAGACACCCTGATCTTGAGCGTCTATCCTCTGGGACTAAGAAAACACGTGGTTGTTAAGTTGCCCAGTGTGTGGAGTGCATTGAGGCAGCTGAGCAGGCTGATGCAGGGTCATCTCATCTTTGTGTTCTCAGGCTCTAGTGTGTGTCCTGGGACATGGCAAGTTCTCGCTAAGTGTTTGTGAATCAAAGAGTAGAAAGGGGCCATATTGGTTTTTGGAAAGGAGTTAGCACAACTTGAAGGAATATGCCCAATCCACAAACTATTGACCGTTTTTTAAAATATTCACCAATCTACCAACAGTTACCACAGCTTTAGATGTTAGATCTCGTAGTGGGTCCCATGTGTTGGCTGTACTCAGAAGACTGGACATCGGCCAGTCCTACCCTCAAAAAGCTTGTTGCCTGGATTTGTTTGTCGTGAAAAAGCAAAACTTTATTGAAAGGTCTCATGGTGGCCCTGCCCACATAGGTAGCACTCTTTCTTTATCCTAGTTTTGTCTGTACCAGCAATAACACTTTTTTTTTTTGAAGTTCGGGGGTCATTAGTCATTTAAAGAGTGTCCTAAACACACACTTTCAAGTTTGCCAGTAAGTAGGGAAGTAGGCTGGCATAATCAGAGATTGTTTTTTGGCCTGGTCCACTGGAATTTAGGTATCCAGTATACAGTTGTCAATATTATTTGAGTGTTCTTAGACTTGCAGCAAAAGAGAATATTTGCCCTGAAAATGAATTTTTAACTGAATTTGCTATGAAGTTGAATGAAGCATAAAGTACACAACGTATATGGAGAGCTAGTAAATATTCGCTGGCCATTTGAAGATACTTTAACATTTCAATTTTGCTTTCTGGGAATGAGAATTATTCTCCCATGCAACATTCTCTATGTAGATGCGTTTTGCTGACCCTTTTAGCTGCTGTTATATTGATTTCTCACTACAGCTCTAGGCAGTGAATATAATTGTCATAGCCATTTTACAGGCAAGAAGATTGAGGAACACAGAGGTTAAGATCATCTGATTAGTCAGTGGCAAAACCAAGGTTTAGAGAAAGTTTGGCCTGTCTCTAAAGCCTGTGTCTCTTTGCTGTGCCATATTACCTTCCTGTTCCCATTAATATCCCTCTTTTAATCCCATCTCTCTCTCTCTCTTTTTTTTTTTTTGAATTTGATGAACATTATAGGTAGACATTAGCAGGGCTAGCAGCTTTTCAATGGCTTTACTATTTCTCAACTTCCCCATTTCTTTTCTTACTCTGATCTTTTTTTTGTGGTCCTCTCCTAAGCTTATGTACTGAAGGGCGTTCTCTCTTCCATTCCCGCTGCTGTGTGTCAGATACTGCTGCTTCTTCCCCTTCATATTTCAGCCTTCCATTCTGGGAGTTTAGTCATATCTGCTTCACCATCCATTTTCTTTTCTTGTATGCTCTGCCTTTCTTTTATTTGTGTTGCCCTATATTCCACTCTGTTTACATTCTCTGGTCTTGCCTTCCCTCTAATCTATAATTTATCTCATCCTAGAGGCCTGTATTCAGATGTCCTGTCTTTCATGTAGCTGAATGGGAAGAGGAAGTTTATTGGTGCTTGCCAGTAAAGTCAGTCTCAATCTGTCATTAAAAAAAAAAAACCCTATCTTCCACTTTCTCTTAAATTTCTCTTTAACTTCTTATTCTAAAAAAAAATGCCTTTTTCTAAAGACATTGTTTCCCCTGCAGCTTTCAAATAATGGCTCTTTTTCTACTATACCATATAGTCCTAAATGTGGAAGCAAGATAGCATATCCTTTGCTCACTGCTCTTCCAGATATGGTTCTCCCTTGCAATCTCTTCAGTTCCTTTGAAGCATAGACTTCTGACATCCTTCCTTGTTGCAGCCATCTGTCATCCTTCTATTCACTTCCCTCCTTCTCTCTCCCTGCCAATTAATGAAACATTGTAGCACTTTCTCTACTTCAGTTTACTGTGTTTTTCACCTTTATGGCCTCTTTCATCAATCTTGCTGACTTCAGCATCCGCAAGGATAATTCATCCTGCATCTTGTTCTTGACCTCTTTATCCTAAAACATTTTATCTTTTCCTTACCTGTGAAATCTATTCTCTTGATTATACTCTAGGCCTTAGCCTTCAAAACCTCAATTTCTAGCATCTAAATTACTGGCCATCATTTTCTATTTTTCCATTTCAACCCCTTATTATAGGTTGAATTGTGTACTCCCCCCAAAATTCTTATGTTGAAGTCCTAATCTGCAGTACCTCAGAATGTAACTATATTTGGAGATAGGGTCTTTATAGAGATGATTAAGTTAAAATGAGGCCATTAAGGTGGAATCTAATCTAATATGACTGGTGCCCTTATAAGAAGAGGAAATTAGGGCATGGACATGCACAGAGGGAAGGCCTGGTAAAGACACAGGCAGGAAATGGCTATATATAAATCAATGAGAGAGAACTTAGAAGAAACCAACTCTGCCAACACCTTGATCTTAGGCTTCCAGCCACCAGAATTGTGCAAAAATAAATTTCTATTGTTTTAACCATCCAGTCTGAGGCATTTTGTTATGGTAGCCCAAGTTAACTAATACAGCCCTCTAATATTCTTGCTTTCTCACATGTTTATTCAGATCAGATTTCATGACATATTTTCTATTTCAGAATACTCATATTTGATTGTTCACAAAAATGCCCCCACAAAGGCCTGGGAAGGCAAAAATACAGTTGCTATCCAGCACTTGCCTGACAGAGTCCTACTTCTGAGCTCACATTTTTATATTTAAACTATTCACACAGTAGTTTTTCTGTTAAGAGAACTGTAGGTGGTTAACCAGCCCTTCCGACAGAGAATTAGAGAAGCACACTATATTTTCAAAATCCTTGTAGAATTAAAAAACATTGTGGCTACAATTTGCCCAAAGGTATGCATGCATGTAGGAGATAAAATAGTAGTGAAGTAATTACATAGAATCATTCTAGAAAGAGCAAAATGGTTATCTGTATTCTATCTACACTTTTGTTTTACTTGTAGAATTCTCACCAAGTGAGTTTATTGATCTCAGGACTCTGTTCTCTGTTCTTTGCTTCTAGTCTAGACTGGGTCCCCACAGGCCAGATTTTGAGGACAGAAAGTTCACATGCATAGGCAAATTTTCTGCTTAAATAATAAGGCTATAAAGCAAAGGCATATGCATTTTAAAGCAAACTCCTCTTGGCCTGCTGGTTCGATGAATATTTACACAATGTTATTAAGAACCATTTTGCTACAAAAAAAAAAAAAGAAAAAAAAGAACCACACATTTCATTTGTACACAGCGTTCTATTTTAGCCAAACTCATAAAGTTTACCCATTTGCTGTAGATCAGTTGCTCATAAGGCTTAGGGCCAATTTCTGTTTCTGCATGAGCAAAGTCAAAAAACGTAATGTTAAAGAATTTAGAGTATGAGCAAGGAACTCGGCCTACTCTTTCCTTTTACTTGCATAAATATATGAGAAATTTAAGTTCTTTTTATTTTACAACCACAAAGGATGACAGAGCCTTTTTAATTTTTTTTTTTTGTCCACGAAACCTAAATTTTGAATTCTTCTAGATATATAACATGTTTAGTTGGTTGGAGATTATATTTTATGGCTATCTTGTTATATTCAATATATCACATGAGCAAACCCAAATTTACCAACTTTCCTTTTCACCATCAGATTCATATCATTCTCTTAAGTATTATTTTTTAGATTAACATCATAAAGATCTTTCCAATTACTGAAAGACAACATCTTAGAATCATCTTCCTTCTCTCTCCTTTACTTTTCATACCTACTCAATGCCCAAATTCTTGTGATATCACCACACTCATTCAACTTTATTGGCTTGTTATCATGTGCCAGGCACTGACCCAAGCATTAAGGAAATAGACACATAACAAGTAATGTCTCCTATCAAATCACTCACAACGTAGTTGAGAAGGAAAGTTAACTATCAACTACAGGAATAAGGGCCATAATTGATTTATGTTTCAGGAGTTTGGGGAGCTCAAAAGCAATATTCTTGCAAGAAGTTTTAGAGAACAAAAGAACTCAGTTAGGGCCAAGTTGGGACAGGCCAAGGAAGCAGATGTGTGGAAATGTCATTTCAAGAACATGAAAATGCAAATGTCATTTTGAAAATATGAAAATGCACACACATAAAGCTATGTGCTGTCACTGGAGAACTACCAAATTCCTGGATGGCTAGAGCAGAATCTTCAGTGGATTGGCAGGAAATAAAATTGTGTAACAAAGCAGAGAACAGATCTTAGAGTATTTTGTGTTTTAAGTTATGAGTAATCCATTAAATGTGTTAAGTAGTGACCCAATCAGATTGCTTTCTTAGAAAGCCTGCTCTTTCTGCATTGGGCAGGTTAGATTGAATGTGTAAATGTAGGTATGCTGAGGCAGGAAATCAGATAGAAGCTACCATGTAAATGTAGAAGAGAAAATTTTCGTAAAATGTTGTCTATATTCTCCCCAACATCAAATATAAATAAGGGTGAAATAGTGTAAAAGGTTTTTAAAAATCAGAGCATCAATGTGTAAAACTGGATGTGCAATGGCTACTCAAATCAGGAAATTATATTTAGTACATAAAAATATATTCCAAAACAGTCATAGAGAAAACATATTGAGCAATGCCAATAGTACAGTATAATT
Source organism: Macroglossus sobrinus (assembly GCA_004027375.1). Classification (NCBI taxonomy): domain Eukaryota; kingdom Metazoa; phylum Chordata; class Mammalia; order Chiroptera; family Pteropodidae; genus Macroglossus; species Macroglossus sobrinus. The sequence continues at coordinate 581,123 of PVKZ01000796.1, read as the reverse complement.
GCCAACATACAAACTTTGATATGAAACAGACCTTAGTCTACATTTTAGTGGTGTAAACTTAAGCACATTACAGAACCTCACTAAACCTCAGTTTATTCATCAAGCAAATGAGATTAATAATCATGGCAACCTCTAAGAACTACTGTAAAGAAGAAATGGACTAATGCATATTCTAAGCACAGTACCAGATACCTAGTAAGTAACCAATAAAGTCTAGCTAACTTTATATCACTGTAAAATTGTTTGCTTCTAATATAAACCTGCAGTGACCTGAAGAAGAGAGTCCTAGACTGAGATATCTGGGTCTATTTTTATTAATAATTTAAGCTTATATAAGTTACCTAATATCTCTGACTTTTTATTTCCTCTGATCAGTGGAGACATTCTTCTCTTTATATAAAAAGGTTGTTTTGATATAATATATGTGACAGTAGCTTGAATAATCTAAAGTGATGCATACATACAAGATATTGTGGTCTGACCTTGGGATAGTTTACTTTGGGCAGCTCTGGCCACATATGAGATAATGATGAGCTACAGCACAGAAACAGTACCAAAAGAGCAGTACATTCAGATAAAGGGGCCCTGACTCCAGCCCCAGGATTGCCACTGGCCTGTCACTTAACTACCTGGAGCCTCCACTTCCTCACCAATAATTTAACCCTCTAAACCACCTTATTGCAACTCCAACATTCTGACTTCTTTCTTTACTAAAGCAATTTTAAATGTTCAGTATTTTCACATTTTCCTCTAGGCCAACAAACTGCACTGAAATGAAGCAAAGATAGAATTTACTGTGTGTCAAGAATCTTTTATTCCAGAGTCAATGCAATCTCTTTTCCCCATGCTTTAATCCGTGATGACATTCAGAAATGAGCAGATTAAATATAATTAGCCCAGCAGAACAAAGTTATCAGGCTTTGCCCTGAGAAGAATTTATGTAGCACCTTTTGACTGAAAGGGTGTACCTGTGGAAAGAATCTGGTCTGAACCAGACAAAAAAGCAGCTGGTATTAAAACTAAGCAAAGGAAAATGAACATGAGACTTACTATATTTTTTAGTATTTTCTGAACAAATATAAAAGTTATTTGCTATTACTCCTTGCCATTCAAGTTTCATCTTCCTGCACTGTAATGGTTTTTTCTATAAGCAATATAATCAGAAATGCTAGAAAGGAAAAGGCTAAGAGTAAATAATGCTATAAGAAAATTGTTTTTCTGGATGAATCAGTAGGACACCAAACTCTCCCATTATGTTTTGACATTCAAGAGCCAGAATTGTAAACCCAGAGGAAAACTGCATAGGATTTTATCGCTATTGATTCTGTGGTTTATTTTGAGTTGTTTCTCTGAATGTAAATCACTGTCCCCAAAAGAACAAGTGACAAAACAGTTCATTTAAAGTAGAGTTTCTCAACCTTATCAGTATTACACACTTTGGACCAGATAATTCCTTGTTGTGAAGGGCCATCTACACACCAAATACCAGGAGTACTCACCCACCCCCAGTCACGACAATAAAGTTTCAAAACATTGTCAAATATCCCTTGTGGGGACAAAATTGCTCCCTTTTGTGAACCACTGGTTTAAAGAAAGCCCACACATATTTGCCCAGTTCCGAATCTATATGACCCCACCTATATTGTCACAATGAAAACATCCTTTATCCACTATAACATGAAACAAGATAGTTATCGGTGAAAAAAGGAATTATTTTTTTAACATGACTCCTTTCCAAGAGGGAAGATCAAATTACAGCTCATCAGGGCAATAGCCAAGGAACTATCCATTCCATGAGTTTTCATTAACAAAGGATTGGCTGGGCTTCTCAGCATCTCATTGAGGATATGGAAAGCAAAAGGCTTGGAGTACAAAGGCAGTGTGTGTGTGTGTGTGTGTGTGTGTGTGTGTGTGTGTGTGTGTGTGTGTGTGTGTGTGTTGTTTCCCATTTAGAAATAGGGAATCTAGAAGGCTCTTTTTTTCTTTCTTTTTAATGTTATCCTGTTATGTGTTTTCTTGTCTCCATTTAACTTAACCACCAACTACCAAAAAAAACAAAAAACAAAAAACAATCTTCGAAGCTAAAATTTGTGATCAAAAAAATTCTGGAAGGACACACAAGAAATTGTTCAAACATTTGCCTTTGGAAAAGGTAGGCTAGGTGGGTGGAGGTCGCTAGATTTATTTTTATTAATTCCCTTCTATGCTGCTTGAACATTTTATAACTTTCATGAATTTGTTTTCAAATTTGAACTAGTTATCAAAATAAATTCAAATTATGATCTGCCACAGATAGTATATGGGGTAATGTGGTTTTAAATTAGAAGGCATCTGTCAACACTGATTCCTCCCTATAGACAAAATAGAAATTATTGGGGTCTGAGATTTGAAAGTCTCTTAATATTTTTCCTGAATGACAGCACAGCTACCACTGCTTATAGTATGAACAATACAGAGAAATATCAGGTGAACTTGAGACAATTGCATAAAATAGAATCTCTGATCCCTAAATATGCAGGGGAATTCTTCATACTCCATTAATATTACACATAACAGGACCAATAAGGCTCTACAATGTCTGCCTGTTTGGTTTCATTTAAACTATTAATAGCACATAGAATTAAAGATCAACACATTTTAGGAAGCACTAATGTAGAAAGATAAAGTTAATAAAGACTTGTCAATAAATAATAAGGACATATTCAAAGAAAATGGAATAATGCAAACCAGACAGAAAGAGACATAAAGAGAGATTCTGTCAGGAATGATACTTAAACTCTTTAAACATTCACCAGCTTGAAGGCAACAGCTAACTTAACTAACATGTTGAAGTCTCATCCAACAACTGATTAGGTCATTCTGATAACTGAAGGGTATTTCTATTATCATAAAGATTTTTTTTTTTTTACTGTAATCATTTTAAACTAGTTTACAATAACACAGTAATATTTACCTTGGCCTAATGAATGGCCATGACATGTTTTAATGGAACATATTATACATTTTTATACAGTTAAATTTTACTTGCTACAATTACACTATTTACTTTGGTTTAAAGAATGGCTACATATACATATAAAATGTATATTATTTTATACATTTTTAAATTTTATTTACTAATATTTTACAAAAGACTTCTGCATCTATGTTCATATGGGATATTCAATGGTATTTTTCTTATCCTGAAATGTCCTTTTTAGGTTTTGATATCAGGTATATAATCAAAATACAAGTTGAAAAGTATTCTTTCCTCCTCTCTATTTTGAAAAAGTTTGTGCACGATTAGTAGAAATTTTCTTCCTTAGATATTTGGTAGGATTGATTGGTGAAGATATGTGATCATAGAGATTTCTTGTGATTGATTACAAATTCAATTTCTTTCGTTGACAGAGGGCCATTCAGAGAATCTGTTTATTCTTATATTGGTTTTAGTGATGTATATCTACCAAAGAATTTATTTGTTTTATTTAAATGGTCAAATTTACTGGCATAAAGTTGCTTTTAATATCCCCTTATTATCCTTCTAGTGATGTTCTATTTTTCATTTCTGGTATTGATAATTTATGGGGAGATTTTCCCTTTATTTCTTTTGAGCTGTCTTGCTAGGGTTTTATTGATTTTCTTAATCTTTTCAAAAACTACTTTTTGGTTTTTGTTTCTTAGTTGATAATCTCTATTATTTGTCCAATTTATAATTCATTTATTTTTGCTCTTTATTAGTTACTTTTTTCTTTTTACTTTGGATTTAATTTGCTCTTGTTTTTCTAATTTCTTAAGTTAGAAACCTAGATCTTTAATTTTAAACATTTTGTCTTTTCTGGTATAGGCATTTAACATTACAAATTTGCCCCTAAGTAATACTTCATTAGCTGCAGTCCACGAATGTCGATATAGTGTATTCTTAAAACACAGTTTATTCTTATAACCATGGCTTATTTATAATGGTATTATTTAGTTACATAACTAGTCTATAAATAAGGGTCCCAACAATTCCTCTCCCCTCAGTACATGCATGTTACCCATCATATGAAGATGGAAATTATTTATCTTACCCTAGAATCTGCATCAGCCTTATTAACTGGCTTTGACCAACAGAATGCAATAGAAGTGATGCCGTGCCAGTTTCAGGCTAAGTCAATCTAATTGTAGTTGAACTGGGTCTAGATTCACTGCAGTTTTGTTCAAATTCTAGTCAACAATTGCTTCACATATTTCAATGGTGGGGTCAGAAATATTTATCTAAACAATAGCAATGCTTCAAAGGGCTCTTTTTGCTTTGTAGCCTATTCAGCTTTTAAAACCTCTGTAGAGTCCCTCTGCTCTTTGTCCCAAACCATGCAGATCTTTCTCCAGCCTCCTGTCCACCCACTAGTCTCCAGTGTGCTGTTGCCTTGCAATCAATAAATTTTTGGTGTGCCAGAGGGATTTCTCTCAGTTCTCTTGCCCTGCCTCCAGCCTTTTGTACACTACAGGTGACATATATTTGCCCTCAACCCTGCAAAGACACTCGGGGGAATTTTCTCAGCTCTCCTACAGAGTTCCCAGCCTTCGGTATGCTGTCTCTGAACTCTCAGTGGTGAGAACTGGAAGGCAGATGTGGCTTTACTCTCTGACTAGGGCTCCTTGGGGTCTAATTCAACAAATCAACCACATACATTGTTAAACATTTATTAAAAATGCATCTGGTTTCGTCTTACCCAGTTTGAGGTAGGTTGGTGCCTTCTTCTGCCATTCCATCAAAGAAGAGAGTAGTTATGAGTCTTTCTCTGCTAGAAGGGCTGGTTCTTTCTAGAATTTAATTTGCTTGTGATTCTTTTAGCTCTTTGCTATTCAGGTTTATTGGGTTGTTCTCATTCTTATAGTGAGAGCGATGGCCTTTTTCAACTTTCTACCTCAAAACAGGAAGCAGAAGTTCTTATATTTAATATACCTAAGGTTCATGTCCCTTTCATTCCACAAATTAGCTAGTCATAAATGACCTATGAGTACCTGCTCAAATGTCTTTCCCACTTACTAGTCTACACAACCGTTGTCATTCTTGCCCTCCTCCTGGTCTGGTTAATAAGCCAATCCTCATCAGAACAATGATAAATCAGCAATCTCACTGCCTTGCCTACCAATCTCTGCTTGTATATACAAGGCTGAAGTGAAATCTTTAGGGTTACAGTCTGTTTGCAGGATTAGCCAGGGTGACCATACATTAGTATACCAACAATTCTACATAGCACCAGGACCTTCACTGATGTCTACCATATTGTTTCTATTTATGTAACTAATCTGATTTTCCCCACATGACATTTCAGTTACATGGTAAAATTAGTACCATACTTTGAGTTCCACCCTACATGGCCAAGATAGTGATGCCACCTAAGTTTTGCCAGCCACATAGTCTTGACCTACTCATCTCCATATCCACCAACAACTAGTCAACACCCTGCTACTATAAAGAACAACCTTCTGCAAACAATGCTGTACTCATCTACTTTAAAGCATTACCCACCCTCATTTTGCTCCAATATGTAATATAGAACTTGTGAGGTTTTTTAATTATCTATGGCCAGCATAGTGTATGGCACAAATTATTCATTAAATAAATGTTGATTATTATTTAATTAGAGATATTATTGGTTAAAATTCCTACATTGAAGGTAGAAAAGATATGGCAGACTGAAAAAGAAAGACAGTTCATTGGTGAGTCTTACTCACTATACTTAGAATTGGCCTCACCTATAAAAACAGTTGTCCTGGTAATAATCACCAGTGTATCCCCCCTCTTTATATACTACTGCAAGGCATGGTTCAATGGTTAGACTTCTGGTTTGACTTCTGATGTTCAGAATTTAGATGTGAAATTGGATAAAGTCAGGTGATTCTACATACAAGTAATAGCAACTGTCAAGAGCTGAGCAGTTGCCAGGTTTTGGAGTGGTCAATTAAGATAACAAGCCAAAATGAAGTCATGTTTATAATCATTTATTGCAATGGTATAAGCAAGGAAGAGGTCAAACAGGAGAAAACGCCAGCTCTTTCACTGTTCCATTTTACCCATGGATCAGGGTCAGGTGAATCAGCTCACATGTGGGGAATCATCACAATGCCAAGAGAGCCTCAAACAAAAGGCTCTTGCAGTTTTGAGGACCTGGATGGGAAGAGCGGAGGGTAGAGTGAGATGGAGAGGGAAGGGCTAGGAATAGAAAAGTACTAAGCACTGGGTCAAAATGAAGAAAAAGCGTCTTTAAGGTTTCCCCTCCCTCCCCTGGATAGGAGGTCTCAGCAGAGGCACCTGAGAAAGGCTTCTGCCAAAATCCCTCAATAAAGAGGCCTCCGAATGGAACACAGAAACGTGTGAGAGCATGGCCAGCCAGAGGGCTGGAGTCCTTGACGACGACTCCCTCCAGAGACTGCAATGCATTGGTTGTGCACCAAGTGTGGTGGTATGGAGTGCACAGATTTCCCTGTGTATCTTTGCCATTTCCAATTGTCAGGCCAAAAAAAAAAAAAAAAAAGAATGGGTTTTTGGCCAAGAGCTGGACTCATCATCTACCAATAATAAACTGTAACTAAGGTGAGTAGAAACCCAGAGATTCCATGGGCCTGCTCAGTCACACAGCCCTGCAAACCTGTCTCCTGAAGGGGGCTGGAGGATATTTAGCACTCTGGGAAGCTCTTTTCTAGGTAAGTCCCTACTGAGTTCAGTCCTGTCTAAAGAAACCAAGCCTGGTAGCCCACTGCAAACATATACAAGGCTAAGGGAGAAGTTTTGAGACAGCTTATAAAATTATCTACAAAGCAGTGGAATCTTCAAGGTTAAAAGCACCTGTACTATTACAATTCTCACAATATAGTAGAATTAAAGAAAACACAGGATTGTCTTTATTATATTCATTATCACCTAGTACTTAATATTCAGAGATATTAATTATTAGAAATTTAAACAGCACCTTCAGAAGATAGAGCTCCTGTGCTACTTAATGCCAATAATAATAAAATAAATGCATAGTATGAACCCTCATTAAAGACAATCTCACATAAAAGTGTTGTTTTTTAAAAACTCAATAGGCATTCTTTTACAATGACATATACATAGATTTTGAATAGTTGTGTCTTAGTTTTGTTTGATAAATCAAAAAAGAAAGGTATAGAGTGGTTTAAAATATCAGCCTATACAGTGATTCAGAATAATATCTGGGGTACTTGAGATAATAAATCATATTTTAATGGGGTTTGTAATGAAAATGCCATGAAAGGGTAATAGTCTAAGGGTCTCTGTCATACTATGTAACTAACAGTAGTAATTGCCAGTGATTATTTCCAGAGTCGATGCTCTATAAAAGCATGACAGGCAGAAAGAAGTTTGTAATCTTGATAGTATCCTTGGTAATATGATGATATCCAACACTGTGTGCCTGATAGAGGGAAGAGCAAATGTATGAATACTTAGATAGGAAAGAGAAAGAGAAAACATTCCAGTTTCTAAGCCATCCTTTCATGTATCTCTTTTCAGAATTAAATGCATATGCTCTATTGCCAGTCCAAATACCTAATGGCTGGCTATGAAGGAGAGCGGAAGGAACATTGTCTTGAAAATGACCATCACGTGAGTCATATAAGTTGGGTTTGGCTAGAAAGAAGGGATTTTTTTTTAAGTTTTTCTGTTTTTAACCAAAGGAAATTTAATTTTTCTGACAGTTTTATGAGTACTGTTTTCTGCAAATATCATCTCTAGCTCTGGCTTACATTTTATATCCACTGCAAACCATTTCTGCTTCATTTCACCATCATCAATAAATGAGTGGTTTCTTTTGGATCCACTGTGTAGCCACGATGTTATATCAAAGGATTCCCACTGAACTGATGGGCTCTCAGAGTCTCTGTCAGTAGCTCATTAGATCAGTGAAGCTATTAAACAGATGAGATTCAGACTGAACCAAAGAGCCACAGCATTACAAGTCCCACCTGGAATAAAGTTTTCAAGAAAGCATCCATTAACCTCTTCCTGAGTGTCATCCCTGCAGAAGAAGGCCTGCAGCCAATGATTCCATCATAGCTGATGTTAAGGCAAACACTAACATGTTCAAAAAATGCAAATGACTCAATATCAGATACAAAATTATTTGTTAAATAATCCAAGTGAATTTTTACTTTATTTTTTATACCCTTTAATAAGACTGTATATTATGGGATGGGACAGTCCTAGCAGTCATATTGCCAGTGCATATATAAGCTGTAAACAACAGATTTTTCATAAAGTTTAAATATTCAGCTTGGTGATTTTAGTAATTGCATTGTTCACTCAAAGGAAAATTTTTATTAATTTGTCTTTCCGCATATGTTTGCCCTCCTTTTGTGTCACAATTCTGTAATAAGAAACAGCACAAAGTCTGAGTATTGGAATTAAGAATTTAATTTTGCTTGCTTACTGTTTCTTTTTTTGTGACTTACCAATGTATGCCACATATTTATTTTAATGCTTTTAACCAGAATCCTTGGAGGCTGAAGGACACTCATTTTCTAGTGTTTTAATATAGTTTGATAAATGTTAAATTATATTCCTTATTCTAAGAAACATTTGCAGTATCTAAAAATAATTGGATGGAAAACTCTGATTTTTATCTTATTATGAAATTTATATCTTCAACATTTATTTTAAAAATTTAAAAGACCTGCCCCAACTATGCCTATAGATTTTAAAACCACAGTCTCATAGTGCAAATGGGACAGGTATGTAGTTTATTAGAATACAAAGCCAGCAAGTATTTTCAGGAAAGTCCAAAGCATTTCCTTGTCCTATGCTAGGAGAACCCCAAACTGGTTGAGGGGCTCAGGATAGGCTCACTGAGAACATTGAATTTGAGACAGAAATCAGAAACAGATTTGACTTCAATGCAACACTCTCTATTTACTTCATTTTTCTTACTTTATATGGTAAAAAAAATTCAAACATCCTATCAAAGTATACAAAACAATATTCACAGGTTTTATTTGACCCTATATAAATAAATAGCATTCATTACATTTGTATACAGTTGATTCTATTTTTCACAGACTATCACAAGGTGAAAGAATAATGTTCATATTTATTGGGAAACAGGTACTAAAGAGAAGGGTATTATCTTTACCTATATTTGTACTCTGTTGGCTGACTCAGTTTTCAAGGAACATCCTGCTAATCTTTTATTGATTCCATTATTCACAAAAGAAGAAATCTCTGACTAAAAGTGCACTTTACTAAAAAAATGCCAGAAAGGCACAGGCCAGACACGGGCCAGTGGAAATTTACCATAGTAACTACCTCCCTCATTTCTGCTTTCTGATCTCACAAAATTCCAAACTTACGGAAACAACATTTATTTCAGCAAATTTAACATGCCCTTTAAACTCTCACAAGTTACACATACAAGATATAAACAAAATGTACACTAAGAGTATATTTACTTCATTCCAGAATATCATATTCATTTTAAATATAATACTTCGGGGTTCCTAAGAAGACAGAATCAGGAATCAGAGGATGGTACATCATGCCTTATCTTCCCTATATCTTAGCTAGGTCATCTTAGTCTAGTCATTCATTCAGTACAAAAATGTATTAAGCATAAGGTATCATTCTAGGCAACAAAGACATAGGCATGAACAAAAGAAACAAAAAACTCTCTTTGAGATTTACATTCCAGCAGGAGAAGCAGATAGTAATCAACATGCATAAGTGAATATGTACATTGTGCATAAGTACACAGCACAGCAGAAGGTAGGAAGTGCTACAGAGAAAGATCAGCTCTGGCCTGGTGACCAGAGAGGCATATATTTATAGTCAATGCTCAGAAAAGTTCTAACAGGTTCCCTGTGTGCCAAGATGCATGGAAACGAGTGAGTGGGCAGGTATTTTTGCAGGGGGCAGGTGGTAGAGAGGTGAGGAGGTGTTCCAGCCAAGTGGCACATTTTGGTATGTTCCAAGGGCAGCAAGAAGGAGTGGATGGCTGGAGCTCAGTGAGAGAGTGGGGTGGAAGGTAGTAGGAGATAAGGTCAGGGAGGAAGAAACAGATGTTGCCTCTGACTTACATTTGTATTTTGTTCTTTTTCATGTAGTCTCATTAGTGTTACATTTTTTTCAGACTTTTTTATTCTTTCACTGTTCTTCCTGAGTACAAAGTTTAATTAATCTGCAGTGAATATGAAAATATTTGAACTCATCCAATGTGAGGGCAGAGACGTAAAGAAACGACTGATTCACTTCGTATCCGCTAAAGCTTCGGGCTCTGGGCTGCTCCCTTTTTAGGAGTTCCTTTCATATCTCTGTCTCCTAGGCCCTCCCAGACTCTCACCTGGTCATGCCCTTTGCTTTGCAATCCAAGATCCTGCCTCTATGGAAGCCAATCAAACTCACTAACCCAGGGAATGAAAAGAAGACCTGTATCCTGGATGGTACACATTTAAGTGGAAGGCAGGCCCAGGGCAAGGACGGTGATCCTGCTCTCTGAAAAGGAGCTGCTGTCTGCAAATCGTCAGAATCCTGCTCCTCTGCCATCCATTCTGGAAGAGCTCTATTCCATCCATGTGTAGCCAGGCAGAGAGCAGAAATAGTGAAGGTAATAAGGACAATAGTCAGAAGTTCACCTGCCCTAAGTGCTAAGAATTCTCTGTGTAATAGAGAGATAGAAGATATATCAATAATTTTTAATAAGGAAAGAAATATAAGTTTTATTTCTGTTCTATCATTACATTTGTATTAGGCAGAGCAACCCATATGCAGATTTGGTCATGTTACTTCTAATTTGCTTATATAAACTCGTTTATACTTGGCCCAAATATGCTTGGGTCAAGAATAGAGAAAATACCCCTGTATAAAAACATTTATCAAGGATGGATTACAGATAATTAAATATCTAAATGATAAAAAGTAAAGCATGATCAAAATACATAAAAAGAAATAAAAATATAAAGTATTACATAACAGAGGCTTGGAAGGCTTTCCTAAATAAGATTTAAATGCTTAAGTATATAAAAGTTTAAATTTATGCCCACAAAAGGCTGTGTTAACAAAGTTAGAAAACAATAAATTAGGAGAAAATATTTGCAACATCATGTACTAGTAGAAGAATTAGGAGTCAAAATACATATGGAAAATTCCTACAAATCAAACTACCCATAAAATGGTAGGAGGCAAGAAATATGAATAGAACTCAGAAGCAGAAATAAAGTGCAGAGGTGCTTGACTTCTAGAAATTAAGGAAGTAAAGCAAGACACAAATTTTCAGTCATACTAACTAGCAAAAATTAGGTTTGATACTATACACTATTGGCAAGATTGTGGAGAAATGAACAATCAGTTTTGGAAATGTCAATTGTACCAAGTTTTTAAGGGATAATTTAATAGCATCTATCGAAAGATAAAATGTGAATCTTCTTTGAATCAGCAACTAAATGTCCAGACATTTTTATCTAATGCAATGTTAGTATAGGTAACAGAGTCATATTCAGGATGGTCAATGCAGCATTGCTCCTAATGGTAATAAAATGGAAATATTCCAATGGCCATTAATAGGAGAAAAGGTTAATAAACTATGGTGTAACCAATACTCTAGATAACATGTAGAAACTTTTAAAAATTAGGGAAATCTCTTTATACTAGTGATTTTTAATTTGGAGCCATATTGCTCACCATGGGGACATTTGACAATGACCACCATTTGGGGACATTTTTGGTTGAAACAACTGGCAGGGGATGGGAGGGACACAGTGTTATTGGCATCTAGTGAGTAGAGGCCAGGGATGCTTCCAAACATCCTACAATGCACAGGACACTTCTACCCAAAGAAAGAATTATCAGGCCCCAAATGTCTATAGTGCCAAGACTGAAAAACCTTGTCTTATGCTAGCATAGAAAAAAACTTCGTCGTCATATTAAATGAAAAAAGCAAGCCAGACTACAATATATATATACTGTTATCCCACTTTGGAAAAAATAAAATCAAAATTTAAAAATCTACAAATTATATTTGTGTATATCTTTTATGTGGAAGAATAGATATTATAGTATTAACAGCATTTAGCTTCTGGAAAAAACAGAGACTGAACATAAAGTAGACAACAACTCTTTATGTTTTTCTGTACAGTTTCAAATTTCCCCCACCAGTCACCTACTAAGTAAGGTATTTGCATAATTAAAAAAATAAAATTAAAAAATGCAAGAGCACATATCCCATTCATTCCAACAGGACTGAATTAAGTTCTAACTTTCTCTCCTGAGCTTTGAGACCTCCAATAAACCATCCCCTACTTTTGTGTTTTATAACCTGAAAAGTAATGATGGTGTTACATTTGTTTCAATAATGGTTATGATTTAAAAGTACTTTGAATTCTCCAGAACACAGTTGCTCTTATGGGCTGAATTATGTCCTGCCCAAAATTTATATGGTGAAATCCCAACACCCAGTGCTTCAGAATGTAACCATTTATAGAGATAAGGTCTTTAAAGAGGGGATTAATTTAAAATGAGGCATTAAGTTAGGGCCCTATAGAAATAGTGTTCTCAAAAGAAGAGAAAAAGACTGTAGGGATGCAGAATCACAGAGGAAAGACCATGTGAGGACAAAGAAAGAAGGTGGCCAACTGCAAGCCAAAAAGAGAGGTCTCAGAAGAAACTAACCTGTGGATACTTTGACCTTAGACTTCCAGCATCTAGAACTAGGAGAAAATTAATTTCTGTGGTATTTTGTTGCAGCAGTCCTAGCAAACTGATAAATTTGCTACATAAAAATATAGTAAAAATAAAATTACCCATTGGTTCCTACTCTATTCTCACTAAGAGGGCTTAAAGGCAAGAAACAAATAAAAGTTACTCAGCTAGTTTCATTTCTCAACTGAGGAGATGAATAGAGTGAGTGAAAGCAAATCTATACTTCTAGATAACAACTATGCTGCATTCCTGATTGCTGCCACTATGAAGTTATTGACCAAAACTTTTGTGACAGATCCTCCTTCTATGCCCTAAGTTATTTCTCTTCTCCCAATCAATTACCTGTTAACAAAGCCACTGGCCACACATCTGCACTTGCAGGTGTCAAAAATTTGATGCCACAATACAAGGCAAGCACTGGAGATCTGGTACTGAGACATGAATTTGACTTCAGATTACAGGGAACTGATCACCTATTTTTTCCCTTTATATTTTCAATACATTAATGGCTCCCTCTTCACAAGAAAAATTAAGAGGATAAGAGCAGTGGAAAGAGAGGTTATAAAAACCTACACATCCAAATCTGTATCAGGTCAATAGGGACAATAAAAATACTCCAAGTTAGTTAAAGGAGAAGCCAAGTGCTACAGAGAACGCTAAAAGGAAGCCCTTCAAACCGGCCTTGCTGATTTTGGGTGATTATGGTAGAATAAAACATCTATGGCATACTTAGACAGAGAGAGGGCCTGAGACAGTTCCCAAAATTCTCTGAGGCCTACGTATGACAGGTAAGTAATATAGAAGTTTCCTTTGTCTCAGAGAGAATAGCTGATGTTACTGGCTGGTGAGTTCACCTGCAGGAGTAGCACATTGAGAAAAGTAACACTAGGGAAGAGAGCAGAAGGGCCAGCTGTCAAGTTAGGGTTAAGTGGGACTCATAGCCAAACCTCCGGTATCCAGGGCATCAGAAAAGCATAGGTGGGGAAGGAAGAAATGATCAAGAGCAGCCCAACAATTTAGAGCCCACTGCACTATTGGTGCTGAGAGAACAATAACAGATACATCAGCAATAGAGGCAGTGAAGCAAAAGTCTCTGCTCACATGCAAGCAGGACAAGACGCCCTAACCCAGAAGGCTGGCTGGACCAGAGCCTCCTCTTGTCCTGATCCTCTACTACCCACTCTCCATTGTGAGAACACTCAGTCTCCCTAGGAGGGAGAGAGAAGCAGTACCACTTGAAAACAAACAGCTCTGATAGTGAGTTTGAACTTTGGACAGAAAGAATATTTATCTAAAAGAAGCCATTTTAGCCAGAAGAGGTTTAATTATCATTGTCAAGTTTTGGTTTTCATACCGTTAGCACAAAGGAGATCACAGTACAAGATAAAATCAGTTATAGAAAAATTTCAAAGCTCCTTTTATTCCCCACATGAGTTGTACCATATGCTTCTACTCTTTCTTCTTACATTTTAAACTTTTTAAAAAATAAAGTATAAATGTGAAGGACCCCCTAGCAGCCTACTTAAAAGACCACTGTATAAAACAATGGATGGATGTAGCTCCCTGGCAGCAGCATACGGGTAGAGTTACTAATAAGTGTGTGAAATGCAGACCTGCAGAGCCACCCCCTGCAGTCTGTGAGGGAAGGGTGTTCCAGTAGGCAACAAAGAGAGAAGGAAAGACTTGGGTTTCCACATTCTTAGAAAAACCCTTAAACTTTATTTAGCTTCTATATCATCACTGAATAATAGTTTGTTTTCTGGGCTACATTATCAAGAGAAATGCAAAAAATATATATATAAAAAGAGAACACAAGAAAGATTTTCGCCCTTCCTTATTAAAATAATCATATATTTTTAATGCATCCTTCAATATTCCAAGGGTAACTGGGCATCTTACTTAATTTGCATGCTCCTGGTTTCCTTTCAAATATATCATTATTGCTGTGAGTAGACGCAGATGCTTAATCTAATTTTATTCTTAATGCCTCAAGGCATTTTTAGGAAAAGTGCACAAAGCTTTTAAAAATCCAATAAATTACACAGAACCTTAATTTACTTTGTATTATACCTTCAACTGAGGAAAGACATAAAAATACTCTTGAATTTAGATCTTGCTTTTATCACCAATTGAATAAGTATTTGACTTACTAAAATGGGCAAGACACACTCTTGGAATGTTATTTATGTGCTAACAATCCCTCATTAGTTGGATAAAAAAATACATCTTAACAAAATTGATAAGAAGTTTATAAACTATCTTAATAATCTGACAATAATGATAACTTGTAGACATTATATCAAGCTCATGTCAATAGAAATGAAAGTTTTTTCTGAAATCATTCCCCAAAAACATCTATTCACCTACTCTACTTTCAAGGCACAGAATCCTGACTGCAACTGCCAGCAAAAATTCCTTCAATTCAGGTTATTTGTAACAACATCTGGGGAATTGTGGGCCTCAGGCCTGGCTGGGACCCAGGCTCCCAGCTAGGAATAGGACCCCTGATTTAGAATGTTACATCAGTGTAGTAGGGCGCCTGCGCTTAACATATGTAAACACGAGTCAGCTTATTGTATTACATCATGAGTGGCTGAATGTCCCTATTGTTGTCTGACATATATAAAGCTCATGCAATCCCCTAGTGGGGAAGAAGTGTGTTCCCCACAGAAGTGTGTTCCCTGCAGAAGCGTGTTCCCTGCAATAAAGTTGGTGCCTGCTATTTCATTCTCATGTCAGCCCCTCTTGCACACTTCTAACTGAGTGTCTCGCCACTGAAACCTTTCCTGTTCAATCAACTTGGCACTGACAGGAGATTAAATAGGTATTTTATGAAGATAAACAAGAATGAAGAATGATTAAATGCAAACTATAGATTACAGAAGAATAATTGTATACACTTTAAAATTCAGTGTATTCACTTGTAACCCAAATGAAACTGGACCTCACTGGGATTCCTTGTATACTTCCCAAATGTGCCCTCAAGTCAGGCTTTATATGTCATATCTCACATACCAACATAACTCCAAACTTACAGAATTTAGCTTTCACTGAAGTGTCCATGTGGAAAGAAAATGCAAAAGAGAAAGGTTCCATTGTGCTCTGCCCAGCAAAACATCAGAAATACTCTTCTTTAACATGCTTTTATTTTACTCCCAACTTTCTCTCCTAATTCAGTTGCCAGCAACTCTTCTCTGAATTTGTAGCCTCCTCTCTGCTCCCAGAATTACTTTCCCCAATGTCTCAATACACTTTCTTTAAACGGGACAGTTCTATTCATCCATAACTTCCTCAGAAATCCTGACCCACCATCCACATCAGCAAAATAAAGGTTCCTCCCCAAGCAGTCTACCCTCACTAGATAGAATTCAAGAGGAGTGTTAAAAGATAAACTAAGGTGTATTAAAAATTTTAAGAGTTCATTTAAGCATTTATCAGCTGGAATCGATTAGCACCAAACTATAAGTGATTCAGGGCACTCCTCTGACTGGAACCAGGGTAAAGACATATGAAGCAAAGAAAGGAAGTTATTTGACTGGCTATAGCTTAAAGCCTAGTTGGCTATTTGTGACTGGCTGTCCTCAGAATTATGATTTTGTAACTTCAAGAATTTACAGTCTAAATTTTGGTTTGCTTAGGCTGGCCGGCTCGGCATTGAGCCACTTCGGTTTAATGATCTCTTTGTTTAATTTAATGAGAGTTTTATATAGATATAGATATAGATATAGATATAGATATAGATGATATAGATGATATAGATATAGATATAGATATAGATATAGATATAGATATAGATATAGATATAGATATAGATATAGATATAGATATAGATAGATATAGATATATACACACATATATATATTATATATATATACATATAATTATTATTATTAATTTAACAAATGCTCTGTTATTGATACAGATGCTAAATTGCACTCACCCTCCAACATGTCCTCTCACTCACTCACTTCTACAACATGCAGCCTTGTCCTGGGCTAAGCATTCGCCTCCTCCTTCCTGAGGAATCCCAGAAGCTGGCGGAAATGACTCGGCACTGTGCTAATTGGGCTTCTGGTCCCTATTAGCCATCTAATTCTTTTTATCTGCAGACCTTGTCCTCATTTGACACTAATTATATCTTCTACAAATATCTATTGGAATGATTACTTCTTTGTTAATGTTTTTAATTGTGGACCAAAAAAAGACTACATGCTAATCTAACAAGCTCAGGGGAGGCCATTATGGTGGACCCTACCAACTCAGAGACTGACAGTAACCACATATGATGGTCTGAACAGTGGCAGTAGTCACATTCTGGTCTGTAGCTTCCTTGATAAAGGTCAATCTTTACCATAAGTGAGCCTGTCTATTGTCTTTTTGCATCTAAGGTAACATACCCTTGGAATGTCAAAGTAATCTCTTTTATCCAGACCCTTCAGGGCACGATCCACTGCACCAGAGCACAAGACCACAGAACCCCTCATGGTTATCTTGTCCCTGGACTACCATCTCAATGTGCTATAAATGGTAATTATTAACTCTCCTATATCCACCAACATGAAAGAAGTATGTACCTCTCCAATTTACTGTCTATCCAATCCCAGAGATTTCCCCACTTTGCTTTCTCCCATTCCCTGAACCTACCACCAGTGAACCCTCCTTACATCTCCTCCTTTGATCCTAATGTATAAAATAAGCTGCAAAACTACCATTCTCTGGAGCATTTTCTAAATCCACTGAAATTTTGCTTCCCAGCAATAGTTGTCAGTTTGGCTCAAATAAACTTATTAAAATTCTCTACAGGTTTGAATGTTTCTTACGTCAACAGTGTAATTCAAAAGTAACTTTTGGTCTCTTTATTATAGATGGTAAAATTAATCATTTCAAAGTAGTCTTCCCTAACTGCATTTCTTTGGTGCTGTTTTCTTCCCTAACACCTTGTAAAATCCTGACTCTGAGTGTTTATTATCTGAAAAATTTCTCTCAGTTAAGCATACTATCCACCGTGAGCCTGTTTTTCTTTTCTGCTGTATTACACCCCTTATCCATCATTAGCCATGTCAGTGGATGGATTTGTATCTCATTCTTGCTTTGGGAGAATTTTTAGGTTGCATTTATACAGAAAAAAAAATACTCTCCTTGATCAGTTAATATCTCGGTGAAATATTCTGTTTACCAGCATTAAATATTCCCCAGATGTAATCACTAGGGGTTTTCTCTTTAGCTATTGCCTTCCCTTCTTCCCGGGATGCAGAGTAACCAATATTCTTGGAACGAGTCAGAGGGGCACTGGCCCCTAGCAGTCCAAGTCAATCATCCCAAACAGCCAGGGTTGCCTCAATTTGATACAAAGCAAACAAACATAGGTAAACTGAAATCATGCAGATAAATATTGGTATTGATCACCCCAAATATAAAATCCTTGAGAGAGCTGTTAGGCTAATTATGTTCTAATTATTGCTCTAAAACTAACAGGTTTGGTGATTCTCCAACTAAGTGTTTTGCTATACCTCCAGAAGCACTAACAATTCAGAAGAATTCTTATCATTTTGAAAGTTTGTTATTGACTTATGCCAGGATTCATAGCAGCTGTAAATTTTCAAGCGCTTTGGAACCACACTCTTAGACACCATTTAAAGCTGAATATCCTAGACTATAGGACCCAAACAAAAACAGTCTGTCCTTTAGAAGTCCATTTAAATTTTCAGTAATTTAAGCCCTGCCCTAGAGACAATCTAAATTAATTATGTCTCTGAATACCACTCCATTTCTCCAATTCCCATGTTTTTTTCACTGCCCAGTCTCCCATTAACAATTTTCAATCATTCAATATTTAGGGTTTTTTATAAAGTACTTGAAATTTTATATAACTCACAGAATCAAATAATATTTTTTTGAATGTACATACTTTTGAAATGCCTTTGAACTATTTCATTTACAAACATGGCTCAGATAGGCCACATTTCTAGAGATACAGAAATTTCAGTAGTTCCCACTACTATGACTTTTAGCTCTTAAATAATAAAGCCACACATTTTCCCTTTCAAAAAGCTTGCCTGCTGAAACAATATGATCCTAATTCTCCCACATCCCAGGATAAAGTCCTTAAATATAAAAGGAGTATTCAATTTATACAGACACAAATATGAGCTTAAACAGAATACTACAGCATAAATTACAGGATTTGTGGTGAAGCTTGAAGCCGATTTGCAGGTGAATACAGTTCTTTGTCCCAAATCCTTTTTCTTAGTGTCAGTGTCAGTTTTGACTGCAGAAGGGTCATTAAAGTGCACTGTATCAGCTAGACTTGATGCATAGACATGTCAGAACAGAGGTAGCATATTTTAACTCATCTGTCCAGCAGTTCTTTTCCTCAAAAGACTAAAGAGAACACCTTCATAAATAAAATTGTTTCTTTCTCAGGGGCAAGGGCACCTATCTTAAAGAAAACTAAGAATTATATCCATGCCAATTTGTACATATTCAAATATCTACAACTAAACAGAATCCTCCTGGAACTTGAAGAAACAAAGCAGTAATTATTTTAAAATATCTTCTGAATTGTTTTTATTCTATGTTTTAATTAAGAATTTGCCCTTGGATGAGTTCAGTTAATAATACACACTAATTTTTGCACAATGTGATCACATAAGCATTAATGAAACTGTAACAAGATAGATATTTTCAGGCTTGTAGAACACATTGTTTCCATCTATCTCAGGTCATTTCAGCATAAAATGGCAGATGCAATCACAGCAAACAACAAACAGTCTAGGATGGAAAAGAGAAACAGGAACATGTTTCTCATTAACGAGAAAAAAATCTCTTTTTTCTCACTTCTTCAGATTACATAAAAATATTTTATTTTTACTTTCATAACATTTATTACTTTATTACAAAAACAATATCATCTAAACCTCCTCAAAACGGTGGTGTGGGATACCCCTGAACTCGCCTACCTCCTCTCACGGACATACAGAATATGTACCTGCATATAGTGCAATTCATTCTGAAGAAGAACTGAGGGCTGATGAAACAGCTTCTGCATGACAAATGATAGAGGGACCACAAAGAGAAGAGTAGGAGTGACTGAGACATAGTAAGGAGAGGAACTGAAACACAATGACAGGAATCGAGCCCCAGTGCAGCAACTTGCAGTATCAAGGGGTGTCACTTAGGGGCCTGTGCATAGAGTTGCCTGCCACAGGACACAGCAAGAAAACAAACAAACAAACATCAGTTTAAAGGGAACCTGGACTATACATGAAAGAAATCTATTCACTAGCCCTGGAGCATCTGTCAAATGGGCAGGGAACTGGAATTAGAGATGCCAGCAAGTACGATTTTTTACATTCTTCCTTTACTTTAATAGCATGGGCAGGAGCACAGTTCAGGCACTCTAGCTGGCCTTCCAAGGCTGCCCCAGTGTTCTCTGGGCTCCTGGCCCATAGCAGTTCCAGCCATCCTGCAAAGGTAGCCCCAGCACAGCACACCCCAGGATCCCCCAGGCTGCATACAATCCAGCCATTCCACCAAGGCATCCCCAGAGCTACACACACCAGGACTCCCACAGCCAATGCAGGCTGCATCTCCTGCCATTCTGCTAAACCGGTCCCTATGTGATGTGATCCAGGACCCCCAACACTATATACACCCTAGCTCCAGCCTTCCTGCCAATGCATTCCTGACACAACACATCTTACCCCTGCTCCCCGACAGCCTATGACTGATCCAGCCATCCTGCCAAGGTAGCACTAATGTGGCATGCCCCAGAATGCCCCACCCCATGTACTCCCTAGTCCCAGTGGTCCCAACAAGGCAGCTCTTGCAAGACAGTCTCTAAGACCCTTTCAGCCTGTGCCTGAGCTGGCCATTATGCTAAGGCAGCCTAGGACCGCCAGTCCCCCAGCCCACACTCATTCCAGCCCCAGTGGTCCTGCTAAGGCAGCCCCAGTATACTATGCCCCAGGACCCCAAGCCCACACTAGCTCCAACTGTCCTGGCCCCAATGTCGCATACTCTGGGACTCACCCAGCCTACCCTCACTCCAGCTCCAACCAGCCTGCCAAAGCCACCCAGCACATGAAGTCTACACAGGTATTGCACTACTTCTAGACCAAGAGAGGCAGCTGTTTCCCCTAATTTATAGGAAAAAAAACCACAAAGTCAAAAAAATGAGACAGAAAAAAATGAGACAGAAAAAAAATGTATGCCAAATTAGAGAACTAGGTAAAACTGAAGAAAAAAATAATAATTAAACATAAATAAGTAATTTTCCTGATAAAATAATTCAAAGTATGGTAATGAAGATGCTCACTGAACTCAGGAGAAGAATGAAAAAAAATGATAATTTCAACAAAGAGTTAGAAAATATAAGAAACAGTAAGAGCTGAAGAACATAACTGAAATGAAAAATAAACTAGAGAGAATTAATAGTACATTAGATGATATATAAGAAAGGATCGGTGATCTGCAAGACAGAATAGTAAATATTGCCCAATCAGGAAAAAAAAAAAGAAAAAAGAATTTTTTTAAATGAGGATAATTTAAGGGACCTCTGGGAAACATGAAACATACTAATATTTGCATTTTAGTGGTGCCACAAGGAGAAGAGAAAGAGAAAATAAAACTTATTTGAAAAAAATAATAGCTAAACAGTTCTCTAACCTAAGTAAGAAAACAGACATGCTGTTCCAAGAAGCACAGAGTCTCAAGCAAAATGAATTCAAAGAGATCCACACCAAGTCACATTATAATTAAAATAGTGAAATCAAAGATAAAGAAAGAATCTGAAAGAAGCAAGAGAAAAACAAGAAGTCATGTACAAGAAAAAGTCCCAAGGCTATAAGCTGATTTTGCAGCAAAAATTTTCCAGGCTAGAAAGAAACAGCAAGATATATTTAAAATACTAAAGGAGAAAACCTTAGAACCAACAATATTTTATTCCAGCAAGGTAATCATTTAGAATTAAAGGAAAGACAAAGTTTCCCAGCAAAAACTAAAGTTCATCACCACCACTAAACCAGCCTTACAAAAAATATTAAAGGTTTTCTTTAAGCATTAAAAAAGGCCATAACCAGATAAGAAATAGAAGCAACAAGAAATCCAACTGGTAAAGGCAAATATATAGTAAAGATAGCGGATCATCCAATTAAAAAAAACTAGTACAAATGTTAAAAGACAAAGGGAGTAATATCAACTATAACTATAATAGAAGTTACGCAAAATAAAAAAATGTAAAATATGACAATCAAAACATAAAACTTGAGAAGAGTCAAAGGTAGTGCTTTTAGAATGTGTTCAAACTTAAGCAATTATCAGCTTAAAATAGACTACTATATATTTTAAGAGATCAATACATAGTAACCTCATGGTAACCACAAACCAAAAACCTACGATACAGAAAAAATTAAGAGAAAGGAACCCAAACATAACACTAAAGCAAACCATTAAACCATAAGAGATCAAGAGACAAAGAAAGGAACAGAGAACTACAAAAACAACCAGAAAACAATTAACAAAATGGCAATAAGTACTCACCTATCAATAATTACTTTAAATGTAAATGGACTAAATGATTTAATCAAAAGATAGAGGGTAGCTAATTAGATATAAAAAGAAAACTCATCTATATGCTGCCTTTGAGAGTTTTATGTCAGATCTAAAGACACATGCAGACTGAAAGTAAAGGGATGGGAAAAGATAATCCATGCAGGTGGAAACAAAAAGAAAGCCAGGGTAGCAATATCCATATCAGACAAAATAGACTTTAAAACAAAGACTGTAACAAAAGACAAGGGGAATTATAAAATAATAAAGGGGTCAATACAACAGGAGGATATAACATTCA
Organism: Macroglossus sobrinus; assembly: GCA_004027375.1. Classification (NCBI taxonomy): domain Eukaryota; kingdom Metazoa; phylum Chordata; class Mammalia; order Chiroptera; family Pteropodidae; genus Macroglossus; species Macroglossus sobrinus. Next base: position 558,597 of record PVKZ01000796.1, on the reverse strand, counting down.
CAAATATGTATGCACCCAACATATATAAAGCAAATATGAATGGACATGAAACATAAATTGACATTAATACAATAATAATAATACAATAATAATAATAAATATTAATGGACATGAAACATAAATTGACATTAATACTTTAATACCCCCACTTTCATCAATGAATAGATCATCTAGGATTTAATAGATAATACAGATAATTTCATTCAAAATCTGAAAAATAAACATTCTTTCCAAGTGTACATGGAAAAGTCTCCAGGATAGATAACACGTTGGGCAACAAAACAAGTCAATAAATTCAATAAGATTAAAGTCATATCAAGCATCTTACCTGACCACAATGACATGAAATTAGAAATCCATTACAAAAAAAACTGAAAAAATATTGAAAAAAACACAGGCACGTGGAGACTAAACAACATGCTGCTAAACAATCAATGGTTTGACTATGATTTCAAGGAGGAAATCAAATAATACTTTGAGACAAATGCAAATACTACTTTCCAAAATTTATGGGATGCATCAAAAGCAGTTCTGAGAGGGAAATTCATAGTGAAACAGGCCCACCTCAAGAAACAAGAAAAATCCTAAAAAAAAAAAATCTAACTTTACTCCTAAAGGAACTTAAAAAAGAAGAACAGACAAAGCCCAAAGTTAGTAGACGAAAATAAAAAGAAGATGAGGGAAGAAATCAATGAAATAGAAACTAAAAATACAATGGAAAAGCTGGTTCTTTGAAAAGACAAATAAAATTGATCATTAAGAAAAAAGTGAGAGGGCCCAAATAAATAAAATTAGAAATGAAAGAAGAAAAGTAACAACTGACACCACAGAAACACAAAGGATCACAAGAGACTACTACAAACAATTATATGCCAATGAACTGTAAAACCTAAAAGAAATGGCTAAATTCCTAGAAACGCAAGACTGAATCATAAAGAGAAAATCTGAATGGAGTGATTATAAGTAATTAAATTGAATCGGCAATTTAAAAACTTCCAAAAAGCAAAAAGTCCAGGACCAGATGGCTTCACAGGTGAATTTTATCAAATATTTAAAGAATAGTTAATACCTATTCTTCTCAAATTATTCGCCCTCCGCCACCCCCCCAAAAAAAAAAAACTGATTAGGATAGAATGCTTCCAAACTCATTTTATGTGGCCAGCATTACCCTGATACCAAAACTGGACAAAGACACCACGAAAAAAAATTAGAGGCCCATAACCCTGGTGAACATAGATGTAAAAGTTCTCAACAAAATATTAGCAAACTGAATTCAATAATAATTAATAGAATCAGACACCATGATCAAGTGGGATTTATTCCAGGGAGACAAAGATGGTTCAACAGCTGCAAATCAATCAACATGATACATACATTAACAAAGTAAAAGATAAAAATCATATGATCATTTCAATAGATTCAGAAAAAGCATCTAACAATATTTAACACCGATTTATATTTAAAGACTTTCAAGAAAGTAGGTATAGAAGAAATCTACATCAATATAATAAAGGCCATATATGGCAAACCCACCGCTAACATTATACTCAATGGTGAAAAGTTAAAAGCTTATTCTCCAAGATCAGAAACAAGACAAGGAAGCCCACTCTTGATACTTTTATTCAACACAGTATTGAAAGTCCTCAACAAAGCAACTCGGCAAGAGAAAAAAATTAAAGGCATCCAAATTGAAAAGGGATATTCATCATATGATTTTGAAAATAGAAAGAAAATATTTTTTTTAATATTAAGGTATTCTAAAGTGAGAAATCAAAGTCTGATTCTTTTTAGTATTAAAAATAGTTAGCCTGTATTTGCATGCATTGGCACCAAAACATGATAGAATGATTCTTAGGAGAAAAATAGACATGCTAATGAACACATTTTATTGATGCCACTTACTCTAGCTCCAAAAATCATAAGTTAAGGCTGGTAGCACAACAAGCAACACCACTCTTTAACCCTGAAAATGTCAGTGTGGCTGACGGGAGGACAGCAACAATTGTAAAAGAATGGCAAAGGCAGATCCCAGCCTTCACCTCCAAAAATGTTGAGTCTTTTAGTTCTGCTTTGGGAGAAGATGACCTTCTCTTTGGAGTTCCTTGGGCAGAACCACCATGACTGAAATTCGTGCTCTATCAAAGAGACTGTTCCATCTCATCGGGGTAAAGCAGTTCATTTTAGGATAGCCTCTCTCATCTCAGAGAGACAACCTAGACATGGCAACAGAGAAAACCAATCATTGTTAGGCATTTTAATGCCTAAATCTACTTTGCTCATTTATTCTTTAAGAACCATTCTCAATAACAGTTATTGCATCTCCTCCAAAGAAACATACTGTTAAAATCAATTATAAATTCATTACATTTGAATATTTAATTTCTTCCAATACACAGTTTACATGGCTTCAAATTGTTGGCCTATGATTTTCAACTTCAAAATGATCTAAAACTATTTGTCCTGGAAATTATTCCTCAAAAATGAACTTTTCTGAGTTGCTCACAATAATCTCATGGTGCTCCTGTGAGAATTCAGTGTAAAAAAGGTCCTCCAAGTGCTTACTAGCACTTTGCTTTACTCCCACTCATTTTTTATCTTTACAAACCAAAATTCTATTTTATATAAAGTTGATTTTCTGGGAATTGTTCTTGTTGCGTTTTCTTACATTAGGAAAAATGTCCCATGCTTTCAAAACTTCTTTTAAATTATTTTTAAAGTCTACTTTATAGTCCATTACTGGAAAGGTTTTCTAACAATATATTTTTTGCTGAAGACTTTAGTAGTTCCAGATTATTCCTATAAATAATACTGAAGTGAATAGTTATTTAAATTAAATTTTATCTGTAAATTTGTTGCTCTATCTTCCGTCATTTTTCTTAATTCCTACCTTAATATATTTAACTTGCAAGATTTTCTAAAAGTCACACAATGTCAAAGAAAAATAAAATGCAAAAATGTGTAATATATTCTTTGTATGGCTGTGTAACTTGTCTTCTATGACCTCAGTAAATTTTTAATTAAAAAAAATAATAATTTTCTAAAAATTTAATTTCACTTTGTGGAATAAAAACATGCTTGATTTTTTAATTTTTGTTCAAGTAAGATGATGACTTTATATGACATCAATTTAAACTAGAATATACTTTATGCAGCAAAACACTATAACTGGTATTTTTCTCTCAAATCATAGAGAATAAGACTTTTTGTCAAGTCATTCAGAGAAAGGGTCAGATGAATGTTGCCTTCCTTATAAGCTAAATATTTTCTTGTGACATTTATGATATTGTCCTACTTGACAATAGATTAAAAACTAAACTTAAAAAAGCCCACAGCTGCAGCCTGTATCAGCAAGGAGGAGGCTCCAGAATCCATCCATAACTATGCTTTTACTTACTTACCCATAGGTCCTCTTGCTGATCTAAATCCAGATATAACAGAAGTTTATGATCCTATTCCCGTCTGACATTTCAGTCATAGCCCTAGTCTAAGAAAAGAAAGACTGATTTGTAGGCATTACTTACAAAAAAATGTTTTAAAAGTTTGTCAGAATTTAATTAATTTATATATTCTTTAAATAACACCAAAGTTCATAATGCATCTATGAAAATAATAATTGAGTACTTATCCAGAAATATTAATTTATATTATATATAACCTAAAGAATGCTAATTTAATATAAATGCCTGTGGATAGTTTTGAGGGAAAAAATAGGCTATTAAAAAGAAGCAAAAATTGAAACAGGGAAGAGAAAGACAAAAATGCTGATATTTGTCAATCATAATAATCATAATAATGGATACTCGTGAATCTCAGAAAACAACTAAATATAATCTCTGTGTAAATATGGTTTATTATCTTCCAAGCTATGTTGAGACAAAGGCATCTCTACTAACCTCAAGGAAGATTTAAATTTGGTCATAAATGGGCATTTAACAGAATTTTCTATTCAATTACATTATATTTAGCAATGTAACAAAATGGAATAGCCTACTCAAAAAATTACATATTAAAATGTCTTACTTTTCCATCAAATATTTATTGAGAACCTAATATGTGTGCCTAACAACATGTTTTACATTAAGGTCATGGAGAGCTTAAAATATACTGTGAAAGTCAGTTATTTCACCATTACTCTAATCATAAATTCTAGCATAGTAGCTTGGAAAGATATATCTGTCTAATCAGATCAGTTTTAGATTAAAGTCTTTTAGAAGACTTTATAAAAAATGTCCCTCAATAACTTACTAGAAAATCTATTTAGATAATGGTCTTCATGACTGAAGTCATATGTTGGAACATCTAATCTCATAACACCATTGTCCACAGAGAGAAAACTTCTATTTTTAAGTCTTCTGCCATGAGTAGAATCAAGGAGAGTTTGAAGGAGATAAATACAAAATAAAATAAAAGGGGATTCTTGGTTCTATTTTTTTTTAACTAATTTAACTGAAGTAATATGTACTTTGGGAGGGCATAGGTTGAGTTTGTTCAGTGCGTACAAAGCAAATTAAGCAAATAAGGATTTCTGAATGCCTGGTTTATGGTTGCACATCACTAAAGTACAGCGTAGTAAACAGAAGATAACAAAGGTCTGTAGCCCTTACTCTTAAGAAGCTTTCTATCTATTAAGATAAAGTTGCTGAAGATTAGAAAAAGGGGAAAAAATAGGAAAAGTATCTTTAAAAGTTTCATTCAACCTTAAAGGGTGGGCAATATTTATAAAGGTTAAAAAGAAAAGGTGAGGATGATCAGATAAGAGAAATGGCATGAGAAATACTTCAGGGCAATAATGATCAAGGCAAGTTCAGGGGAAGCTGAGAGGATCAATCTGACTTGATCAAGGTATGAGGGGTAGAGACCAACATGCTAAATTTCATGAAGATGGGGCAGACAGTTCACAAGAAGAAGCAGAAAGGGCAGAAAAAGGTAGATGAGGGTTTATAGGATGACTGAATACATATGTGGGGAAGTGAATATACCTATAAACTGAAACTTGAGGGTCCTTCTTCACAAATTGGCATGTGAATAATGAGACCCCAATGGTGTTTTTGGAGCACAATCCTCAAGCTTCTACTACCAATCAATATTTTTTCCACAAATATTTATTGAGCCACCTAAATTGTTATTAAATACCTACATGGACAAATAGGTATTTATAATCAAATAAATAAATTTAGTATCTTTCCTCCAGGCAACCAGCCCCACACCAAATCCTGACATTGTCCATGAATCTTCTAAAACATTTACTGATATCTAAAATCAACAGCGCAGATCTCTTATTTCTGGAGACAGGGTTCAAATGTGTCTCTTAGGACTGAAAAGTGCCATAACCTCTATCAGAAATCTGTTGTTCCTTTCTGAGGGCCTGCACTCGGTGGCTACTGTCAAAATGTGAGGCTTCGGAAATCTAGACTTTACAACAATATTCTTTTTTCATCACTTTGCTCCTCACCTGCATCAATAAAACTTCAATATGCAGTGAGGAGACTGCTTCTCTCCCATCCCAGAGCTACACAAAAAGGGTGTCCAAACTGGACCGAAATTTTTAGGGTCACTAGAATAGCCACTTGGCTTCAAGCTTGACTAGACTGAGAGATTTTACTGTCAATTCATACACTTCAACTTACCTTCCACTTCTGACCACTAGACAAAGCACAGAGGCAATCCATTCCCTAACTGTTATTTTTACCAATATTGTTATTTTAGAACCATGTTGGCTTCCTATAACCCAGGTTTTGCCCACAATCATCAAGGTCTACCCCCAGCCATTCAGATAATGTTTAAGCTCAGAGATATTTGGCATCTCCTCTCCACTTCATAGCCACCAAAGGAACCTGAGCTCCTCATGTAAATTTACCCACACTTTTCCAAAAGCCCTTCAGTTGCCATATCTCAAAAGTTCCATGAAAAAATTAATATGTCACTTTACCAGATGTTTGTCATAGTTAGAAAGAGATAAACATTTCGACTGGTAGCTAGAGACCAAGAGATCAAAAGAAAAGAGAAAACACAGAGATCATTGAAGTTTTAGGTAGTTATTTTATTGATTATTTTTCATCATGTTCAGTGTACTTCAACAAGTATGATTTAAGACTAAATGCAACTATTTTAGTGACTATAAAAAGTCTATAATTGATTGAAGCAATAACATATTGAATGAAAACATCTATTGTAGCTTCATAAAAAACTGGCATCTCATTTGTTTCCAAATAGACATTTGAATAGATCTGACATATTTTTAAGAAAATTTATTCCTTGGGCTTACTATGTGAATGTTTTCAATTATGATAAACCATTACAAAATATTAAATACTTGTTTACTAATCTTCTGAGGATTATGACAAATTAAGAAATATGTTATAAATATGGTTTCCCAGATTAGAACGAAAATAAAGAATGTAATTCAAAGAAAAAATGGCAAATCTTAATGTTTTTAAACAGAACCATAGTACTTTCTGCTCAAAATTCAAGATAACAATGAAAATTGAAATTTATATTGGTACATTCAACTGTCAATATAAGTGAATATAACAAACTACAAGTCACCAAAGACTTCATCTATTCTGACATTTAAACAGCTAAACTTAATATTTAAAAATACATCATTTAATATTGAAGAAGGAATAGGACCACTTAAACTACTTTAATCCTTAAGTACAAATTGAATATAGCTGTGTAAGAGTTTCAACTGTTTCCAGTTTCTGAGAACACATTAGGCTACTTAATATAACATCCTAGTGTATTGTTTGCTTTTTGATACCAAACAAGATGGACTGATTGAGTCACTCACAGGTATTCATTCCTTCAATAAATATTTATTGAAGAATTATCATGTCAGACACTGGGAAAGAGGATGTTCCTACATCGCTTAATTGGAATTCAACAAGTCTTCTCATGCTTTAATGAGCATTAAAGTTAATATTTGAATAGTGTTTAAAACAGTGTGGGGCACATAGTAAGTGCTATAGAAATGTTTGTTAAATAAAATATTTTGAAGAGTCAACTGTAACATGATCTTAAAGATTTTGGTTGTTCCGTGTCTTCTCTCACCTAGTTTTCTACAGCCTAAGAGATAGTGGGAGAGCCCTGAAATACCAGGCAGGAAGCTGAGTGCAGGAAATAACTAAGTCAATATGCACCCATATAAAACTCAACTGATGGTGAATGTTTCTGAAGAAATATTGTATTGCTGTCCTGATAGGTGTTATGATGCCTTTAAACATTTATTTGGCAAGTACTTCTGAAACACCGTATATCAGCTTTTGTTCTAACTGCTTTACATATAATAACTCAGCTTGCACAATAACCCTATGATGCTGAGAAAGAAACTTTCTTCTACTTCAAAATTCTTTCAGTTGGTCTAATAATTAAATCTACATAAGATAAATTAACGAGAGAAAATAACCAAATTCAATTACGTACATATGTCTGGGAACCCTATATATATATATATATATATATATATAAAAAGAGTCGGAGACCTCACATATGTGAGAGGTTCAGAGATAAAAAGGTATATATAAAATTCTGAGCTAAGGATGGAGAAAGGCATCTCAGGGCTTCAGAGGGGAGGAAAATAATTCACAGGATGATAAGAACAGATATTCAGTAAGTAGAAGCTTGTGTTGCCCTATAGTTAGGTTATTAAAAGTTACTTCTAGTTGTTTAATTTGTTTTTTTAGATTCTACATAAAAGCACAATCATATGGTATTTGTCTTTCTCTGTCTGACTTATTTCACTAAGCACAATACCCTCTAAGTTCATTCGTGTCGTCATAAATGGCAAAAGATTTTATTCTTTTTTATGGCCAAGTAATATTCCATTGTATATAGGTACCGCATCTTCTTTATCCATTTGTCTATTGATGAATATTTAGGTTGCTTCCATATCTCGGCTATTTTAAATAATGCTGCAATGAACATGGGGAGAATATATCTTTTTGAATTAGTGTTTTAGATTTCTTCAGATAAATACCCAGAAGTGGAATTGCTGGATCATATGATAGTTTCATTTTAAATTTTTTGGGGACCCTCCACACTGTTTTGCATATTGACTGCACCAATTTACAATCCTACCAACAGTTCCCTTTCTCCACAAACAAAACAGAAACAAACTCATAGATACGAAGAACAAACTGAAGGCTGCCAAATAGGAGGGAGTTTAAGGGGAATGGGTGAAAAGGTAAAGGAATTAAGAAGTACAAATTGCCATTTATAAAAACATTCACAGAAATGTAAAGTACAGCATAGGAAATATAGTCAATAATATTGTAATAACTATGTGTGGTGCCAGGCGGATACTAGACTAATCAGGATGATCACTTCATAAGTTATATAAATATCTAATCACTTTGTTGTACACCTGAAACTAATATAATATTGTATGTCAACTGTAACTGAAAAAATGTTTAAATTCTTTCTGATGATAACTCTTATTATGGTCAGGCCCCTAATTTAAATTTTTTAAGGGAGAAGTAAAAGTTTTTCCTGAACCTTCAGGGTCTCAATTACCTTCAGCTCAAAATAATTCAGATGCCAAAGTGGCACATCTGTGGAGGGCTATCCTGAACCCCTTCAATACTATCATTATTCCACTTTATAGATGAGGAAAATTAGGCACAGAGAGGCTGAACACCTTATCAGGCAGAGCCTAGACTTATACCAAGGCAATTTGGCTCCAGAATCCATGTTCCTAAACACTAAGTTAAAATGTGAGCCCATACAGGAGCCAGCATTTTTAAGGATCTTCACAAGCTGTATCTCCCTGAGTCAGAATAGCTCTTGTGTGCATCAGTTTACTTGTCATATACCTCCATAATGGGAAATAAAATAAGCACAGATTTTACCTTACAAAAAGAGACACTAAAAGGATACTTTGAAATGCTTCTAAACCATACAAAAAGTAGAAAATGAGAATTAAGGTAACAAATGAGAGTCTAGGGCTATCAAGAAGAGTCTTAAATTTCACATGATAATAATTAATTACTTTTGATATTCAAGTGTATTTTGCAAAAACCGTTGGAACTCATCAAGCATTAGCAAAGAACACAGAAAGCACACCCATATTTTCCTCAACTAAGCAGAAAAATTCTAATCTCTTTGCCCTCATCCTAGTTCCCTGCCCTCAATCCACTCACTACAAATAAGGATGTGTAAGCAACTTACACATCACAGAGGGTAGTACATACCAACAACATGAACCATGACTTTTTCATACTAAATAAACTGCAACAACTGCCCTGAAATATTTTTGAAAGTTGCCTTCAACTTAGAAATCCTGTCTAAGAAAATGCAACAAAGGAAGCAGACTTTTCTCAAACAGCCAAAGATGAAGATGAATGTTAAAATGTGATACTTGTATCCCCTTTTCCTGAAGACCAAAGAATAATTGTGGCAACTTATCAAGAAGAGTTAAACCTGGAAAACTGCTAATAATGTGTCTGCCTCAAAGAGAAAGATCAAGACTCATCCAGTATTTTCCAAGGATGGGGCAGTTTGTTTCTCAGTTCTCTCCCACAGTGTAGCTCTGATTGGTAAAATAAAGAGTGTTAAAGAGTGCAGAGGCTTTGTTAATGTTTGCAACCACAGATCCTGCCAATTGCTGTCTCCTCTTTAGTTGAGCACTTTTTGGGCCACTGAAGCTGGGGTGTCAGCTCCTGGTTTGACAATGCTTTACTGAACAGAGAGACTGCAATATGTTTTCTGCCCAAAATGTTCAAAACAGGCACAGAAGCTTCCCAGGCCTGATGCCTGAGCTTCCCTTAACTGCTCAGCAAAAACACTCTATCAATCATGATTATTTGGTGCCCCCGTCTGGCCTCACTGCAGCAATTTAATTTAGCTCCTCTGAAAAACTGAAAATTCCTAAGCAAAAGTCCAGGGTAGAGTCACAAAAACCGCCTATAAGAGAAACCTCCTCATTTTGTCTGCTCTTAAAGTTATTCCAATCTCCAAGGCAAAGGAAGATTTGGTGGAAGATTTGACTGCATGCTTTTAAAGTTATAATATACTTAAAGTGATATAATTTTGCTTTATGGATTTTTAAATATCCCCCAAGGAGATTAGATAGTTCTATCACTTCTTCACAATTAAGGTAGCTAGGCTACCTGGCCTCTGCTCAGAAGAGTAAGGTGATTCACTTAGGAGAAATCATTCTGTAAAGCTGAGACCGCTTTGGAACACTGTGCAACAGAAATCTGTATCAAAAATTCAAGTTAAATAATATTACTTATTAAGGTCATACAACTTCTATCATTTTGAGTTAGACATTAGCCTTTATCCAAGTCCCCTGGAGGTCTTAACTAAAGAGGCATGAGTTGTTTCCTGTCACGGGAAGCTTCCAGAACCCCAAAGTTTCTTCTCTATGGCCACTCCATTTGGGGTGATCATATTTTTTCTGATAGGTCAACATGGTCTGATCTCTTTTAGGGACAGCACACACATTGGTTTCCAGTTTATGTCATTAAGGAGCTAGACAAGGGGGCGGAGACTCATGCCTACATTTACTAAGAGAGATGAGTTAGTGCAAGTGCCCGAGTTAAGGATAAGAGATGAGGCCCCTTGGGGTTTCCAGAGAAGCCACTAAGAGTCAGATCCTGAAAGAACAGAATGACAAGGAGAAGGTGTTTCTGAAAAGGCAAAAGGGTAAAGTGCCAAGGAGGCTCCTCGTGGTTGATAGAAAAAATGACTATGGAGCAAATCTTTGCAGATGGCTTTGGGGGTTAGTGCCAATTCCTGGCATAGTGGGCGGACATAAAGAAGATAGATATATGACACATAAGGAAGATTATGGGGCATCCCTGATTCTTCCTTTCTTGCTCTTTGTTCAGAGCTCTGAAATGCAGGGACTTCTTGATTCTTTTTTCTAAGTGGTAAAAAATAAAACTGAAAAAGTCTCTGAGGAAAGAAGATCAATTAAAATTCAGCCTTGAGATAAGGAGCAAATAAGAGCATGGACAGAAGATCTTTTCTGAAAACTTCTGAAGCAACTAAGTTTGCACTCAGTAAATATTATCATTTGGAAAAAAAATGGCTAAGGAAGGGAATAATAAAACTAGCACAGTGAGGTGTTACTTTAGTATTAGATCCTATGGAAACCAATTATTTAGTCCTTCAACAAAAGACTAGATGACAGGAGGCTATATATATGCACTGTTCACTAAATATTATGAGTATCATAGTTTATAAGCCAAAGGTGGTTCTACTAAAAACAGTTTTATTGACATAGTCCAATGGTATCATCTTTAAGGCAATACAGGCATACTTCATTATATTGTGCTTCACTTTATTGTGCTTTGCAGATATTGAATCTTTTACAAATTGAAGGCAATATCCTCCACCAGCAAAATGATTACAACTTGCTAAAGGCTCAGATGATGGTTAACACTTTTTTTTGCAATAAAGTATTTTTTAAGGTATGCACACTGTTTTTTAAACATAATGCTATAGTATACTTATACTACAGTACAGTATAAATCTAACTTTTATGTGCATTGAACAACCAAAAGAATCCATTTGACTCTTTTTATTGCGATATTTACTTAATTCTGATGGTCTGGAACTGACCTTGCAATATCTCTTAAGTATGCCAATACTTGAGAAAATTATTTAAATAAATGATAACTTTGTAAATAGTAATTTCCAGTGGTAAACAGAGGTGACAGTTCCTCGCTACCAAAATATTTTCTTCGGTAGATGAGATTAACTGAATCAGAAATCCAACAGTGAAATCATGCAACCAAATTTCCTAGCATAACACTTATCACATGATGTTAGAGTTGTTTGTTAATATCTTTACTTGTATTCCTAGATGATATAATATTTGCCATTACTCTCCAAGGCCTTTCAAAGGATTTTACATATAATAGGCCTCCAAACCATGATTTTTTTGTTTGGTTTGGTTTGGTTTTGGATTCAATTGAATGTCCCTTTTAAGGCCACTTTGTTCACTGGTTTTAATAAAGGAATAGTAGATTGAAAGTACAAGTTCTGATATTTCATATTAGGTAATTTTTTCTTCATGAATGAGGGTCTGATCTGGAAAATGTTGTGTTATTGTAGATAAAACATTTTAGTGCCATCTCAGAAAAAGGTAGGAATTCTGGGCCAAGTGGAAAGCAATAAGTGTCTTATGATCCTATTTTAGAGCCTCCAAAGGGGAGCAAAATAAATTATTTTACATTTATTAAATAAAAAAGTAAAAATATAAAAATATTTAAACTGAGAATACTCATATAAAGATAAAAATATTGTCAGCCTCAATCTTAGATTTTAATAAGAATTTCAAAACAGTTTTTAATACTTCTATGTCTCTTCTGGAAAATATGAGATGAAAATATTGTATTAAAAATTTCCTCCAAAGTATATGTGTGGAAATTGACACAGAAACACCATTTATTTGAGCCATGATTTGTCTCATTTAATCATGCAGTCGAACAGTGTTTATCTGGTTTCCGCCTGCACAGTTTAGCTTGCCAGACAGACAAGTCCCCAGAAAGCAGGTTGAAAAGAATGCTTTAGTTCTAGCTGATTCCGTGATCCTCTTCTGACATTATGTCAATACTGAAGCAGATGATAATGTGTCAGATGGTTTCAGGTAACTCATCTCCTGCCTTCTTTTTTATCCAGCAAGTAATATAAGTCACCTGTCCTACATGAAAAGAGGAGACTCACAACCTTGATGTCTCTTGGAGCAGGCCAATCACATCCAATAGGCACATTCTTTCCAAATGACCAACAGCCTCACAATACACAGACCAGGAATTCCAACAGCATTTTCCAATCTAAGGCATATGCCTATGGGAGTACAGATATTCTTAAGAAGGATAACAACTATAAAATCCTGTTTGATTTGACTTGATTTTTTGACTTCCTTCTTTATGATGCTTATACCAAATCAACCACTGCCTTTTGGAGAGAAAAAAGATGTCTGGCAAGATTGACGACTTCCTTATCTCACTGCCTTTTCTCTGCTGAAATTAGTAAGAAATTTCAAGTCATTAAAATTCTTCACGCAAGCAGTTTCTCCCTGCTCTCTACTTCACACTTTATCACCTACAAATGATCACAGACTTCCAATCTAACTTCCTCAGGAGAGCCAATGAGACAGCCTACAGCATGGAAACTTCTTTCTCTCTTTAGACATTTTACTCAGTTCTGAGGATGCAACAAATCTTATTTGGGAGCGGCATGCCATCACCCACATATTAACTTGTCACCCTGAGTAATAAAGTTCACAAACTCCATTTCATTTTTCCCTTCAACCATGTTGCCTGGTAATATAAAAAGGTGTCAACTCCTTTTGATTTGTAGCTTGTGTGTTTGTGAAATAGCCTATCCCCGAACAACCTGATGAAGTCAAAGAAGCTGGATGACTTTTTTTAATGCCCAGGCCTATTTCCCAGTAAATATTCATGTGCATAAACATAAAAGCGTTCAATGAGGTGCAATCTTAGTAATTACACAAATAGGGAAAAGTCAAAGCTTGATTGTTCTGAGTGGGGTAGGCATTTCTAGACTCACTGCCTGTTTTAAAAGCATTGACCTCAAGCTACGTAGGCTGGTGTGGCATTTCCAGACCTTTGAATAACTAAGATAGCAAAGAATGCCACATTGGTCATATATAATTCAAAAATGGCTATCTGCTCTTTCACGGCATTTTTTAATTTAGGCCTCTTTGTGATATGCAACTTATATTTATCCCTGATTCATTTTAACAGCCTGTTTCCCAATGAATCTATTTGTGTTTTACTTTGACAGACACTTCTCTAACAGTCATTCTTTTGCCACCATTATATGAGCAAAAGAGAATAACAATTAATCACAGAAGCCATTTGGATTTCTAGTAACCATATTTTCAGATAAATAATAGACTTTTTATCACTGTGTGTGTTGAGATCATCAGCTATTTTCTTCATTAGTCATCATCTTAAATCTCCGTGGAGTGGTTTTTATATAGATGGTGGTGATACAGCTTCTCTTGAGGATATGATAAAATACTAACACTTCACCCATGAAAAAAAATAATCATAAACAAAATTTTTTGTCTATAATTCAAGTGCCTCACAGCCTTTTTAGAGTACAGCAACCATGGATGAGTTCAGGTTAAGAATATCTGTTCCAGGCTTGTTTTTAAGCTATCATTATGGTGGCAGCATAGGAAATGGGTTGGGACAAGCCAAGAAAGGCTACAGTGAAGGGATGGAAGGTAGTTTCCATTTTCATCAGAGCCAGTGAGCAGTGAGGATGGTTTGACCAGAGTGGATGCAAAAGAAAGTGAGAAAACTAGGAAATAAAATCAACAAAAGAGATTGAAAGCTGTGTTTTTATATCTATTTGAAAAGAAAAGGGGGAAAAAGATATTACTCTTTAGTAATATCTGAAATTTTTTTAAAAAAAGGAAGAAAGGGCCATCAAATGAAAGACTGATCCTTTAAAAATGTTAACGCTATTTTTTATTGTTGTACCTTTATTTTACATGAAAATAACCTTTTAAAAACTAGTAAAAAGATTACACATAATTTTTTTTAGAGATTAGGTATGTTTGCAATGTGATTTTTCCAGAATTCCTAAAGAAGACTAGTTTCTAGCTCACTTGTAGATTGTGTTCTGTAAAGGTGGTAGTGTCTTATGTTGCCAACAACACACTCTCTTGCATTTATAGTGACTGGAAAGGACAAATTAACAAGAAAGTCTATATGTACAGATGATCCATAGGCCTCTCCCTGTTACCCGTCACAGCCTTGTGGTTATCCCTCCCCTTAGCATACCCCCACCGCCACTACCTCCCTAAAAAATGAGGGGTTCATTCTCTGGAGAAACCAAACCTGAAGGCTCCAGACTTAAGACAACAGATATGTCTTAAGGACAAGACGTGGGTGCATGGAGCTGATGATAGAATGGAAGAAGAGAAGTTTCACAGTATATAGTCTTCAGTCCCCTTTCTCTTTCCTTCTTCTAGAATGCCACAAGCTGGGCTTAAATCTCCACCCCAGAGCAGTAGAGGATTCTTCTCTAGAAAAAAAATCAAATACTCCCAAATAAAAGACACCACAAATTTGAAGTCTCCTAATGAGAAGGTTGAGTCCCCTCAGATTACCTTCTGGTAACTCACCGCAGATAAACCTCTCTAACCCAAGGCTTTCAATCAATTTTATATTGCTTCACTCTTAATATAAATGGACAGCCAAGTATCAACAGTGTTTGAGAGAGTCCTCTAACAGAAAAAAATTAACAGAATAAAATAGAAATATAGATTAATTAAAAATAGAAAGCTAAAATTAAAAACAAATCAATAAAAAGAAAAAAATGTTGTTTTGTATTTCAAACAGTATGTCTTTTTGTGTTTGGCAACTAACAAGTTAAATACCTATAAGTCATTAGAAAATATATATACAGATGCTCCTTGACCATTGAAAATTGAAGATATATATTTAGCAGAAAGTGTATTTAATACACTTAACCTACAGAACACTTAGGTTAAATGTAGTTAGCCTACCTTAAACATCATCAGAACACTTACATTGGCTTACAGTTGGGATAAATCATCTAATGCAAAGCTTATTTTATAATAATGTTGAATATTTTGTAATTTCACATATAACTTTCACACCGTCTTAAAGTACAAAAAAAAATAGTAAGTTGAATAATTGTAAGTTAGGGACTGTCTATATTGGTCTCTGACCCTGGTTTCTGGAACAGAGCTCCTAAAAACCCTTGTAATTTCCTAAATGACAGAGGAACTAGAATCTTTTGACTCTGCTTCTTGACATAGGAACCCTTGTAAGTTTCTGGGTGATAAGAGTGTCTTTTGCTCTAATGAGAAACTCTGGGTGGGCTCCTGGATGAGGGCTAGTCATGGGAAAGACCAAGCCACGATTAGAAGCTTGGAATTCTCAGCCCCACCCCGCCTTCTCTAGGAGCGGGGAGAGGCTGGAAATAAAATTGATATCTGATCTTGCCTATGTGAGGAAGTCTTCATAAAAATCCCGAAAGTGTGAGGTTTGGAGCACTTCCAGGTCAGTGAACACATCCATGTACTGAGAGGGTGATGACACATGCCATCTCCAAGCAGACAGGAGCTCCTGAGCTTAAGAAATCTTCCAGACCTTGCACCATGTATCTCTTCACCTGGTTGTTTATCTGTATCTTTTATCAGTTAAAATAGTTTACCAGTTAATTAAAAAAATATGAATAACTGTTTTCCTAAATTCTGTGAGCTGCTTTTACAAATTCAACCCGAAAAGGAGGTTATGGAAACCTTTCATTTATAGTCTATGGGTCAGAAGTGCTGGTGACAACCTAGACTTGCAATTGGCATCTATCTGCAATGGAGTGAGAACAGTCTTGTGGGACTGAGCCCTTAATCTGTAGGATCTGATGCTAACTCCAGGTAAACAGTGACCAAATTGAGTTAAATTAAAATTATAAGATACCCAGATGATATTGCAAAGAGTTGCTTGGTGGGGGAAAATCCATACATTTTGTATTGAGAAATGCCCATAAGTATAGTAGTAGTGTGGTAGTAAAGGAGGAACACAGGAGGTAGACTGGAGTTTTTTCCTAAGGAACATACATTCTGCCTACCTCTATTAACTTCACATTTTATATATTATAGAAAGAGATTCTCCGGTCATTAAATTGTATATCCATAATTTTGATTTCTAACTCTCAGGCCCATGTACCAAATAAAATTTTTCAGAAAATATGCTTAGTTAATTTTACATGTTTGTCTCTCCAGATGGATTGTAAACTTCTTGAGAGCATAAGTCAAACTTTCTTGATTTACACCTAGCATTTCATGCACTCAGTGCATTTGGAGATATAATTGGGTGCTATAAGAAGTCTTTTTTAAAAAATATTCTTAGGTATTCCAATCTCTAAATCTTTTAGAAAAGAAGAAACCAATGGGAGATATTCAAATGAGTGTTAAACATATGATGACGGATCTACTAAAAACAAACAAGCAACAAAATCACTACTTTTGAGTTAAATAATGGCAGTAAATTAAATAAGGGACAAATATATTTTATGTCAAGGTGAAAACAATGAAAACATTTGGAAATACTAATTTAATTAGCAAAGTATGATATTTGCTGAAAAGAGCATTAAGGTAGATGCTCTAAGTTTTTTTAATACTGTACAACTAATATTGATCACTGCCCTATCATCTGCTAAATACTGCACTAGATGTGCATGTGATGAAGAGATGTAGAGGAGAACAAAACAGAGCATCTCTTCATAGAGTGCAAAGTATAACAAGACCAGATTAAAGTGAAATATGCTAATCTCTTTCTGTGGGGGATATATAGACACATCTCAGCCTGGAGGAAAATTTGGGTTGGAATAAGGTTTTTGAAGAAGTCAACTTAAGCGGACTCTTGAAGAACAAATCAGGAAAACTAAAGGGAAAGAGTATTCTGAGCTAGAGTGATAAAACCTTCCTATTTGCCTGGAAATGATGTGTTGCCTGGCATGGGGGATATTTTCAATGCTAAAATAAGGTAAGTTCTGAGAACACATTGGCCATTCTAATCTAAACAGAAGAAACCACCTGTGTGAAAGGTAAAAGAAAATATAGATATTAAGAGATCTAAAGAATTTCAGAATTCTAGAATGTACATAAGAGAGACAAATAAATGAAAATGTAAGAAGCTAATCATTTTAAGGGGCATTATATGCCATACAAAAGAGTTTTGGAGTACAATTTTAAATCAGTGGAATATCACTGATAGATTTGCTTAAATGAGTGAAGCATTCTGCTTTGTCTTTGGAAAGATCATTCTGACTGCCCTGTGAAACATAAATTAAAAAGTTAAGATGAGGGGAAGAAAGTGAACTGGTTACGGAGCTGCTATATTAATTCATGAAAAAAAAAAAGACAGAGATATTGAAGCTTTAACAAGAATATTTACGAAGAGAGAAACTCAAGAGCAATTTAGGCACTTGAAACAAAATTTAAAAAGTTATAGATGAAGGCTTAATAATGACTCCCAAGTTTCTGGTTTAATAGCACAACAGATGGAAGTTTTAATCATCAAGAATGAAAATATAAAAGAAAAAAAAAAACAGGCTTTGAGGTGGACACGCTTGGGGAGGGAAAGATCATGAATTCTGTTTAACTAGTTGAATGTAGGTCCCCCTTAGAGGATCCTAATCAAAGCAGCAGCAGGTGAATATTTTAGATATAATTCTAGTACCCATGACTGAGCTTTAAGGTAGAGACAAATAGAACCTCTAAGCTAGAGTGGTCTGAAGAAACAAAGGCAGAGGGGAAAGTGAAGAAAGAAGTGATTGGTCGTTTCCAAAGCTGCAGAGAGTTCAAAACAATAAACCTAAAATGTGTCCAAAGACCTGGGTGATTTAGGGTAAATTAGAGACCTTTTCCACAGAGGGATTGGTATGAAGATGGTGACTAAAACTTTACAACAGTAAGTAAAACTGTCAAAAAGCACAAAAAGAAATTATAGGATAATTTTTCAAGTAGCTTAGCTAAAACAATACATTTGGCTAGTGCCTCACAAAAAGTCACATTCGGTTGGAAATTTAAGAGTCACCTAGATTCTGCCAACAAACTCAGCATTTTTAGGGACTTGCCAACAATCTCTATAATACCTTTGGCTATACAACTCTACAATCAAAATATTTTATTATTTTATTCTTTTTGATGAGAAACACCCCCCCCCAAAAAAAAAAAAACTATCAATTCTTGTGTCATATAAATATACGTTATAAGTCAAGGTTACAGTTAGTTGAAACTTCAACTTTGCTAAAAAACAAGCTTTGTTTATGTTGTAGTAAGGTAGTGAGAATGGGTTTCTACTATTGAAAACAGTCTGTGAACAGCTCTAGAGGCAAAAATGGATTTTCCAAGTGATTTATTCAGCTTAAGTTTCTAAAACTTATACAGAACAACAAACTCTTTGGAGTTCCAGTCAAAAAACAAACTGGAATCTGTGCAAATTGAAGCAATTGCCCTTTATTTCTAGAGATGGCAACTCCAGGTATCAAATGGGATTTGCTTTCTCTAACCTGAGTCACCAGAATTATATTTTTGCTAAATTGTTTCCAAACCTACCTTTACTGTTAGATTGTAGAAATCCTGAATAGGCTAGGTTATGATGCAATAGCAGACAACCCCAAATTTTCAATGACTTAAACAGGAAAAATTTATTTCTTACTCATGTTATATGACTATAATAAGTCAACAAGAGGTTCTGCTCATTCAGAAACCCAGACTCATAGAACAGTCACCATTTCAAATGTCATGGAGTAAAAGGGGGATCTAATGAGCCTTGCAATCAGTCATAGAAGAAAATGTCACCTTTGCTCATAAATATTTAGCTAAAACAAGTCACATAGTCCAAATCTAGATATAAAAGAACCATAGAATTATGAAATTCAATTCTTTCATGAGCCCAAAAGGTGAAAAGACAGATATGGTGGAAGAATTTTGTTAATGACTATCACACAAACTATACTGATCAGACCTACATCTTCCCACAAGGTATATATATATATATATATATATATATATATATATATATATATATATATATATATATAAATGAACACATAGCTATGTATGTAGGTACATAAGTATGTATGTCTATGTAACAAAGAAAAATATATGATACATTTTCAAGTTTTATAAGACTTCTGGGTGTGGAACACCTTCTGTATCACCACATTAACATCTTACTTTATTATCTACTCAGATGTCCTAATCAAACCAGAAACCTTCAAGAAATCCAAGGCAGAGTTTTAAATATTACCCTAAATGGAGTTATTTGCATATGTACACACAAAAAAATAATCACACCCAAAGAGACAGTCACTTTAAAGTACATTAACAGAAAAATAAAAATATTTCCTATAAGGGTGACTAGATACTTGATGTTCAGGAGATGCAATTTCCACATTTCACTGGTAAATGAAGGCTTTGATAAAGGAATAATCAAGGTTTATATTTTTCACTTGGGGAGAGAGAGAGGGAATGTTTTCATGGACAGCTACTGCCACAAGCCTTCTCCCTGAACAGTTCCCTCTAGCTACATGTTTAAATGATTGACTCTTTTCCAGACATCTTTAGATTATTCAGTGAAGCAGTAAAAGAAATGCAATGTTTTGACCTTGACCTTATAGTACAAATTCCTTTACATTTTTTTCCTAAGGCTGTTTCTTCCCAAAGCCAGGCAAGCTTTTTTCTGCTGCTATCAGATATTTCTTCAATAAATTCACAATCCTTAGCAGCCTACAGATTAATTATAAAATGAAGTTATTAATGGCACATTTGTAATTTCTGTTTACATGCTAATACCAATCTCTCCTGTACACTCATATTTGCTCTCATCCCATTCACAATTATTTTTTAAACTAAATCTCGTTGATAGTTGTCCCCTAAGCTGCCCATTTGGTTCTAGATGCTTGTGGTATTTGGATTCTTGTGGATTCAGGCATAGTCTAAATTTTTATAAGTCCCACAAGCTAATATTGGAAAAACGGTTTGGCCAGGTGGCTCTTCTTATTTATTTTCAAATTAAAGAAAAATGACCAAAGTTAACCCTTGACCCAACATTAAAACATTAAGTAGGCTTGTTCTCCATGTACTTGTATTCACAAGGGGTGATGCTCACAAAGCCTAAGCTTCGGGGCCCCTTACTTACCCAAGGACCAGAGAAAGTTCCTAGCATTGTTATATTTTCATAATATTTATTCTTTTTCTTAAATTGGACCAAAAATTGTATAAGCTTTAGGTCCTACAAAATCTGGATCTACCCCTATATACTATTAAAATAGATGCAACTCACTCTTAGTTAAAGACAACACTAAAAAGAAATAGAGAAAAGCTCTTTTCGATTTTGAAAGAATATTATCTAAAATATTCAAACTTATGGGTATGCCAAACCTGAAAATAAGATGATCAAATGAACAAACATAAGTGCTAAAAAAGTTCTTTTTAAAATATTTTTAAAATGTTTTAAAGAACTAGTAGAATATCTTAAAGAACCAGCTGTGGGAACTGGTACAATAAAAATTATTATATATACAGATAAACTGAATTTATTTATATTGCTTTTAATGTGAATAGATAGCAAATTCCCACTACTTTTTTATTTTTTCCTTCTTTAATGCTGACTTTAAAGACAGCAAAAGTTTCTGTAATAATAACCCATTGAAGGTCAAGACTCAGACAGAATCGGCATTACCAAAGCAGCAGGAATAGCTTTAGTGGAATTACTAAAACAGAATTCCCACAAGGAACTCGATGTCTATATAGGAGGTAATCTCTAAAACATTGGTCCATAACCTTGGGGGGTCAGAGTCTCTCTGAAACTCTAATGTTGTTCCACCTAGAAAAAAACTACATAATCTTATTTTTGCATATGAATTCAGAAGGATCTTAGACCTTAAAGTAACTGGAACTTAGTTAACAAACCTTTGATTTATCATCTAGAGATTATTATATACTATATCCCTTAGTTCTAAAGTAAGTATTATCTAGTGGTCATATCAATATTTTGGTTATTTATTGTATGTGAAAGATACAGCTTCCCTTTAAATAACCTTTATATAACTTACTGCAAACATTCCTGACATGCAGCTATGACCTAGGTGGTCAATTTATTTGTTTACTTACCTAAGAGCAATAATCTCTCTTTTTTTTAACTGGAAGAAATTAATTCTGTAACATATATGAGGCTGAAAGACAAAGTGGACAGGGGAGGCATAGAACACAACAGAATTCACACTGCTCAGAGATGGAAGGGAAGACAAGAGTGCCAAGGCCAGCCTGCCTCATCAAATTTCTTTGATGTGTGTGTGTTGGGATCTCTGTGTTGAATGAAAGTTTTGAAGTTTTTATGAATTCTGGAGGTGAGAAGAGATCGAATAAATAGCTTAATTAACTAAGCAATTTAATTCTTTTGTCAGGACATCTCCCCTCTTACTGAACTTTCAATCAACTTTCTGGTCTCATTAATGAGCACGGAGGGATCCAAGCCCTGGAATTAGTCCATGCTCTATCAAGAAGCATCTAAGAAGGTTTCTCTTCTTAGAAGAGGAACAGCACATTATGTCTATTCTCCAGGTGTTTTCTTGGTTTCTATCCCGATGGAGCCCAACTGAATATGCTGCTGGGTATAGGATAACCTTATTCTCTCACCCTGCCCTCCTATTCTCAGAATTTTTTTTTATTATTTCTTTCCTTGACTTATTCTTGACTTGTTCCTTAATCCTTAAATGCCTATTTAATTTCAGCCCACATTCTTGTCTGAGTTCCAGTGGTATGAGAATGTGGACAGACAAACCCAGTCCCATTCGCACTCACCCAATAGCACAAGTTCGCTTACCCTCATAGTCAGCAACACACCCAGGCCCCTTTTTCACAGTCACTCACATCCAGTCCCCACCATTTACAACCACTCAGCCCTACCCACACAATCATCCACAACAGTCCCATTCACTCACAGTCCTACGCTATTCCACAGAATCCTACTCACACTCCTTCACATTCATGACCGGCCACTGACTTCCATTCAGTCCTGCTAGCTTCATTCAGCCCCACCCACCCACACTCGTTCAGCTCACTCAGTCACTGTCACTCACTCATAGTCAGTCCCTCTACCTCATAAACACAGTCCTGCATGCTCATGCACAGAACTACATTCATACTCAGTGCCATTTGCACTCTTCACATTCACATGCCAAGCCTCACAAAATTTCAGGTTCATACCTAGCCACACTCAGTTGCATTCATGCCTTGTCACACTTGGTCCCACTCACACCTCGTCAAACTCAGTTTCTCTCACACTTAGTCTCATATAATGCCACTCGTACCTGATCACACTCTGTCCTACTAATTCTCAAAGAATCCCATGATATCCTACTCCCTCGCAGCCATCTGCTGTCACACTCACCTGCCACATTCAAGGTCACATCCCTCTGCACTCACTCACACTGGCTCAATCACAGCTCCACACAGACTTTCCCCATCCCACATATGAGCTATCTTCATCTATCCATGCTCCCATAACAAAATACCACAAACTGGGCATCTTAATAACAACAAACACACACTTCTCACAGTTCTGGAGGCTGGAAGTCCAAGATCAGGATGCCAGCAGATTTGGTCTCTGGTGAGAGCCTTCTTCTTGATTCAAAAAAGGTGGATTTTGCTGTGTTCCCACATGGTAAAAGGAATAAGGTAGCTCTCTGGTCTTTTATAAGGGTACTAATCCCTTTTACAATTAAGCACCACCTAAAAGCTATACCTCCTAATACCATTACATTCAAGGTTAAATTTAAATATATGAATTGTGGTGGGGGGGGAGGGTTGGTGGGAGCACAAACATTCCATAACACAAGTAGACTCATCCACTCACACAC
This sequence comes from Macroglossus sobrinus, assembly GCA_004027375.1. Classification (NCBI taxonomy): domain Eukaryota; kingdom Metazoa; phylum Chordata; class Mammalia; order Chiroptera; family Pteropodidae; genus Macroglossus; species Macroglossus sobrinus. Next base: position 535,212 of record PVKZ01000796.1, on the reverse strand, counting down.
AGCCCCATGGACTCATACAGTAATACCCAACCACATTTACATATACACTCACGCACACTCACCTGCAGTCCCATGCATGTGGGCACACATGCCCAGTTCCATACACACACATACACACACACAGTCAAGTCTCACTTACACACAAGCTCACAAACTGGGCCCTACTCACTCACACTCTCATAAACGTCCAGTCCTACTCCCTCGCACAGAATGCCATCTACCCAGTTCAAAATTCTACCCTCCTCCTCCTCTCTCACACTCAGTCACAGCTTCACACCTAACTTCCCTGGGGTTGCTCCACCCAATAATTTTGCCTTTTTCCATGAGTGTTATTTTTTAACTAAACAGGAGCAGAGAATAAAACAGTAATATAATCTCCTCCTTTTCTAAGGTTTTATTGCATGGTATCCCTTTTTAAGTGCTAAAGTGTGTAAATCCTATCTGTCCTGAGAGAAGGGATTTTGGATTTGTTTTTACTTTTGCTGAATTTACTCTTTGGCCATAAGTTTTTGTTTCTTCAGTTTCTTCGAGAGTATCTTTATCTCCAGAGCAGCCTCCTCTTCTGGTTCAGGAACAGTCTGATCTTTTTCAGTGAGGATCTCAGTGAGGCAGAAAAATTAGTTAGTTAGAGCTCACAGAGGGGTTAATCTGCCCATGAGCTCTGTAAGTTCTGTGCTGCATCCTGGAAGCTTTGTTCACCTGGATGGGCTCAATGACCAGAGAATCTACATGTAAACCCTCCAGTTCAGCATCACCTTCTGCATTTTTAAGCAAGTGCAGCAAAACTGCAGCACTCATTTTAGGCCTCTGACCCTGTGTCCGGCCCCACTGTATGGCCTGGGCACACCTACTAACTCCACCACTGTAACGAAGAAATGGCACATATTGCTTCTGTAAAGCAACATCCTTCATATACGTAGTGGCTTTTTGGACATGTATACTGTTGATGGTCTGAGCAGTTTCCTAAGTGTTCTTACAGTGAACTGAAGATTTGAACCCCCTGATTTGCATGATTTTGTGGGATTTTCTGGGTCAAGTGAATATTGAACCATTTTCAGAGGTCACCTTAGGTGGATTACAGAAGAAAATGAAGGGTACTTCAGCTTTCAAGTGACTTAGAAAACTGCCTTGGGATAAAGCAGAACTTCGTTAGGAAGATGACACCCATATTGTAGTTCTGAGATGGGATGTTACTAGTAAAATTCTTAATCTTTTAGCAGGAAATGAAATAGGACATCCCTTGCAGAGTTAATCTTTTTAGTAAATCGCCTTAAGTTTTCTTCCCTTCCTTCTTTGGGAAAAAGGTCCTCTACCTCATTCCTGTTCATTGCTCTGGCAACTCAGATCTTCTGGCTATCGATAAGGGTCATCAGCCCATTGTTAAGCAGAAATGGTGTTAAGCCAGGCAGGGCCCTTAGAGTTTGAGGGTGGAGGGGACTTTAAACCAAAGGTCTTTCTTTTTACGCTTTAAGAAGCATATTAACCAAGCCTGTTTCCTTTTACTCACTTAATAGGCAAATCAATAATAGAAATTAATAGATGTATGATTTGTATTTTCTTTTCTTGTCTAGGGACTGAGGTGGCACTTCAGCATGAAACCCAAGACCCCACCCCGACTGAGGTAGAAAGAGAAAGAGCTACATTAAACCCCTGAAGGTAGAGACTAAGGCCATTCTCAGCAAGAAGCAGATAGGGAAGAAGAGGCCTCCAGTTCCTCAACATCCATATTAATAAAGGGGTTCATGAGTCTTAGAAAAGAGTTAGGCAGGATAGTTAAGAGGTTACAGGTCTGCCTGCAAAGACACCTAGGTCATCCTATCTTAGAAGGTGTCCACCCTAATCCGCCCACAATTAAGCAAGCCAGAAGGCATTTTTTAACTCACACACAGAAATTTAGGTACAGGTTTAAGCCTGTCCTTCATACCTACGCAATGAAGACCCCAACAACCTTCAACTCACCTGAGTCTCATGATACCATCATTATAATATGATGCATATGCCCAGCAGTTCATTAATATCATTATAACAGACTGAATTCTGGGGACAAATATGTGCAGAAAACAAATGATGAATCACTGAGTTCTCTCAATCTTAGTTGTCAATCATGGAAGCCCACTCCTCTAAGAAAAGTAACCACCTACAGCAAATAGGGATAAGTCTTTGTTACCAGGTCTTTTGAGCCATGCTTCTCTTGCTCAGGCCCGCTTCCACTTCTGAAAGTGTACTTTCCTTTCTAATAAAACTTTTCTTTTCTACTGTATTTCGGTGTCTTGCTCAATTTTTGTTTGAAACATCAAGAATCTGGACAACGCATCAGGAGAGGACCCCACTCTCCAGTAACAGTTCAATACAGGAAACTGAATGCAGAGAACTGGTCCACAAAGAAGCTGGAAACACTAACGAGCTTTCAGGGGGGATGGTGAGGCAATTCTAGAGATAACAATTATAGGAAGTCACTCTCACCCTTAAGGTTGGGAAGAATGGAAAGAAGTGGTATATCAGAGCTCTCCAGAAAAAAAAAACAAAAAAAACAGAACCAAAGTAGGGAATGGCACAAAGAGGAAGGAGTAGGGGGAGGAGGGAGAGAGGAGCAAAGAAGAGAGATTGATTTATTTTAAGGAATTGGTTCATGTGATTGTAGGCTCTGGCCAGTTAGAAATTTGTAGGGCTGGCCGGTATCCTATAAATTCGGGTAATATTTGATGCTACAGCCTTGGGGCAGGATTGCTTCTTCTTTGTAAAACCTCAGTCTTTGTTCTTAAGGCCTTCAGTTGATTGGATGAGGCCCGCTCACATTATGGAAGGTGAGCTGCTTTACTCAAGGTCAACTGATGGTAAATGTTAATCACATCCACAAATATACCTTTACAGCAATATCTAGTGCTTGACCTAACAACTGGGCACCATACACTAGCCAAGATGACACATACAGGTTACCATCACAGGGTGTTCCTGGAGCCCAGGGTAAAGGTCACCCAGAAAGAGTTGAACCACAGAGAAGACACAGTCAGCACTGGACACTGAGGCAAGGAGAAAGGAAAACACTCCAGTTGCTCCCTCTTCCTGACATCCAACCTGTACCAGCACCTCCCATCGGCTTAACCTAACAAAAGCTAGTTGACAAGAGATCTGGGAAATGTCATCTGCAAAGATCAAACCCCTCAGCACATAAGAAAAGTAGGGTAGGGTAGGAGTGGATCTCAAAGTATCAAGAAGGACTAGCACAGTAGGGGTATGAGTTCTAGGTCCATGAAGTGTTAGATTTCTGAAACCAGATACAGTTTGACCCAGCAAGGAGACATGTATATGAACTGAAAACACTCAAGGGCCCAATGTAAAGCAACCTCAGCCACATTCTTTTTCAGGAGACTGAAGCTCTTTACCCTCAAAGAATCTCTGAGCCTGGGTTGAAAACAGACCTTGTGATGCCTGGAAACGATGGTATTGGTGAGCCAACCAGACTCCAGTGTCCTCTAAGCCTTGGCTATAAGAGAATTGAGGTACTTCTGAACCAAATAAACCTCCTCTGGGGTCATCTTTGATTTCACTGGCAGCTGAATAAAATGATTCCCCCAAATTACCATTCCTCCAGTGCCCATTGGAATGCCAGTATGCAGGGGATATGCCACAAAATGTGGATGAATGACTTCTTGAGTTTCCTTGTTTCTGTCTTTGTTTTTTAATACCAAGAAGCTTTCTCCAGACTCTCCACTGATTCCATTATCTTTCCAACCATTCTGGAAAGACCAGGGTATGTTCATTCTTTGTCCTATTTATGAATCTATGTCCTGCAGTTTCCTCTTGATGGGGTAAAATTCTCTTTTATCATTAAAATGTTTTTTCCAGGAGGGATTTAATTGTGCTGTTAACTATACAGTCACATTTATTTTTAGGTAAATAAATGCAAATAGAACATTAGAGGTTCACCAAGGATTTCTCCTACAAACTCTTCAAAAGCTATAGAAAAAACATAGTAGAACCTTACCATCGATATGGAACCCAGTTTTCTATGTAATCCCCTATACAGTATCTTAGAAAGTGATTATCTGTCCCTTCATTCATAATGCTCAAAATTCATTTTTTTTAATTCATAAAATTCAAAAACTACTGTGCACCAGGCACACCGTATGCCAATATACAGTGGGGAATGTGAAGCACAAAATTCTCTTCTCAAGAAGATTCCATTCTAGTTGAGAGGAGAGGAAATAGAAGGCAAAGAAAAATAGTTATTCCAGATCATTATAAATGCTCAGAATGGGGTTTGGGGGATGCTCTCAGAGAAAGTGACTTAGAGACTGAAAAAATGAGAATATGAAATGTCTTGGAAAGAAGATCTGAGGCAAATGTAGAAGCCCTGAGATAGGAATGAGCTTGGCACATTAAAGAGAAAGTGTACCAGAAAGCCATGGAGGGAGTCTCCACTGGAGTGTTAAAAATGGAGTGGGGGCACTTTTGATTGTCACATAATAGCCCAGAAGTGTTGCTGCTATTTCATGAACAAGGGCCAAGGTTACTAAATATCTAGTACTACTCAAAACAGTCCTGCTCCAGAAAGGATTTCCCCACCCAAAATACCAGCATTTCCTTTAAGCAACTCTGACAGAGAAAAGTGAATGAAAGAAATTGATAATAGAGAGGTCAGAGAGCTAGATGGAGGGACAATTAGATAGGTCTTCGGGGCCACATTTAAGATTGTAGAAGTGCAACCGAAATCATCAAATGCTCTGTAAGCAGGAAAGCGTCTTCAAAAATCCTAGAAATAAAAAGCATAATATATGTCTTCATATAATATTCTATTCCACCACAGTCCTAATTTAGAGGCTCCTTTTTATACTTGAGTCTGACTCTTGGTAATTTCGACTTAAATTCTTACTACCACAAAAGGATATAACTTGCTGCTAGGACTCACTCAGTACCCACGTTCTATTCCAGATGATTACCTTTACTTAGCTAGAAGGCCTACAATTGATAACTGCCAGAAACCCTCATTCTTCTAAGACTGGACCCTACTTCGTTTCTGCCTGCATTTTCAGCACTCAGATCCTGCCCATGAACCCTAGGCCCACAGCAGGTGTTCTATTACTTCCAACCAGACTTTCCTAATGCCCACCATATGGCTACCTGGCCACATATCCATGCATTGTCCTGTTGCCAGACATGTCTGTGTTCATACTGTGCCCATCTGCTGAGACTCTCATAAGGCAAACAGGTTTTTATAGCAAGAGCAGTCAAACATAGGTGTGAATCCTGATAGCACAGTTTACTAACTGGAATTCCTTTTAATCTCTCAGAGCTTCAGTTTCCTAAAGCAGTGTTGAGGGTGATGCTAATAATGGTACCTGCTTCAAAGCTCTGTAATAAGTAAATGAACATGGCATGGGTATTCAAATGTAGCTATTGTTATTTTTATTTACAATTATTGCTGGACTTTCCTAATAAAGACCAAAAACTAGGCACACTGGATTCTGTGCCTGAATGGCACTATTTCTTCCCTAAGCCTCTGATCTATGCTGCTTGAATGTGCCCATTTATGAGTTCTGGCCCCCTGTAATCAAAGAACTGAGCTAGAGGCTTGGTTCTGAATCAGTCTAGCTACTGAGTTAACCAAATCACAAAAGACTATTGAGCAGGAAGGGGTGGGTGTACACAGGAAGAGGTAGATATGTAGAGGTATTCTTGGAATGTGAAAAAGGTGGGGCAATAGCTGAGGATAAAGCTAAAGGGAGGATTGACACAGTAGAAAATAGCAGGGAGTAGGAAGGGAGAACAAAGGAACTCTTATCCTCAATTATCCTGACAGTTCTGGGCTTGGCTTACATTAGAGGATCTTTGTTTAGATACTCATTTTGCTTTGGCTGTAGAGGCTTTTCCTGGTGGGACTGCGGGGAATTTTATAACCCATCATTCCACTCATCTCTTTCCTGTGGTTTTAAGTAATGGGGAGGAAGAAACTACTCAGTAAAATAGGTCCCTTCCATACAACACAGCTGCTTTTCTTCATAGACATTTATTTTTGAGAATATATGTTGCTTTCAATTACTATGGGCTGTGCTTGGGGGATGGGGGAGGAAAGAATTGGAGACGAGATTGCTTGGGAGTGTTCTAATGCTGTTTGTTGAAATAGGTGTCCTGAGAACTGCTGACTTGAAGCTAGGCCACAGCTGCTTTCAGCTGGCTTGACTGATGCAAAACCTAACCGAACCTGGGGCCAGGCATAACCCAGGTGCACCAGTGAACAGTTGTCTCTATTTTAATTAGGGGAAGGAAGTGTGCACAGATTTGAAAAATAATATAAGAACCAGAGTGCAAAAGGATGGTTTGATTTCACTCCATTTGACCATTTATTATAAACAGTTAATAAAAACAAACTGAGCGAATCACAACATCTCTTTAGAGGCTTTTCGCCGCTGCTTCTGACCAGTGCTTCTCAGACTTTAATATTCATACAAATCAGCTGGGGACCTTGTTAAGTGCAAATTCAGATTCCACAGGTCTCGGGATTGCCTGAGATTCTGTCTTTCTAACAAGCTCCAACTGATGCGAGGTCTGCTGGTCCACAGAGTAGCAAGACTGTCAACCACAAAGCTTTGGAATTAAGATTGGTAAAAACACTGTTAAGCTGTCAAGTGTTAGAAATGGTCTATCAGTAAACTACATACTGTTGAGATTTTAAAGGAAACTGAATGACTAATGAAGTCATTAATATTAACGATTTAAAATTGCTCTTTTGACCTCTTCTTAGACTTCTGATCTATACTGTGGGCTTAAAAAGTACCCATTACAATTACATCAGAAATGGTTTAGTGTGTAAATATTTCAATTTCTGAGAAATCTGCAGCTTTTTATTATTACATTGATGACACAACCTAACAACCAATAGATTATTTAAATTATTGAATTCAGCAATTTAAGAATATGTAAAGTTTTAGAAAGGCTTTTTTCTTCACTTTGGCAAAATGTTTAATACTGAAGCATTGTAAATCAGTAGAAATTAAAGCAAATATCAGTGGGAATGCCTCACACAGAGAAAACTGGATACAAAAGTGATTCAATTGCACAGACCATAACTGATAGAAAAAGATATTTGGAAATATTAAATCAATGTGCTTTTGATCTTCTCCCTGTCCCCCAATAGCAATTTCACCATCATTGCTCTGATAAAGAGAAGAGAATGAAAGAAGAAGTTCCCATAAATCAGGAAGAAGAAACTAGGTACTGCAGCACTGGGGAGTTTGTGAGAAGAATAATGGAACAGAGCAGATATTTGCTCTGCCATCCCTTTCAGCCAACATAGGAGGCATGGTAAAGAAATAAAGGGTCAAGGCAACATCTATGTGTTTGACCCCATTTGTCTCTGACATTGTGAGGTGATGATTTAACCAACCACCCTCAGAGCAGTATGGTGATGACCATTCCAGGGAAAGAAGTGATGCATCATTATTGGTCAGAGATAGAAGGCCTGCTCCTGTCTGGAGACTTCATCAGCTCCTGAGAGGCTTGGATGGCAGGCAGAGGTTTCCACATGCACTGTGGAGGGGCATAGAAAGTAGCTGATAAAGCTAGCTGGAAAGAGAGGGGTCTGCTGCAGAGGTCAAATGGCCAGAGACTGTAAGTGGCAGAAAAGATCAGAGTTGGGAGTCAAATCAGTTGCAAGCAGATTACAGGGAGGCACATATGGCTGTCGAAGGCAAAGGGAGACAGGGTCTCCAGGGAAATCCTCAGAAACATGATTGAGCCAGAGCAGAGGGACAACTTGCCATGAGCCAACCTTAGAGGCAAATAAGGGAAATTGCTGCCAGTGGAAAGGAGACAGTAAAGGGACCTGCTTGTGGCATGGGGGCCCCACCATTCTTCCTTGGCACCATGGGACAAAGTCACCTCTAGTTCCATATCCCCCAGTAACACTCTGGAAAGAAAATGTGAGGGGATGGTAAAAATCTGAAAGACTAAGACTTGACCTAAAAGATTCTGAGTTACCTTAAGAGCTTGTATAAATTACTAGATTAGAATGACTAAATTAAAGTGTTTTATTTCTACTCCCCTGACTATCTAGATAGAAAGGCATTCTTAAAGAAGATCAATTCTAGAGAAAATAAAGCCATTATTCCTTTGCACAACTCAGTGTAGTGTGAGTTTATTTTGCAACTCTACTTTAGCCATATTGAATCACTGCATTTCAGTCAGTACACTATCTCATTTTGAGGTGGAAACCAAGCTTTGCATTTTCTATATGTCATCTCTCCTCCCCAGGTCCACTCACCTGTGTGCTAAGCTCCACCGCTAATTATCAGAAACCTTACTACTGTAAGCCTGGCACTTGAGGGTGGCCCAGGCAGCCTGTATTCATCCAGTCTGAGGCCACTCCAGGATTTGCCCTGACTTTAAAAATTTCTGTGACTTAATTTCCTGATTATGTTCAGGAAACAGAATTAAAAGAGCAGAAGTGTCAAAAAGAGACTCTGTGTTAGAGTCTGCCTCAGGCCTTTATCATCTATGTATCTGTGGGCAAGCCACATTAATAATTGCAATTAATAATAGCTACTTTGAGAGTTATTATCAGGATTAACAACAAATCAATAAATAAAAGCCATATAATATTACTCCAGTCCTTCCACTGTGCCGAGAGCCCTATAATAGCTTCTTCAACATTGACCATGGGCCTCTGCTCTGCTTCCCATAGGGAAAGCTTATTCCATGCATTACCAGCTTCTCACACATGTTCTTTCCTCTAGAACAGGTGTCATGGATGTTCTGCTTTGTCAGATCCTCTTCAGGACTGACAGATGTATTTCCCCTACTGGTGGTGACACTATCAGACTTCCGTGGGATTTTTCTCAGCCAAAGTCATAACCGCTTCCTGGAGGAGCAACCTGTATCCAAAGACTGGAGGATAACAGACAGTCTCACTGGCCCGGCACAGGAAAACTCTGAAAGGTCATCCCAGCCTCCGAGCAGGGCTGGCCCAGGGAGGCTTTGTAGTGACTACACCACAGCCCAACTTTCCCCTCAGCCCAATCCCACTTCCATACCTTTTCTTGAACCCTGCCTCATAAATATCCTGCATACCATCTCTGGATCAGAGTTGACCTCCTAGGGAATCCACCTAGTTCAAACCACACACCAGCTATCATTGTTGACACTATTCAGTTGTCCTAATACAAAATTTGTTAAAATAAACATTCATAACCCATTTGGCCACTATTTTTGGACCACTGTTAAATGCCCTAGTCAGGGTAATCCTTAAGTCCTGGTCCTTCCTTCCTGAGGGTCTTCTTCAGCCTGCCCACCAGCCTAGCACATCCCAGAGAGGCCACTGCTTATACAGACACTTCCGGATACTTGCCACACTGGACTGGTGGCTAATACAGACATAGCCTTTAGCCTTCGACAGAACAAAAATTTGCAACTACACCATGGAGGTCTTTACATTAATATCACTACAACATGTGAATAAACAGTACCTAACTGTAGGAAGTTGTTAGTGTCTCTATACAGACTAAGCACCTGCTCACGTCATTGCCTTGCTGTATACACATGGACCATTTTAGGAAATGAGTAGGTGAAATATTCTCTAGAAACTGCAATATGACCAGTGACTAATTTGCAGATAGGTTGTATTCCCTGAGTTGATTTGCAAATTGGCACTTTGGAACTCAGAATGCATTATCCCAGAAGCAGTGCTATAAATTATGGCCGGCTTCACAGTGTCATCCACAAAGCCTAGTAAACTCACAATATAATTAAAATAACACTGCCTTTAATAATGGACTGTTCTTTATTAGGAATATACCCTCCAAAGGACATACAAAGGAAACCATGTGGCACCAGGAACACATATCTGCTCACTCACAGGTGTACTTTCCTCTCTACCACACGTTTGCTGTAATAATCCATTTTCAAAATAGCGACAAAGTCATGCAATAAACCTGGCCCTTTTTTCTTTCCTCTAAAACTCAAACTCAAATATAATGTCGACTTGATGATCCTTGGTGTCTAGTGTATTGTAAGCAAAATATAGAGGCTCCTGTTTTTTAATCCCTGGGCCACAAGGAGAAACTCCTCTGGTACAGAGGAGTTTGTGAATTTGTAGTTTGAGAGTATCAGTATATTTGCAAAAGAGCAATACCCAAAGGAACATCATTATTTCCTATACGTAAACCTAACAAAAAATGATTGGGGCCAGGAAGCCTAACTCTAGTTTCTCCCAACACAGATGCAAAAAAAAAAATTCCTAAAAATCACATTTGTACAAGACCTCCTGAAGAAAAATAAGTATATCTGTAGACTGATGAAACATTTTTTCAAAATGTAATTTCTTGATCAACAGCTTCAGCATTACATTCAAACTTGTTAGAAATACTAATTTTGGATACCACCTATTAAATGAGAAACTCTGAGACTGGGGCCTAGCCTTCCAGGTTATTCTATGTATATTAAAGTTTGAGAACTACTTGTCCTAATGATTTTGAAAAAAATTATATAAGAAGATGAAGATTAATTTATTTCAAAAAGGAAATTACTAGAAACACTGTCAAACTAATGATTCTACATATAATATAAAATATTACTTATGAGATACCCTACATAAAACTCAAAAAGTATTCCATGTCTAATACATGCAGGCTACCGTGTCTGCTTAGGAAGAGTAAAATATGAATGGGTTACACAGTGAGAAAAGTACATAACAATGAATTTGCAACCTTCTGAGATTGAAGGGATGAAAGGTAATAAGGATTAACTCATACCGGAGAGATTATTTGTAGTTTTATAGAAAATGTATAAACAAAATGCTAGAGGAAGAAATCAGAAAAAGTTTTGAGGCAAAATCAGAGTCAAGTCGTAAAAGAGACATATATATTTTGACAACAGAAGCAATGTTGTGGGGAGGGAATGAAGGGCCCCATGGAATTGGAGGAGGGCAAAGTTTCCCATGAAAGGAAACAATATGAGCCAAAGCCAAGGTGCACAAAAGCATTGTACGAAGTTTCCTCCAAGTTATGTTATAAATAGGGTATAGCTGTAGTTATATAAACTCTCCTCAACTCTTGGGGAAGCTGGGTAAAGACTGCAGCAGCCAGAGGCCCCAGGCTGTGACCCCTGTCATAAGTAGTTGTGTGCAGTTACCCCAGTGTGACTTACTAATGCATTCCTATGTGTGCTAAGATACCACAGAGCTTGTCTGAGCAACCAAGTTGAATGCATAGAGTTTAGGGCAGGTACTGTATAGATAGAAGGTGACGAGAAAGGAGGGTTTTGATGTCATACTCAATAGACTGGATCTTATTCAGAACACAATACTGTGTACAAGGCAGAAAAAAAGACATGGTTTGCCTTGGATTGTAAAATTATTATCACACAATATATAGATTGATTTAGAGTGAAAACAGATGGACTCAGCAAATAAGTTAGGATGTTATCATATTAGGACAGACAGGAAGTATTAAGAGCACAAGCTACTGTGGAACAGAAAAGGAAAGGAGAGAGTTGCAGGATAATAAGCTCAATTCACTAATATCTGATTGTCTGTGATATACAAGATGCAAATTGACACTTTAGAGAAAATAAAAATTAGACTGCCTTTTATATTAAAATCTATTATGCAGAGCTATAAGATCACTATAAAATTATGTTAAGTGGTAAAACAATTATAATAAGGAAAGCATAAAGTGTTAGAGATATTTAACTGATTGCAAGGTCACTTTTATATGGAGGAATCAGGAGTTATTTCATGGATAACATATTGCTTTAGCCATGAGCCTTCAGGATGACGTGCTGGCAAAAGAAGTTTAGATAAGGGCATTCTAGATATAGGAAACAAAATAGATTAAAAAAAAGATAGAGCTAGATAAATGTGTATTGAGTTAACAGTGCAATAATACATTGAGGAAAGGTGGAAGATGAGCTTATAGTCATTAAAGAAATGCAAATCAAAACCACAATGAGACACCACTTTACTCACAAAGATGAGTAAAAAAAAAAGAAAATTACAAGTGTTGACAAGAATGTAGAGAAAAATCAGAACCTTTATACACTGCTGGGAGTGTGAAATAGTTTGGCAATTCCTCAAAGAATTAAACACAGAGTTATCATATAACTCATCAATTCCACCAGGTAACTAATCGAAAGACTTAAAACATGTTCATACAAAAACTTGTACAATGTTCATAGGTGCAAAAAGCTTAAATAGTGGAAACCACCCAAATATCTATCAACTGATAAATGGATAAAGTACGGTATACCCATTCTATACAATGGAATATTATAAAGCTATACTTTATGTATAACATAGATGAACCTTTTAAAACTTTATGCTAAATGAAAAAGTCAGACACAAAAGGCCATATATTTTTATTCCAATATATGAAATATAGAATAGGCAAGTCCGTAGAGAAAGAAAGTAGATTAGTGGTTGCCAGGGACTGGTGAGAGTGGAGGGGCAGGAGTTAATACTGATGGGGACAGGATTTCTTTCTGGGGTGATGAAAATGTTCTGAAATTGATAATGATTATGTTTGCACAATCTTGTGACTATAATAAAAGCCATTAACTGTACAGTTTAAAATTATAAATTTTATGTATATAAATTATATATCAATTTAAAAAATAAGAAAGGAGGAAAAGGAGGTATGGAGGCAGGGAGGGAGGAAAGGGAACACCACTGGATGAGGCCTATGGGATGGGCCTCAGGCCAGACAAAACTCAACAATCATTAGACCAATTTTAACTGTTAGCAACCTAAAAATAAACCATCATCTTTTCAATTTATTCAGAGGTTTGAAGACCATAGTTAACTTGCACAAGGTCACAAAGCTAAGCTGCACAGTTGTGAAGCTATAATACATTCTGATCGCAAAGCCATAGACTTAACTACATCATCTGCTGCCTTCTCTGGTCTGTGGGTGAAACAATTCTTCACCTTAGACAAGATAGCTATTGTTCACAGAAATGGAAGGAGATAGAGATGAGTAGCAAAAATAGGGGAGGTGTATTTGTTCATATGGAAAATAAGGAGAAATGAGAAATACCCTTGGGCTATAGGCTTTATCTAAAAATAAGAGTAATCAACAAAATAAGTGTCATCTAAGATAGTCTTAGGTAAATGAATATCTCTTTCATGACCATGCATTCCTAAAAGTAAACTGTTCAAACAAAATGTTGAGTATAGTACTTGGAAACTGAAATAATGTTTACACATGAGAAAAAGGAACTTCCTAACCCTACTGTAAAGCCCACCCAGTTGAAAAAATTCTGTGTACTATGATTCACTATCTCAATCCAGTCACTGCTCTGAGTCTGTCCGGGTTCAAATCTCATGGCTAGCTGACAGAGTCTAATTTTACCCCTGTACCTATTTGACAGATACATCAAAAACACATCCTTTATTATAAAGGATTAAAAAATAGAATTATACACATGGATAAAAACAAAATTCTCCATTACACACACACACACACACACACACACACACACACGACACAAATATACACAAAGCTATCCAAAGGGACTCCATTCTCACAAGATAATAGGCCATTTTTATCAATGTGTATTATGAAAAGCACATAATTCAATGAATGCATATATGCAATAGTGTTACTTTGACATTAAAAAAAATTAACTGTACTTCTTATATAATGACAATGACCAATTTTCTGTGTTTAGGAGAACTAGTAAAGACTTGTGGAATACAGAAAAAAAATCTTTGGAGTAAAAAATCAAAGAAAAATGATAGAAAATATAACAAAAAACAAACTTATGTTCAGAATAAATGGAAGTAGAAGGATGACCAGTCTTGTTTTTGAAGAAAATGGTGCAATGTTAATAAAGTACAAAGACCTATTCAACTCCTATTTTTCTTCTACTTTCACCAATACATTGAAGGATACTATTGAAACCCCTGTAAAACACTACGAGAAGGAATGGTTAAATAAAGAGAGATATGTACATAATAAAGAGAATATTGAAATGATGCAAGTCCCCATATTGATATTATATTCCAAAGCATAAGATAGAGAATTCATAGTTTTTTTTCTGATTCTTTTCTCACCAAGATTTGTTCTGCTTGTAATAGAATTTCATATAAATAGAAACATATATTATGTCCTCTTTTATGTAAGGCTTTCTCTCAGCTTAATGTTTCTGAGATTCAGTCATACTTTTCTCTGTATCAGTAGTTTACTCTTTTTTATTGCTGAGCCATGTTCCATTAATGAATATATCACCTACTGATGAACCAAACCCTGAACTGTTGACAGATTTTAGTCTTCAAAGATCTCAAAAGATGAAATATAACCAAATTTCTTAAATGGATATAATGGTTCCAGAAACTATGAGATTTGACTTTAACTTGGTGAAAACCTTAAAAGTAGCTTATTAGACTATTGAGGAAAAGAAGAGAGAGATAGAGAAAAAAGACAACCACTAGAAACAATATGAAACACAGTCTTCTTAAAACGTCATTTTATTTTTCTAGACTATGAATTAACATAATAATAGTATTGTCTTTTAGAATTTACAAAACATTTTGACAGCCATAACTCCAATCACTAAGGGAAAACATCTTACATGGCAGGGAGCACCAGGGAGGCAATTATTCCTGTATCTAAGGTGTTCCTAAAATTAAAATATATCATGCATACTAGACAAGACAGAATAGACTCATTTCTCTTTGTTCTGCCCCATTAAGTACAAATGTAAACTCTGTAAATAATGCAAGAGGCAAGCTTCTGCACAGCAAAAGAAACCATCAACAAGGGAAAGAGACAACCATTGAATAGGAAAATATATTTACAAGCAACGCCGCCAATAAGGGCCTAATATCCAAAATATACAAAGAACTCATACAACTCAATAACAACAACAACAAAATCAAATTTTAAAATGGGCAGAACACCTGAACAGATACTTCTCCCAAGACATACAAATGGCCAACAAACATAAAAGGATGCTTAACATCACTAGCTATTAGGGAAATGCAAATCAAAATCACAGTGAGACACCACCTCACACCTGTTAGAATGGCTAGCATCAACAGGACAAGTAATAAGTGTTGGAGAGGATACAGAGAAAAAGAAACCCACATACATTGCTGGTGATACTGCCTATTGGTACAGCCACTTATGGAAAACAGTATTATGGAAGTTCATCAAAAAAGTAAGAATCAATCTACCATATGATCCAGCAATCCCTCTACTGGGTATTTACCCTAAAGACTTAAAAACATTTATCCAAAAAGATACATGCACACCGATGTTGAAAACAACATTATTCACAGTGGCCAGGACATGGAAGCAACTGAAATATCCTATAATAGATTACTGAATAAAGAAGCCATGGTACGTATATACAATGGAATATTACTCAGCCATAAAGAGAGTTGAAATACTGCCATTTGTGACATGGATAATCATGTGACATGGATAATCATGCTAAGCAAATAAGCCAGACAGAAAAAATTGAAAACCACATGATATCACTTACACGTGGGATAGAAATCTAAAATCAACAAACAAACAGGACAAACAGACTCACTCATGGACATGAACAGTAAACTAGTTGTTACCAGAGGGCAGAGGGGAGGTGGGAGAAGGGAAGTAGATGGGGTAAAAAGGGTCAAATATGTGTTGACAGAAAGAAATCTAACTATAGGCAGTGAACACACAATGCAATATAAATGACTTACTGTTGAATTATACACTTGAAACTTATTGGATTTTGTTCATCGGTGTCATAATAATAATAATAATAATAATAATAATAATAATAATAATAAATAATGATAATGCAAGAGACAACTTAAAGAGAACTTTGAACTTTGAGTATGGAAAGAGAAAGATAGAATGACTATGGAATGCAAGACTGGAGGAATACAGCAGTAGGGTTTCTACTGATATCTAACTCAATAGAAGAAGGCAACCTGGGCCTGGCATCTCTTGACATCCAACCTATCAATAGAAGACAACCCACATAGGCTTGTTTTTTTTCCCCCAGATCAAATAGGAGTCTGAATACCATCAAGCCCAACAATACTAGCAGAGAAGATTGGTCAGGAATCCCACTGACAGTAAAAGCCCAGATGAAGTACTCTGTCAGCTGAGACTGAGAGTACCCTGATCAAAGAGCACTAGCAAGGAGGAATCCTATCACATCAAGTGGTCAGCTCAGGAAGCCTTTTGGTCCCCACAGACTAAAGAATCCTTTTCTCTATGGGGCACCAGTGGGGGCAACAACTGCCTGGCATAGAAAGTGTTTGTCATCCCCATAAGCCACAGACTCTTTTCTTCCAGCTAGAGGCACCAGAAAGTCTGAACTGGGAAAGTTCCTTGCAGCTTAGAATACTAAAAATATGAAAATAGCACCACAAAAAACTCTTAAAATTAAACTTTTACTAGAATTTGCCACAACCCAAAACTAGACCACTTTCTTATGTCATATAAGAATAAACTCAAAATGGATTAAAGACTTAAATGTAAGACCTGAAACCATAAAATTTCTAGAATAAAACATAGGTAATAAACTCTGATATTGCTAACAGTAATTTCTTTTCTAATATATCTCTTCAGGCAAGGGAAACAAAATAAAAAAATAAACAAATGGGACTATATCAAACTTAAAAATTATTGCAAGGCAAAGGAAACCATCAACAAATGAAAAGACAACCTATGGGATGGGAGAAGATATTCACCAATAATACATCTGAATAAGGAGTTAATATATCCAAAATGTATAAAAAAACTCATACAACTCAACATCAAAAAACAATCCAATTAAAAAATGGGTAGAAGACCTGAATAGATATTTTTCCAAAGAGGAAATAAAGATGGCTAATAGACATATGAAAAGATGCTCAAGATCACTAATCAGAGAAATGCAAATTAAAACCAAAATGAAATATCACCTCACAGATGTCAAAATGGCTATCATCAATAAATTAGAAAACAAGTGTTGGTGAGGATGTGAAGAAAAGGGAACCCTTATACACTGCTGGTGGGAATGTTAATTAGTATAGCCACTATGGAAAGCAGTATGAAGGTTCCTTGAAAAATTAAGACTAAAATACTATATGAATCAGCAATCTCTCTTCTCAGCCTCTACCCCCAAAATTTGAATAAATTTCTTCGTAAAGATATATGCACCCCATTGTTCACTAAAGCATTACTCGTGGTGGAACTGACGGAAACAACCAAAGTGTCCTTCAATAGATGATTGGATAAAAAAGCTATGGTATACATATACAATAGAATATTACTCAGCCATAAGAAAAGATGAAATATTGCCATTTGCCGCAACATGGATAGTTCTTGAAATGATCATGCTAAGCGAAATAAGTCTGATAGAAAAAATCAAGAACCATATGATTTCGCTCAAATGCATGATATAAAACTGAAAGCAACAAATAAACAAGACACACAAACAAAAATTCATAGACACAGACAACAGTTTAATGGTTGCCAGAGGAAAAGGAGAAGGGGTAGAGGTAGATAAGGGTTAAGGGGGTTAAATATATCATGACAGAAGGAGATCTGACTTTGGGTGGTGAACACGATACAAAATACAGATGATGTACTATTGAATTATATATACTTGAAACCTATATAAGTTTATTAACTAATATAACCCCAATAGATTTTATTTTTAAAAATATTTTAAATAAAAATTTTTTAAAAATTAAACTATAACCATTCAAGCTATCTGTTAACTGAAAAGTTGATCTCAAAAAATTTGTATTAACCCCACCAGGTTCATTAGGTACTCAAATCAGGGCTTTCTCACTGCAACCCCAGGGAACACATTTACAATCCTGGTCCAATGCCCATCTTTCAGAGATGCCAAGGAAGGAATTCATGTATGGAGTCATAATCTATGATCCTGTATGACAGAAATCAGAACATCTTTGCAAAGCTACAGAGTTAAATCTAATGTTAAAAAGTAAGGAAAGAGTGCATGAGGTTAGGAACAAAACTTTTGATAAAACGAGCTAGGTGTATCTTCTGAAATGATATATCAATGAGTTTCTAAATATTATAGTTCAACTAAATATCATATATTTAAGTTATGCAGTTACTGGGACCAAACGACAATGATTAAATGTGAGCCTATTGAAAAGTGACTAAATACTGGAGGAACAATAAATAATTACCAGCCATGTAGCTCTTTAAAGAATTATGGTGATCACATAGCCTTTCATGCTTTTATAATAAAAGTAGCTATACAGGCATAAATCACCATTATGATCAGGCCTTGAATCCCACAATATCTCATCAGACTATATAATGAGCATATTTATTAGCTGCCTAAAGGAGCTGTTAGGATTCTTAAATGTTTTAGTCATATTTCAGTATCCAGGCCTACATAATCATATCCCAACAATTCACCACAATTAAGTCAATAGAAATTTTCCCACTTTAAAAGCTGCTCTATTAGTAGCTCTTAATATTTATTACACAAGTATATGTATTGCCAGATTCTAGAACTAATAAAAATGGTTTTAATGCTTCCAACTAATATTTTCAATTCAATAAGGTAATCAATTTGTCCAATTTTAAGCAGCATGACTTCATAAATGAGATATTTGGCATGGAACCTGATTTAAAATGCTTTCTTTTCTCAAATGATTGAATAGTTGTACTGAAACTTCATAATTTGTAGTATATTATAGATGGAAGTAAATTGAATGTCTCTATCAAAATTATGCATGGTAAAAATCTTTTGTGCTCTAACATAAAACTGGCAGACAAATGCAATTACATTAAATATGCTGTCATCCAGAACATCTGAAGAATGCTATTTACTCAGTCTTAACAATTTAAACATATTCTACTACCATTGCTGAGTACAAATACCAGGCCATGACCATCACATTAATACCAGGAGGCTATCCCAAATGCCATTTCTGGAAATCAATGGAGAGAATTTTATTAGGCCCAGGCTACTTCACTTGCAGGCAATTGTCAAAATCAATCTGGGTCTGACTTAGATTTCTAACTTAATTTGTAACATGATTTATACCTACAATTTTTGCAGATTAGACAACTGATTAAGAAGTATTAATTTATTCTCAAAAAAAGAACCTTTCAAATAAATCACATTATTACTTTTCATAAAAATTAACACAGTATTTCCAAAACATATAAATTATTCAACAGAAGTAATAAAGGAGAGCAGTCTTTTTGCAAAAAGTAATTTCAGTGATGAAATTGCTTATGACAACTTGGTGACATTCTGAAAATCTTCAACTTATCAATATACAGGTTGTAAATTTATACTAAAACATTCCACTGTTGTATGTAGGGTTCAGTTTATATAAAGATAGACATTATTTATGATATATTATGCTAGTTAGTTAAGCTTTGAAATTATTTCTAATGTAAATACAGTTAATTGTTTTTTAAAAGATAAATATATGTTTAAATTCACCATCAAGAATGTTTGTGAGTAGCCATTGTAAACTTGAATATTATAAGCTAAATTTTCTAAGTTATTCTTCATGTGTTCTGCCTCAGAATATAGAAACCAGCCTCTGTTCTCAATTGAAGAACTGAGAGCCCTAGTCCTGGAACCTAAAGAATAAAAAAATCTGAAAGACCTTGGATCATTGGTTTCTTATCAACTTCAATTTACTGCTGAACTTTTGAAAAGTTCAAAAGGGAAAAGAATATACATTTTACAATTAGCTACAAGTTGATTTTGTCACCCAAAAGTTATTACTAGAATTAACTGAATTTTTTAAATAACAACAAAAGTGGCATTTTACATTAGACTGAAATAATAAACAAAGGATAGCTACATCTTTTTAAAAATACTATTTTGAATTCTCCCAACTTGATCAGGTGATTCCTGTCCCCTACCACCAATAAATACTCACAGTAGCAGATTAGACAATATGGACAGGCATCTTCCAGCCCTGAGCCTATTAAGTGTCTGCTTTATAATCACACCATATATCACCTGTGACATTTATCTATCCCCTTGTATAACAACCCCTTACCATCCTACTCCGCGCCCACAGTGGCTTCAGTTTCTACCCTAGAATCAGAACCCAGGGTGTTTTGTCCCAACTGTCTCCTGACGTTATCCTCCTTGCCATGCATGGCTCTTTTCCCCATACCTACTCTATATATTTATCAATCCAACCATCTAGCACTCCCAGAAGAAATCAAACACTTTGTTTCCAAATTAAGGTGGACCCCCAGCACCTCTGCCCTGTGATTCTGGTTAATTTCCCATAGCAGCTATTCCAAACTTCTTTTCAAAACCCCTTCTCTCTATAATCCACTCTGCTTGCAACAGAAAACCCTGTCTCCTACTGCAGAGACAGTAAGGTTAGCAAGCATGGACTCTCTCAGCTTTCCACCACGTCTCATTTCCTTTCTAACAATCTTGGAGGGCAAGTTGGCATTTCTACTGCTCAAGGTTAATTGCACTGCACATGCTCCTGTGCTGACCCCTTCCTATCTGTTCCGTTCTCTACTTCACAAGTTATTCTATCCTATATGTTCCTTGTCTGCTACTTGCCCTGTCTCCACAAGCACAGTCAAGTAGACGAACCCTGTTTAAACCCTCTTCTACCTAACCCCCTCTCTTGACAACTGTATTCCTTGAAAGAACAGTCATTTTTAGTCACCATGTAACCCACGTCCTCACCTCCAATTATTTTAACTGACTTAAGCCTTTGATTGCACCTACCTCCACTGAATTTACTTTGGCAAGGGTGAAAAATGACTCACCATTCTTTTCACTGTCATCTTACTTGTCCTCTCTATGAGTGCTAACATTGTAGAAGACATTTTTCCACTTGGAACTTTTCCTTGGACTTGCAAACACTACTTTCTCTAATTCTCCTCTCTCTTTGGCAACTCCTTATCCATCTCTTCTCTGGGCTGCTTTTATTTTTCATAGGCCCTAAATGTCAGTGGGCCTCAAAGGTCTATCCCTGGTTTGCTTCTCATCCTTCTAGGATGATATCACTAACTTCCATGCCTACATTTACTATATATATGGCTCTCAGAATTATTATCTCATATACTCACCAAATATATTGAGCACCTTCTATAAACCAGGCTTTCTGCTAGGTGCTGACACTACATCACACGCTACCACCTGGTTCTTTCAAAGGCATCTCAAGTCCAACATCTCAGAAAACAATATTTTGCCTTGAAATATGCTTACTTATAGTTTCTTTTATACATTGATACCACCCAGTCTTTCTAGCCAAAAATAGAATTATCTTTCTCATGTCTGATAGTCAGTGACCAGTCAATTTAATCCCTTTATGTTTGTTACCTGTCATTTCTTCTTCACTCACATAATACCTTGCTATTTCTTATATTGTTCCTGAAACATGCTCTGTTTCTCTACTTTCACAATCTATCTTCCACACACCATTCTGTAAAATCAGCAATCTGATATGTTGTTTATTGATCACATTATACATGAAGACATTCAAAAACCATCTAAACCCCTTGGCATAGTATAGAAGACCTTTCATTGTTAGTTCTAGGAAATGATGGCTACACTTTACCAGTGCTTACTACGTGCCAGACATTGTGCTAAGCACTGAAATATATGTTATATTGTTAATTGCCAATAATCTACAGAAAAGACAGAATTGTCATAAAGCTTAATTTTAACATATCAAGTTGACTGGGCTACAGGATGCCCAAATATCTGATTAAACATTATTTCTAGGTGTGTCTGTGAAGATGTTTCCAGAAGAGAATAGCATTTAAATTGGTAAACTGAGTAAAGGAGATTGCTCTTCCCAAAAGGGTAAGCATTTTTCAATTTGTTGAGAGCCTGAATAGAACAAAAAGGCAGAGGACAGAAAATTCTCTCTCTCTCTGCCTGACTGTATGAGCTGGAACACTGGTCTTCTCCTGCCCTCAAACTGAGACTTATACCACTGGCACTCTTAAGCCTTTGGCCTGGGGCTAGAACTACACCAGCAGCTTTCCTGGGTCTCCAGCTTGCAGATAGCAGACCATGAGCCTTCTCAGCCTCTACGATCATGTAAATCAATTCTTCATATTAACTAAATCAATCAGCCTATCCATCTACCTATCATTTACCTACCTATCTATCTATCTACCTATCTACCCATATCTTATTGGTTCAGTATTTCTGGAGAGCCCTAATACAGTTGTTATTCCCATTTTAAAAATCATAAAACTTAAAGCAGACAATCAGAGAAATCAAATAATTGCATAAAGTCACACTGTTATTATGTGACAGAGATTTATCCAATCTATTGCCTCCCAGCACCATGCTTTTAACTACTGTGCTATATCACTTCCCTCTTTGCTTCCTGTCCATTCCTTTCTAGTACTCTCCACTCTCACCATGCCAATTCCTTCAGAAGACCCAAACATGCTTGTCCAGGCCTTCATCTGAAATGTAATTTCTTACTTCTACCCTTTGAGAAAACACTGACTCTTCTTGAATGCTCAGCACAAATATCAAATCCTTTGTGACTTATAAATCTGTTCTGAAAGTAATTCCCAGAAAGAGGTTGCTAAAATGCCCTAGTAGAGAGACAGGCTTTGGTATAATTTCATAGCCTCCTGACGTATGTGATATTAAGGGCTAGCTCTTATTTGGCACAAATAGAAAAAGGGTAGTTTAAATAGCCTCATTAATTTATATTTAAATCTTATAAAGTAGGTAATCACTTTGGCCAACAGTCTTGGCAGATGATAAAAGAATAAGAAACTAGCCCTCCAAAATCAATGCATATACAATTTCTACACTTACAAAACAAAGTAAGTGTGAACTAACTTTGGAGGCAGTATAGTCAAGTGAAAGAATACTGAATACTGGGGTCAGTCTTACCAGGGTTTGAAATTATTTCTACCATATTCTATCCTAGAATATGGTACTTAAACCTCCAAGCCTCAGTTTCTCCATTTTTAAAATAGGGATAAAATAACTAGATCATAGGGCTTTTACCAGGATTAAATAAGAAAATGAGAGATAAATGTTAGCTGCCTTCCAATCCATTTCTCCCCTTTCCCTCAGTGCTGCTACTCAAAAACATCAGAATCAACTATGTCACAGTGTCTTTAATGAGCCCACATTGGATCAACTGAAATATTTGTCATATCCATTAATTTACTTTATCCTAACAAGTCTAGACCACCACATTAGGGAATGGACACAACAGGAAATTGAAGAAATGATTTGAATAAACACTGTAGATTTTTTACATAAGGTTGGCAAAGTTAAATACCACAACTGATCTGTTCATGACCAATTTATTGATCACACATTGCTACAAAGAATAGGCCTCCTGCTTAACAGAAGCATTTAAATTAATTCAGACATCCTCTTCAAAAAGAAGCAGCAGAGGAAACTAGAAAAACATTTGTAAGTGACACTTAAGCCATTCATAATTTGCTCCTCTGTACAGAGCTCTGTAGAGGCTCCATACAAACAAAGTTAACAGAGCTGTCCTCCATGAACTAAGAGTATGTCATTAAGCGAGTATGAACTCAAGCACTAGAGAGATGATAGACATGTAGATATTAAGAGAGAGGGGGGGAGAGGGAGAGAGAGAGAGAGAGAGAGAGAGAGAGAGAGTGACAGAGACAGAGACAGAGACAGAGAAACAGAGAGACAGAGACAGAGAAAGACAGAGAGAAAGAGAGAAAGACAGAGAGATACAGAGGATAGAGACAGAGACAGAAAGAAGCAATTTCCCCAGCTTTGCCTCTGAACTTTAAAGCAATCCAGTAGTAACAACTGGGAGGACATCTGGCAGAAGTGGTGGAATTTTCAGGGATTCGGAAACACCAAATTGAGACTAGTATGACTGTGGCAGCTGCAGGACCCACACAATAAGAATGTTGGCAAGTAGAGTACAAAACAGAGCCAGGAATAATAATGAGTCGCAGCAGAGCTTCTAAACCTGACCATTTCCTCACATGTTTTAAACATATGTTTAGCCCATCAGGGGTCATGGTGACAGCTGAAAAGCCCCTTCAGAAACTGTCAGAGATGGTGTTTGTGAACACTTCTTGGTGTCTTAATATGCCAATAAGGGTGTTTCCCTCTCATGTTGGCATAAAATGTGCCTGAGTAAATGTAGCATACAGGACCAGAGAATGAGAGCAAAGATCAAGACAGAGGCCAGAATATTTCCCTTAAGCCAAGCTACCAGTCCAGCTCCCATGGCCTCTGGAAACCTTTGCCTTATCGTGACACTGTCCCACTCCCCCACAAGCCACCTAGGAAACATCCAACCATCACTGGAACATCTCAGCTTTCAGATATCTAACAAAACACCATATCATTTGTCTCACATAGTATGTCTCAATAAAGTATATTTAGAATGGGTAATTTAGTACTTCTAAACAGTATGATCAAAAAAATTAATTCCTCTTATTGCCAGGTAGAGCAGGAAAATCATAGGAGTATCTGCATTGAGAGTTTACTATCAATCCATGTCTCTATCTGCTTACTGAATGACTCTATTCCTTATCTGGTCCTTTCTTTGACTAAAATATTTTACAAAATTATAATATAACATAGCTCTGACCCTGCAAATATATTTTTTAACATTAAGTTTTATTAAAACACCTAGTCAAAGAAAACAAATTCAAATGATTTTTAAAAAAACAAACAAAAAATAGAAGTGGTCATTACATTTAACCATTTAGAATGAAATAAATGTCTCATAAAAATTCACAGCTATAAATAACACTAAGTTACTAATCATATTTCTGAATAAAAGGTCAAGGACCACAATTCAACAAATTAGAAAAGAATAATTTAGCAAAGACAGATTTAAAGATTGAAAAATCTATATTGTAATTTCACAATGAAAAGATCCTCTTTAGAGTACTGTATAAGTTACAGTAAATTTAGTTATACAAACTACTGAAAATCTCAGCCTCCTGCCTCTTGCCAATCACCCTCTCATTGTTCCATTCATTGTTGTATGGTTCCCACCCAAATTCAATTTCTAAAGCCAAAGGTAGGGCAATTTATTTTTAAAACCTATTATAGTGGTAGGGTGATTTTGAAAAACTAGAAAAAAAGTTTCCTGTGAAGACACAGACATGAGAACAAAGTTAAATCCACAGAAGGAAGTTAAGTTCTCATACATCAGAGCATAAAATGTTTCCTAAAGACCATACTATGGTTCTGTGAACAGCAGTACAATAATAAAAGGCAAATAGTTTAATTATTTTCCCTGAAATAAGACTAAAATTTTGAGGATTTATGCCCTAAGAGCAAAGATACCTAAATGTACATTTACTTCCTCAGGGTCCTTAAAGGGTGGAGGTTTTCAATATAAATTATTTCTTGGGGTACTAAATTGAAAAAATTTATCCAACACACTTTAAATTATTATGCTAAATCATTTCTTTTACATTCCAAAAAGTGCTCTTATTCTTCATATTCTAAAATTTAATAACCAAATATCCTTTCCAGGCATTCAGTAATTGATTTGATTGACTAATTTTTTTCTATTTAAACTTTTCTTCTCTAAGTCTTTCAAAACTAAAAACACAAAAGAGAGAAAAAATGGCATAGATGATAGAGGCTCTGTTCATCTCTCTAACAACCAAATCAAAGTTGTGACAGAAACAAGGAGCAAACAGCAAAAAGAGTCATCTGGGATCTAGAGGAACAGAAGCACTAGGGAGAGAAACAATTAATCAGCCTGTAATGGTAGAAGGTAGAAGGGGATAAAGACGAGGCTGCCCAGTCTCGAGCGGCTGAGTGGGACAGGGGCTGTGGCAGTGGCAGCAGCAGCTGCAGATGTCTCTTGAAGGAGCCGTGCCCACGATCAGTCTCATGGTGACAGACCTGCTTGCTCTGAGCACCTGTGTTGGATCGGCTGCTCCAGGTGCACCAGGGACTTACAGGGGGACACAGAGTTGTTGGAGTGAGGGCCGAGACAAGACTCGCTCTGTACAGAAGTGTCAGTGGTACCCATTATTCCTCTGCTGAGCCTTCCACCCTCCCAGTGCACAGGACACAGCGCCATAGAGGATACCTTATCAAACTGGATAACAGAAGTCACTCCACCCAGGATTCCCTGAAACTCTGCCTCCTCCAACTTGCAGCCCCTCCCAAGACATATCCAGGTGCCCCTTGCTGAGCAGTACCTAGACTCACACTGGTGGCAGCTGACCTCGGTTTCTGGTGTGGCTTCTTGAGGCAACTATAAACACAGCATCTGTGGATTGCTTGCTGAATTTTAATAGGTGGCCCTGGAGGGGCATAGGCTCGGGCTAAACTTGGCCTACAGCCAAACCCCTCCCAGGACTGTGCCACTGGATGCCTACTACACAAAGCCGCACTAATAAGACTAGGAGACTTAGAAGCTTTTCTAAGTACATAGAAATAGACACAGAAAGACAGCCAAAATGGAAAGACAAAGAAGCACAAACCATATGAGAGAACATATGGAACAGCAATCCAGATATAAAGAAGTTAAGCAATCTAACAGATGCAGAGTTCAAAAGATTGGTTATAAAGATGCTCAATGAACTTAGGGGAACTATAAATAATTCAGTGAGAACTTTAAACAAAGAGATTTAAAAAAAAACATAAAAATGGAAATGAAGAACATATTATCTGAGGTGAATTGAATATTAGATGGAAAGAAACAGAGGGATAAAGAAGAGGATCGAATGACCAATATAGAGGAAGGGGAAGCCAAGGACCTTCAATCAGAATGGCAAGAAAAAAGAAGCCAAGACTATAATAATAATTTAAGGAGCCTATGGGACACTATTAAATGTAAAAATATCCTTGTCATAGGGGTACTGGGAAAAAAAAAAAAGACATTGAAGAGCTATTTGAAGAAATAATGATTGAAAACTTCCCTAACCTGGTGAAGAAAATAGACATACAACCCCAAGAAGCTCGGAGAGTCCCAAAAAAGAGGAACCCAAAGAGGCCCACACCAAGACACATCATAATTGAAATGCCAAAGGTTAAATACAAAGAGAGAATCTTAAAAACAGCAAGAGAAAAGCAGATAGTTACCTACAAAGGAGCATCCATAAGACTGGCAGCTGATTTCTCTAAAGAAACTATTCAGGACAGAAGGACTTGGTACAAAATATTCAAAGCAATGAAAACCCAAGATCTACAACCAAGAATTCTTTATCCAGCAAAGTTACCATTTAGAGTTGAAGGACAGATAAAGAGCTTCCCAGACAAAATTAAGCTAAGAGAATTTATCAACATCAAGCCAGTATTATAGGAAATATTGGAGGCACGTCTGTAACAAGAAAAAACATGTATCAAAAACATGAATAAAGAATAGTAATAACTACATTCCTAGTTATAGTTATAGGGAAGCTTAATGGATAAGAAAACAAGACCCTTACATATGCTGCCTACAAGAGACTCACTTCAGATTAACAGACACACACAGACTAAAAGGAAGGGAATGGAAAAAGATATTGCCTTGATGGACCTAGAGTGTACTGCGCTGAATGAAATGGGTCAGATAGAGAAAGACAAATATTGCATGATTTCACATACATGTGTAATGTAAAGAACAAAATCAACAACAACAATAAAAGCAGAAATAAACTCATAGTTACAGAGAATATTTTGAGGGCTACTAGATGGGAGGAGGGATAGGAGGACTGCAATAAAAAGCAAAGAGATTAAGAGATAAAAATGGATAGTTGTAGAATAGACATGGAGATGTAGAGTGTGTCATGGGGAACATGGTTAATAATATTGTAATAAATATGTAAGGGGGAAGAAGGATAGCAGATTTAGTGGGGTGATTGCTTTGCGAGTTATGTGGATCTCTGATCACTAGGCTGTACAACTGAAACTGGTATATTATTGCATGCTAACTATAATTGAAAAAAAAATGCATTGAATTGTACAATGTAGGAGATGGATGACTGGTTAAACAGAAGAGCCCTGCAAGTCTGAACAGAAATTTTAGTGGGCAAGAAATCCTCATTTTCTGATATTATTCCAAATAAACACTGAAAGATTTTTTTCCTCTTAAGTACCCAGGAATGACCTAGAAAATATCACATATCATTATATTACTAATAACTGGTGAGATAACACTAGGAGTTATCAGGCAACCTCTCTTCTCAGAGCTATAAAGCTTTTCTGTCTTTTCACTATCTTAAGATTCATAAACGTTTCAATTATATTGGGGAGAATTTTTTTACCCTTGTGTTCAACCTCCTGTAGAGCAGTACAACATTTTCCCTGTGTCTCTTCAGAATGGTGGGAACAGCAGCCACTGGTAATTTTGCCCACAAATATTTATAAACGTAACACCTTTCATATACACACCCTTCTCAGCCATCAAAGCACTTTCATTTATATTATGTAATTTTCACAACCAAACAGAAGAGAAGGAAGTCTACTTTTTCCAATAAA
The DNA here is from genome assembly GCA_004027375.1 of Macroglossus sobrinus. Taxonomy (NCBI): domain Eukaryota; kingdom Metazoa; phylum Chordata; class Mammalia; order Chiroptera; family Pteropodidae; genus Macroglossus; species Macroglossus sobrinus. The sequence goes on along the minus strand of PVKZ01000796.1, from coordinate 506,841 downwards.
TGAAGTAACTGAAGCCCAGATTGATCATTTCTCCAATTTCTGTAATTTTCTTTCACCACAGACTTTGGGCCTTACGTCCAGGCCTTACCCATGATCACCACACACACTGCACTACTGATAATGTGGCCTATGTGTGTTCTATCTCTCTAGCTCATCATTGTGATAAAACTCTCTGGTCTAGGGCTCATGAAATTCTAACCCAGTGCCAGAGTCCCCAAATAGGAACATCAGGAGTTATTTAACCTCAGTCTTTCTAACAGTATGATTAGTTATGTGCATATCACCTGCCCCAACTACTTAAATTTGAAACCATGATAAAGATAATAATAATAATAGTAATAGTTAGTAATAACTAGTACAAGGGAACTCTATGTAGATGTTTTATTTACAATATATTTTATCCTCACAACTTTGCAAGTTAAGTTATTATTATTTTTTATTTTATAGATGAGGAAATTGAGTCTCTGAGAGCCTGAGAACTCCTGTAGGGCCACAGAGCTGGTGGTGATGATGCCAGATTTGAAATCCAACTTCAGCTGGCTTCAACATCCAACCACTGTTCATGACGACACATTGTTTTAAATATCTGAATTCCCAATAACCAGCATGATGCATACCCACATGTTTGTTACTCATTGAGACTGTCAGTAATTGAAGAAAGAGCCTCCCTCCCAAAATATGTTCTTTCTCCTAATCTTATTGGAAATCTCAATTTTCCTCTTTGATGCTCACTCACAGTTTTCTCACCAATAGATGTTGCTCTCTTCCACTCCTCTGAATTTAGTGGGCTGGATGAGTCACCGTTACATACTCTGCATCGCTACTTTCAAATAAGTGCCCGTCACCAGCTCTCAAGTGTTGAGGCACACTTGAGCATCCATGTACTTTTTTGTATCTTTATCACCATCTTCTGCTGCCCCCCAGGATCCATTCCCAAGTTCTTTAACAACTTTAGCACTCAAGACAAAATCTTTTATAGCATCAACATCTGCCATCACAGCTTTCTTGAACTTCTCTGTGTCAAACAACCACAATTGTGTTCCACTGCTGTCACTTTGCATCATCTCTTAGAACTGGCCCCCTCTTCAAGGTTATGAACTTTGCATATCCCTTCTCTGGCAACCTTACTCTTCCTTCCACTGCCATTGCCTCCATTATTAAACCTTATTTTTTTTCCTTCCATGCTTTTGTCAACAGTCTCCTGCTTCTCTCATACCTTTATTCTTTCCTTCTCCCTCCTCTCTCTTCCCTCTACTACAAATATATTCAATTTTCCATAACCTACAAAGTTTCACAAGCCTACTTAAATTCAAATTATTCCTTTATGTCTGCATGTACTACTTGTCCATTTAGTTAAAACATAAATTGAGTAAATCCACAACTAGGAATTAGCCTCCAGGAGTAATATAAAAAGTCTTATGTACAAGAAAGAAAATTACAAGTATAAGTTCTGCATGTTTCTGTAATAATAGTTCAAGTATCAAGAACAAAATGACAGCATAACAGAACATATCTTTGCTTTAGCAACTGATTATCCAAATACAAAGCAATCACCCCAAACCCAGGTTGGCCACTCTTTCTAGATACAATCTATTCTGTTTTCTTAAGTATCATAAAGAAAATCTGCTTTTGATGTTTCCCAAGGACCAATACCATGTTTTACCATTTCTGACAAAATAAATGATGTGCTCTCTCTCAAATATAACTCACCTTAAAAATAAAAATATATACATTTATGCCAATAAAAATATCTGGATGACTGCTATTTTTTTACTCATATTCAGACAAGAATTCTTTTTAAAAGCAGACAACCTAAATGTGATTTCAGTACATCTTCTAAAAATTAGAAAAAAAAATAATTCTTAAGTTTAAGGGTAAAATATGAAAGTTCCATTATATGACATGTTAAATAAGGAAAACAAAGATTTTGATGAGACACAAAATTTTAAAAATCTCACTTGAATATTCTATATATATGAATTTATTTATACTTTATTTGCTTATATTATGAAACAAATACATAGTCAAGACTGCTATGAATAAGAAATGCCTTATTAGTCGTTACTATGAAATACCAGTTCCTTTAGGATAATATCAACAAAAATAATTTTATACATATCAGTAAAGATAAAACTCTTGCTTTGCTTTTCTATCATTGAATACCTTCCATTCTAGGTGAACATCTAAGAATAGAGAATAGCAAACTAGTGAGTGATCTCTCTTCTCTGAGATTTCCTCTTCTCTCTAATTTTACCTCCAGGGGGCAGTACGGTTCTGATGACAGGATATGGAGTCAGCATGCCCTTGCTGACATCCCTGCTCCGTCAGTTGCAGTTATATAAACTAGTACAAGTTAGTTAATCTGAGCCTTAGTTTCTCACACATAAATTAAGAAAATATAACCTACTTCATAGGATCATTATAAGGATGAAATGAGGAAATAGCCAGTATACAATTACTCCATCAATACTTGTTTGCTATTATTATTTTATATATTATTATTAAGTAAGCCTTCCCTGGGATATCATTAAACACAATTTATTCAACTTATATATATTAAGCATATAATACTTGTTAGGTACTTTAGGTAATGAAACTAAAAATACAACCCGATCCCTCTTCATAAGTTCACAGTCTAGCGGGGAAAAACAGACATGTAAATTATAAATAGAATAATTCAGCAAGAATATACAAAGTATAGCAAGAGTACAAGAAGGGTGGATTTCTTTACTTCCAACAGGATAAGTAAGAGGATGGAGGTGGGAGGTACTTCTTGTCATTGTTGGAAGATGAACTGATAGATAAAATTAGGTTGAAAATGAAAATGTCCACTTCCCAATTTCCTGTACCATCCCTGCCCCTGCCAAAAAAAAAAAAAAAAAAAAAATCAGGCACCATCCTTTGCTGTTTGGACAAACACACATAACCATGGCTCAGCCAATTAGGTGCTCCTGACTGGCCCTTTGATTCTTGAGAGATAGATGTCAAGTTGTTCAACTGGCCAGAGAATATCCCTGGCCTCCACACAGAAAGCAGTGGGCAGTTGTGTGGTGGGGAGTGTCCAGGGGCATCGATGTCAATGCCAACAGGAATAGTGACCAATTCTAAGCCAGCTGTGCCAATAGAGTGATCTCAGCTGTGTCCTCAGCTGCTTATCCTCCCTCAGTTCTCAGTCACTTTTTAAATCAGATCTCTAGCCGTCTGGCCAATTTGTAAAAAACCCAATATGCTTCCAACAAATTACTTTCCTGCCTATGTTGGACAGAGGTTCTCTGTTATTTGAAACCATGAACCCCACTTGGTACCCTGGGACATCAAGTAAAACTTTCTAGCCTCTCTGGAACTGTGATTCTGGCTGTCAAGCTGGCCTCTAATTGCCACTTTCTTCTATGTTAACTAAGATAATATTTTGTTGCCTTTTTCAGTATAAACAGATTTTATTGTGAAATTTTATTTTAGCAAAATGAATCAAGAAAACTATTTTCTGAACTTTCATTTTGCAAAAGAAACAATTGTTCCTACTTGCCACAAAAAATCTTCTATGATACATCCTTTGATTAGATTCTCTTATTCTTTTTCACTTTATGATAAGCAACAAAGAAGAAAACAATGTGGAGAAGAACAATGTAAGGAAATGGAGAAATGAGAAATCATTTCTTAGGAGTAAACGACCCACTCCTGTCTTTGTTTTCTTCTTAGTATTAGGTCGATCAAATTGGCATTTTAAAAAAAAAGTCAAATATTAGTAACCACAGACTTGAAGTAAAAGCTTCAGCCATAGGCACATCTTAGCCTGAGGACTGTCATTGTTGGAGGATAAACAGGTGAAAAAGATTATGTTGAAAATGCTCAGCCCCTCCAGGAGGCCCTTAAGGACCACCAGGTTGGGAAACCACACTTTGAGAATCACTTATGTGAACAATGCAAAGAGAAAGGTTAGGACCTTGAACTACCCTGAACTACTGAAAAAAGAAAGATTAGCTTTGCTTTGCTATTTGGGGTATGGGGTATACAGGCAACAAAACCCATTGAGAACATTTAATAAGCCTTTTCATTTTCCTCCCCAAATTTCTTCCTCTCCACCTTATCACTTTCCAGCTGTCTCCAGATTTTATTCTGGATCCACTTTAGCTATGAGGTCAGAGTTAAGCCTTCAGGAATGTCTCTCTATAGGCAGAAACCTGATTCCTTCTGAAAAAATAAACTCTTAGTAGACCTGGGAAAACTGCAGTTGCTATCACATGTACAGAGAGAGCTTTTGCAGTCATTGGACTTTTAATGTGCTGTTTGTTGGACTGCCAAAAGGTTACTGCTCCCTGGAGAACTGAGCCAGTTCCTCTAAACCCCTCCCACTGACTCATATGTTTGTCTGGCTGCAGCTGCTAAAAAAGATGGGAATTTAAAAGCTGCTACACAAGTGCAAAAGCAATAACCAAAACGGTGGCAATGTCCTCAGGTCTCGAATAGAAAAATATCCTTACTGAGAAAAGGAAAGGTCGGGAAAGGGACACTCGAGAAATACTAGTGGACTATAGAATAGCTAAAGATGAAAAGAAACAGGAAGGAAATCACGGGTTCTCAGAGCCGGAAACTATTTGCTCTGTGACCTTGCTAAAGGCGGTCTCATGGATTTATTTTCTTCCCACTGTGGTTAAATTTTCTTTGACCTAAATTTGCATGAAAGTTGATATTGATAACTCATCCACTATCACATTGTTAAAGTTGTTTTTCATTATTATTTACTGTTATTATTGTTAATTATTATTTCATTATTACTTCCATCCTAACAATATCCCCATGGAATAGGACAGGAGATATTTCTTGTAAAAAGCAAAGATTTATTTAACTCCAAGTCCTTGTATACAAATCACATATTTCATTCAGCAGAGCCCCCCCAAAATTCGCTAAGTCAGCAGCTCCAGGACTCTGACTCCATTTCTGCAGCCTCTGTTCTCCCTGCCCCCTTCCATACTAACTCCCTAGCATTCTCAAGTTTTTCTTTCTCTCTCATCAAACAGGAAAGTGATCTAATAAGCACTGATCTAAAGTGTGAAGGAGAAACAGATCTGCCATTCTCTGCAATTTTTCTACCTTCAAAAGAGGCAAAAAGAAAGGATAATGCCCAACACAGAGAATTGCTATGAATGGGTCTTTTTATTCATAATTGTGAGAGTTAATAGGATATGTGAAGCCTTCCCTGAAACCTATCAAATTACACGGATGAGCTATACTGAAGGTATAGTTCTCTAAAATTCCTAAACCTTTTCCACTGATGCTTATGTTAGGTCACAAATCCTGAACAATTCATTTGCTTCAAAAATAGCTGTAACACAGCAAAATAAAGCCCATGCCCACAGATTAGAAATGCCATCTTTAGTGTTTGTTATAGAAAGCTCTGCCTTACCAGAATCTGTCTCTTCCATAGCCTTTCTTCATGTTACCAAACACAGCGGTGTTCTTTCTTAAGGTTGATTCAACCTAAGAGAGCACTTTAGAATTTCACTAACTGTAACTCACTTTCTTGTTGTGCATGTAATCCTGTCACCACCTAGCCTTAGTTTTGCATGAATGTCTCTGATAATAGGTACATAATCCATGGACAACTTCATTTGATTTTGTTTTTGGATCTTGCTTAAGTGGGTCTTGTCAAATCTCCATGGCTTCATTTTCTGCCAGTTTCTCAGTATATCTCCACAAAGATCTAAAATTATTTATAAATGCTTCACTTTCTGGAAAGTTTTTGCTACTTTAAAAAAACTTGTAAAGTTTTCGGACATTACTTTGGAACTGGCTACTTTGGTACTGGTCCTATCTTCTGCATTCTGAAGAAAAATGTATTTTGTACATTTAATTTTTTAAATTCATGCCTCCCCAAAAAAACTATAAAGTCTTAGAGGGCAGGAAATATGCTTTTCATATGTTAATTAGTTAATTATCTTCATAATCACCTCTTCCAGTGCCTAGCACAGCTCCCGTGCACACAGTGGGTGCACAGCAGCATTTCCGTAATGAGCACTGAACTAGATAATTCAATATTTAAGACTGTTTTTTCAGCAGCCAACCTTTTTGTCTATACAGACAATTAAAAATAGAGATATTAAAACAGCTTGGGTTATGAAATACAAACTGACACCTGTTACCTACCCAAGAAATGTATAAATGTAGAGCTAGAAGAGGAGTTATATTATTGGCTGTCTAGAACACAGGCTAATAACACTCTAACTTGTCACTGAACAGTTTTACATTTCAAAGATCTGTGCCCCTTTACCCTTTAAATCACCAGTAAATATAAAAAACCTCTGCATTCTCACATTGTTTTCAAATGCATTATGGCATGGGGCTTTTTTTTCTTTATGTGTGCCTTATTTTTACTTTAGGCCATTACTTCCCACAGGAGTGTTTATAATATATGCACACTAAAATAAATTAAAACTGCTATCATTCATTAACTATCATTTCTGGTATAAACTTAAGTTTGACTTTAAATATTTCTTTTAAAATTATATTATCCTTGTTAAATATTTTTTTAACTAAAATTATCCTTATTAGAAAAATTTATGCATCAGCAATTAGTAAAGTATTGCCCGTACAATTATAGCTTTCGTTTTTTGCTGGCCATGATAGTGATGCCACCTAAGGTTAATAATAATTAGACTTAATATAATGGATATTGAACAAGTTAAATCAGTTTTTACTACATTATAATAGGTATGTTCAACTGTTAAATGGGGTTTGCAAGATTCTATGACCTAGGCTGGAAACCAATTTGGGGTTGTAATACTTAGGACATGCTTCAGCTCTTCTGGACAACATTAACAAAAAATAGATATTTATATATACTATATATATATTTACATGTATACATATATATTTTTATATTCAAGATTTTAAGGGTAAGCTCCTGTAAAGAGCATCTTTCTCACATATGTCCCAATCAGACCCAGTTTCCTTTGATTGACAGAAAGCATACTGTTTAGGGAAATAACAGAAAGCACTGTTTACAGTAATAGACATCTGTTGAGCACTTACTAAACACCAATATACTCTGTGATTCTCCTAACAACCTTTCTGGGTAGCTATTATTATTCATATTTTATAAATGAAGAAACTGTATTGCAGAGGAGTTATTTTCTTCAACTCTCAGAACTAGTAAACAAGAGCATAAAATTTGCTTGGCTGCAAAGCCAGTACTCGTGGATGGAAGACCCAGCTGAGAATCACAACCATGGCAGCTGCTTGCAGAAAGCTCTGTGACTCTACAAAGATAAAACCTATTTTGCCACAAATATATTACTGTTTTTGACACAAGGTTGTACACAAAGCCTCTTTTACCTAAAATGTATTTAAATAACTTACCCTTAAGGATTTTTTAAAAGAAGAAAACAATAGCATTATTATGGTACAGATAGTATTTCAGTCTAACTGTCATATCATGTGGTCCTATCATAAAACTTACCAAATATTCTTTCTTAATATACAATCTATTTAAAACATAACAACAAACCAAAACAGACTTAGTTATGCTAAGTCCCACACCACCAATCTGAGACTTAACTATAGTTTTGGTTCTCTCAGAAATGGAATCTTAAACATCAATCAGTAATCACCCAATCATTACTACCTAGGTAATTCTGCCTGATGGACTCCTTCGTCCCACAAAGAAAAGTAACCTTGCAATAACCAACCTGCTTTTTTTGCCTAATATAACTGCCCTGTTCCTGCTCCCTTCTGCCTATAAAAGTCTCTCATTTTGTACAGTTCTTCAGAGTTCCCTTCTATCTACTAGATTGGATGCTGCCTGATTCATGAATCGTTGAATAAAGCCAATAAGATCTTTATAATTTACTCAGTTAACTTTGATTTTAACAAATCACAGAACATGAGAATTAGAAGGAACCCTATAAATTGGCTGCCCAATCCTCTCAGTTTTCCCAGGACTCAGGAGGGCTCCTAGAAGAGGAGGCTCCTAGACATTCACTTTTAAAATTGGAAGTAAGGGGTTTGTGGGACATGGGACTTTCAGTGACATGGAATTTTCAATGCAGGTTGGTCATTCTACATATCATCTGGTCCAATCTCCTTCTTTTTACAAGTAAAGAAGCCAAGGCCCATTGAAGAACATATCAGGTGAAGCAGTTAGTGAACCATGACACTTGTACTCTTTCCCTCTTATTTATACAGACTCATTCAGCCTCTAGATAAACTATAACTTCTCAGACTCAATCACTAGTTTAATTGTTCATCACATATACTACCCATTAGGATTTGTGTGTCTGGAACCAAATCTCTGTTACTTTTATACTGTCAGCACTGGTCTAATTCCTGTCTCAATATGCAACTTGATATATGTGTGTTGACTGCTACTGAAGAATTAGGTTGTGTTGCTTGGGGAAAAGGAGGTATTTATGCAACTTGTATTGGACCAGAAGGACCATGATATATTAAAGATAGAAAGCTGGGAGGCGCACAGGCAACATCTCCACCAATTTTTCCTTTATTTCCTATATTTTATATAATAAATGTGTTGTTTACAGTGAAAAACATAAAAGAATAGCTACCATTATTTATGTTACCTCATTCACTAGAGCAGTTCTGATTGAGGAAGTGAAGATCATGCCATGACATAAATTACTATATCAGTTGTCCAGTTTGTCAAGGTCCTTACGAAAAGAGCAACAACAGTGCACCTTTTTCTCTTTCTTCATTGTCCCTTGCCTGTTGTCCTCACAAATTATGTGTAAAGACAAAGGAGGGTAATTAGTGAACAAGTCCTATCTATTTTTTTTACTGTATCAATCAACATCCCCCAATTCTTGTTCATGTTAAAATCTGAACTGGCAGTGAAACATGCTTAAAAATTGATGTAGCATTTGAGATATGGGATTTCAAAGAAAAAAGTTTTTCTCCAGCTGTGCTGCATCTCCACATCTGCCAAAATGCTCATGGTTTGACTTTGTGCATTCCAAGTTACATTCCTCTCTCTTACAAAGATGAGAACCATGTGCCAGAACTCATTAAGAAATTACCCAGTAAACACTCTGGCTCCCAAGTTGCTTTCTGACACCAAATAACTTCCTTTGATCAGTAGAAATGGTATATTATATTCACTATAAACCTTTAAATGGGAGTCACTGCCAAGAAATTCCAACAGAGATGAAAATACCAGAATTCTGAAGTTTACCTACAACTGCTTCTTTATTCCACAATACACTATGATTAAAAGAGTTTAATTCATCACTATTTAATTTTGCTGAAGTGTTTCTACACTCACTTAATTTTGTTGAAGTGTTTCTACAGTCTTTCATTTTTCTCCTCCTTGAAACTTACAGAGAAACATTGTCCTATAACTTGAAACTATACCCTGGTATTATTCTATTATTCTGTAAAAAGAGATTTTCAGGGATCAATAGGCTGCTGGTTATTTTAATGGTGCTGTGTGTGCAGCTTTCCCACTCCAATCCTTCTCTCATATCTATAGGTTAAAATAATCAGTGAGAAACAGAAAAAAACAGTCTGCATGGAACATTTAATAGGAAGCAAAGTAACTGTACTTTCTTTCTTTAAGAGAGGCTTAATAAGGGGTTTGTTTTCTCCACATAGACCAAAGATATTTTTAGCATCAGTTTGTAGGGGACCTCTGCTCTACTTGCTACTTTCCTTTGAGCAGAACAAACCCTTAAAACCATAGTGTTTATTATGACAGCCCCAATGGGCTCAGTACCAAATTCACCTCTCACAGCAGCTTTCAGATTTTAGTAGAAAACACAGAAACAAACTCTGGTACAGTAGTGCTGTATCAGAATCACTTGGAGAGACTGATCAAATTTCTAAAACTCATTCCCATTCCCAGGACACCCTGACTCATCTTCACCCACCTGCATCTCCATTAAGAGTCTTTTCTCTCATAACTACAGTCTACTGCTAATACCATAATAGGCCATGGGCAGGATGTTAGTTAACCTGCCACTTCGAGTAATAGATATCAACATTTGAAACATGCACAGCCTGTGATCCAGCAAGTCCACTTGTAGGAATCTGTCCTACTGATACTTGCACAAGGAGACAAGAATATGTAAATGGCAATGTGAAATTTACCACTGCTTGTAATAAATAATAAAAAAAAATGAAGTAATGAACTGATTAAATAAATTATACTATTAAAGCACTGAAATTCTATTCAGCTGTTAAAAAGGAATACGTAGACCTATATCTGCTGATATAATAGAGAAAAATAACCCCAGCTCCTCACTGATTTGGGGCTATGAACAGGCTTTTAACCATCATTATTATATAGGAGCAGAGCTGAACAAAGGGTTCTTGGGGCTGGGCCCATGTAGGTAAGAACATTTGGAAGGTTTTCTGACGTTAAAGCTGCAAGACTTGCAGAAAAGTTTCCTGGCCTGCATGGAATAGTATCCTGAAATGTTGTACATTTGCTACAGCTAGGCCAAGGTATTGTCTCCCTCAAAGTGGCCAAAGCGCAGAGCTACCCAGACCTGCTGCCGCCAGCAGTAAGCAGCTTCCTCTATTCCCTCTGGAGTGCTACACAAACGTCCACAGTGCTACACAAACGTCCCAATTGCAAGTGTGCACAGGGAAACAGGTTTGGAAAGCTGTGAATTTCGGGGACCGCAAAAGATCCGGTACTTGTATCACTGTTTGTCTCGAAGGCTAATTTCCAAAGGAAAGAAAACAAAATATTGACTATAAATAGAGCATCTCGTGCAAAAGAATAAAGATACCCAGGGCTATTTGAACACTTCCCTCATTTTTTACCTTAAGGTCACTTTGTAATGCTAAGTGAAAGAAGCCAGACACAAAAGTTCATATAATATATGATTCCATTTAAGTGAAATGTACAGAAAAGACATATCTATAGGAACAGAAAGTAGATTAGTGGTTGCCTAGGGCTGGAGGTAGGAACAGATTGACTGCAAAGGGACATGAGGAATCTTTTTGGGTTGATAGAAATGTTCTAAAGTTGGACTGTGCTGATGGCTGCACAACTCTATAAATTTACTAAAAACCATTGAATGGGGCACTCGAAATGGATAAATTTCACAGCATGTAAATTATATCTCAATAAAGCTCTTATGAAACACTTTAATAAACAATTTATTATTTCAGCCATATTACCTAGATTTCTAAACTACAGAAATATAGCTAATTTAAAAAACCCAAGTTGCATATTCTATTTTTCCATTTAGAAAAGGATACTTTAAAAAAACAACAAAAAAAAGTGTATTTAATCTTGAATATGCACAGAAAATGACTAGGAGGAAATACAAGGAATGTCATTTTTAGTGGGTGAGAATGGAATTTCCTTACGTTGAAATTTTTACTTCTTTATGTATTTCTGTACCACTGGATATTTTTATAAGCAAATATTCTCTTTATTTAAAAATATATAAATTAACTTTAATGTTGACATTTTCTTTTTGGTCTCAAACAGCCTTGTTACTAAGGTTCTCTGATCATAAATTATTTAAAATTAAATATTTCAATTTCAGAATAAAAAGGTAAAGTATTTGCTGGTTCTGGAAAAAATATGATTAAGGATTTCATGCACACTGTCTCTTGACCAATGCACTACAGTAATGTTTTAAATAGTATGCTATGTCTTCTATGGATGGAGATAATTTTATGTCAAAAGTTGGCAAACTGTTTCTTAAATGGCCAGATAATAAATATGCTAGTCTTTTCAGGCAATTCTGTCTCTGTCTTAACTACTCTGCTGTTGTAGGTCAAAAGCAGGCACAAACAATACATAAATGAATGGACTTGAATATGTTTGCTGATCCCTACATTAGGTGGTAGAATGAAAGTATTTGTAATTTAACACTTGTCTGAATATGTATTAGAAAAATAGAAATAGCACATCAAGTCTATGAATTCATAAGTATTATTGCTTAGGATGAGGCTAAATTTATGTAAGTTTTTTAAAAGTTAAAGATTTTTTAAAAAATATTTCATAAATAAGAGAACAGAAGATATTTGGAAGTGACAAAAATCATGAAAAATACTTGCAAATAACAAACATTTGAGAAAACTACATTTGAGTATAATGAACAATTTCTTATTAACAAAAAAAATGATGGGCTGAAGAAAATCTCCCAGACTAGGTAACTCTTACCACAACCCAATCCAGTACTTGACGCTAAGCTCCTTTGAAATAAATATAAAAATGTAGACTAAAAAGTCCCAAAAGTAGTGGTCCATAATATTTACTGGATCATAGACATTATGGACAGGCTACCCAGAAAAAAGTACATACTTGAAAACTGAGCTCCCTAAAGCACATCCAAATTCAGAGATGTCAAAACAGGGAATAAAAGAGAATACAGAGCAGCATCATTCCAGGTTTTTTCCAGGCACTCCAGTGCACATGACCTTAGCTCAGTGCTAAACCCAGCAAATGGAACAGACAAATGAAGGCAGTGCCCTTTGGGAACTACTGCCCTCCTCACAACCAATCGTGATGACAAGGGAAACCTGAGTGTCAAAATAAAGTAATGCTGCTGCCAAGTACCACTCCCAATCAATTCAACATGCCACAATATATGTCAGGAAAAAAACAAAAGTTTTTAATCTTTTGACTCTTCTTCCACTTTTCTAAACCCAGCCATAATTTACAAACTCATTACTTAATAATGATTAATATGGTGTTTTCTACTAAGGAAAACCAAAGTGAGAAAGGGCATGGGAGGGTAGATGCTGGGGAGAATCAGGAGCTAATATTTTTGAGCACCTATGTGCTAGGCTCTCTACATATGCTGTTTTTATTGACTGGTTACAAAAAATCCATGAGGTAGATATAATTATCAGCTTTTTTAGATAAAAGAAAATGGAAACATTTGTCTAGATTTATCTCTTTCTCCTGAAGATAAAACTTTCATATCAGTAATATCAAACAGGAAATATTGACCTGTAAACCTATCTTAGCTCTTTTCCTTCCTGTCCACGTAAGGGTAGATACCATCATAAATGACACAGTAACCCTCTGGACCAGGAAGTTCATGACCAATAGAAACAAATGGTTATCAGTGTCCTTCATCTTAGTAAAGCAACAGCACCTAAAGCAGAAATTTGGGAAAAACTAGACAAAATGTATAAGACTACAACAGATGTCATCTTTGTATTTGGATTCAGAACCCATTTTGGTGGTGGTAAAACAACTGAATTTAGCATGATTTATGAGTCCTTGAATTATACAAAGAAAAATGAACCCAAACATAGATTTGCAAGACATGGCCTATATGAAAAGAAAAAGACCTAAAAAAAAAAATAGCAAAAGGAACACAAGAGTAGAATGAAGAGAGTCAGGGCCAACCACAAAGGCCAATGTTAGTACTGGCAAAAAGGAAATGAAGTGTCTAGCAGTGAGGAGGAGATTGGACAACAGAAGGAGTAAGGATTCATCCATGACTTTATCTGTGGTGATAGGCAGATTTTTCATGAGAAGATTAATAAACTGAGAACTTAAAAAAAAAAACTATCTTATTATTTCATGTTCCTCACTTAGCTTTGCTCAGGCTGCTAGAATGTTCTTTCTATACTTGTATTCAACTAAATTGTACTTGGCTCTACGACTCAACTTAAGCATGACTTTCCCCAAGAAGCCTTCCCTAACTAATGCCTTCCCCCATTCCTGATGCACACCTGCCTTTGTTTTAGTTCCCTTCTACATAGTTCAATGGTACACTAATGTAATTGCTGATTTACTTGACAGTCTCACCCAGTAGACCGAAATCTCATAAAAATAAAGAGATCATTTTTATCATTGATTTCTCTCCTCAGAGCCTTAATATTATGTCTTATACAAAGTATGAATTTAGTAAGCTGTTGAATGAATGCATAAATGAATGAACAAAGTGCATTGCCCATTTCTAACAGCATGTGAATTACAGAATCAGGATTTGAACCTAATCTCTCTTTCCATCATACCATAATGCAAATACAAAAAAAATCCAGTAATTAATTATTACTTCACCTTTAAGATATTAAAGGACAGTCCATCAGTGGCTCAACTGCTCCTTGGGAATCTTTCAGTAAGTACCAAAAACTAGCGTATAGGGGACAAAAAAATTTAATGTCTCAAGTTCAATGAAAATTGTAATTCTATTATGTAGAAAAGCAAGGCTTTGTTTTGTTTTGTTTTGTTTTCCTCAGAATTAAATTGCCAAAGAACTGAAACGTGACAGTATGGTACTCAAATATAAAATCATCAAAATCAAATAAGTTTACCCTTGTTGTGAGGTCCCTCTAACCTCACAGCAGACCAAAGCATTTCTGACATTCTGTTTTTAACAAACCCTTTGGAAGACCCAGAGGTGGAAGCTGGTTCATATCAAATTGCCTCTTTAAGATTTCCCTAGAGTAGCTCACAATCCCAGAGTGCCCAAGAATCTATATATAATCTCCCTGTCTGAGTAGGAAACAAGCTGAGCTCACACTGAATACCAAGAGGTTATTCCTGCTTCTTTTAAGGTCTTTTCAGAGAGTTCCGTGGTCTGGAATGTGGCGGGGTGTGGATGCCTTTGCCAGAATAAATTTCCATCATGCAGGGGCACAAGTACCCAGCTGCTGCTGACACCACCTACATCCCTACGTCCCCAACAGAAGTCTAGGCACTAACACTGGGCAACTAGAAGCTATTGCAAGGTTATAAACAAAACGGTGATCACACTGATGTTTGAAATATTCTAGCTGTATCATTGTCATTACTATTGTTGTTACCACCTCTACAATAATGTATCCTCAAGCACACTTCCATGTGCATCCAGAATGGGAGGGAGAAAGTGCAGTTATAGCTGGTGTACATGAAACAACCTTGAGCAGGTATGTAGAAATGTATTAGGTTTAAGCAACATCTATCGTGTCTGTTATGAGGGAAAAATGATTGACAACTGTTGTTTTAGACTACTGTACTCTATTGAATTAACAAGATTAAAAAGTATTTGTTGTATATCTACTGAGTGCAAAGCATTGTGCCAAATGCTGCTGTGTTCTTGGCTTCTCAGGAAAGAACTCAGGGACATCACCATTGTCTAAGTCAGGTTCTAAGCTTTTCAACTTCAATTTTTTAAGACACAGTTAGAAAACTTATAAATAATGAAACAACTAATTATTTGCTATTTTTTGTAGAGAATATTCTTTTCCCAGTGACAAAAAAATTAATATCTATTACTCTTGATAGCACTATCTTTTAAGTATCAAGGTATTTCAGAAATCCAATTATTAATCAGAAGGTTGTGTAGAGAGCACATATCCAGAAATAAAATAGAACTGGTTAATTTTTAAAAACATTGTATGAAACTTTGAACCATGTCGTTGGGCTACATTTTCCAAAGTAGTTAAGTCTTTGAATTCAAGTTATGAAATTCCAGAGGTATGCTGATTCTTCCAGATATCTTAATGGCTGAGAAGGATACTTTGTTCTCCATGGGTGTGAAATCAGTGATGGTGCTTATAATAACATAATCTGTGTTTGGACACCCATGTTCCTACCAGCATTATTCACACTAGCCAAAACCTGGGAACAACTCCAAAGTCCACCAACAAATGAATGGTATTACAAAATGTGACATGTACATACAATGGAATATAATTCAGCCTTTAAAAAGAATGAAATTCTGATTCATGTTACAATATTGATGAACTCTGAAGATGTTATGTTATGTGAAATAATCCAGACACAAAAGGACAAATATGCTACGATTCCACTTATTGAGATACATAGAGTAGTCAAAATCAGAGAGACAAAAAGTAGAATTGTAGTTGCCAGGGGCTGGGAGAAGGAGAATGGGGAGCTACTATTAAATGTGTATAGAGTTCCAGTTTGGGATGATTAAAAAAGAAAAAGTTCTGTGGAGGTTATTCTTCTGAGTGAAATAAGTCAGACAGAGAAAGATAAATACCTTATGATTTCACTTATATGTGGAATCTAAGGAACAATAAGAACAAACTAATAAAAAAACAGACTCACAAATACAGTGAACAATTTGGTGACAGACAGAGAAGAGGGGGGCTGGGAGGATGAGTGAATGGGGTGAAAGGTTAAAGAAGTACAAATTAGTAGTTGATACTTGGTCAAGGGGGTGGGGAGCATGGCAGAAGGAATGCAGTTAGCATTAATACACTGGCTAGGTGGAGGGTCAGGGGAGGGAGAAAGCAATTGGGGGCATTGTTTTATGAATTATATAGATGTCTAATCAATGTACTATATACTTGAAACTAATTTAAATAAATATTTTTTTTAAGTTCTAGAGACAGATAGTGGGATGGTTGCACAACAAAGTAAATGTACTTAATGTCACTTAACTGTACACTTTATAATGATTAAAATGTAAATTTTATGTCATGTATGCTTTACAACATAAAAAAAAATAATGTGGCTCTGATGCCCTAAGAAGCAGAATGCTCACTCAAAACTAGAAGGTAAAGCTTGCCAACCCTTTTAGCCTAGCTGCTCAACCAAGAGCAGCTAGGTCAGACACCATTAGTCAACTTGTCTGACTGAAGAAACGAGAAGAAAAAAATGCCAACCATCATCTAAATCAAAATGATGTTGGTAACACAATGGCCCATGCCTCTCTGCTTCTCATCTGCCCTGCTCTGACACTAAAGGCAAAAGAGAGAAAGTCACATCACCAGCCAAAGCAACACCTCATCCTGGTACTTCCACTTGATAACTAATTCCTCAAGGAAAAGAAAACTGTCTACCTCTGTGCCCTTATGTCCTGAGTCATGACAAATGTTCCACAGACACATTCATTGAGCTTTAAAGAACTACAATTAATATACTTCCATCAATTAAAAATTTCCCAACTGGATACTGTGTTCAGTACTATGTAAGACATGGTCCCTGCCTTTTAAGATCATATAATCTACTTGAGGGAACAAGAATCATACAAAGATATAATAACAAACATTATGAGACAGAATATAATTAGGTGCTAAATTGTGTAGTACAGATTGTAAGTACTCTAGGAGGTCATAAAAATGTCTAACATCCTCTAGAAATGAATAATGGGCTGGAAAATCTTTGCTCACTGCCTGCTTGTAGAAGCGAGCAGAGAAACCTATAAAATGGAATGAAGGCTTTTAAAAATACCCATTATATTTTAATATTATGTGTAATACACCTCCTCTACCAAACAGTTTCTTTCTGAACTTCTTTTTCACATTTGCTGTTTTCTCAGCCTTGTTTACAAGTGATTAAAAAATGCTTCAAAGGAATATAAATGAATGTGCCAAAAACCATTTGAAAGAATGTGTAAATTACCGTGAAACAGAGGTACTCAATGAAAAATTAGTAAATTCAGCCTTCTTAGAAATAAACCTTTCATTTAAAGCTTAATTGTTCACACAAAGCCAAGAATGAATAGTTGCAGACTCTCCTCCTTCCCACATGAGGGCTAGTGAGATCAATGACAACTTTATTCATTTAGCATCAGAATTCAGACCATATGCTTTGAAATGAGACTTCCATATCCCTTTGCATGGCATAGATCAAAGCAGACAGGGATTTTATTTCTATAATGAATCAAAATGTGAGTGGAGATATATTTTTGTTCTGGCCAACCTCAAACAATAAAAGTTGTATGACTACGTAGCTTAAGTAGTGAGACAAAGAAGCAAAGAATTATATTCTATTTCCTAGGCTGCCAGTGACTATAATCCCTCTCCATCACTTTCTTCATCCTTACTCACTAAGTAGCAATCAAACATGACCCATCAGAATTGAGTAAATATAGAGCTACCTTAGCCCCACATAATACTGGCTGGGGGCTTCTTGGGCAATATATTTCTACATAACGAACTACCCAAATACTTTGTGGCTTAAAATAACTATTTTGTTTCACTTGTGGTTTTGTGGATCAGGAATCTAGAAGGGCTCAGTTTGGTGCTTCATCTCATCCACCTGGTGCCAAGGTAAAGCCAGAGAATCAATATTCAACATGGTTCCCTCACTTAAATATTTGTCTGGCACCTCTGTGGTACTTCATGGTGTCTCTCTGCCTCTCTCTATCTCTGCCTATCTCTGTGTCTCTGCCTCTGTCTCTGCCTCTCTCTCCAGCTCATGGTGTCTCATCCTCCAGAAGGAGAGGACTAGGGTAAAGCAAGAAGAGGTGTCTTGGGCATAAAATTTTCAAATGCACTCATTCTCAAGTGCTGCCCTATACTTGCTCAACCCTGAGATTGAGTGCCTTCTTGAGAGTGAAGCTCCCAGAGTGTAATATTTAAGTACTCACTCTTAATATCATGCAAGGACACCTGAGAGTGAGTGCCTCCTTAAATTTTACACTCTAGGTACCTCACTTGTCTCAACCTAGCCCTGACCCTGCCTCCAGGGCCTCTCCATGTGCTCCTGGGATGGGGGGAAGGGTTGGGAGGGGGGAGGTAGGCTCCTTTATAGCATGCTGGTTTCAGAAGTCACATTTCCTACATGATGGCTATCTTCAAAGAGTAGAGAGATAAATTGGCTGGGTCAGGAAAGGTTTATGCATAACTGCTACAATGTCACTTTTGCCCTATTCTATTGATAAAGTAATCACTAGCTCAGCCCAAATTTATGGGTAGAGAAACAGACACCACCTACTGATGAGGGTGTAAAATGGTTTTATTGCAGAAGAGCAAATGGTATGAGAGACATTGTTCTAGCCATCATTGGAAAACACAATCTTCCACATTTTACTTTATAAACTTTCCTCCACATTATTCCTAGAGCACTGTAGCATATTTCTAATTAATATCCTAGCCTCTAAACTTCATTTTAAGTTTAGTATATTGAAGCATATTGCTTACTATTAGACATTCCTGTAGTAACTACCTTATTGGAACTTATTACAGTTTCCAGCTGTACCCCTGGCTTATAAATAAAACTCATACTCATCTAACTATCATTGAAATATTCTATGATTTGGTGCCATCTCACTTGTTATCAGTTGAATTGTATCCCCCAGAAAGATATGTTCAATGCTAACTTTCATTTCCTGTAAATGCGACCTTATTTGGAATCAGCATTTACAATTGTTAAGATGAGGTTGTGCTGCATTAAGTTGGGCCTTAATCCAATGACCAATGTTTTCATTTTTTTTAAAAAGGGGGATATCTGAACACAGAAAGACAAAGAAGAAACATGGGAAAGGAGGCCATGTGAAGGCAGAGACAGAACTTGGAGTGACATATCTACAGACCAAGGAAGGCCAATGATTGCTGCCAGAAGCCACCAAAGGTAGCAAGCGGCAAGGAAAGGTCCTTCCCTGGAGACTTCAGAGGGAACATGGCCCTGCTGACACCTTACTTTCAGACTTCTGGACTCCTAACTATGAGAGAACAAATTTCTGTCGCTTTAAGCCACAAAGTTTGTGGTAAAGTGTTATGACAGACCTAGGAAACTAATATACCACCCAACCATTCTACCCCCTCTGTTTCCAAATGTTCCTCCTTTATTTAGGCAGAGGTCTCTCCCCTGTCTCCATCTTCCAATTAATTTCTACATCTTTTTGTCTTTTCCTTTCACTAAAAGAAGCAAAGCAAAGCAGTGTGCACACCTATAAATTATGGCTGAGTTATAATTGACATCTTCTGTCATTCTGCTAGGCAGGGCTACTTATCCCAAATGCTGAATCAGAGGACACCTGGTATAGAGAGTTTCACACATTTGTTAACTAAAAAAAAATGTTGAGAAAAACTTTTTTAGTAAGTGCTTAGAGTTGGAAGTAGAAAAATTCTTTCCCTGTCGTGTTCTTTGTTCATCAAAAAGAAAAGTGTAGACATGAGAGAGTACATTATAGAAACTGATTGTGCAAAGCTATACTAAACCTTTCTTGGCTGCTCACCTCTTAACTGTCAGAAAATGCATAAATTATACTGGCTTTAAACAACTGGACCAAAAATGGCTTCCAAATGCTAACTCAATAACCTCGAGTTTTAGCCAGGTTGCTCATTACCATTCCCACTTCAGTTGTTGGAAAGTGTATGTAAAGCTCCTCAAGAAATTAGGGAAGTCATTTATCCTTTTGCAAAAACTATTTTACATAATAACATGTACAAAATAAATACAGTCCTTTTTTAATAATAGCTGGGATGGAACATCTTATAGTACACAATGATTACTTGTTATGAGTAAAAATCATACCAGAGATTTTAGGGACAATAACTGGAATGCAGGACGTGATCAGTTGTCTTGTTGTATCCTATGATGGTCAGTCTACACCTGGAGCCCTAAATACCTAGTGGGTACCACAGCTTTAGAGATGAGACTATCTGGAAGAAAGAACAGTGAGCAAAAGGAGAAAGAGGCTTGAGGAAGAGCAGAAGAATACAGTAATATTTAACTTGAGTAGAAGTTTAAGAAAAAACTTAATTATCCTAATATATAAGAAATACTTTTCTAGTAAAGAATGAGACTTATTTTCTGTACCCAAAGTAGTAAAGTTATCACCAATAAAGGAAAGTTATAAGAAGACAAATTCTGAATTATCATGAGAGATTCCTAAAAATCAAGTTAGCAACTGTGAATTGTCCCTGAAAATGTGTGTGCAAAGACTTGTAACTTCTTGACAATACCTTATTTATCTTTACAACCCTATTGCATAGCACCGTTACTCCCATATAATAACTGATTAATATTTGATAAATAAAACAAAGGGCAAATGGTCTCTTCTAAACCAAAGATTCAGTATTTTAGGATTTTGAAAAAAATTCAACTATGAGTCACTAATTTTTCCTTTTATTGAGTCATAATTTTCTTTTAGCTGGATGTGTACTCCTTAGGAAAATAAATAAGGATCCCAAATACATCAGTAGGAATATTTAGGTAGTATCATACACTAATTAAGTGTGAAATGCAAAATACTTAACAAGTTCAAAGAGTCCAATACAAATATTTACACATCCACTTAATCGATCCAAAATCCCCCTTATTCAAGGCAAAAGTGAATTGCAATTTATGAAACCTTTACGATAGGCATTATACTTAGTGCTTTCAAATTCATTCAAAGTCATTTTTTGAACACCAACTGTGTGCCAGTCATGTCTAGTATTTTCAACAATTAAGTGAGGTAGATACTAATATCTCCACTTGAAGGCCAAAAGAGTTATATAACTTGTCTAAGTTCAGACTTCCACTAGCTCATACAGAGCATTTGTGCAAATTAAAAAAACAAAAACAAAAACAAAAAAACAAGGTACCTCTTCCTCAAGATATTTTACTTCCACTTGTCAGACAAAAATGTATCATAATATACTAATTTGATTAGAACAAGACACTTTATTGTCCTCCACCATAAAATTGTCTCAATAAATATTAAAATTTTATTGTCTATAAAATAAATGGTGTGCACTTCAGATGGGAATTTTTTTGTCCAGTACACAATCTACTCAACAATAAATGACAGTTCTACATAAGCTCTAATAAATGCAGTGTTAGGGATTTTACTACAAAGTACTGTAACTGACTCCCACCCTAAATGAGCATGATCAAAATTTTCACACGAATTAAATAACTCTCTAGCTGCGTACAACTACTATCTCATTTCAGCACTGTTTCATACTCAAATAGCTCATAAAATGTATTTATGTGCACATAAACCCACTGAATACATACAAAGCAAATAATGGTAGATGAATGAGAAGCGTTTCTCAGAAAGCCTATCACCAGAGAAGAATTGCTTCTCCAAAGCCTGATTTTACCTACCAGACAAAGTGAAAAATGTTCTTAAGATTAATATAAAATAACTGTTCTCATAACTGTCAACAAAATATTCAATCAGAACTTGAAGGTCCTAATTATTACAAAAATGACTTGAATCAAATTCTACTAAAATGGAATCTTAGTGCTTCAGATTAAATTCAAAGTCATAGGGTTTCAGATCAATATTCAGTCAAATTCTGGAATAAAGACATTTAGATAACAGGGATTTTTGTGAAAAGATTTTTGACTTTTCCTAGAGAAGATATCCCAGAGAGTGAAATGGCCTTAACACCCAATGAAAATAAAAATGTCCTTAGCAAAGTAATGAATGTTTATATGGTGTTTTATTAATCTAAACCACCCTTTTAGGGTCTCTATTATGTTGCAGGTTTTGTGTTAGTTGCTGAGAACAGTGATGATCAAATGTAGACAATGCTCTGCTTTTATCCCAGCAGGCAAAATTAATGTAAAAAGAAAGCGTGATAAGTGCTACAATAGAGATCTAGACAAAATGTGATAGTCCCACTAGATCATACCTTGGTTTGTTCTCCATATATGATTTCTTGAAATTTAGGTAAATAGAGCTCACAAAAATTCAAGTAAGCTTTAAAATTAACTTAAAAATCATCACTATCATCATACCTGGCACATAGTAAATACATAATAGATGTGGAATGAATAAATAAATGAATTTTCTCACTTACAAATAGAGTTGGGCTGTAAACAAACGTCTACATCAATTATAAAAGAAATGTTAATGAATACAATTTTTTTAAAATAGCCAAAAGCCTAAGGCAATTTGAATTGAAAGAAGACATTTATAGACAAATCTCATACTGGCTAGCTTAAAATATGCATAAATTATTTGTGACGTTTCTTAGAGCTATTTAATGATATATTTTTAGCACATTTTTATTTTCAATGCCATGTGAACTATTTTTTTGTCCTAAATCTCAACCTTATCAATGGCTTTGGCAAGAATGATCAATTATGAGGAACCCTAATAATTTCCATTGTTTTCAGCCATCCAGACAGAAATCTTTATTTAAATGCAAAATAGAGATAGACAGAGATTCCTTGCTGTATAGAAGGGATCTATATTTATGAATTCCAATTTTTCAGGTGGATAATTTGAGATGAAAGTTTGTACCTTGAACAGTTTTAACCACTATGTTCTACACTAACCAAGCTGCCCAACCCACATTACACTTCTATTTCAAACCTTACTCACTTTTTCATCTAATTCTGTGATTTGGACTTCTTTTTGTTCCTCTCCTTTCTCTTATAAATATCTTGAGGCTAGGAACACAGCCTGTGAAGTTCTCTGATCAGCACCCAGCCCAGCACCATATACAATGGAGCACTTAAAAAATGCTTTGTGGAGATTGTCTATACAGTAAGTCCCCTCACATGTGAAACTCAGAAGTTGGCATTTTTGAAAAAAAATACTTTTAGGCAATTTTTGATGTGAAGGAGAATGACAAAATGCCAGAATTGAAAGAGGCCTGTACCGTATTTAAAATAGTTGTTGTCAACAATTTCTTTAACCTTGGGAGCTTCTTTCATTCTAATTAGCACCATCACTATCACTTACCAGAAAACAGTTCCAAACTTTCTATGTGGAGCCTATGGGGCTTTAAAAGGGAAAGAAAGGAGAATACGTACAAACCATAGCTCGTGGAATCCGGCGGTATGAGGGTCTCCGCGCACCTCCGCCCAACGGCAGGGCGCTCGCACACTGCATTCCGCGACGATGGCTGGGCAGTCTGGAGGTGCCCAAGGTTGTCTACAGCCACAGGGAGAAAAGGTGGAAAATTCATCATCGCCATTGCCAGAAAGGGTGACTTACGGCTTTGTTCTTCAGCAACCCACTTGGCTTCATACTACATCTCATGTAGCTTTTATTGCTGGATTTTGACTAAATTCCTTAGGCTTAACCTATTGGCTTCAAAAATATTGGGCAGTTGCAATATCTCTTTATTAACATAGTAATCGATTATTTACTCTTATTTGGAATTAATGTAAGTACCTCATACAATCACAGATAACTGTACTAAAAATCAACAGAAGAAATAACAAAAGGTCATTCCAGCATTGATATAGACTTAATAGTGAAGTAAATGAACTTTCATGCAGCCAAAGACCTCTACACCAAAACTGAACTGTATGTAGATAACACTAAGCATTTATTATGTTTTTGACATAATTTGACCATAATTATTTTTACTCTCTCATTAATATTCAGTATTAAAATGTAACAAAATAATAAATGGAACTTCTCTTAGATTAACTTGCATTAATATTGAAAATGTTATCAAATATTACTCATTAATGAAAAGAATAAATAAAATAAATAAAAATACCGTATATATATATATATATATATATATATATATATATATATGTATAAAACTCTATAGTATAAATACTCCCATAGTACACTTGCAGAGAAGATCTGCTTCTCGGTAACTCAGTGAAATTTCAGAATCATTTATGCCTGCAGATTTGTTAAATATTGGTATTCAACACGATTTAAGTAGAACAATTAAATAGATCATTTGTGTTGCACAATTAAGGTGGCAGAAATCAGGTTCCAATATACTATGAATTTTATATAGTAAAATACTGTTAGTTCTTGATTCTTGATTCAAAAAGAAAAATAATTAAGTTTTAACTTCTTTTTGAAAAACAGGCATCCTGTTTGTCTACTCTCTTGGACTGATGAAAATTACAAGTTTCTATCCTATCTTCATTAGGTGCATGTACAAAAATCTTATAAAGAATTGCACAGGCATAAATGTTAAAAATTCATATGCATAAGCAACATTAGAAAACATTAAAAAGAGACATTTCCTTGGGTACTTACAGGATGGAATTTTTGTGTTCCAGTTTTTTTTTCCTCCTTAGAAAAGTTTCTTATTACCCCTAAGAGTTTGAATACAAACAAATATCCCTAATATTACCATCCAGATCTATATAAATTCCCCCCAACTTCACTCTTCTCCACTGAAATCAAATGTACCTCTGGTTTACCTAGGTGCTAGTGCTAGTCAACTAGTAAATAAGTGCTCATATTCATTCAATAGATATTTATTGCATATATGGGCAAACTTTGTATCAAGTGCTGGAGTTCTAGGAAATGTGCAAAAATACATTAAAAAGGATAGCCAGCATTCCTGATTTGTCATTTGAACAAATAAAATGAAAGAGTAAAGAGGATAAGAAATGAAATAAGATGGATGAGATGGGATGGGATGGGATGGGATGGGATGGAATGGGATGGGATGAAATAAAGTGATACAATTTTTTTAAAAAAATGGAAAAATTATTTTTCTACTCTTGGCTCCTTGCATTTTTCTAAATTACAATAAAAAGCTTAAGGACATAGTCTATGCTACTTTTTGTCACATCTTTAACACCTGCCATAGTGAAGAATATAGATTTAACTGAGTAAATATATAAATAGTAAAATGTCACACAAGAGAAACAAAATGCTACTAGCACTGAAGCCGACATTAGCATATAATTACCTCAACATTAAGGAATCAACTTGTTCATTGTTACCTGAAATAAATCATGTAAATGTATTCTCAGATCTTTACTTCTTAAAATCCATCATTTGTGCCTTTGAAGTAGGGACTTCAGGGGTTTTAGGAGTGACACTCAGTATCACAAAACTAAATCTTATAAGACAATTTACAAAGAAAATAAACATCTAAGTCTTTGAAATAGCTCAGGCAGGCTGTTTTTATCATAATAGAATGTAGTTTTGTATGTAAATATGCATATAATTTTCTAAATATTAAAAGGTTCTTTTTAATCACTTTCCTCGTGTACAAAGTCTGAGCAAAGACCAAATGCTGAAGGAAGGCCCCAAGCTTCTAAATTGCTTTTATTGAATAAGAGGGGTTCCAAGCGCCTTATTACCTAATCCCACCAGAAGCTATGGCATGCAGGAACTAGCAGCCCATGGGCACTAGAGATCTGTAACCTGGAACAGTTAACATTAAACTCCCATGCTAAAACCCACTTTGTACTTGGGCTGACCTCTTTAGAAACTTCAGAGTAAACTCCAAGGATTATGTGCTCTGCTTCACAGGCCGCAACCTACATTCTAATGATTTTGAAAAGTTTTCATCACTAAACCCAACAAGAGGCAGAAACCTGTAGGCTTACAAATGACCCATCCAAGCTTTCCTCGGAATGCAAACGATCCGTTCAGAATTGAACTGCTTTACCCTCACTGTATGTAAATTATTCATTACCGCCCCCACTTCCTTTTTCACATTATGCCCTCGGTTTTCTCTGTCTACTCTCTGCTCTCACTTTACCAGTTTTTCTCTAAGTTACCTCAATTGCCTTGTACTCTGCTCTCCTCGGATACTTAAAAGGAAACTGGATTCTTTAGCCAAGTAACTGAATCATAGCTTTCCGTTCAACATATCGACTAGTAGGAAAAGCTACTTTGTGGTTTCTTTCACATTCAGCTTTTTATAATGCAATTATTTAAATTATTCTGTTTTAAATCTTTGTACTACTTTGTCTAACTCCTTTGATGATACGCTAACAGCATTGCACTAAAACGTGGAATGTTGACAACCCATTTTTGTAGTCAGTGCTTCCATATGACCAGCAGGGGGCGATATCATATCAAGAATTGTGGAGACTGCCCCGGCTCTAAGAAACACTGTTGAATTGCTGCGCTGGGTCTGAGTGCGCTGCTGCGATGATCTCAGCTCTCAGATGAAGTATTTTGTTTTGTGTCCTATTTTACAATGCACTGTTCAGTTTTCTATATGAGTCGTGACTTATTCACACAGCATTTCACTGTGCTAGTTTAGCTTAAGAATAAAAAGGTGAAAGAGAAAATTAAAATGCTGCCAAATGAAACACATCAAGTCAAAGTAATTGTGCATAAATATAGTTTGTCCCTTCTCTGTTTCCATCCACTTGAATCTTGAACACTATTTTTATGGATTATAGACTTAATTTACTCCTGTCCTGCACCCCATGAAGACACCCATTTCATTGTACCTTCTCTGCCATGTAGTTTTCTGTTAAAACAACAGATTTCTTTATTTAAAAAAATATATATATATGCCAAATACTTGACTTTAAAAATGAATTTAAAAAACTTCTATGTCGTGTTTTGGCCTTTAGTCAAGCCTCCCAGTATAGAATTTTAATGTTTCTATGCTTTTTGAACATTCCATTTCAAAGGTATGTTTCAACAAAATTCTTCCTCTATACTACACACTTTCAGATAGTGAAAACCTGTGAATCTATATCTTACGTGTTTAGGGTAGAACAGAAAGTAGACATTTGAAGAATATATTCAAGGACCACTTCTACTGCATTGGGAATGTATTTAGTAATATAACCCTCAAAATCAGCAGAGACGAAACTACTTTCATGTATAATTTAAGTTGTATCCCAAAATATGATAACCATAAGCCAGCCTTCCTCTCCTACCTAGGCTGAAATTCCCAGAGTTATTAATGTGTCCTCATAGTTATTAATTTATGACTGTGGGATGGCAGAAGTAATATTATTTTAATATCTGTCCCCAAAATTCTTCTTGAAGGGGTTGTCTTGTTCCCTCCCTAAGACTGACAGGGCCCAATCTGATCCCCCTAATCTATTTCTTCTGGCCAATTTCCAACTATTTCCCTGTATACTCTAATCACACCAGCCTCCTTGCTGTTCTTTGAAAACACAGAGGTAGCCTTGTGCATCAGGGCCTTTGCTTTGGTTGTTCTCTCCCTCAATATAAGTCTTACCTCACTTATCTGAATAGCCCATCCCTGCATCTACTTCAAGAATTTGTGAAAAAGTCACCTTCTCAGTGAGGCCTTCTCTGACCACTTATTTAAATGGAATACTCCGCCCAGCATTTCCTATCCTCCTTTCCTTATTTTCCTCAATAGCACTTATCAAATACACTATATATTACATATACAAATGTGAGGTGAGATATGTGAGACCAAATGCATCACCCAATAGAGGGTTTAATCATTACTATTAGAAGGACAAAGCAAAACCCAACTCTATATTGCACATAAAAGACGAAGACACACCTAAAACAAAATAATTCAGAAATGCTAACAATGAAAAGATGGGCAAAGGTATATCAACAAAATGCAAATAAAAATAAAGAACTGAGATTTTTAAATCTAATTAAATAAAATTTCAACCAAAAGCCATTACCAAGACAAAGAGCACCTTATAATACTAGAGCTACAATATACACTGAATATAAAATATTTATGAAAGATTTGCCGTAAGTAAAGCAGTAGCTTCTTTCATGCAGCAGAAACTACAAGAGATTCAAATAGAATAGAAATATATACATACCTCGCAGACTTTAGTATACATCTATTAGTCCATGAAAAAAATATTATATGAAAACAATTTATGATAACTGACTCTATAATTTACAGAGACAAGTATACCTCAATAAGTTATAGAAATAAAAATAAAAATAATATTCTCAATCAACAGTATGATAAAGGTAGGAATCCATAACAATCAAAACATAAAAACATAAAACAGCTTTATCACCTCAAAATTTTAAAGTTTTCTATTAAACGTAGTTTGGCTCAAGGGGAAATATTGAGAATTTCTAGGGAAAAAGTTATGAAACATGACATTAGAATCTATGAGATACTGATAAAGAGTGTTCAGAATAAAATACATAGATTTAAATATTTACATTAACAAAAATGAGAGAAATAAAAAATAAGTTAGACATTACACTCAAAAAAATAGAAATATTTAAGGCTTGCTTTATTTTTTCACTTTGGATTTAATTTTTTTTAATTAAGTAATCTAGATTTGAAAACAACCTGAAACGAACCTTGCTGTATGAAAATGCATTTAGCACTTTTTCAATTAGTTATAATATTGGTACTGTTATTTTGAAACTATTACAGAAAAAGTAAATAAGCAATTATATGATTGGGAACCATGCTTTTCAGCAGAAAAGATATGCAATATGAAATCAAATAAGTTAAAATTTCCATAATCTTTCATTAGAATTGCAATATAAGAACAAATTTATGATTTATTTTTGTCTTTCTTTGAAAAATTTCATATTTCCTAGATCTCGTATTGAGAAGTAACAACAAGCCATTTAGCTATGAACATCCTCAGTGCACAGATTGTGGTCACCAAATATCATTTTCACTGAAAGCAATGAAGACTCCTCATAGAAATGGCTAATTTTTGTATGAAACAGTGAAGGAGACTGTTCCAGTTTGATACTGGGACTGTTAACTGTCTGAAAATAAGGAAGCTATCTAGACATTTGTAGTTGTCAAATGAACATAAATACCAAAGATGTGCAACTTGAGCCTTAAAATAAATAATCACTGTAATTATTTAAAAGTGTAAATAGAGATGCCAATAGAATCGATGGATAACTAGAAGCAATAGGAGATTTCATACGGTAGCAAGATATAAAATTACATATAGAATCAATACCATCATATATTTAAGCAAGAGACAGAAGAAAAAGTAGAAGAGATGACCCCATTTACATTACCAACAAAAATAACAAATATCTTAGGAACAAATTTAACAAGGAATGTGCAAAATCTATATGAGAAAAATTTTAAAAGCTTTTCTGAAAGACACAAAATTGAGACTCGAATAAAAAGAAAAATAGACCTTGTTCTTGAGGAAATTAATGCAAAATCATAAATTGATGTCAATTTTTTAAAGTATTTTTATGGAGCCAGAGCCTATAGTTCATGTAAAAAAAAAAAAAACAGCAAGGAGGTGGGCCTAGACCTAATAGATGTTAGAATATATATTTCACAGTTTCTGTTATTAAAACAGAATAATATTAGCATATGAGTAGACAATCAAATCAATGAAAACATAGAAAATACAGATAGCATCCCAAGCACAATGTGAAAATTTAAGTATGTGATGACAGTGGTATCTCAAATTACTTGGAGGAAAAGGGACTTTTAAAAATTAAATGTTTTTAAAACAGCTAAATAATCCTTCGAAAAAAGAAAAACCAAACAAGATATAACATCACTCCGGTGTTATTCCAGCCTCCACAAAGAACAAAAATATTCAACCTTATGAGGACCGATCTGAGTATCCAAGTTGAAAAATATTCTAGAAAACTACTGGCCTGAACTTACTAAAAAAATCAATGCCAGAAATAAGAAACAAAAAAAGCTAGGAAATTTTACTAAATTGAAGGAAATTAAAGAGACTTGATAAGTAGTAAATGCAATATGTGTGATACCTGTTAAATCTTGGATTTACATTTTACAAATAACAATAGAGTAAGCAAGGTTTTTTGTTTGTTTGTTTGTTTTTGCGGGCACGAGAGCAGGGAGAAAAGGAAACAATTGAAAATATTGGAATACAGACTACATACTAAATTATACTAATGTAAAAATGTTTAGTGTATTCCAACTTCCAATCTGAAGAGCCTAACAATATATTTTCTAAGAACATTGCCTTGTGATCCTACAGGACAGTATCCTCAACAGGGGCGATTTTGCCTTGCCCTCCCACGCACATACACATTTGGCAGTATTTGGAAACATTTTGGTTGTCACAACTGGTGGGGGGAGGGTTCTAGTAGCATCTACTGTGTAGAGGCCAAGAATGCCACTAAACATTGTACAATGCACAAGACAGTTCCCCTCCCCCTACAACAAAGAGTCATCCTGCCCAAAGAGTCAATAGTGCCCTGTTGGAGAAACCCTCATTTAGAAAAATCCTTATTCTCAGGGATTAGGTACTAGGATATTAGACTGAATTAAATGAAGTTGTCTTTCGCGCAGATCAAATGTTGATAATACTTAAGAGTGAAGGGTTACGATGTTCACAACTAACTCTCAAATTATCCAGCAAAAATATGGGGCTTGTCCTTCCGCCCACGCTTCCCTCCAGCCTTGGCGACCATGGACGGTCGCACTCCTCCGGAGTGGGGGTGACCTGCGGAGCCTGCGCGGTGGCAAGAATCCTGCAGAGGCCATTGCGCATGCGCAGAGCGGCCAGCCGCACCCACACGGCGCTACTTCAAAAGTTACACACCGAGTGGTGGACCGCTCAGTGCAGCGCGGCTGCCTCGAGCACAGTGCAGTCTACTCCCCAGTCCGGGTTTTGGCTTCTCCAGGAACGACAACGATGCTTCCCCAATTGAACCCCAGAAACCTCCTTTGCGATCCGCCGAGGGCTGCAGCGAGCGTCGCTCGTCCCGTCGGAACCCCCCGCCAGAAAGAGCCGTTTGTGCGTCGGCCGCGAGCTCCGCCGTGCGTTCCGCGGCTGGATGGTGCGGAGGCGCGTTCTGCGCTGTCATTAGTGGATTCCGACTTCCTGTGTCTGACGAGCCGGGGCAGTAAGTCTCCTAATAGCACGGAAGAAAGTGCCCCCGGCAGGTTTACTGCACACCCGGCTTCTCGCCAGCAAGAGCTTTCCCAGGTAACCTTTTAAAATGCCTTAAAATTTCTGTCTGAGTCTCTTACTCAGAGTTGGCAGACTTTTTCTATAAGGAGCCAAATAACAAAGATTTTATTTGCAGGCCAGGACGGGTCTCTGTCGCATATTTGGCTTTTTCTTTTTAACTACCTCATAAAAATGTAAAAACAACTCTTAGCTCCTGGCCTTACAAAAACATGAGGATTACAATGATTAGATTCTGATCATTCACGGAGCTTGCCCCCAACTAGTTCCAGGTCCAACCACAGTCTTGCAGGAAAGACTCGGGTTCCGCGAGGACTAGGACGACCCACCTGCCCAGGCTTAGTTCACAATCTTTTGGGTCCATACACCTGCACTTCTCCTCCTCCCTGCTGGGTGGCCGGGTAGTAAGTTCCTGGCAGCCAGCCAAGCCACAGGAAACCCCCAGACAGACAGCCATACCTTCCTTAACTCTAAATTGGAAATCTCTTCCAATCTAGGAGCAAAAGCCAAAATCTTTAAGTTGTGAATAAATTAGTATAAAAGTAATACGGGGGAATTGCAGATAATTGTATTTTTATAGCTTTTTTTTTATATGTCTACTATGGTAATTTGGAAAATACTGAAAAGTATGTAGAAGAAAATTAAAATTCTCTATAATTCCAACCCACAAAAAATATCAAAATATTTATGTATTCTTTTAGATTTTTTAAAAATGCATATTAATAAAACAACTGACTGAATAAGTGGACTTTTAAAATATTTCTTAATAAATTTTTGTTACAGTACAAAATACAGAAAAGTGAGCAAACTATAGAGTTTAATAAACTTTCAAAGACTAGCACAAACATACCCTTGTAACCCAAATCAAGAAATAGACCGTTCCTAGCTTCCTTCATCCCCTCCCCAGTCAGGGGCAACTTCCCAAATATAACCACTGTCATCCTCAATTACATAGATTAGTATTTTATGTTTTTGAATTTCCTATGAAATGAATTAGTAAACATTCTATAGTATTTGATTTCTCTCACACTTTATTATATTTGAGATTTATCTGTGTTGATGCCCATAACATATCTTTTTTAAAATTTTATGTTGTATGGCATTCAGTTATATGAATATATCACAATTTATTTTTTCTTTATACTGTTTTTATTAATTTCAACTTTATTGAGATATAATTCACATGCCATACAATTCGTCCATTTAAATTGTACGATTTAATAGGCTTTTTTTTTAGTATATTCACAGATAGGTGCAACCATCACCACAGTCAATTTTAGAACATTTCATCACATCAAAACAAGTCTGTACCTGTTTAGCTATCATTCTCCTATCCTGTTCAGTCCTTAGCAAGCACTAATCTACTTTAGTCTATGTATTTGCCTATTCTGGACATTTCATAAAAATGGAATTATATAATATGAAGTCTCTTGTGATTGGTCCTTTAAACTGATATTAGATATTCATGGTATTTCTAGGTTTGGAGATATTATAGATAATATTACTGTGAACATTATTACATATATCTGTATATTATATGTATCTATGGAAACTATGTGTCACATAGAGATACATATTTCTATTGGGCTGTATACCTAAAAGTGGACCAGCTGGATCATAGGTTATGCTTACCATTAGCTGTAGTTGGTGGTTCCAGTTTTTCAAATTTACACACCCACCAGCAGTGTGTAATGAGTTTTCATTGTTCCACACCCTCCACAACATTTGGCGATTGTGTGTTTTTAATTTACACTTCTCTGACTAATGAAAAAGACTATCTTTTCATATGATTATTATTCTTTCCAAAATTCTCCTTAGTAAAGTGCATTTTAGGTCTTCACTCCATTTTTCTATTGGATGGTTTGTCTTTTTCTACTTGATTTATACATTCTACATGTGTGTTCATTTTCATTTATGAGTGCTACAAAAAAACAATTTCTTAATCTGTGGCTTACTTTTTAACTCTCATTGATAAAGTTTAATGAATGTGAATTTTTTAGTAGAGTCTTATTTATCAGTTTTCTTTTACGGTTAGTGTTGTTGCTATCCTATTTAAGAAATTATTGCCTACAAGGACATTGTCCTATGTTATGCTCTAAAAGCATACTGTTTTTCTTTGAACATTTAGATCTGCTAACCATGGGAATTAATTTTGGAGTATGGTGTAAAGTAGGGCTTACATTTTTTTTTTTCATATAGCTATCCAATTGACACAGGTCCTTTCTTTGAAAAGACTCCTTTTGCACTGCTCTGTGGTGTCACCTTTGTCGTAAATCAGTAGAAACATAAATCAGTATAAATGTTGGAATTAGTAGAAAGGACTCTAAAATAAACATGACAAATATATTAAAGAATCTTAGTAAAGTTAAGATATAATAGATGGATATGGAATTTCAAGAGAGATACCGAATTTTTTTTTTTAAAGAACAAAATAGAAATTCTAGAACTAGAAATACAATATCTGAAATTATTTGATGGGATTATAAGTAGGTTGGACACAATAATAGAAGGGATTATTAAACTTGAAGACAGGTCACCATAAATCATCCAAATATATATACATGGAGAAAAAGAAATTTAAACAAAGCAACCATGACTCATGGGATAATATCAAGTGATCCAAAATACATGAAATTGGACTCTCAGAAGGCAAAAAGATAGAGTATGGGGCAGAAAATCATTTGAAAAAATATTTTTAAAAGCTTTTCAAATTTCATCAAATGTATTTTATTCAGGATGTCTATTTGTTTTTAGTAGAGAGTTTATCCCAATAACCTAGCTTGCCATGAATAGAATTTAGAAGTTAGCATAAATATAAAGTTTTACATCTACATGAATGAGCAGCAGGATACTTTAAAGTTGCACATAATGTGGAAAAATACTTTGTTGGGTGGAACTGTCCTGAGCATTATTATACTTTAAACATAAATATTACCTACCAAGTAAACTTCCTTACTACCACCTAATGTCTTCAGTTTTTCAATATCCCTTAGGTGCATAGTATGGCCCTGTATCCACTGAGAACCCCTCTCTCACATGATCTGGCCCTTTCGAACCTCAGCTTCCCATACTCACAACTCTCAAACCACACTGGCCTCTTTTCATCTCAGAGCTTTTAGGATTATTTTTTTATCTTCATGATTGCTGCTGCCCAAATACCCATATGACTGATTCTTTTCTCCTTCTCAAGTCTTTGTTCAAATGTTATTTTCTCAGTGAGATCTGTAGGTTAAACAAAAAAAAAAATTTCTACATTTTCCCCCCATCCCTAGTTTGTTTTTTTATTCAGATATAATTGACATATAGTTTCAGGTGTAAAACATGATTCTGTATTTGTATATACTGTGAAATGATCACCACAATAAGTTTAGTTAATATTCATCACCACACATAATTGTAAAATGTTTTACTTGTGATGAGAACTTTAAAGATCTACTCTCTTCAACTTTCAAATACATGATATTGTTAACTTTAGTTACTGTGCTCTGCATTACATCCCCAAGGCTTATATATTTTATAACTTAAGTTTGTGCCCTTTGATTACCTTCACCCATTCATTGTTATCTGTGGCTTTTATTTGAAATGCTGTGTATTTTAATTATTAAAATTTGTTTATTGTCTCACATCACTACAATATAAATTGCGATTAAGGGAATTTACCAATTTTGTTCTCTGTGATATCTTTAATAACTTGAATTTGTAAAAAATTGTAATCATTAACATTTTTTTCAGGGCTTGTATGTGGATAACCTTAATTTATTCCTAATAACCTCTATATCTTTCAGGATATTTCTTCAGTTTTTCATGACTAAGAAAGCACCAAGAGTATTCTATTTTTAAGATATGTTTGAGTTTCTTAGCAAAAAAGATTATAGCAGTAAAAGTTCCAGACTTATATCTGGAAAAAAAGAAATTTGATATGGTTGTTTTCTAAAGCAACAAAAATCTTCACCTAATTAAGTAGACTGAGGGCTCTTCTGTATTAGAGTGGAGTATCAAAATTGCTGCAGGCCCCCTCACAAAGAAAAACTGCTTAGAGCTATCACAAAAATATTTGCCTATTCAATTAGAAGCTAATTCGTACCAACTGTTTTCCTTTAGGTGGTCAGGCTTCAGGATGGATGATGAAATTTGAAAAAGGAAAAGGATGGAAAACCACTAAAATTACCATAAACTGTACTGTCAACTAAATACACATTTCTTTGTAACACCTGCCATCAAAGAAAATTATATTCCTCCATTATATAATCTACCAACAGCCTACTTACCTACAGTCTTCATCTAAGTTATTCTTGAAAGCGGAACCTGAGCTTGAGCCTGAGACAAAGGTAGACATATTCTAGTTGAGACTGTGATCTTAGAGAACAAGGAGAAATGAGAGAGGAGTGAACAGGGGGAAAAGGAAAAGAAAATCCAAGTGAAACAAGGTAGTGTTATGAGGTATCCACCACTATTAATGGCTTCTTAGTGCAGAACCTTCTAAGGATTCTTACTACACTTTGTCTCAGAACTGGTCTGCCTGGGGAATGAAAGAGAGAAGGATTTCTCTCTCAGCAGCCATCTCATTCATGTTGAGGAATGCTTCAATGGGGTGTTGATTCCCTCATTCCTATGGGTTGCAAAGACAGGTGAGCCTCACTAATACCAGAGCGTCATACAATGCCACATCAGAGTAGCCTTAGGACAGGAAGCTAGATTCCTGTTACATGCTGGAAGTGAGGCAGCGTCAGCACAAAGCAGGGTGAAACCTGCCCAGAACTGTTTCCCAGTGGTGTGGCTGGAATCAGAGGTTAAAGAGATGTGAGACAGTGCACAAGAGGCATTTTATAAGCCTACAGAATGTGCTATCAGCCTTGTCCAAATCTATTTCCTCCCTTCTTTCTATAATCAAAATTTCAGTGTCCAGAACAGGATTGGCAGAAGGGTTAAATAGGAAGGTTAAATGTATCAGAAGCTATACATTAATAACAGTTTTAACCCATCAGGATGTTTAT
Organism: Macroglossus sobrinus; assembly: GCA_004027375.1. Taxonomy (NCBI): domain Eukaryota; kingdom Metazoa; phylum Chordata; class Mammalia; order Chiroptera; family Pteropodidae; genus Macroglossus; species Macroglossus sobrinus. The sequence goes on along the minus strand of PVKZ01000796.1, from coordinate 470,715 downwards.
AAGAAATAGAAAGTTACACAAGAACTTGGAAAAGTAAAAAGTTATTCTACTTGAAAAATTGGACTATTTGATAGAGATATTAGATATCTTCTAAACTTGTGTAATCCCAGAAAACAATCATGAATTGTTTGGAGAAAAAAAACAGAGAAATAAAGTTAACCTTTTATTGTGTTTCTCTGAGCTTTATAAATCAATGTCATTATTTTTCCTAAGATACTGTTTTCTACTGTCACATAGCACTAGCAATATGGAGTTCAAAATCAATAAGAGGAAAATTGTTAGAAACACAGTAAAGACAAATATTGGGATAATTTCCATCATATAAAGGGTTGACATCAATATTGGTTCGAATAGGGGGAAACCTGCATGGCTTGGCTCAGGATGCTTCTGTGAGGCTACTTTACCAAAATAGTTTTTTTCTGTGCCTATATACCTGTGATGTCATCATTTTTTCTTGTTTAGTCTGGCATTGCCATTAACAGGATAATATCTTTGAGTTATTCCATTCCTTATGTGTTGAGCACCTACTATTTGCTATGTATTGGCACTATACATACAAATAAGACAATATAAAACTTTATATCCAAAAATTTCAAAATACATATTCTTTCAAGGTTCACCCAGAACATTTACCTAAAGTCACCATATGATTGATCACAAATCATCTCAACAAGTTTCCAAAGATTGAAATAATATAAAGTATGAATTAAACCAGAAGTCAATTACATAAATAAAAAAATTACCAAATGCTTGTAATTTAAAGAACATACTCTGAATGATCCATGAGTCAAACTAAATCACAGTAGAACTTAGAAAATATTTTGAGATGAATTCTAATGGAAATACAACATATTAAAACTTGTGGGATGCTCTAGAGGCAAATAAATGCTTACGGGAAATTGATAGCTCTAAGTACATATATTAAAATTTAAAGATTGGCTACCAATGTTCCCTGAAGCTGGCAGGGCGGCGGGGGAAGGTTGTGTTGAAGCAGCTTTTCAGACCTTGGATAACTGGCAGCGAAGGACTGATCACAGGGAGGTAACCAGGGTGACCCTACAATTGCCATGTCTTTTCAGGTTCAAGCCATGGATCACTTTGCTGGAGCAGGAGTGTTAGCAGAGCAGAGCAGTCTTGCTGAGTTGAGGAGACAAAAAAATTGGAGTGGAGAGACTGAGATGGCTTGAATTTTCAGGGCAGAGACTCAGCAAAAAGGAAGGTATGCAGAGAAAAAAACATTCCAGAAATCTGCCTACGAATTTCTTTGCGTCCATTGCTAAAGTCAGCAAGTCCCCAAATTAGCATGAGATCCGGAAATATTTAACTTCCATCCATCCCTATTGGAGAGTCCTGAGAACTGCAGACATTTACTGAGATCACAGGAAGTTTATACCTAGTGTAAGTCAGGCTAAACTGGCCTCACAGTAAAATCCACACAAGGCTTGCAAAAAAAAAAAACAAAAACAAAAAAACAAAAAACTTACAAACAGGCCTCAGTAGTATGAAGCTGATCCACAAGTAACTACCTGCCAGACCAAAGTCCAAACGTGTTATTTCAGGTCCTCTAAGACACACATGCAGAAATGGGTTTAGATTTACAAGAGAGCCATTTGGAGAAACACCTGTGAGGTTTGAAATAGAAGGAAGCGGAGGAGGCAATCTTCAGACTGTGTTGCATGTGTGACCCCTTGAAGGAAAGAAAGAAGGAGGGTTGAGTAGCAATCTCAGACTGCAACACAATTCTAAGAAAGTTTAAAGTCAGGCTGATGAAGAACCCCCATGCCAAAGTTGCCTCTTGGGGGAGTCTCCTTCCACACAGAACTGGGCCCACATTAGTATACATGCTCCGCTTATTGTCCTGCTGGAAACAACTCATGAGAAGTCTAGCCTCACACTAATCACCTTAGTAGTTCCTGGTGTTTTACCTGATGATGCGATACAAACTTACATTCGTAAGGGACTGAACCCATAATAATCATGCTAAGTTGGCCATGTGTGTCTTGCTCACAGCTAGAGTGGGGCAAAGCAGCACCAGGAGGCACCAGAGGATCACCTGGGATCCATACATATCTCCCTGTGTCCCACTGTATAGAAGCAGCCAACCCCCTGCTCATGGCGGTCAGTTACTCTGTGAATATGGTATCTTCTCACCTGCACACCCCTAGGCACAAGGAGTACAAAGTGTCTTAGTGGCAATCATTTCTTGTAGCTCAATGGTACCCTCACTGTAGCCCCTGGCGAGAGTATGCCCTCTTTGGGAACCAAGAACTTTCAGGCTTACAGAGAGCAAAGATGCAGAGCAGAAAGCACTCCTTTTGCCATTACATTTGACTCATTATCATATTGGGCACATACTACCATAAAGTTCCCTGGTTTAATAAACAAACTGTATTCTGTCCATCCTTTCAAAGTGTTGTCTCAGTGCTCGTACTTTAGCTGTGCCTTTAGAATACCATTCTAGCACTCCATGAATGACCATATGTATGAGGCCCCAGGGTAGTGTAGTAGGTGATAAAACCAGGGGATCCCATGGTCATGGGCCCACTTGCACCTTCATCACCATAAAGTAGTCAAACACTGTATAAGTCCTTTATAGTGGTGCTGGCCAAGGCTCTGCAGGTAGTAAAGACAGACCCATACCTGGGCTAGGTTCTGTCCTTGAGAGGACAAACTACTTGTCCTTCCAGAATGGAAGAGGCTCATTATAGTCTACTTGAGGAACAATGCCATTGTAAGGGCTCAGTGATGGTCTCTCTGTCTGACAACATGGATATTCAGAGGCTACAGTAGCTAGATCAGCTGTGGAAAGTAAAAGTCCATGTGTTGGACCATGTATAACTTCCAGCTCTGCCACTATAGCCACTTCATTCATGTGTCCATCATTCCACTTCAGGGTCTGATAACAAAGTCTGGCCAATCTCCACTGGCCAAGTGATTTTGTTTATTTGGTTGCTAAGTACCCCTTCCAAGATGGCTGCCTTCTAGTGGATACTCACTTGTGAAACAAAAATCTTAACACTCTGTGTCCACTCCCATATGTCCATCCACATACCTCTATGCCAGACTTCCTTTGCTTCAATTTTCCAGTCCTTTTCCATTCAGGCACCTGAACAAATGGCCAAAACATAAGCCATTGACAAGGAACCTATACATATCCCCACCTAGAACCAGTTCTCCACACAATGTAGATAACTAGGTATACCATTCATAGCTCTGCTTATTAGAAATATTTGCTCTTTCCACTGTCCTTCATGGCCACTCCTGGACATAGCTATAATGTAGCCAACTGTGTCTGATCCTCTTTCCTGATTGGGACTAAAAGGAACATATTCACTGGATCACTGGCTACATATTATGTACGTGAGTGAGCCCTTCTTAATCTTCAATAATAAATGATACCACATCTGCACAGCACTTGCATTCAGGACTAATAGCAAGTTGTACCTGCACTGGTCTACATTCTATCCAGTTTCTTCAAAGCCCAGGCTAGCAAAGTTAATGGAGAAATGATGAGGACTGCCAGTAAGCTCTACCTCCCCCATCCCAGCCAAAAGTTTCCAAATTCCTACCTTGGCTGAGATAAGGAGGGGTTTCAGAGATTTCCATTTGGCTTTCCCCATTGTGATAGCTCTTGCCCCAGGGGCCAAAGGCTCTAATGTGTGTATTACAGTCATTTCCAATTATACACTGAGGCTCTGTAGACATGACCAATCATGGGTCCACAGACTCAATGTATCCATTGTGGGACAGACTTTAGCCAGCACCACAGGGCCTGATCACAGTTAGTCTCCACTTTAAAGGGGTTGTCATGAAGCTGCTTTGGGTTTCTAGGTATCAGTGTCAACTCAAACTCTATTGTCAGTAGTCCTTGAAATGTCTGGATATTCACCTTTCTGGTGTACCATCACCCTAGTATTTGGCCACGCATCCATTTAGAGAAGAATTTGGTGATTCATCACAGTACATGCCTACCACTTATAGCAGGGCCCTTCCTCCAAAAGGACCTAGCCACCTCTTTCCATCTGTGTGTTCCATATCTGAAAATTGCCTCAGGTCTGGGAACTGAACAAGGTATTGTGACACTTCACTCGGGCCAAGACCTTCAGCCTCTTCCTTTTCCAGTCTTTGCCTTACTAGATATAGACGTTAAGCAGCATTTTTGTTACCTATTTTGGCTGTAGGAATGATATGTCAATCAATCACTCTCAAGCACCCTGAGGGTCAAACCTCCTTTAGTGCCCCTCCAACCTACCAGTTATTACAACAATTATGGCCTCTAGGCTTTCAGTAGTTAAGCACCAGAGGGCCCATCACCTTTGAATGACTTGAACAGGCCCAGCTCTGTGAGCACCTCATCCACAATCAGCCCTGATCTAAGGAAGAGAGCCACCACTGAACCCATGATGTTCATGCCTTCTCACAGGCACGTTCTTGGTGCCTTAGTGAATTGTGTGTCTTCTGGGCCCTTCTTTGAAATCATGTGGTGGGTTTTACAGCCTCATAAAATATCCAGTCCAGTATGACCACTTCTCTCAGCTTCCTCATTGCTTCTCATACTGTTACCAGGACAACCTGGGTGTTTCCACTTTATTCAGTGTTGGCTGAAACTATATCAGGTTCATACCCTATCAGTAAATTTGTCTCATCTTCCAGGGCTCTTGCTAAGATGATAAATCCTGTGTCCAAATAAAATACTCCTAAATAAGTTCTTGGTTTTTTGTTTGTTTGTTTGTTTGTTTGTCTTATATTCTGTTCCCCTAGATAAAGCACCCTCAAAATTCAGTCTCAGAAACACTCCCTTGGCTCCTGGTGGTACATGCTATTTCTTACAGCTCCTTTAATGTATAATCTTTTTCTTCCTTTGTCAGGCCTAGTACTTCTCAACTGAGGTTATGCTGGATTTAGCTCTAGTCATCTACCCAACAGCCAGGAAAGAAGATGGAGGGTTCTCATGAGGGGGCACCTATCTACTGCCGTGTTGAGGAGGGGCCTGTGTGGCATCTTCCACCGTATGGGGAAGTCCATAGCTTTCCATAAAGTACTATGCAGGCCCATATGACTGCATTGGTAAATTCTTAAAGTACCAAGCTTATACAGTTTTTCTGCTGAACAGGAAAATATGAATACTTTCCAACTCAGTTTATAAGACAAGCATAACTTGATATCAAAACTTGACCAGGACATTATAATAAAGGAAAATTATAGATGGAGCCAACATAAAAGATAGGATTGCTTGATCAGACTCAAAGACTCACAGGAATAAGGGATTTTATCCATTACAAAATTCTGCCAATAATCTCAAGAATACAAGCAGTCAAGAAGACAGGCAAAGCAGAAAGAAATCCTGAGTGGTGTCTGTGGCTTCCCGAGTTCTTCCTTCTTGCACTGCATGAGCAATTAGGCTAAGCCAGAAAGATATGTTCCCTACATGAGATTACTTCACACACCATGGAGGAGCATTTTAGGTCATGACACCTCTCTTGTACACCCAGGTAATTGTTTCACTTATATGCCATTTTCCTGGGAGCTATGCCCCATAAGTTCATAGATTCTGGTTTTGTTTATCATAGTCGACCTTGAATTAGGGACATTCCACTAAAAGCACTACAAAAATAAAGACTTAACTTCATTTACATGAAGTCTGTTTTCAACATGTTTACAGGGAGATTAGCCTGGGTTACCCACCTTTTTTCTTTCCTAGAAACTCTGCCAAGATGTCTCCAAAAGAGAAATTAATTGGAGGCTAGCTACTTGACTCTTCTACTGAGAAGCCAATAATTCTCACAAACATAGATGCTAAAATATTAGGTAAAGTATTATTAAGTAGAATATGCAATATATAAAAAGGCTAATATCCCATAATGTTGGTTTAATATTTGAAAATTAATTAAAGTAATTTATAATAGAATAAATGAGAAAAACCATATGATAATATCAATAGAGGCAGAAGCAGCAATTGACAAATCAATATTCATTAACATAAATTACCAGCAAACTAGAAATAGAAGGGAGTTTCCTAACCTTATAAAGGTATCTACTGAAAACATAATTAACATAATACTTAATGGTAAGACATGGAATCTTTCTCATTAATATTGGGATTAAGGAAAGGATCTTCAGTCTCATCACCTCTATTTAGTATTGTACTGAATGTCTTAGCCAGGACAGTGAAGGGAGAGAATGGGAGAAAAAGCAGGAAATTACTGGAAAGGAAGAAATAAAATTGTTACTGCGTGATTGTGCACATAGAAAATCTGAAATAATCTATAAATAAACTATTAGAATGACTATATGAATTTAGCAAGATCAAAATATCACATGATACAAGGCTACTATCAAAATCAATTAAATTACAAATTCTTTTACTGGATCAGTTAAATTAATTTTTTGTTTAAAATAGCAATAAAAATATTGAATACCAGAAATAAACTAATTGTAATATTTACAATTTTTCTATGTGGAAAAATAAAATATTTTGAAAAGAAATTAAAGATTTAAATAAGTGAAAGTGTAAACAGTATTAATGGAAAGAAAACTCAATATTTTAAAGATCAAAATTTTTAATTTGCTTTGAATTTATCTAGAATCAATGTAATACTAATCAAAATTCTAACAGGGCTTATTTTTTTTTTGAGGAAATTTAATAAACTGAATATAATATGTATATGAAAGTAGAAAGGACAAAGAATAGTCAATAGTCTTTTAAAAGAATAAGCTAGAAGGCTTATACTACCAGATATCAAGATGTACCATAAAGCTACAAAAATTAAGAAGATAGTGCTTGCACAAAGGTACATTAATAGACTAATGGCATAGAATAGAGGAGTAAGACTGTATTTTCCCCTGGAGGCAAATGCTTTATTTCTACTTGAGTATCTACCTCTTACCAAAGCTCATACCCCCATTCAAACTAGACTGTAAGCTTCATGCCTTGAGGAAGAGAGCCCATAGACAAACTCATCAAAAGAAACAAGCAAAAAAAAAAAAAAAAGTTACTGGCTTTTGAGTTTCCAAAGACATTTTTCATGGCATAAAATTTAGGGTTGGGGGGATGCTTGTCTAGCTTAGTGCTTCCATGACTTATGCTCTCCAAACTCACTCAAAGGAAGAAAAAAAAAATCTCAACATTAAGTGGGAAGAAGAAAAATCACAGTAGGAGAGAAAGCAAAAGAGTTAACTTCTAGTGAGGAATTCTGAAGAGAGATTCAATATTCTAAATTAGAGCATGAAAGAACCTCCAGGAAAAAAAAAAAAAATGTATGTGATCTAAGAATGGAGAGACTCATGCCTTAACTTCTCTCTGGTTATCTTGTAAAAGTTCTATAGTGTTATTTTAATACTGTGTCATTAGAAATTGAATGGAGTAGAAATATCTGCACTGAGTAACTAGGCAATGGATCACAGATGTTATGAGGCCACAAGATCGAGTGAATGTTTTTCTTGATGTAATTGAAAACATTTGAGAAATGACCATAAGAGCCAACAGACCTTCTTGGCCTAAAATGCAGTGTGAACTCTGAAGAAGTGTTGGATGATAATGCAGATATCTCATCAGATGTAAGCATGAAGGGTGATACCAGTAAAGACCAGAAAAAGGCAGTGTTAATCTCAATTGATGCCAGCTGGAGACAGATGCCAATCAAGAATCAGATGTGTCCCCCAAGGCCATGACATGAGTTACATCTCAGAGCTTAGCTGCAATCCTGAGTGGAAGAGAAGCTGTATTAAATCATTTTATAATATAATATGTATACCTAGAAAATGACTAAAGATGTGTGTGTGTGTGTGTGTGTGTGTGTGTGTGTGTGTGTGTGTGTGTGTGTCACCTGGCAGAATAAGAATTTAAGAAATAAACTATGTTCAGTTATGGAAAAATAAAGCCATCTTCCCACACACCTGAACATGTGACTTGTAAGCCCATAGCTAATATAGTAACACCAAAACTTTCAAGCAAAACTGCTGGGCAGGAGAGTGTGGAGCAAACTATCATATTCAGTTATTTTAACATGGACTGCAAAGAACTGTAAGATTAGGGAGATATCTATTAAATTATGTTCTGTGGAACACTAGTTCCACAGGATATGAATTGATGTTAGGAAAGAAACAAAGTTAGAAGTTTTCTTCAGTACCAGATTCTACAAGCCTTTCATATGTGAATGTTTAGTGCCACTCTCCAAAAGCTTTGATTTGATCTGGCCTATGTGGCAGCATTGTGATGTATGGCCCATATACATCTTCAAGGAAGGACTTGCTCCTGTCTTGCTGGGTGAGAGTACTGTCAGCAGGCAGCCTACAGCTATCAACCCTCTTTGGGAATTGCCTCAGCTGCATAGAACCACCTCACCCAAGGTCACACCCCTTCACGGGATTACCCATATCCAGTGACCTGTCAATGCAAGGTTACAAAGTTGTCCTCTTGCCCATCTAGGGACATCTGTGAAGGTTACTGCAACTCCAGAGCACCCCATGGTTTCGGCCAAGGCCACTTTTGGATCTGCATTGCAACTCAGCTTCTCCCTTGACCCAATCTTGCTGCTTCCCCTCTTTTCTACAAGTGTTGGTCGCAAAAGCTCTTTTTAATAAATACCTTGCAAGTTAAACTATATCTCAGAGTCTGAATCCTGGAGAACCCAGTCTGCAGTGTCCCATTTCCCAATTCTGTTTGTCTACCAAATACTTTCTTCACAGAGTACCTAACAAACATAGAATTTAAAAAGCACATTTTGGATTCTGGTAAGTACAGGTGTGAGAACTGGGTAAATATTTGTGTGGGGAGTGAGGAAGGGATGCCCAAGACGAACACCGGCTTGTGAATTCCTCTGAAATATTAAAGCAGCCCAATTTTGAAATGTAACTATAGCATTTTAATATAATTCTTAATGTGCTACAGAATCTATTATCCATTGAGAAAGATGGAGAGGATCTAAATATTATATGACATATACAAATTTTCTTTTTCCTATAAAAATATTTAAACCTCTAAGGTGATCAGTGGTGTTGGATAAAATGCAATTATTTCTGTATGACAAATGCAAATATTTTGCATTCACAGCTGCCTTTGGATATTTAGTGAAAAAAGAAAAAGGAAAAGCACAAGGAAGATCTTTTGAAAATCAATTTCCAATAAATAAAAACTAGGCAGTTGGATTTCCACAAAACTAAAAAATCATCAGAATTGTAAAATATTCAGAAAAGTCTAATGAGTTATAATACACTTATTAAAATATTTATTAAAATATTAAATACTTTAATATTTAATACTAAAATATTAAATATTTTAGTACTTATTAAAATATTAAAGTATTTGGCAAACCACTGACTAGTATCATTTCAAGATGTGACTATTACCAAAAAAGAAAAGGAAAGAATATTTTCAACAAATCTCTGAAATAATCATTTTTGTATTTTAACACTACTTTGAAACAAGGAGCTGACTTGACAGACTAATACCTAAATGATCAGAGACAGTGAACTCTCAGGCTGCATGATCAGCATAGAGCAATTTCCAAATAAAATGAGATGGCTTCAGCCTCTACTATGCAGCTTAGGGAGGAACTTGCTTCAGTTCACTTGAATAAACCACTGTCTATGGCTCGTAAGGGTCCTGTTCTTAATGAGGTGGTGTGTAGCAGCAGTACATTGTGAATCCAAATAGCAGATGGCAGCATTGTTGAGTAGGCTGGCAATCTGATGTCTAGCCACCAACTGGCAGCAATCATTATTAAACTGATTCATGAGCCTAGGGAAAATCTTCAGAGTCGTAGCAAATGTGAGCAGTAAGAAGCAAATGATCTCTTCTTCCTATCTTCTGTAGATACTGCCTATATTTTAAAATATATTATTCCCCAGGGCAATCTACACAAAAAATGGCATGACATGTGAACTGGAGGCCTTATTCCTTTCCTATATACTCATGTACCTTTAAACATGATAGCTATGATTTCTCTTTTGGTGAATAACCTTTATTCGGAGGAAATAACTTCATCTCATTCATCCTATGGACTTATGGCAAATATTCAATGATAGGCAAGCACTTACAAGTTGCATATAAGTGGTACTGTGAATCTAATAACAACATATTTGATCTCACATAATTAAGCAATAGCCTAAATTGCTAATGGTCCATCTACCCGAGGCAGGTAACCCATCCCTGGGTGAAAAGCTTGTTGTTATCACACTTGGCTTGGAATGCAGATAAAAATAGAAAACTGTTCTCATCTAAGGATCTCTCTCTCTCTCTCTCTCTCTCTCTCTCTCTCTCTCTCTCTCTCTCTCACACACACACACACACACACACACACACACAAACATCTTAAAGGGATTCATTGTTTAAACTCTTTACAAATCAAAATGCTAAGCAAATAGCATTCTTTCTTTTCAAATGTTGAAAGATCTGTTATTTGTCACAAATAAAGCCAATTTATGTATCTCTATATAGTAATAAAGAAGATTTAAGGTAAGGCTTTTATTGAAAAATAAACCTTTGCTTCATTTGCTTACAAAATACTTGCACTTAAAAAACAAAACTGTTCTTTAAATCTTTATTAAATTTGTTTTCTAAAATTAAGACACTATTTTTTTTTATATAATGTGCTTATCTACATGATGCAATCACATTTTATTATAATTCTTTTGTTGTTTGGTAATTTTTTTCATGGAAGCAAAATTTCAGACCTTTATAAATGAAGTGTTCAAATCTTTCTCAACGGATTCTCTTTGGTTCTAGCAATTCGAAAAACCAATTCAGAAGTATTGGTGGTAATTTCCAGAGAGAGTTCCTGTGTCCTGTGTCAAATATGAGGGTGATTCCAAAGTTAGATACCCCAGCCTTGACCATAAAGCTCAAAAGCAAGCTCTCACATGCCATCTCTCGACTTTCTCCACATCCTCCCCAGACAAGAAATCAAATGCCAGAATTATCATGCACTTTAATATTCGAGACCAAAAAAAAAAATCAATTAGAGGTTTACTCAAATTTGCTTGTCTCTTGATTGCTTGACAAGAAATCAACTATGCCACTGTTAGAAGATAAGATGTCCATATTTTGTCTGGAAAATAAGTGCCATGTGTTAAAAGATGTTTGAGAATGGGGCATACGAGTTCTTTAAAATAGCAGGAAACTCTCAAAATATTAGAAAACTTATCAAGTCAACAAAAATTATTATGTTTTAATCAATATTGTAAAGTGGTAGATATTAAGAAAATAAGATAGAATGATGATTGTTTGTCCCTGGGTATCAAGTCATACTCAGTGGTAAGTATAAAAGAAAACCAGTAATAAATAGACTGGTTCGCAGGACACTTTCCTAGGTACTCTGATATAATGACAATGGAGGGTGCATAGTTATACAGATAGCAGTTCGACACATGCTCAAAATAAGTAAATCAGCCACTTTATGAAAAGATGAACATTATCTCTCATCAAAGAAGAAATCTAGCCATCATGAGCTAAGGATGCATGTACCAAGTAGTTATTTTCTGTTCTCCCACCTTTTACTAAAGCTGCCCTATCATAAACACCAATGATATACATACTGCCAAAATCAAAATTTCATTCTCTGGCTCTCGCTGATCTTACTCTCAAAGGTATTTAATGCAATTGATTACTATTACCATCTTAAAACACTTCCTTGGTTATTTTTCTATAATAACAGTACATATGCCTGGTTTTCCTTCTCTCTTACTGCAGTTCATTTTCTATTCAATTTCTCACCAAATTCCTGAACTTTTGATATCGGAATGCTCTTAGATATTCTGTTGTATACATTCTGATATTCAAATAAACTTAGAAATTCTGCTATGCACACTCTACTGAGAGGGCAGGGACTGTGTGTCTGATTTACTGCACAATATCTGGTACATAGTGGACACTCAAATATTTGTTGAAGGAATAAATAACATACCTATTTTGAGTGTAAGTACAATAATAGTGATCTAGAAATTAAATAGCTCCTAATGTAATTTTATTGAAGTAGGTATAAATATCATAATCCTCATCTTTTTTAGAATAGAAAATTGAAGGTTAGATAGATAACTTGCCCAATAACATGCAGCTACTAAGTGTCAGAGCTGAGACTTGTGTTCCTGCTATTCTACTCCAAAGGTCATGCCATTAACTCAGTGTTGTACTTATTGATACAACGAAAGAAAAAACGAGGAATAAGGAATAAGAACCCGAGTTCAGCTTGCATATCTCCTGATCTTCTGCTACAATGATACAGTCTTGAATTGATGATTCTGATGACAGCAGGACTACAAATGCTACTTTTCTCACATTCAAAATGTAAAGGATTTGTCTCCTCATCTATAAAATGGAAATGAAGATACTATTACTCTACCCTCTGTAGATTGTTATTTTTAGGCTAAAATAAGAATATGGATATGCAAAATATAAATCACTATACAAAAAAAGGGTGTTTTCATTCATTATTAATACTGGGAGATATTAAAAGAAGAGCTGAAGCAAAAGCAGAAACTCTCCTTATGAACAGGAACAGAGTAGAGGAGCAGAAAAAGATAATCAAGAAAGAGCTACAGCATCCCTTATTTACCTAGTTTTGTCAGCAAAATAGATATAAGAAAGATAATATTCTCTATTTCCCTTGTAAAATGTAATGAACAACTACTACACAATTATAGAATTAAACGTTGATTGACTTAACCATATGATACATATTTTTAACAAAAAAGAAAAGCACAAGGACACAAATCTGTTGATGCTGTGAAATAAAACTGGCAATTCTGCAGTTAATTTGTTTTGTACCTGTGTGGTTTTACCTTCCATTGACTCCAGAGACATTACAATTAGTGAATCCCAGGGATGACTGGAGATAAAGCAAGCAGGGGATGTTAGGTTAATGAGGCAGCACAGAGGAAGGCAATCCTGTAAACTGCTGAACCTCAGCATATAAAGGTCTTTAAACTGTAATCAGATAGCACAGTTAGGAACACTCCCAAAATTCCCTTTCACCATCAGATTCCAGGTTGTAATATTTAATTATTATAGAAAGTGGTAATGAGGATAAACTTAGATTCTGGGACTTCACTTAAAAGTTTTAGTAAGGGTCCTTTCTTCCTTTGTTAGCAACATAGTCATTAGATATCCATTAGGGAGACTAAGGCTTATCACTACAGATACCCAGGCTTCTTGTGTCTCTACTGTGGACATCACAAAAGACATTTAACTTCGTTAACCAAAGGTATATCTTAATCCAAAGAATGTAGCAGTATGCCCTAGTGGTAGAGCTTTGGAGTCAGTCAGATCAGTATTCAAATCTCAGTCACATACTTAGCCAATATAAGATTTAGTCTCAGCTTCAATATGCTCATTGTTTAAATGGATATGGTCCCTCACAAGGTAGTTTTAAGATTCAAACTAAAGTGATTAGTTTGTCTGGCACAAAGTCAATTTTCAGTAAAACATGGCTATTATTATTAAAGCTTTTAATCATTGGAATGATAATACCAAAATTGGCTGTAACTTTATTTTCACTAGTTTTTTTTTTAATAAAAAAAAAATAGAGCCATATGTGTACCAATTACCTACTATGTGCTAAGTGTAGAGTAACATGAGTCTAGGATCTTAGGAAGATACAAAAATAAATATAATACAGACTCCATTCTAGAGACTATGCAAAGAATAATTTCAAAAAGAAAATAAACAACACAAAAAGGCACAAATAAAATATTATGGGAATTCAGAGTACATGAATTTTTTTTTGTGAAGGAATCTGGGCAAGTATTATAGAAGAAGCGATATTTTATCTGAGCCTTAAAGTAAGCACAAATTTAGATATGCAGAGATTGAGGAGGAGGTAAACAAATTAATGGATGATTCATGAATGATTCATTCACTTCAAAATCTTCCCCATTGCTCTAATTCCTGGAGATCAGTCTTCATGGTGCCTACACACCAGTGATGGACAACAAGGCCCTATGAAAACAAAACGACATGAGCAAGACACATGGAGTGCTTCATGATAACTGAAGGAAAGAGCAGCTGATAATAAATTTACAACCAGATCATGTAAGGTTTTAAAGGCCAATGTAAAATATTTGTACTTTATTCAAGCCTTTGGGAAAGAAATTTCAAAACATTACCTCATGTTAAAGTTAAAAACAAAAGATAAAGGTCTGGTTAAAGTACAAACTGACTCAGAGAACATTGTTAAAATATAAACTGAGGCATATTAAAACATTTAAGAGTTTATTTGAGCACTTATCAATTGGAATCAAGTAACATCAAACCAGAAGTGGTGATAAGAGCTCTGCTGACAGGAGCCAGAGGAAAGACTTATGCAGAGAGAGCATGGAAGCAAAGAAATAAAATTATTGGAATGGCTTTAAATTAAAGCCTTGTTGGCTGTTTGTGATTGGTTGTCCTTAACATTTTTCCTTTCATGACCTTGAGGTATTTACAGGCTTAGATTTTGGTCTGTTTAGGCAGGTCCCTCAGTCTAATGGCCTTGTTTAATTAACTTAACAGCATGCATATTGTTAAGACTGCTTGAATGACATCTAAAGTTCTTTCTAGCAGTGTTTGAAATGTATCAGAAGGAAGGATGTCTGAAAACAGGGATGTGGCTTCAATAGGTGAGGAGTGACATAATGTGGGCCTGACCTGAGGCAGAAAGAGACAAATGAGAGACACCATGAAAGTGCTTCATGACTTTTCATACTAAGACAAGGAACTTGGTTAAATAAAATAATTCAAATTGATATCTTTCTCAATATTTATATTTACAGAAGCAAACTTGTCTACTGTGAAATTATACATGAAATAAATAGCAAGGTGATTGAAAACTCGGTTAATCTGGCAGGATCTAATGCAAACCAGAAATGTTCATGAGAATAGCCTCCCAAACTGCATCCTTTTCCATGCAGACCTTGTCCTGTCTGCCTCCATGCTGCTTGCATTTTCCTCAAGGATTTTCAGTTAACTCTTCCCTTAAAGTCGAAATCAGTTGACAAGTTCTGAACCTCTATGACAAGGCATATCCTGCCAACTTTCAATATGGCCCATTTTTTGTGTGATGACACTTTCTTGAAGTGACTAATATTATCTCTATGAGAAAAAGCCCTATGTGTGACTTTTCATTATAAAAATATCCACTGCATACATAACATTATTCAAGAAAACATGAAAGCTTGCAGAACAAGTGAACAGCTGAAAGGGCAGCAAGACAAGATAAATGTTTCCTAATAAAAACATGAGAATACATTTCATTATCTGTGAAAAGTACAGAGGTTATCCTAAGAGATATATGAGGTTTAAAAAATACCATGAGAGATACACTTACACAGAACTATAGATAAATATATTAACAGAGATAAATAAATATCAAATTCATCATATTCACATTCCCTCAATGCCTGCTCATTTCCACGCCACTCCCACTCCACTCTACCCCCAGTCCACTCTATTATTCATCCAGTTATAAAATCAGAGACCTAGGAAGCACACTTAACCTGTCCTTTTCCCTAATATCCCATATCTAATTATTTAAAATGTTCTGATTATATTTTACTAATTAAATTTCTCTTCCGTATACCTAATTTTAACCAATGGTTATTTTCCCTTTCTGGTATAGGATAAAGTACAAACTCCTTATCATGGCAAAAAGGCCTATTAGATTTAACTACATTATAGCCTTATCTCCTATCTTTCTTATTCACCCTTGCACATGTTGTTCCCTCTGTTTGGAATGGTTTCTTCCACTGTGGGTGAACTCCATCAAGCAGGCTTAAGGATCATTTTTTCAGCAAAGCCTATGGTGCTCCCTGCTGCCCAAACATACTTTCCTAAAGCACTTATTACTTATCTTAATATTTTCTGTAACTTACCTTTCTCTACCACTAGACTTAATGAAATTATTGAAATCAGAAATGTTGTCTCATTTATTGCAGTGAGAATCAAAACTGTGTAATACACACGCACACACACACACACACACACACACCATGGCAAAAAAACTATATTTTTCATCCCAGGAATTTCTGTAAAATCCGCCAACTCAACAAGAAAATGTCAACCAACAGTTTACACACTGCTGATATAAGAAACATCCAAACCTGTAGAGAATTTTGATAAGAGTTTATCTGAACCCAAACTGGTATCAATTTCCTGGAAGATAGATCTAAAGTCAGAGAATGATAGTTTTACAATTTATTTTACTCATTTAAAATTAAGCAGGGATCTTATGGAAGATTACATGAGGGTGGGAGAAAGAAAGGCAGGGATTAGATTACAGGAGAATTAACAAAATTATGTGCTTTTCTGAGGGGGGTTAGTTTATTTCAAAGATATGTTAACCTAGGTCCACAGAAACAGTGGACAGGGCTTGCTTGAGGCAAAGATAAACTTTTTACTAAAAAATTATATGCCTGGGAGGTGACTATCCACCATGACCTGCCCAGTTAGGAATTTATGATCAGATTACCCTGATTACTTTCCATAGAAAGTTACTTTCCATAGAAACTTTTTTTTTGTCCACAACATTAAAACTCTTTATACAATAAATGTAGATGAAATAAATATCTTTAAATGTATTATAAGTATAATAGTAACATAATAGTGAGTAGAAGAGAGTTATTATTGAATAAAATGTACAAATTAATTACAGTTCATTCTACTAATTCTTTCCCTATAGTGTCAATGTAAGAAATGTCCAAACCTGTAGACAATTTATATGACTTTATTTGAGACAAACTGACAACATGCCAGGAAGCAAGCTCTCATGTACTTTAGTAAATGACAGTTTTGCAGTTCCTTTTTATAGATTTGGAATTAAGGAGGTAACTAAGGAAGATTACACGAAGGTGACAGAAAGTAAGGCAGAGAAATCACTGATTGGATTACAAGTTAACAAGATTTTGTGTTCCCTTGAGGGTGGTTACATCTTGGAGGGGTGTGAGAAAGAGGATCGTTCTGGCATTCCAAAGGTGTGTTAACCCCAGACCCCCAAAAGACAATGCACAGGGCTTACTTAAGGCAAAGATAAACCTTTAATAGGCCTGTGGTGTGACTACTCACAATGCCCTGCCCAGTTAGGAATTTATGATCAGATCACCCTGTGAGGTCACTTTGGATCAGATTTATTACAGAGCCCTTCTTTTGTTCACAAGTGTCTGACTTCCCCCTACTCAAAGGGGGATGCTTTAGTTGGATAATGAAAAGGAGAAAATATTCATATTTTCTGAGCTCTGTACAGAAATATTTTTCAGATAAAACCAAAGACATGGCCAACAAATATCTTCAGTCAAGTCCTGTACTTGAATCTATGCATCTACCAGTGACATAGGAATTGTTTAATGGTGATTTTTAATATGCTAAAATTTTTTAGAACAAAAGATAAAGATACATATATTAAGTGGCTTAAAATACAATGTTGGTACTCATCTGGCGTTCATTCTCTATGTTCTTTTCTCCTTTCACTCACTGGTTTTACCCAATCTCTCATCTTTTTCCTACCTGCAAGAATTTTTTTCTCTGTGCCTTCTAGAAATTATGACCTGTCATCAGCAAAATCACCTGTATCTTTAACTTTTCTTCTAGTTAGTCTCTTTGCCTTCTTGCTTTAACTGAGAGTTGGCAGTGCCTTGAGAACACAACTTACCCATGATCCTTCTCTCATATTCTATCTCAGGTTTCTTACATCTAAAATGGGAAAATACACAAGATGATCCTGGAATAGCTTGTCATACATATAACAGGGAGGATATCAAAGATAAATCAGGGTCATGTCAAAAGGACTCAGGAGCTGACTTAAACAGGCTCCTAATAGTCAAAGAAGAGAAAATAATATCTACAATGGATGGAAGTACAGCAAATATGTCTAAATCCATGAGTTCATAATCATACCAAAAATTTTAAATTGGTCAACCTTGGAGGATTCTAGGGAATCATATTGTTTTGAAAGGAAAATGATCATGCATTTGCATGAACTATATCACTGGTGTACTAGCTATTATGTGAGGAGAAATATCAGTTTATAAAAATTTTCTAAGGGATTTCCACTCTCAATCATGCATGATAAGGTAGTTGGTACTGAACTAACCCTTCTGCCAAAAACAACCACAAAAGTTAGATAACATACATGAATCAACTGTTTGAAGACATTGGCCAGAAACCAGGATATGCAGGATTCTCTCAGTTCCTGAGAGCAGGGGAGCACATTTGGTATATGGTGAGCTTTATATTCATGCTATGGTTTTTTCTGAGGGCATTTTTTAAATTGTGATGCAGGGACTAGAGCTAAAAAGTACATGGCAGTCTTATTGGACTGAGGGAAAAGAGGTCTGAGTTTAGGACTGCCAATGTGGCTTGGAAAGGAACACCAAAATTCCAGACAGGAAAGGAATTGAGAAAGAGATCCAAAAACTGCATTCAAATTTCCCTCAACTCATGTTAGTGTCTCATGGTATTAATATATATGATAACTCTAGCACAAATGGTGGCAGGTAGGTAAATGGAATTAAACTGTTCAAGTGTTTTTACATTGGTCAGTAACTGGTAAAGTTACTAATTTAAGGTAGACCATAATAAGATATGATGTTTATTATAATTATATGGAAAATGTCAAAAGAATAATTTTTACAACATATAACTAAAAATCCTGTAGGAAAAATAAAGGAAAAATAAACACCTGATTAATCTAAAGTAATTAAAGAAAGAAAAAATAAAAGATCAAAGACCAGATCAAACACACAAAAAAACAAAATGGTGGTAGATATAAACCCAACTGTTTTAGTTTGGGCCACTGTAACAAAATACCGTAGACTGGATGGCTTATCAACAACAGAAATTTATTTCTCACAGTTCTGGGGGCTGAAAGTCCAGGATCAGGGTGCCAACATGGTTGAGCTCTGGTGAGAGCGCTCTTTCAGGTTGCAAACAACTGATTTCTTCTTGTGTCTTTACAAGGCAGGAAGCAAAGAAGGGAGGCAAGCTCCCCTTCTAAGGGTGCTTATCCCATTCATGAGGGTTCCAGCCTTATGACCTCATCTAACCCTAATTACCTCTCGACATCTCCACTGCCTAATACCATCACATTGGGGAATGAGGTTTCAACATATGAATTTGGGGGAGACCCAAACATTCAGTCTGTAACATCAACTATGTCAGTAGTTATATGTAAATGGACCAAAGACTCCTATTAAAAGGCAAAGACTGAATCTTTAAAAAAAAAAAAAAATCCAACTATATGCTGTTTACACTTTAAATAGAAGATCAAAGAAAACTGGAAAAAGTACACTATGTAAAATCTAAACAAAAAAAATGCTAGTACAGCATTCTTAATACCAAACAAAGTAGACTTTAACTACAGGCACACCTCATTTTGTTTCACTTCACTTGATTGCGCTTCGCAGACACTGTGTTTTTTTACAAATTGTAGCTTTGCATCATTATCAACATTAAGGCTGGACCCTCTATCAGCAAAAAGACTTTAACTCTCTGAAGGCTCAGATGATGGTCAGCATTTGTTAGCAATAAGGTATCTCTTAATTAAAATATGTACATTGGTTTTTTTAGACACAATCTTATTGCATACTTACCAGACTGCAGTATAGTATAAACATAACTTTTATATACACTGGAAAACCAAAAAAATCATGTGACATATTTTATTGTGGTATTCATTTTATTGCGGTTGGCTGGAACTGAACCCACAATATCTTCAAGATATGCCTATACTAATAAAAATAGTGATATTTCAAAATGATCAAGGAGTCCATTAAATAGAAAGATAAAACATATGTAAATCTTTGCCATCTAACATATAGAGGCAAAAGAGACGAATCCATAATCATCCTTGGAAATGTTACAATAGTTAACAGAATAAGTGGGAGAAAAAAAAAACAGTAAGAATATAGAAGATTTGCACAACACAATAAACAACCTTAACTTAATGACATACAGACAACCCTATAGCCAACAACTACAAAGTACAGTTTTTTTTTTAAATGCACTTAGACAATCGCCAAAATAGAGCAAAGCAAATCTTAACAAATTTCAAAGTTGCAAGTATAGAGTACGTTCTCTGATGAGAGTAGAATTAAACTAAAGGATAGTGACAAAGATAACAAAGGAAAAAAATCTTAAATATTTGGAAATGAAACAATAAACTTCTAAACAACCTATGAGTAAGAGAAAAATAATAGTAAGGGAAAGATAAATAAGTTTTATACATTCACTTTTATAAGTTGATCTGCTTTTGAATTACTCATTTCATAAAACAGCTTTTGGAAAACTTTAGAGGAAGCTTATGGACTTACTCCATTTCCCCAATCTAAAATAGACTCTTTTTCTGCCTACAATTCCAACAATTACTAGACATATTTGTAAAGAATATGTCTAGGGTCTGATATTTTACTGTACTGTCTACCTAACAAGTTAGCCTACCACAGTTTTAACGGTGCTAGCTGAAGACATGAACTTTTGGGTCAGAACTAAAAGACTTTATTACTTAAATACAGTAACAGCATGTACTTTAAGTTTATATTGGTTCTCTGCCTTCTAAATTTAATGGGTGTGATATGGAGTATCTCAGGTGCATGCAGCTCACTAGGATGATCAACTCTCTGACTTGCCCCAAACTGAAGGGTTCCTGTTATTCAGAACTTTATTCTATAATCAAGAAAGTCTCAGGCAAACTAGAAACAAGTTGATGCACACAGGGTTGGTATCACAGCTGAAATGCCCTGAGCTTAGTAAACAGAACTTTTAAAGAATACTGCCATCAAATTTGTCCAACCTTTGCTCCAGAAAGAGACATTATCTTTATTATCCTGGAAAGCAAACAGATCTGCCCTTTGCCTCAGAGACAGGCACTATCTTTATCTTCCAAAGTTGTTTGCCAAACAAACACACTTGAAAATATATTTTAGAACAGAAGCTGACAGTGTATCTGCTCAGAATACATGCAGAAATGCAAAAGATCTATAGGGAATTGTTTCCCAATAATATTCTTATAAAATTACAGTACAATTATATTACATCTATCTCTGTACTAATCTTTATCTTGGCTTCGAAATGAAAAGTTCATACTCTCCCTATTTTGATCAAATTTCCTTTGTCAAGAACCCAATACAAAATGTGTGCTCACTATTTAAAGGAAGTTTGTGATAAAGGCATTTAAGTATACTGAAAAAAGGTGACCTATCTCTCAAGAATATGGTGCTATTTTATCTTAGTAGCAAAAAAAAATTAATAATGAAGAAAAAAAGATATTTATTTCTACTGTTTTCATTATCCAAGGATATACTTACTAAATTCATCTCTTGGTGTGAGTCCTAGGCCTGGCAGGTCCTAAGTCTGGCTGTGATCCAGGCTTGCTGCTAGAAATAGGACCCTGGATTTAGAATGTTACATTAGTGTAGAAGGGAGCCTGAGCCCAACATATGTAAACATACTTTAGCTTATTGTATCACACATGTGTTGCTAAATGTCACTATTGTTTTCTGATCTGTGTGGAGCCAAGCAGTCCCCTAAAGAGTGGAAGGGGAGCACAAGAAGGGGAGCAGAAGTGCATGCAATACTGCGCCCCCTGCAATAGACTGCAGTTTCCCCACTAGAACTGCACTCCACACGATAAAGCTGGTGCTTGCCATTTCATTCTCATATCGGCCTTTTGTTCATTCTTCCAACTGAGCATCTACCAAAATAGATCAGAGCCCAAGAAAAAGGAACGGGAATTTGGGAGTGGGAAGAAGTAAATCAGAAAACAAAAACAACTGTGTCCCTTTTGGTGAATGAAATGTATGCTAGGAGATTGAACTAACCTGGACTTCATGGAAATGTATACAATTTCTCTGGATTTTATTAGCCTATAGGTTCTAATGACTCCTTTTAGTTATAACAATCCAAATTTTAGTGGTCATTTTCTCTACTCAGGAAAATTGCTGGGAGTTCCTAAGCAATGTTTCACAAGCACTCATCAAATCTTTTACCATGTTCCACCATTAACCATGGGCATCCACTGTATACCAGCAGTTGTGTGGGATGCTGGGGCTTCCCACCATGGCTGAGGCCTGAGTCCCATAAAATACAAGCCTCATCATATTCTGCTTCTGCATTAGTTTTCTATTGTTGCATAGCAAATTACCATAAATGTAGCAACTTAAAACAGCATAAATGATTTATCTCACACTTATAAGTCTGAAGTCTGACATGGCTCAACTGGGTTCCCTGTGTTGGGTCCTGTAAAGCTAAACTCAAGGTGTCACCTGGGATGGGCTTTTATCTGGAGGCTCCAGGAAGAAATCTGCTTCCAAACTCCTTCAAGTTGTTGGCCAAATATGGACTGAGTTCCGGGTTCATGTTTCTTTACTAGCTGTCAATAGGTGGCCACTCCTAAGCTCCTTAAGGCCATCTGTATCCCTTAGCACAGGCCTCCATCTTCAGTTCAGCAAATGCATCAAACCCGCTTTGTGCTTTAAATCTCTGACTTCCTCTCCTGCTCCTGCCTATAAAAAATTCTGCCTTAAAAGAGCTCATCTCATAGGATCAGGCTCACCTGGATAATCTCCCTACTTTAAGTTCAACTGACTTGGGACTTCAATCACATCTGCAAAATCTCTTCAAAGAAGTACCTAGAATAGTGTTTGAATAAGTAATCGTAGATTAGAAATTTTGGGGGTGGGGAGCAGGGGCAGGTGGAGAAGCATCTTTAGAATCCTGTCTACACAGTAACCATGTGGGAAGGGCTTCTCTCACCTCTGCATAACACTGATTTAAAGAACTCCAATGAAGCATTGTTTGTGCACCTGCACTTGATATTTTTTAGAAATTCAGGTCTTTGGGATTTAAATACAGACCCATTGCTCTCTGCAGGATTGAAACCTGAATCCAGTGTGGTTTTGGCTACAAGTCAAATGAAAGTGAAAATTGTGATGCAATTCAGAATCACCCATCCATTCAGAGAGCTAAGGCTTTGTTACAGGGTCAGACTCCTCTCTCAGGACAAACACTTTCCCAAAACTCTCCTTAGTCCATCAGAAAAACAAGTCTTTTAGAGAGATGGCCTTATCAGCGCATGTTTGGACATGCCTGAATTCTAGCTGAGTCTACAGCCTGTTCTCTGGCTACATTTTCATACTATCGATATGGAATCTGTGAGCTTTGTGTCAGAACACTGAGCACACTGAACTACTGCTCTCTGTGGAACAGAGTATGTTTCCTGTTGAACAGCTAAATGTATGACTTGTAGTTTGAGACAAACAGGGATTTATGATGCCCTAGTTTACATGCTTCCACAGAGTGTTTGTGCCTAGAAAGGATAAGGGCAAAGAAACAATGAACCAAACACATTTCCAGAAAGAATAAGTAGAAAAATAGTCAGTGCTGCAAGAAGATCCAGAATCGAGTAAAAAATTAAGCCTTGTTTTCTAAGAATAAAATAGGGAATAGCAGACTCAAAGCAAGAATAGTTAGTATTGTGGGAAGGAATGATTGTGTCCTCTTTTTTCACTTTTTCCTATCCAATTTTCTCTATAAATGTACAGACTGCCCAACTGTGAACTCTGGCTGAGTTATAAAAGAGGCGGACATAAATGTAAGGGTGGGAGGGAGTTAAAGGCCATCAAGCAATCTTTGATTTTTTTCAACTTTGCTTGTTAACAGGTGTCAGGTAAGATCATCCTTGGCAGAAAATAACTCCAAAAAGCAGGACAGACCATTACTACCCAAGCTATGTAATATGTGTCTTACTATATTTTTATCTTCAAATTCTGAGATTTGTATAATTCTGTTCATTGTCTGACCAAAAAAAAAAAAAAAAGAAAGAAAGAAAGAAAAAGAAAAAAAATAGAAAAAGAAAATCTGTTATCTGCTTTAACTTCTGGGAAAAAAATGGGAAAATAGCGAAGTGGATTAGTCAATTTGTTACGTGTTTTTAGGGAGTTGTTCTATTAAACCAATCAATCAACAGTTGATAAAATGAGTCAACAAAGGCAATGGAGAATTTAATTTCAGAATTTTGTTTTCTGTTTATGAGTCTCGAGATTATTTATGTGGGAGAGAATGATGTATATAAAGAGAGATACCTTCCAGGTTTATATTATACTCACCGCTAAAACTAATGAAAAACTCTGAACAAAAATCAGGTTATGTGTATATGCTCAATGCAGAAAAAATAATAAAATCTCCTATGAGCTTCTGTTTCTAACTCCATGATCTCAAGTCAGAAAAAAATTAAATAGATGAATACATAAAAAAAAAAAGAGAAGTCTATTTTTCTGTATGTGTATAATTAAGGTAATAAATAAACTTCCACAATAAAAAATTTCATATTAAATCTAAATTATTGGCAGGCACGTGTATAAAAATTCTTTCAATATTTATACTTAGTCATGGCTTCCAAAATGTGTGCAGGTATTATAATTCAGGTAAAATGAGAAATAACCTTAATCACTTAAATCTTGGCTTCTGTTAATCATAGACAAAGATTTAATAGTACTATAAAGTGTGATTTCTGGGAACTGCAAAGAGGTTTGGGTTGTGATAGTGTAGTCGAAAAAGAAACTTTCCCCTACCCTTGAAGGTTCTTTATGCTGGTCTAATAATTAAATCTATATGAGATAGAGTAACAAGAGAAAATAACCAAATTTAATTAACATACATATGTATGAAAACCCCACACCCATGAGAGTCAGAGACCCCAGATACATGAGAAGTTCAGGGACAGGAATTAAAACTAAGGTATATATGGCCTTCTGAGCTAAGGAGGAGGTAAGGTGCCCTAGAGCTTCAGAAGGGAGGAGGTTCATTGCAGAACAATAAGAAGAATAGATGTTCCGTGATAAGCAATTGCCCTGCCATAGAGATGGGGATGGGAAAAAATGGCGCAGAAGTTTCTCTTGAGCTCACAGAATCCCAGTTGCTTTTAGCTCAAAATAATCCACATGCTACAGAAGCACACCTTGGGGTGACTTGTTCTGAGTCCCTACAATGTTAAATGTTGAGATTTGAAGTCAAGTAGACTCAAGTTTGATGCTTAATTCTGCCCCTTTTTTCTGGGTGGCCGTAAGAAATTTTGTTCTAAAATAATGTGACAGAGACTAAATAGATGGTTCCTTAACCCATTTCTCATTTCTGGGCCAACAGCTAAACTACATTTCCCAGCAGCCATGTACCTTGGTGGCCATGTGACCTGTCTCTTCAGTGGAACTTAAGTAAAAGTGATATGTCTCATCCAGTCCAAGGCAGTTTCTTTTCCCCTTACAATTCATGTACTACAATCAGTTTCTGATATAATATCACAAGTATTTTTCTAAAGAATGTATTTTTTCAATGTAATATTTCAATCTTTTAAAATTTAAAATTGCCTCCAATCTTCTTAAAGTTGCATTTTAAGACTATTAAAGTTGAAATTGTTAAAATTTCATTGGGAAAAAATGGAAAAGGAACACATCCTAAACCAAACATGACCCAAGGATAGCAGTGTAAACCAGGACCTTTCTGGGCAAACCAGAACATGTGCAATCTAACTAGAAAACCAGAGGGAAAAAAAGAGATAGAGAGATAAATAGATATTAGTTTCCTGCACAGATGTCAACTCTCCTCAGAAATGGAGGATATCATGTTTCTAATGGTAAAACATTAGAAGCAAAACGCAGGAGGCATCAATTATGAGAAAACAAATGATAGTTTCACAGCAAACCACTACAGACATAGAATATACGATGTCTTCCAGTTACTACGATGCCATCCCTATTTTACATCTTAAGAAATGAGTAAATTTCCTATTTCAAGCATTTTGCAGCCAAGAATCTCCTAAGGAAAACAAAGCTGCTAAATAAGATTCCAAATAGACAGGGGGAAAAAACAAATATCTGAGAAATACATTTATACCCACCCTCACAAAACAAGGAGAAATATGTTTTAAAGGAGACAGTGTCCTAACACCAAATTACTCCTCTTAAATCAAAGCTTGCCCAAGAGCAAGCATAAGGCCACATTTAGGAACCAGTTGCAAGTTAAAGAAAAAAGAAATTTAGCAACAATTCTTATTTCTTTAACCTTTCATGGAAAAATTTCCTAGTGGAAAGCAGCTTTCTTCAGGTTCAGCTTGAAGAGCTCTTTCCTCACGCTGTGTTCTCAGCTCCTCCCCGAGGTTAGCAGTACTAGCTCACAATTACTCTTAAGATGATCCACATCAAAACAGCCTCAAATGCTTACTCAGCTTCATAGAACCAGGCCAGAGATAAAAGGATAAGTTCTAATTATCCACTGACGTTACCTTTAAACCCAGAATTTCTACTTCCTCAATATGCTCTCCTAACTGGGATTATTTTTCTCAAGAACCACAAGAGGGAGTATTCTTACTTCTTTGTCACAGTTCATCTCTAACACTGAATAGATAATATCTTTATGTTTGTCTAAAAATGATAAGACATATTATAAAATGCCAGGCAAGCTTCTTTTTTATTTATCTAAAATGAAAGTGATTATCTGCTTGTCTTTCATTGATTTATATTTATTATATCCAGGATATTTTTCTTGGCCTCTCATGATAAAGGAGAAAGCAGACAGTATTTCATGCTGGTTCTTTCTCTTATGTTATTATCTTGGGATTACGAAGGAGTAGTTCTCTTTCAACTTGTGTTCAGCACATGTAAGATAGCAATGGGAAATTTTCCCCAACTATGAGGAAAGCAATGAGTTATCTAAAAATAATGATACTAGTGCTTTGAGCTGACTTCTTTCCCATTCCATAAAAAGCTAAAAGCAAACCACAAACATGATTCTGTCAATTATTATCACATGTCTGCCTATACGATAAAAAGGTAATAACTAATACTTTCTTCAGTAACCAAAGTGTAGTGAGAATCAAGAAAGGTCTTATGTAAGGTACTACTCTGACCATATTAACCAAACTAATAAATACCAGCTGCTAAAATAAACAACACATAATATCCATGGACACACACACACACACACACACACACACACACACACATGCACACATACAGCTTATTTCTCACTCAAGTCACTGTCTAATGAGAGTTAAGATGACTAGCCTGGGCTTCAGTCTTCTAAGTGCTGAGTCAAGGATTCAAGTTCTTTCTATTATATGACTCCATCATCTTCCCACTGAAATCTCTCTTGGCTGATGAGCAAAGAATGGGGTAATTTTAGAAAACAGAGCTGAAAGTAGTATACTTTACTTCTGTTCCCTAGCCATTGTCTCAAAGTCAGGCCAGGCACATGAGCAGCCTAATTTAAGGAAGACTGCAAAGTGAGTCTTCCTGTGTACCTAGAAAGAGAATACAGAGTTACCGGGCTTGTAGACCAGGAGTTTTTAACATAGGGCTCATGGACTGCCAAAAAGGCTATTAGCTTGGATGCAATACTAATTCTACTCTAACCTCTATCCGAAACACAGTATACATACCCTCCAATTATAAATGTAGATGTAGTAGATGCTTGTGATGTCCAAAGCCATATCCCAATCAGTTCATCTATTTCATTTCAGCCGAGGTCAACAGTCCCATATGTATTGTCATCTCTTGGCTTTTCTACCTCAGGGCTTTTTCTGAAGTCTTGGAAGTCACTCAGTAGATGCAAAAGTACTAATAACCAAGAGAATAACCCTCAGAAAACGTACAGGAGTTTTTATATAAATAAATTAGCTTCAAGTTTTTTAGCAAAACAATTCTAAATATCCTACAATGTTCTTCAGTGTTCATAAGTGAAATTAAGTTCCAATTGTTCTCAGCAACAACCTGTACAATATTATACCATTTATTGGCTTTCTCCCTTTCCTGTATCCTTCTCTCTACTCTCTCACTTCTGTTTCCTGGGATTATCTCCCAAATAAACTACCCTCACAGAGTCAAATTCTGCTTTCATGAAAATGCAATGTAAGTGTTGGAGTGGCTTTAGAAAACAGCCCCTCAGGATAAGATTTTGAAATCGAATTACTCAACAGTCAGATAGCAGCCATTGAGTGTGGGAGGAAGGTTAACTCCTGGATGTTGTGGCATCACAATGACTAAAATTCATCTATGACATATTGGAATGAGGTACAGGTAAAAGTTAACACATGTTAACATATGCAGTATCTCTATTACTTGAATGGTACTGAAACAGATGTAATTAAAAGAATGAAAAGCATCGGTGGATGGATTTTGTTAATGCCTTAGAAGGCTTGAAGAAAAGCTATTCTTTTTTATTTATAGTCTCTTCAAGGTGTCAGTCTTTCATTAGCA
Organism: Macroglossus sobrinus; assembly: GCA_004027375.1. NCBI lineage: Eukaryota > Metazoa > Chordata > Mammalia > Chiroptera > Pteropodidae > Macroglossus > Macroglossus sobrinus. Next base: position 442,506 of record PVKZ01000796.1, on the reverse strand, counting down.
TTCTGTTTGAAATTTCAAAGTGACTCCTCTTATATGTTTTAGGTTTTTTGTTATAGCAGCACCCCCAGCAACACTTCTAGTCACAAAATACCAAAATCTATTCCATTTATTAATTGTTAGATTTTAAAAAGACCCAAAATATAGAGGCTTATAGCAATGTATATGTCACTTAAAAATCAACCATTTGGGCAGGGTTCAATTGAGAAAGTTCATCTATGCTTCAGATTTGGCTGGGGCAGCTTGAAGGCTGGGAACTGGAATCATCTGAAGTTTTGCTCATTCAGATGCCTGGAGATTTCCTGGAGCCTTGGCTGTGGAGATCAGCACACTACGTGTACTCTCTACATGTTCCCTCATGATATGGTGGCTGCTTTCTAAGGATGAGTTTTTTAAGAAAAAAAAGCTGTAAGGAAGTTGTTTTGCCTTTTTTAGAATGACCTTGGTAGTGAAAAAGCATCACTTTCAATGCATTCTGTCTGAACGCTATTCAGGGGGAGAGTAATTAAAATAAACCATTTGATGAAAAGAACATTTAAAAGCTGGTGGACATTCACATATAGTTTACATAAAACTGACTTATAATTTCTCCTTTGTCCATTGGTCTGACTGGCAGTTTATATCAATGCACTACAAATAATAATACCTTGTTGAAAATATAAGATCTGGGGCAAATATAAGACTCGGTAGGATACAAAGGATTTTCCATGAAACTTTTCACTACCATGATTTTTTTAAAACTTGACACATCTAAAAAAAAAAAAGTCTTCCTGGATAGGCTCTATAGTAGAATGAAGATAACAGAAAAGAGGACCTATTGGACAGTATCAAAAAGATAATATTTGTGTAATCAGAGTTCTGAAAGGAAAGGAAAGAAGGATGGTGCAGAAAAAATATCTGAAGAAATAATGCCTGAAATATCCTGCTTTTGATGAAAATCATAAATTTATAAATGAAAAAAAAAGTTCAGTAACCCCCCAACAGGATAAACACAAAGAAGTTTATGCCAAGACATATTATAATAAAACCTCTAAAAATTAAAGACAAAGGAAAATATTCAAAAGTAGTGATAACAATAGATCATCTATAGGGGAACAACAATTTAAATGTTCTTTCTCATCTGAAATTATGGAGGCCAGAAGGAAATGGCTCAATATTTTCAAGTGCAAGAATAAATAAATAGATTAAAAAACATAAATATAAATGGAAATTATAAAAGAAAACCAGTCAAAAATGAAGAACACATTATCTGAGATGAAGAGTATATTAGAGGGAATCAACAAAGTGAATAAATAAGAGGATCAAACCACCAATATGGAGGATGGGGAAGACAAGGACACCCAATCAGAACAGCAAGAAAAAGAAGCTAAGATTATAATAATAATTTAAAGAGCCTATCAGACAAAATTAAATGTAAAAACATCTGGGTCATAAAGGAACCTAAAGGAGAACAAGAAGTTGAAGAGCTATTTGAAGAAATAATGATGGAAAACTTTCCTACCTTACTAAAGGAAATAGACATACAACCTTAGGAAGTTCAGAGAGTACCAGAAAAGAACCAAAGAGGCCCACATCAATATACATCATAATTAAAATGTCAAAGGTTAAATACAAAAAGAATCTTAAACTCAGCGAGAGAAAAGCAGATAGTTACCTACAAAGGAGCATCCATAAGACTTGCAGGTGATTTCTCAAAAGAAACTATGCAGGACAGAAGGGTTTGGCACAAAATATTCAAAGCAATGAACTCAGGATCTACAACTAAGAATATTTTATCCAACAAAACTATCATTTAGAATGGAAGGACAGATAAAGAGCTTCCCAGACAAAAATAATTTAAAGGAATTCATCAACATCAAGCCAGTATTACAGAAAATATTGAAAGGACTTTTTCAAAAAGAAAAAAACATGTATCAAAAACAGGAATGAAAAATGGTAATAATTATATTCCATCAACAAGTACCTTAAATGAAAAAGAATTAAGTGCTCCACCAACAGATAGGAGAGATGAATGAATAAAAAAACAAGATTCCCTAAAGGGGGTCAAATATATGGCAAGAGAAAGAAATTTAACTATGGAAGGTAAACACACAGTGTAAACATATATATGCCTTACTGTTAAGATGTACAGCTGAAATTTATTAGATTTTGTTATAAACAAACAAATAAATAAATAAATAAATAAATAAATAAATAAATAAAGGAATCTAAAAAATATGCAAAAACAAAAAAATCCAAGAACTAATTAATGAGTTTGCAAGGTCTCAGGATATATAATCAACACAGAAAATTTAATCTTATTTCTATATGCTAAATACGAACAACTGGAAACTGAAAATAACTTTTAAAAACATAATAGCTCTAAAATAATAAAATGCTTATGTATAAATCTAACAAAATATTTGCAAGATCTGAATGCTGAAAATTATACAATACTGTTGAAAGAAGTCAAAGCAGGCCAAAATAAATGGAGAAACATACTGTGTCCATGAATTAAAGATTTAACATAATTAAGTTGTCAATTATCCTCAAATTAATCTATAGATTTAATGTAATTCCAATCAAAATCCAAAAGGATTTTGTAAATATATACAAGCTAATTCTAAAATTTATATGGAAAAACAAAAGAACAATAAAAAAAAACAAGGAATAAACAAAACAATTTTGAGGCAGCAGAATAAAGGTGGAGGTAATTTAAGAATCACAGTAAACTATAATAATCAAGGCAATGTGCTATTGTTAAAGAGATATACACAAAAATCAATGGCATAAAATAGAATTTACAGACAGACTCACACAAATACAGCTAATTGATTTTTTATACACACAAAAATCTCTCACACATTTTACAAAAATTAATTCAAAATGAATCCCAGATCTAAATGTAAAACATAAAACTATAAAACTTTTGAAGAAAACATGATATGAGATTAGTCAAAGAGTTCTTAGACATAACACCAAAGGTACAATTCGTAAAAGGAAAAAAATGATAAATTGGACTTCATCAAACTTTAAAACTTTCATTTTATAAAAAACTGTTAAGAAAATGAAAAGACCAGTCACAGATTGAGAGAAAATATTTGCAAGTCACATCTAACAAAAGATTTGCATCCAGAATATACAAAGAATTTTTAAAACTCTTAAAAGCTCACCCATAAGAAACCAAGCCAAAAGGACAAAATATTTTTATAGACACTACACCAAAAAAATTTATGAACTTCAAATACATATAAAATCATGCTCAATATTATTATTAAAACTACAATGAGATACCACTTTACACCTATCAGAAAGGCTAAAATTTAAAATAAAATTGATAATATCAAGTGTTGGTGAGGATGCAAAGAAAGTGGAACTCTCATATGTTTCTGTAATGCAAAATGGTACAGTCACTCTGGAAAACAGCTTGATAGTTTCTTATAAAGTTAAGCACATTTTGTCATATGACCTAAAAGTCCCACTCCTAGATATTTACCCTAAAGAATTGAAAACATGTTACACAATATATGTTCACACAGTAGCTCCATTAAAAATTACCAAAAACTAAAGATATCTAACCAATGTACTGTATACCTGAAACTAATTTAAATAAATTATTTTAAAAATAGCATTACATATAGTTGGAGAAGGATAGATTATTTAATAAATGGACAAAGCTTATAAGCACCCTGTTCATGGAAAATGACACATAAATTTTCATCAAACAAAAGAGGCTCAAGCTCAGACATAAATACAAAATAAAGCCAAGTGTCTTTCTTCACATATACACCTGTCACATGACCCAGTCACTTCACTCAGATGTTTACCCAAGAGAAAGCATATGTCCCTGAAAATAGTTGGACATAAATATTCATAGCAGCTTTGTTTGTAAAGCTTAAAACTGGCGGGGGAAACCCCAACTACTCATCATCAAGTGAATCAATAAACACATTGCACACATCCATGCAATGGAATACCATAAAGAAAAATAAACTATTGGAACACACAGCGACCAAACTCATGGCTGAACCTCAAAATAATCATTCTGAAAGAAGACTGGGGGGGAGCATATTTGTAAATTTACATAAAATTCTGGAAACTGAGAATTCTATAAAGCAGATCAATGGTTGCTTGGGGAGTTTTGGAATGGGAATTTATATTACAAAAGGGAATGAGGAAACTTGTGGGTAATAAGTATGTTCTTTATCTTGATTGTGGTGATGATTTCACAAGTATAAACATGTCAAAATGTATCACACTGTATTCTTTAAATACGTGTGGTTTGCTGCATGTCAATTATACCTCAATAAAACTGGTATTTTTAAAGCCTAAAAGAAAAAAAACTGCCAAAAACTGGCACCAACCCAAATGTCCTTCAAAAGGTGAATGGATAAACAAACTATGATACATCCATACAATGGAATACTACTTGGCAATAAAAGGAACAAACTATTGACGCACACAAAAACTTGGATGAATCCCAAATGTATTATGCTGGATGAAGAATACAGTCTCAAAAGTTTACATTCTATGATTCCATTTATATAACATTCTAGTAAAGGAAAAATTATTATGTTGGAAAATAGATTGGTGGTTGCCATGAGTTTGGACTGGGGGTAGCGTGACCACAAATGGACAGCACGAGAGATTTTCTGATGTGATGAAACTGTTCTGCATCTCAACTGTAATGATGGTTACATGAATCTATACATATGTTAAAACTCATAGAACTCTATACCAAAACACTGTATTTTACTATATGTTAATTTAAAAATTAAAAAGTAATTTTTAAAAAATTACTTTCTATGTGCCAGAAACTTGTTAGCTACAGGCTTTATATTCATTAATTTATTAATTCTTACCTTAATAACCCTTTTATTAAAGTATCTTTATTACACAGATGAGAAAACTGAAACACAGAAAGATTAAATAACTTGTCCACGATCACACATATAGTAAGTGGCTCAGTGAGGATTTAAACTCATCTCTCTGTCTAATACATTACAATCATCCCTTAGAACATTGAAACAGAAAACCCATTTTGGAAGAAGACTGATAGAGAATATTTGATTCTGATGGTTAAGATGGATAAAAACTAATATTTATTACTGGTATCAAAATTGAAAGGAAAAGTACTTTAGAAGCCTGTTAACTCTCAAGATATCTAAGAACCGTAAAACTTCCCTTTATCTACAATGCAAATAGCTAAGAAACTCGAATAACTAAAGTTTTTTTAAACTGCAATTTACCTCTGTGTGAAAAATACAAATGACAAGTGACCAAGCTGATATCAGCAATTTTTGAAGGGTCTGCATATTTTCAGCCCAATTTCTTAGACTGTCCATTTTGAAGAATAGAATATAAATCAGTAAGTATTTGACTACCCACTACTTATGTTCATTATGATAACTGTGTTATTTCAAGATCTCAAAGTGCCTTATGAATCATTAAAACAAATATAAAATTTGTTCAGATAGTTTTGATTTTTTATCTCATAATTTTCTCCTTAAAAATTGAAAATCTATTAATGTATAGTAATTAAAGAGACTATTAAATTAATTATAGAATCCCATTCCTACAATCATTTCAATGAATAGGACTTCATAGTGTTTAACTATTTAAAAAAAATTAAAATCAGAAGCAAAACAAATTTTCATCTTTGTTAAATATTCTTCGGGGTTACTTATTTTGACCTGTATGATCAAGTCACATCAGAGGCTTTCAATTTCTGGTTGTCTTCCATATAATCATAGGGTTAGATTGCATGTTCAATTTTTTAAAAAAATAATTCATACTGCTATGAGACAGAATGCATTCTCTGCCTCTTTTTTCGCACCTATCATAAAATGCTTCTGTTTTGGGATCCTGAGAAATTCTGCTCAATTTATTAAATTCCTTACAATTTTTGGTGTTATGCCAAGTATTGTATTTGATTTTGAGAATAAAAATTATCAAGCATGAATTATATCCTCAAGCTACTCAGTAGAAAATAGGAAAGACATTTAAACAAATGGGAACAAAAAATAGACCTATTTCTAGAGTCTAGAGAGACACAAAAGAAGTAAGAATCAACTTTGCTCAGCTGGGTAAACTAAGGCAAAACAGAGTATAATTCCACTGAATGAATCTTAGCCAGTTGTACCTATATTACTTTCATCTCTCACCCAGGACCTATTATACAAGCAACCAAAAGAAAACTTACGCTGTCTTTAAGAAAGTTTATAAAAATATTATTAATTCATAGATCAAAAAATTTTTTGTAACGAACCAGATAGCAACTATTTTATACTCTGCCCATGTTGTTTCAGTGAAAGCAGCTGTAGATAATATGTAAACAAATGAGCTTGGCTATGTTCCAACAAATATTTAAAAACTAGGTGAAGGCTGGATTGGGGCTGCAAGCCATGGTGTGCCAACTTCTGCATTGATCAAATCAACACAACTCTATGTCTGAGCTTCAAATATAAATTACTTGGTCCTTCATTGCTGAAACAATAAAGGATTTATGCCATGAAAAATCTGATATCTTACCAATAAAGTTAATACTCAAATTCTTTTGTTGCAGGTAACTGAAATGCAAGAGCCTTCTCCTTACACAAACATAACCTCATCTTTTAAGAACTTTGTTCTCAGCCTAACGAATTGTTCTTTACTACATAAAATTATGGGGCATATTAGGAAGCTCTGAAATTAAAGAGGAAGAACTTCATTTACCATGTTCTTACTCTCAGACTTATGTTTTGAAGGGTCTAAAAATCTGAACAGATGAAAATGTGTGTGAACTGTGTGTGGAAGTGCTTCTATGTTCCTGTGTGGCTTATCAGGTCTTTATCCTTTAGCAACTAACTGGTTTATTGCATAGCCCTGCAGAGAGCTTTTTAGTAAGTCTTAATTGAGCTAAGTTCACTCCATGGGTAAATGCTTTGAGCTTGACCCTTTGATTTTGATGGAGATCATAGCTATTTATTGACACATAATCTCAAACCTCTTTCATCATAGTGTCAGAAGAATAAGAATCAGAACTGAGACTGTTCTAACTAGGTGATAATGAACAGGGGTGGTGTCAGAGAAGTGTAAATGCCATGACCAGGTTACCCTTATTTGTGCCTACATCTTGGATGTTACTTTCAAAAACCGTCAACCTGGCATTATCTAGAGACACCAAAATTCGGGTGAGTCAGCAAGTCAGTAATACGAGTTTTTTTCAACTGCTGTTTTTAAGAACACAATTATTACCATTGAATATAAGTGTAACCTGCTTTAAAAAATTCTGATGCTTTAGCAAAGGTAATACTTTTATTTTATTTGTGCTGCCCACGTGCACTTCTTAGGCTGTGATTCATCTGAATAGTTTTTCAGTTAAAGAACATTGTATTTAGAATGAAAAAAATATTGAATGTCCTACAGTGGTGTGGGGTTAGCATAAACAGAGAATGATAGGCAGTTAATCTAAAACCAGAATCATTGCATAATCTTACAGTATTTCAAAGCTACTATAGGATTTCTTATATACAGTATTTTGGTTTTCATGACCATAATTTCAGGGACCATCTGATGATGAGTCACGGTCCTGTTTATGGTGCTAACATTTTGTTCTTCCTTGTAACTATGATGGGAGTCTGAAGAGATTTTCAGCTCATTCTAATTTTCCTTCTTGAAGCTGCTACTTAATGTCTGAGGCTTATGCTCTTTGCAAAAAGTATCATGGATGGCTCTGAGTTTCAAAATCTTAAGGATATCTCCTAACCGGTGTTCAAGGACCTAAAATCCCTTAATTAAGGAGCCTTTAAGAGTAGCAGCAATCATGTCATTGTGTCTTGTCATCATATCAAATAGGATTCTTAGTTTACCACAAAAGGCAATTCTTTCCTTGTAGAGAGTGAAGAGGAATGTTCAACAGTTTGAAGAACAGAACACAGTGGGAAAAGACGTATTTCCTTTTCCCTCCCACATGGCTCTGGAGCCAATTTTATTTAACAAACAATAAATTACAAATACTATTTTACACTGTTAGGTCATTCAACCTTCTTAGCAATCTTCTCCAATTTACAAAGGAGAAAATGAAATACTGAGTGATTGGAACACAGGAACTTGCTTAAGGCCAGCAAGTAGTGAGCCCAGATTTAAACACAGGTTACTGAGCACCACCAGTCAGCTGATTTCTTCCCTTCCTAGAGATCTCCAACATCTCCAGCCTCTTACAGGGCTGGAGGGACACTTCTAATGAGTAATGCACCAAAAAACAGCACTAGAATCACCACATTTTAGACACTTAAAACCATGAATGTTTGCTTTGAATTCTTTCTGCCTGCATAGCACTGATGCTTAAATAAAGAGAAAACGATTCTGTATGTCTGAGATCTTCACAGATGGTTTGCCAGGTAGGGCCCCCTTCTACACTCTGTTGTAGTCTTGGCCTGTTCAGTTTAGCATTTGCTCTGAGTTTTCATTTTTAATCTAGCATTATTAGTAATAGTTGCATTAAAAATGCTAAGATGGGTCTCGTGGACTTTCCACTTTTCCATCTTCAGCTTGGACTCAGCTAGGAGTAATTGAGACTTTGGGTAGTGAATACAGTTCCCACTTTAGCACATGATTAAATCCAAAAGACATCCAAACCTTTCTAAGAATTAAGAAACTAACCCCAGTCTCCCAAAGACATCATGCAAGATAGTAATAAAATGGAATGATCTTAATGCTGTCTTGGTGCTCGCTGCCCCGCTGGCTTCATGGTGGTCCAGCCAGTAGAGTGCAGCTGATGGCAGTGATTCTTGTCACAGTCCTCACCCTAGCCCGCAGGACACCTGAAGCTGTTAGCCTGCCAGTCTCTGGCGTCTATAGGAAATAGGGGAATTATAAGGCTGATAGATGTAAAATATGCAGGAAACATAAAGGCAAAGATGTCCTAACCTATAAATTACTGATTAAAGTATTCAAATAAGTATCACAAAATGTGAAAAAAGAAAGGTATTCAAACAGGATAAAAAAAAACTCTGCTTATATAATTTTAATATACAGATAATCCATATATATACTTTTTATTTTTTGCTTTAATATAAATAAATATGTCTTATTTATTTGTTAAGAATTTTATTTTTAGTATAGTTTTAATAGAACTTTTATAAGTTCATCAATAAAATAAAACCAATTATCAATCAGTATTTTTTCAAGAATTATGCAACTACAATTATTAGCACCCCATTTTACTCTCAAAATTTTACATGATCACTCATCTGAGAATAAAATTTATTACATTGTGAGGCAGTCTCTCCAGTTCATAGAAAAAGCTATAATTACTAGAAAATTCTTCCTCATACTTTTTCAATATCTGCTTTCTGGTAAATTTTCCTCAGTTTAATTCTGCCTTCTGTACCTATACAAATTAAATTCTAGGAACTCCTTTCTAGGAGAAATATTTAAGAATATTATATTGTTTCCTGTCTACCCAAGCAGACTTTGTAATGTTTACAATTCCAATAAATCTGCTTTTTCCTGCCTTCCTCTTGTAGGAGTTTTTGGAATGTTCACTCTCATCATTTAACAAACAAACATTTGCTCCTAAACAAAACAGATAGCAAGAAGTATTTCTTTGTGAAAATTACCTGTCTTTTTCTTCGTACTGTTGCTGTTCTCATTTTTTCTCTCTCTAGTAATTCTTTCTTACAGAGACAATGAAACACTTAAGCTAAAAAAAAAAAAAGAAGAAAAAATAAAAAAGAATGGAAATATTTCTTTAAGAAAAAGAATTAATAAAAAAATACAGAGAAGCAGATTTCAATACGCCAGATATAGAAATTGGTGTGGGAGGTTTTTAAAAGAGCAGACTTTAAGTTGGATCCACCTCATAGAGTTCGTGAGGGTTACACAAAATAATATCAGGTAAATAGACCAAATTGAAAGTACCATGTAAATATCACCTATTATTTTAATAATGCATATTTTTAGATCTTGATAAGTACCACCTTCTGATGAAAAAATAAAAAAGGAAAAAATAAAACCCTTCTGTTTATTATTTCTAATAAAAACTCTTAGAAATATATGGGAAGTATATAGCATATAAAAATTTTTAAGAGAACACATTATAAACTCTATGATGATAAATTTTAAAATGCAGATTAAACATATCGTACACTGGAAAAACAAAAATTACAAAATTGGTTCAATAGTAGGTAGGAAAATTGAAAAGATCTTTAGAGCCATACAGGCAGACGGTAGGAGTCATGGCTGCACTGTTCACCACAGTAACTGCCCATACCCAGAGCACCTCGAAGAGTTTACTGGATATAGGCATTCAGTACATACTTGGGGAGGCATTAAATGAATCAAACTGGTAAGAAAAAAAAATGAAAAGATTTTCACCCCAAAATGTAACAGGACTAGATGACTTTGAAGAAAGGCTCCATCAAACTTTTCTGGAACAAGGAATTCCTATTTGTTCTTTAAAACAATTCCTAGCTGTAGTTAAACTAGTCTAGTAAAATTTGAAATTACATCTATGAATACAGATGCCAAAATCCTAGGAATAGCATCATAAAATTATTCCAGAAGTGTAATAAACTATAAAAGCAAGTGTGTTTTACATCACCTATGAAAGATCAGTTCAATATTAAGACATTTATTAAAGTGGAAAATCACATGATCATATGAAGAAATGCAGAAGACACTTGATTAAATGCAACCATATTCCTAATAAAAATCTCTTAGAAAATAGAAATAGAAAATTATTTCCATAATGTGATTTTTTATAAGATATTTATCATAAACTAATAGTAAACATAATTTTAAACATTGAGACACACATTCTCCTAAAGACAGGAACAACAAAAGCAGGCCCTCTTGTTATTTTAAATGATTGTCTTTTTGCCTTGACTAAAAACCCCTTGAGGGTTGCAAAGTAACTATTTCTTACTTATTTCACCACAAGTTTATCCCACTTTTAAAGTATTTCATAAATGGTATTCTAATGCCCCAGAATCTTTTAGTGAAAGGAAACCTCAATTTATTCATAGGCTAACATATGAAAATAAATAACTAGAAATTATAATTTCAGTGTGAGTTTATGGGTAAGGAATCTTCAGCAACCCCAACCTCAGATAAACTGAGAACCACGTATTCTAAAATTTCCATGATCAGGTGAAACCTTTGGTTTGTTGTTCTATAAAATACCATTTGATCGTTTCTTGACCTTCTCAGCCTTTTGGCTAAGATAAAGGGTAGTATCTGTTCCTATCAGTTTAAAAAATACCATTTGATCATCTATCAGAAGGTTTGAGCAGTCCTCCAGATGCAATGACTGATTAGCTCTTCCCTCTGAAAACTTTCACATGTGGTTGAAACTTCCTTCTGCTTGAGTCTAATAAGACCAGGGGTCTAGGAAGAGGACAGACATAGGCCTGATAAGTGTGTCCTCAAGTCAGCTCTAAGAACTAAGAAGTCCCAAAGTTGTCAGATCAAATTCCTTGGACACACTTTGACCTGTGTCACCTTTTCAACACCTTATTAGAATCTTCCTCAGTCTTGTCTCTTTGTATCATTGAGAACCGTTTCATTTTGCTTTGTCTGCCTAGAGATGGAGAGTTCACTGGACCCCAACTGGTGACAAATAATCTTAGGGCAATTTCTAGAGATCAGAGGTTTGCATAAGCATTGTTCTTAGTAATCACTGCAATTCTAATAAGATCGTGTCCATCTGGTTTGCCTTCCTGGTCCAATATTTTCTTGCTTTTTGTTTACTTTCATGAGCATTTCTCTCCAACTGGCATAATTCTACCACTGATACACACTGGTCACTTGGGGGAAAATTTAACATTGAATAAAGTTGTTCATTTGAGAGCTTCATTCAAAGAAAACGGGGGAAAAAATCCTCATGAAAAAATACCCTGTCTTGTCAATCTAAAGGAGAGATCACTTTTATAACAAAGGGGAAATCCTCTTTTTTTGTTTCTATACTTCAGGGATTAAAAAAGAATCAACATTTTAAACTGTTCATTTGACAGAATGTTAAGTGCCTGAATTACTGTTTAAATTGGTTTAGTCTCTCTCTATGTGCCTGGCTCTCTGTATCTCTTTCTTTGTCACTCTCCCTCCTCTCCTGACTCCACATGTGTGCTTGCACACGTGCACACCACATGTGTAACGATGGGTTTTCTGGCATCTGAGTCTACTCCCTCCTTGCAAAGGTGGAGATTATTAGACTTTTACAATGATAATTTTAATATTTGTCTAAAGCCAGCTACTTTTTTCCTTTTTCCTTTCTTTCTCTCTCCTTTCCCCTACTTCTAGGAGAAGTTAGGAGATTAATTGATCGTAAAAAATTGTTTTGTACTAATTTGTATAGTCTGGAAGTATCTACTTCAGATAGTCAAGAATTTCAAAAAGAAAAGAGAAAATGTTAACTGCTTCTTTTGTATGTTTTCTCCAGCTTAAACAGTAGAAAACGTTTAACTGTGAATCTGGCTAATCACCATGGATGCCACATTAAAAGAAAAGCTAGACGCTAAAAAGATTTTGAAATTAATTCGAGAGTCTTAAAATACACCTGGTACATAGATGAGCCTTTGGACAAATCAGAGTGATTCAATTTTAGCTTAAGGACAACTCCATGTCTTCTACTTGGTTTTATCACTATGTAAAAAAAATGTTTGCACAAAATTTAAATTAATAAAAGATCAGTTTAATTTGTAATGATTTCTATTTTGAAATTTTCTTCATTAGTGTTATGGATGTTGGAAGGTATAATTTTTTTTCCAGAAATTATTTAAATTGGAAAAAATATAAAAATATTTTTAATAAATAAAATTGAATTGACAGATTTTTTAAGAGTTTGATCTTGTTAAGTTTTCTAATGCTACAAATCATTAAGTTTTCTGATTTAAATTATTTTACCAAAACTTTAGGCCCTTTAATATTTTAGACCAAAGTTAAATTGTATTATTTAATCTTTAGATAACTTGATTATTTCTTGGTTAGAAAAATTTAACATTTTGGTCATTACACATAGTTTTAAATTTTCCTTGTTATTTATTTTTATACAGAGAATGACCACATTAAGGAGACGTGGAAATGTCTTTAGATGATATCAAGTACATTTAGTTTGCCTTCTTAACATTTATTTAAGTAAAATAAAATATATGCTCAGAAAAAAATAGCTACACTGATCTTGATTTCCTATCATGTAGTTTTCTTGTGTTTGAAAAAATAGTGTTGGTTAATTTTGTTAAGCATGGTAATTAATAAAATTGACTGTGAAGAATTATAATATGCACATACAATAAATGTTTTTTTAAATATTTTATTTATATAGTTATCTATATAAGTACATAAATTTTATATTTGTAATTATATAAATTTATATATGTAAACAAATTTTTATATGAAATATATAAATAAATGTATAAATATATTTATATACTTTAATCTCTAAGTTAGTCATTTTTATTTACAGAGTAAATTTCACCTTTTTGTGCACAGTTCTGAGTTTCAACACCTGCACAGATTCTTGTAAGCTCCACATGAACAGGAAACAAATCAATTTTACAACTTCTCCCAAATTCTCTTTTATTTCCCAGAAGGTAGTCACTCTCCCTTTATAATTAAGCCTGGTAACCACTGCACCTCTGTCCCTATAGTTTTGCCCTTTCCAGGATGTCACAAAAAATTTAACCTTTTTAAAATGACTTCTTTAGCTTAGTATAAAACATTTGAGATACAACCACATGTGTTCCAAAAGTTCATTACTTCTTATACCTGAGAAGCACTCCATGGTTTGTTTATCCATTTACTCGTTGAAGAACATTTAGTTTGTTTCTTGTTTGGGGCAAATATTAATAATGCTTTATAAATGTTTATGTCCAGGCCTTGATGTAAACATAAGTTTTATTTCTCTAGAGTAAGTACTTAAGAGGCAGATGTGTTAGGTGTTTAACTTTATAAGAAACTTCCAGATTTTTCCAAAAGAGTTGTTCCATTTTACATTAACACCAGACATGATGCCAATATGTTAGTTCTAGGTTGTTTTTGTTATTTGTTTGTTTGTTTTCTGGATTTTTCCTTTATCGCAGATGCCCATTATTCTATTATAAAACTTTCATCTTCCTTCAAGTGTATGAGAAGATCTTAACATATATGGACATTGAACTTCATTAAATGACTTCTATATATCTACTGATAGGATATACATCTATTAATAGTACATCATGATAAATGTACTATCAACGGTGAATGTAATATCAATGGTGAATCACACTGATTGATTTTTGAATGGTGAACCAGTCTTGCAATTCCAAGACAAACCCCATTTCGTCCTGATGTATCCTTCTTTTAATATTATGCTAAATTTAATTTGCTACTTTTTGATGAGGATTTTTGCATTTGTGCTTATGAGAGAGAGTGGTCTATAGTTTTCTTGTACTGTCTTTGTCTGGTTTTGGTATTAAGGAAATACTGGCTACATAAGATGAATTGAGAAATGGTCCTTCTATTTTGTGGAAGAGATTGTGAAAAATTGGTGTTATTTCTTCCAAAAAAAAGTTTGGTATAATTCACCAATGAAATTATCTGAGCCTAGAGTTTGTTGTTGTTGTTGTTGTTGTTGTTGTTGTTGTTTTGGGTTTTTTTAAAGATTATTTTAAACTATGAATTCAGTTTCTTATGTAGATATAAAACTCTTTAGTTCTCTATTTCTTCTTGTATGTTTCTTTCAAGAAATCAGTCCATTTCATCTTGGCTGTCAAATATATGTGCATAAGGTTGATCGTAGCGATCCTTTATAGTTCTTTTAATATCTGTGAGACTGCAGTAATATCTCTTCTCTCATTACTAATATCGATACTGTATGCCTTCTCCCTTTTGTGCTTCATCAGTTTTCCTAGAGACATATCAATTTGTTAATCTTTTAAAGGGAATATCATTTGGTATTTATTGTCTTTGCTTTATTTTTTCAGTTTTCACTAATTTCTGCTTCTATCTTTATTATTTCCTTCCTTCTACTTGCTTTGGGTGTATTTTGCACTGATTTTCTAGTTTATTAATGTGAAAGCTTACCTTATTGGCTTTAATTTGTATTATTTCATTTGTTTTGATTTAATATTTTTATGTGACTCAGAACATGCACAATCTTGGTGACTATTCCATATGTACTTGAAAACTAGTATACTCTGTTGTTGAATAGAGTGATTTATAAATGATAATTAGATTAAATTGTTTGATAGCATTGTTCAAGTCTTCTATACTCTTGGTCATTTTCTACCTACTTTTTAATATAATTACTGAGAGAGATATGGTAAAGTCTATACTGTGGACTTGTCTATGTCTGCTTTCAGTTCTATCAGTTTTTGCATCATGTCAAACAGAACTTTTTAAGCTCTGATGTTAAATGCATACATTAAAATTATGATGTCTTTTTGGTAAATTGAGCCTTTTGTCATTGCATAGTCTATTTTCCTGATAATGTTCCATGTTCTGATGTCTATTTGTCTGCTAAAAATATAGCTATTCCAGCTTTTTAAAATTCATTAGTGTTTACATGATACATCATTTTTTAGGCTTTTGGTTTTAACCTATCTACATAATTATATTTTAAATGGGTTTCTTGTAGATAGCATATAATTAGGTCTTATTTTCATAACAAATCTGACAATCCCTGTTTTTCTTAATTAAAAAATTTTTACTTTTAATGCAGTTATTAATGTGATTGAATTTAGGTCTTCCTTGTTATTATTAGTTGTCTGTAGTCCCTCTGTGTTTCATTCGTGTTTCTCCTTTTTTCTCTTCTTTTGGATTACTTGAGTATTTTTTAGGAAACCATTTTAATTATTGGTTGTTTTTTTTTTTACTATACCTCCCCATGTATTTTTTTTAGTGGTTACTCTTGGTATTACAGTACACATGTCTAACTTTTCAGTTCCTTAACTTAAAATGTAAACTTACAGTTTATGTTTTACCACTTCAGACAAACTAAAAAAATCTTACAGCTCACATGTCCATTTATCCACCCATGTTATAATTGTGATATATATTACATGTAATGCAAGAAAGAAATGCATAGAAAATCCCATCTCACAATGTTATAATTTTTAATTTTAGAAGCTATATATATATATATATATATATATATATATATATACACACACACACACACACACACACATACACACACACACGTGTGTGTGTGTGTGTGTGTGTGTGTGTGTGTGTGTGTGTTTATTAAGCACGTAAGGGCTCAATGTGACCTTATTTGGAAAAGAGTCTTTGCAGATGTAATTAAGTTAAGGATCTTGAGATGAGATCATTCTGGATTACCAGAATGGGCCCTAAATAGATAGACACAAATGAGGAGGAGATAATGTGACCACAGATGCAGATACTAAAGTGATACAGTCAAGGAAACTAAGGAATGCCTACAGCCACCAGAAGCTGGGAGAGACAAGGAAGACTTCTCCCCTAGAATCCTTAGAGAATGTGTGGATTTCTGTGAAAGAATACATTTCTGTTGTTTTAGCCACCACGTTTATAGTAATTTGTTATATCAGTCTTAGAAAATTACTACACTCAGGTATTTATCATTTCAGTTGTTCTTCCTTAATTTGCAAAGTTCTAAATTTTACTGTTATCATTTCACTTCTTCCTGAAGAGCTTTTAGCTTTTCTTTTATGCTAAGGGTCTTCTGACAGTAAATTCTCTGTTTTCTTTCACCTGAGAATGTGTTTATTTTCCTTCATTTCTGAAGAATATATTCACTGGCTCTAGAATTTGTGGTTGATAGTTCTTTTTTTACAGCACTTAAAAAAATGTTGTTCCACTATCTCCTGATTTCTGATGAGAAACTTTTAGCCATTTGTATTGATTGTTGGCACTTATCAATGGCCATTTTTAACAAGATTTTTTTACATCTGGTTTTCCAAAGTTTGATTACTATGTGTTTGGAAGATTTCTCTTAAGTTTATTCTGTTTAAAATTTGCTGTGCTTGTTGGATGTTAATTTATTTTCTCTCACCAAATTTTCAAATTTTTCAGCTGTTCTTTGCTCAGCAATAAAGTTTCCTTTTTATCACTAAGATATTTATCTGAATTTCTGGAATACTCCTCATTTGTTTTAACAAAAGGTTTTTTATTTTTGAGAAAAAATGTCACTAATAATCTTTTTTACATATTATTGTATGTTTTCAAAATATTGCTTGAAATTAAATTAATTGTATTAAGTTTAATATAATAAAATATTTCAATAACCGTGTACATTTTTATGTTAAAGAATCATACTAATGTCCATGTGCAGAGACTGGTATACTTGTCTAAAAAAGACTTAATTTCTAGGTTACTCAATCTCAAAAACTATGTTTATTGGGATAATCATAGGACACTTTATTGCACACATCGAAAGGCCCTGGAAGATTGTCAGTGTCCTCACTGTTCACAATATGTTCTTACTTCCAGGGTAAGACTATATCCTTATAAATATATTGTGTTTTCTACCTCAAGAAAAATTCTACTCTCTCCCATTCTGCTAATTCTCCAGGAGATTTAATCTTAAGAAGAGACATCACAGAAAAACTGTCGAGGTTTGATGGAGGAAAAAAAAAAAACTTATTAGGTCCTATTAATAAATGATACAATAAAAAACTATAAAGTATAGACCTTTAAATTTATATCTATATCAACTAAAGAGATATAATTCATTCTCAAAACAGTGAAAAACTGTCCCAGCCTGAGGACTTCAAACTGAAGATCCTTAGGAACCCTCCAGAAGCACATGATATCTGGGGTAGAAGCAGCTTTTAATAAAGACATTTAGATCAAGGAGACAACTATAAATAGTAGACAGCTTCCATTTAAGAACAGAACCACTGATTCTCATGCTTTAATTTACATTATTTTGTTCTCTATTTCCTTAGATGTTTCCTTCTTCTTTTCTGGTTTAAGATTCCTGATTGTTAATAGATCCTACAACTTATTAACTATGATACCTATAAAGTACCTATGCTTGATAATTTTTTTTGCATGCATACATGTATGCATACTTCTTGGCATGGTTCTCATACCCACCTATAATTTGATTGCGATTTAGTTAAACCATAAAATCAAACAGACTGTTGGGTTTGTACTCATTTTACTTGGGGTGCTACCCAGCTTCATTTGGTACCATTCCCTTGTTACAAATCAGACAAAATAAATTCCTTGTTAATCCTTGTTAATTGGACTCAACCACCAAGCAACTTATTTAGATGGCAAAAACCACAATAGATTAGACAGCAATCTAAAGTCTCTAGTATGTCAAATGTAGACAGAATGTTCCTTTTTTCTATAGGAAAAAAAAAAACACAGAGAAGCTAGCCTTTGTAGATATAGCCTTTCACAGATATAGAGCATAGAAAAAGCTAAGAAATAAATGAAATGTTTGAGAAGTTACCTCACCTTTACAGACCTTGCAAGAAAGGTACATTAGTTAAGCTAAACTCTCATCTTGTCTAGTTACAGATTTCAGTCAATAGACTTTGTGTTTCAAACCTAATACTAGTTGTTAAGGGCCACCCAATGATCAGCTTTCAGTGGAAATACTCATATGTGAATGTCAAATAAAATTGGCCTATCACCAGGTAATTAAATTTGTGCCAGTCTATTCTATTTAACATCAATATATATGAGTATTTGAAGCACAAAAGACTATTGGCTACAATCTACAATCTGTAAACTTGAGAGGTATCTGTAATGTCAGTAAACTGATGCAGTCTTCAGAATAGTTCTTAATATTACCCTGGGGTCTATTCTGACCTATGAATTTCCATTCTGAGAATAGTAGAAACTTAGATAATTTAATTTAAAAAGGAACCAAATTCTGAGTTTCGATTTACACTTAAAAATAATCACTAAAGGAATAATTTAGACTGCTTTCTTCTTGATTTCACACTTTACATGAGGACTGAAAAGTAAACAGACTTCTACAAGCAATGGTACAGAGAATAACATGACCGAGGCCATAGAACTCATCACCCAAGAAGTTCATAAATTTGGACAGGTGGTGGTTCAAAATTGAGGCTTATCAAAGTGGAACATGTGCTGACTTAGGACTTAGGGACAGAATGCTGTACTTACAATGCTACAGACCACTGTTAGATCACAACTGTTAAATTATCTGGGAGGCAAATATAAAAATCATAAAATTATGTAATTTGACTAATATCCACATATCTGGTTGTATGGCCTTTGCAGATTGAAAATGGTATCAGTTCTCATGGTTTAATTTGGTCATTTTTGGCTCTTGCCTTAGAAGTAATTTCAAGCTTAGAGCATTATTGTTCTCTTAGTAACTGCCCATGTTACAACTCTCAAATATGTGCTCTTCAGAGTCTTAAATTCTGCTGCGCAGTCGCTGCTCCAACAAATGATCTAATCAGATCTTCCAACAAAACGAACAAGAAAATTTGTCACCAAGAGTTTAAAATAATTCTTTCAGAAGCTCTTCAAGACATGACCACGACACATCAAACAGCGATATAGATCTTGACTGATCATATCCCTAGATAATTATGGTCTATCCTGTAGCCTAGGTTAGAGAAAGACTAAAAGGAATCCTGAGAACTGAAAGTGATATAATTCCTAGTACTTATGTAAAACAATAATGGGACTAGGCACACTTTCCTGTCCCCGTGTTAAATAATATCAGAGCAGAACAAAAATAACTACTTGCTTGCTCCAGGAATTACTTGCTTCCAAGAAGATAAGTCTGTGAACCAACTTAACAGCCTACTTACCAAAACTAGCAATTTATTTATCAACTCTCTTCACAATCCTTATCTTGTTGTGCCCATCAATCCAAAGTTATATCATAAACTCTGCCCAATTCTGATGAAGTTATACACCTATAGGATTCAGCTTGAAATCTCCCAAACTAGTTGGCTCTAAAACCCTATAAATACTCTTCCATAATTTCTTCATTTTGAGAAGCTATTGGTATTTTTTTTTAAAGTTGATATTCTTCTTCACTGCTGTAGGTCTAACAAACTTAGACTTGGTTGATCAATGGTCTTCTCTAGTAGTCTAGTGGAGAGTAGAGAGTTGACACTACTAAACTTTTTGTCAAACTTCATTTTTCCTACTCCAAGTTGCAAAATGTGCCTTTATCCTCAGAATATCTTATCTGACTGGTTTTCTATAAATTAAATAATTATACTTTAAGATTCCTCAGATGCTTATAGAAGATTTTCATCCTCACCTCTGGGATCCTCACCCCTATTGCTCATCCCTTGGGTATGAACACTACAGTGGAATGTGAAAATTATGTATTGCCTTACTCCTCTGCCAAACATACAAAGTTCTATTTTGTTGAATTTCCTTTATATGCAAACATATAGGTGTATTCTCTGATTATATAACAAAGAGAAATCCACCCACCACTTTCATTCTTATATACACAGTGTGCTTTGTTTTCTAGGAGTCAGTCACTCTCTATGCTCCTCCAACAATTTCATAGTCTTGGATTCTCAGTCCAAACATCTGATGGTCTTTCTCGTCTAAGATGTGTTCCCATCTTTATTAAAGCAAGTGTCTCTTGGTTCTAAATTTTTCTGAGTTTTAGTTTTCAGTCTTCCCCATCGACTTTCCATGACATAGTATGGGAGAGCATGAAATGTTTGGCCTGCTAGTGGTTCCTTTCTTGTGTATTTACAAACTCTCCTGAAGCCCAAATTGCCCACACTTATTCAATTGAGTCGAATTTATCTCCAGAAAGTTTATAATAAGGGACATTTGCACATGATAATGTTCTTCTCCTCTCATATGACTGCTTCATAGCCTTAGGGCTTGAGTCTGTGGAGCCGTTGAGCTAATTAGGGCCAATTAACTATATAACATTATTATCAACTGCAACAAAGCACTTTTGTGTCTCTTAAAAATACTATGAACTGACCTCATTTTAATTTATTTTATCTAGATGAGACCTTTCAGTGCTCAGCTCCTTACTTCTAGGCATGGAAGAGGAGGATGGAAGGGAGAAGTAGATCTCTGCTCTCTTTAAGGGTTTCTGCTAAGCCCACATAGGTATGCAAGACAAGGTTTATGGTTGATCTACTATTGGTGATCTGCTACTTACAAGCACAGTCACATATCTAACTCTTAACGAGAAAAAAGTGGCTCCCCTTTGTTGGGAGAGGCAACTCTGAGTATAATTTGCAGGACTCTTTTATCAGGGCAGCAGTTTTCACTGAGAAGTAACTGGTGTATAAACAGCTCAATGCATACTGTTAAACTTACTCTCTTTGCTCATTATATTTAAAGTAATTTTAATTATATATTTATTTGGGACATTATTCAATGCATCTCTCACCTCTAGAATATATTTCCCCCAATATCAGAAACCATGTTTATACATAGAAGATGTTCTTTTGTTGTGTAATTGGTGCCCTTTTGTCATATAGTAGTCTCCTGTTAGGACATAGAAAGCCCTCAGTAAAGTCTTAAACAAATGATTAAAAGAAACCACCCAAGTAGGAAAGAAACCAATCACCTGAAGGCAGTGTCTCCTAAATTATGCTTGTTTTCACAAACATGCTGTGCAATGAGAAAAATAAGTAGCATGAGGTAAATTTTAAAATGTTAAATAGTTTATACTACTTTTTATTCTACTCTTTTTGCCCTGCACTCCCTTTTATGAAATGGTGATGATATTGCTTGAAAAATTTAAATTGGCAACACTATCTCAGTTACCCAACT
The DNA here is from genome assembly GCA_004027375.1 of Macroglossus sobrinus. NCBI lineage: Eukaryota > Metazoa > Chordata > Mammalia > Chiroptera > Pteropodidae > Macroglossus > Macroglossus sobrinus. The sequence goes on along the minus strand of PVKZ01000796.1, from coordinate 420,828 downwards.
TCATTTTATTTTAATAATTTTCTTCTTTGTGAACTCTGAAAGTCTGGGAACTACTCATCCAAAGCATGTCAAAGTATAATTTAAAAAAAATTAAAATCATGACTCACACAAATATACAGTGTACAGATGTCAAAGATTTTTTGACCTCATTAATGAGAGAATCAGCAGGACGGTAAATCTTTTTCAAAGGAGAATGAGAGATTGGAAGAGAGTTACCTAAAGAAAGAAAGCTGAAATAAGATTGCTAATTTATATACAGGGCAATAAAGCTGCAACCTTTAGAGGTTATCTTTTCTATAGCACAGAAATCATTTGAATCTCTACAAGAAAAAAGTAATTTGCACCTTTTCAACCTTCTCCAAGTTAACATGCAACTTTATAAAATCTAGGCCTTGATCAATAGTAAATAGTACATCAAGATCACCTTCCCCTGAGTGACAGATGACTCAGAAAAGCTTGTTAGGTAGTCTCTAGTATGAGTATTTTTCTGCCTTATTTCCAAGTTTTACATAATTTTATTAAGAGGAATCTGCCTCTAACATTTGGATAGCAGTACATACACACACACACACACACACACACACACACACATATACACACATATGTAATATAGATCTATAGATGAGAGTGAATGTAGATAAGCCTAAAATTAATAGTTTTCATAACTTGGAAATAGTATTATGGGTATATTAGTCGGCAAAGTTTGCCCTAAGAAAATACTCACAACAGAAATTTGTCTCCCAGAGTTCTGGAGGTTAGAAGTCTGTGATCGAGGTGTTGGCAGGGCCATGTTCCCTCTGAAGTCCCCAGAGAAGTGTTCCCTGTTTCCTTCTAATTTCTGTGGTTGCAGATAATCCTTGGCATTCCTTGCCATGTAGCTTTATCACTGCCTTCCTCACATGGCCGTCTTTAATTATTGTCTTAACTTTTTTAAAAGTTATTTCTTAGTGGTTGCTCTAGGGCTTATCATATATATGTTAACTTCTGATAAGTTAATATATTATTTAATTAGTATAATTAGATTTATACTAATTTGATTGCAGTGCAATATAGAAATGTTCTTTTTTAAAATTCATTAATTTATTCTTTATGGTGACAGTGGTTAACAAAATCCGATAAGTTTCAGCTGTACATTTTAACAGTAAGACATATATATTTACATTGTGTGAATGTTATTCTTATATAGGTCTATTCTCTCTTGTTTTTTTTGTAGTGTTATTGTTAATGCATGTTACATGTACATGTATTGAATCCAACAATACATTGTTATAATTATTTTACATTAAGATTATGTCTGTTAAAGAAGCTGAGAAAAGAAAGGGAGAATATAAAATTTGTTATATTAACCTTATTTACCACTTTCTCTTCACTTCTTCACTTGTGGGTTTGTTACCACCTGGTGTCTCTTTTTTAGGCCAATATAGTCTTGCTCCCATTCATATTCTTTGTGCTATATTTTTATTGGCAAATATCTTGCATTATAGGTCCAATAATATAATTATGTACATATATTCTCTTACAGCTGCTTTTAAATCAGTTCATAGAAGATAGGAGATGAAATATGCACTTATACTGTCTTTTATAATAGCACAATCACCCTTACCAGTGCTCTTTGTTTTTTTTTTTTTTTATGTGGATTCGAATTACCATCAGGTCACAGGTAGTTTCTGTTGCCTGCTTTTCTTTCCTTTGTATGGGTCACACTTTCTTGTTCCTTTGAGTGCCTCATAATTTTTTCCCTAAAATTGAACATGTAAGTGATATACACTTGATACTGATTCCCCAACACCTCTCTGGAGCTTGTTTTGTTGTTGCTATTGTTGTTTGCTTGCTTATTTGTTTAATGATTTAGATAGACAATTTTAGTGAATTTTATTTCCTACAGTGTGAAACATCTGATGTTGCTCCTCAGAAGGAACAGCTTTGGGCATGCTAACCCTGGGAAAACAGTTTTAGCAGCACTCTGACTCTTTCGCTGTTCTCTCTGTTAAGCTGTCTGCCTCCTTTGGCATCACACCAAGTTCAAAGGCTCCATTAATTGCTAACCGATTGCACTATTACTTACTGACTGATCGCTCTATTGTTTTTGACAATGCCCTAGGGCATAAATTATTCTATAGTCTAATCTAATTGAATTTGGACTCCTTTTCAAGGAATACTTTTGGAGGACAATTTTTGAAGTTTGTTCTGGCCCCAGGAGGGCTCTTCTAACAGATCTCTCTTTTGCTAGTCTCTCTAGTAAATTATCTAGCCTCTGGCTTAGGCTGATGCTCTCATAGATGTACCAACCTCCTCCTAATTGCTGTCCACCAAACCCTCCATATTTTATGAGAGCACCCTTAGGCTCGAACTTACTCACGCTGTGTTTCAAATATAATTATGTCCTTTAGGAAAAGCTTTGTAAATGTCTGTTCTTATGGATTGCCTCTCTGCTTGGAAAAATAATCTCTGAGCCAATGCTGGGCTCTGGGCAGAAGTGGTAGCCTCTGCTCTTCTCACTTTGCCTCTCTTGGCATGAAACTTCTACCCCAGTACAGACTTGGAGTGAAAGTAATTAGGGTCCCAGGATTCGCAGCCAGCCATGCTGGGGTAGAACCTCCTCTCTATGAGTGGATACTAGATGAAGAAAGGACACTCCTGATCTCCCAGCTATATTCACCAGGAATTTATTCGCTGCAACTCAGAACAAGAAGTATGAGGAATGTTGGCAGCCCATCCCACCATGTGGATCCTGCATCCTTTGACTGGAAGTTTAAGAAAGAGGGAGTTCCATCTTCTTGGCCATAACCATCTGGTGTGGAGTTTGAATCAATCTGTGCTTGGGGGTGGGAGTGAAAGAATGGGTCATGGATCAAGAGCCACAGTCTTGCTATTCTTACGAAGATGAATAGATTATCTTGAATAAATGTTTCTTTATTTGTTACATGCCCTTAGCACAAGTTCCAGAGGCTTAAATTTTTTAAAAATAATTCCCACCAGTTCACACTTGTTTGGTTGAAGAGTAGATCCACAGAACTCACTGCTGCCATTCTTGATACATACTCTTCGTAATTAGCTAATTATTTGTTTTCAGTTGTAAACATGAACTCACACGTGGTCGTTTTAAAATGAAGAAACATAAATTTTTTTGCTAATGTCGAGTTTTTGTGACATTTTGCATTAGAAATATTTAAAGTGGACAAAAAGACATTTCAGGCTTACTTTTTTTTCTCACTCCATATGAGAAAGTGCCAATATTTAATAGAAAAATGTTAGAAAAAGCTTCAGAAGATTCTATGTATTTACAGTATCACAAAAATGTTTGAAAAATCAATGTTCAAAATCAAAACCAGACATCTGTTTGAAGGCAGCTGAAAGTAAATATTAATAAGACCTAGGTGCAAAACTAAATTTGCCTGTGTGAGTCAACCCAACCACAAGAGCTGATCCAATTATAATCTCCCTCTTAATACTCTTTAACACTAGTAACAGCCAAATCATTTCATTAAGAATCCACATCAGAACTGAAGGTCATAGTTAAAAATGAGTATATTGCACATGCCATTCATCAATTCATTTAACGCATTAGAAGTTGTCTCAATTTCAAAAAACTAGAAAATCTCATGTTAGAGATTTTGTACTCAAATGTGAGAGTAGAGAAGTACTTTAGGATGCTTTCTTATTTACATTTCCATTTATTTGTATTTCCTGTGATGTGCTAAGTGATTGTCAGTTTACAAAATGTGGCACCTATAAATATGCTTTAATTACTCATTTAGTTCAATTATTTAGTCAACAAATATTTATTGAGAAAATATTAACCCAGGCTGTTCTAAATTCTGGAAATAGAGCAATATATGAGACAGGCAAGTTTCCTGTTCTCTTGGAGTTTATAATTATCACCTCAGAATAAACATAAAAATGTAGAAATGTGTCATGTATTGTACTGGATGCTAAAGTACACCATTCAGATGCTCATACCAGAACCAAGGCAGTGAAGTATTCGTTGCTGAAATCTTATAGCCACATCTCTCCCCTGGAATTACCTTCTATCAAAGGTACCCACCTCATCCAAAGTTACAATCACTGGCCTAGGACAGCCTACATCCAGTGTCTGGTAAATATAAAGTATGGAGACCCGTTACCCCAGCATCAATTTGTGGATAACTCTGAAGAGCTGTCTCAGCTCCAGAGTTCCCCAAAGGGTCATCTGAGACTTCTGTTACAATTTAATCACAGTAGAATTTCTATATCTATCTAGTTCTTCTTCCTGGCATGCAAGACTCTTTATCTTTGGAGTAATGAAATCTGAAGAGTTGGGTCTGAATGCATGGGAAGAGGGCCATTTAGGCTGATAATTTGTGCAAAAAGCTGCATGGCTCAGCATACTTGAATTTCTCCCAAAGGGACATAAAAGTACAAATAATGATGACACACTACATACTGTTGCCAGCTTTTATCCTATGTATATGTCTCCAAGGCTTTGAAAGGTAGAAAGATTTGGTCAAGGCCCCTCTCCTCAGGGATGTGTACACCCAAGAGATAGAGTCAAACAAAACAAAGCACCAATTTCTTATTAGCAAGACTAGTTCCTAAAACCCCAATGCACAGAACTCTGGCCACCTGGGCTTGCTTCTCTGTGGTCTTAATCTCCAAACCCAAATCTCTTGTTATAACAATTTCTTATAAGCCACGTAGAAAAAAAAAAAAAAACTTAAAAAAGTGAACTCTAAAGTGTATATAAAAGAAGAGCTCCAGTGAACAGATCTTGTCATGTGGGAGTCACCCTTTGGAAAAAGGAAGCTGACACCAGTGTGTAAACAGGCCTCATTTCAATAGTCTACCTACTAATTTGGAAGCAGGAATGGAACAGAAAAAGCACATGCATGGGACCTTGAAATGCATACTAACCGCAGTTTACCAATGCACATGACCCAGAATCCTTGAATCTAAGTATCCAGATTAATAACCCCTCTACTTGAGAAAAATAAAGAAACAGAAGTAAAAGAGAAGAGCAGAAGGCTAAGTATCTGCCCTCTCCTTGACTACACATCTCACATACTGTATCCATTGTCCCCATAAATATAATCTAGTCTATTAGATATACTGGTTTTATTTTTGGCTCAGAAAATAAATGTCCATATTTTTGTCTTCTCTTCCCAAGCACATCATAAAATCCTAAAGAGAAAGAACTGTCTTCTGCTTCTTTCGTGCTCTCCACAGTGCTGGGGATGTGAAAGGAATATATAAAATTCTCTAGATCAGGGGTCCCCAAACCCCAGGCTGAAGACTGGTATAGGTCCATGGCCTGTTAGGAACTGGGTGAGATGAGTGGCAGGCAAGCAAGCGAAGCTTCATTTGTATTTGCAGCCACTTCCCAGCCATAGCATCACTGCCTCAGTTCCACCTCAGATAATCAGGCATTAGATTCTTACAGAAGCACCAGTCGTTGGTGCCAAAAATATCAGGGTCCACTTTTCTGAATAATAATAATTATAGCAATTATAATCATTGATAGCTTTCAATATGCTAGGCATTGTTTAAGTGCTTTACACAAATTAACTAATTTAATTACCACAACAATTCTATAAGATATATACTGTTAATATTCCCATCTTACAGATAAAGAATGAGACTCAGCAAGTTCTAGTAACTATCTTGAACTCACAAAGCTTAAAGTGGCAGAACCAGGATTTGAATATTTATCCTATACCATATAAAAACGTGAAATATTAATAGAGGAAGAGAGGATGAAAGGAGGGGCATCCTACAACATGGGAAGTATACCAGTCAGAGTTCAATAAGAGGAACAAAACCAGTAGCAGATATATACATACATATCAAAAGATTTTTTAAAAAAACGATAAATCAACTTATGCAATAATGGAGGCTGGCTAAGCAAGTGTGAAGTCAGTAGAACAGGAAGGCAGGAGAAAAAATTCTGAGCATGTTTGGAGATCACAGACACAATTCAAAGCTTCTTGTCCTTGAGTGGAATTCAGGAAGGAAGAAAGGGGAGCAGGGAGAACAATTACAGACTCAAAAGCTCTTTCTAGCCACTCCCTTGGATAAGCCTTAAGCCCTCTTTTAAAGCCCTTCCAACTGATTAAGTTAGGTGCACCCAGAATCATTTTCATTTTGATTAATTTAAGGTCAACTGATTAGAGACTTCAATCACATCTGCACAATCCCTTCAGAGCAGAACCTAGATTAATGTTTCAGTGAATAACTGGAATAAGGTGTGTGTAAGCTACAAAATGCAGTCCTTCAGCTGTCCTAAGAGAATATCTTTTATAGCCCATCCCAATCAGAAACATACTTGAAAGGGAATTCTGGAGACTGTTTTTCATTCTAGCCAAATTGACACATCCAAAAGCCATCAAGGGAGCCAAGAGGATTCTACAAGGCATAAGGCAGGAACTAGATGGTGGGACAGCCAAGACAATCCCAAGGGCAAGAACACAGAGGAAATGAAACATTCAAGGCTTCTTTTAAAAGGTGATTAAAAGGTCAGTAGAGTCATAAAACTCCAAAGGGGACTCCATTACAAGATGACGGCAAATGTTCAGTGTTTACAGGAGGAGAAAGAGATCTGTCAGGGTTGGAAGGTACCTACAGTGTCGGGCACATAGGAAGCCCACAAAGCCAAAAAAACAGGGAGAAAGTACAGAGTAAGTCCCAGGAGGAAAAAAGGGGATGGGGCAGACCAAGAGGTTAGTGTTTCTGAAAATGTCAATATGAATAACTGAATGACCTTGCAGATACAATCAATTCTCATTATTTTTGGTAGTTATGTTCTATAAAGTCTCTGTAAATACTGAATTAGCAAATACTTAAACCATTGCTCCTAGAGAAAATAGTGTTAAGTTCCTGTAAGTCTCTGGTCATAACATTTTCATCAAGTAATTAATATATAACCTTGTTTTATGTGTGTTTTTGTCTAAAGACATCTTATTTAATACATATATTGTTGATTTATTAACATTGAACTGATGGCCAATAACACTATAACTTACACCTGAACAAATCTTATATAACACATATATTTTCTCCATAAGGAATATTCCAGCCATCTTGTACTTAGAAACACTATTATACTTGTGAGCCATATTAAATAGTAAAATTACTAACAAAAAGCATAAAAATGCAAAAGAATATAAGATTAAATAAGCCAAGAAAAGGACACTTGTTTACAACATGATAACACAAGAAGTCAGAGCATCACTTTGATTGACCTAAGATGGGATGTGTACTTCAGAGAACACCCATTTTCACAATTCTGTTCATGTCTACCAATGATCATGAAAACACCACAAGTATAAATTTTGTGATTTCACAAATATAGAATTTGTGAACAATGATGATTGACTGTACTTATGAAGATTCACCTTTAGACTGACATTAATAGTTAAAGAGTCCCAATGCCTGACACTGTTTATGACTCCATCTTAGACGTATTTGAGATTAAGTCTATAGAATGCCAAATAAGAGATAAAAACTGAGCAAGCAAAAACCGATCCATGCTTTCATGCTTTTCTGGATTCAGGGCATCCTGACATTGAAGCTCCTTGGCATAAAATCTGCTATCTAGTCTATTTGTGCTTTTCATTTAACCACAGATGCACTCTGCTATTGAGTTTGAGGCTGTGGTTCTTGACCTTTTATTTGTTTATTCTATCTACCTATGATTTCTCCACTGTGGTTAAACATGTAACAAGTGCTTAGTTATCCTGCTCTTATTAACTCTTGCTACATGAAAAGTAAAAAGAAAAACATGACCATCTGCAACTCTGCACCTGTGAAAAAACAGGTAACTCATAAAAAACATTCTCAGGCTGCCAGGCCTCACTCTAAATGTATTGATCTAATCTCAAATTTGCCCCTATTGCTAACTAGCAATTTTAATTTCTCTAACCCATTTCAGTTGTCTTCTCCTAGACAACTATATCATATCCTTATTTTTACCTTAGTTTGCTTGGGGTGACATAGCAAATACCATAGATTAGGTGGATTAAACAACAAAAACATTTCTCATAGTTATGAAGGCTGAGAAGTCCAAATTTAGGTTACCTACAATGGTCAGGTTCTGGTGAGAGCTCTCTTCCTGAGTTCCAGATGACCATCTTCTCCCTGTGTCTTCATCCAATGAGAAGAGAAAGAGAGCAAGCTCTCTAGTGTCTCTTATAGGAATACTAATTCCATCATGAGGGCCACAACCTCATGTACTCATGTAAATCTAATTACCTCCCAAAGTCCATATCTTCAAATGCCAATGCATTGGGTATTAGGACTTTAACACATGACAGAGGACACAATTCAGCCTGCAGTAAACTCTCCCTTGAAACCTCAGATTCAGCCAGTTTGGATTGACATGGAGTTTTGCTTATGACTAGAGTTCATTCTGATTGAAACTAGACTGAACTACAACACCATGCTTTTTATCCTTAGTTTCTGTTGATAAACCTGCTTTCTTTTCTATGTTGCTGAAAAATTATAATTCATCTGAATAGAATTCCTATAACCTCTCAACATAACATCTAGCCATCCTTTTTGAATCTGAACTCATATTCCTGCTCTCCTTCTCATTAATATAAATGAACTATCTGTGCTTAGATCCAAAGCCAGTCCTCCTCCCTCCCACCCTTGTGCCCTGGACCTCATCCCTTCTCATCTACTCAGGGACCTCACTCTAGCAATTGCCCCCTCTTGCTCTTCCATCATCAAATTTTTCCTCTCTACTGGATAAGTCCTTCCACATAAAAACATACTTCTATTTCTCCCAAAAATCAATTGCTTGACCCTACATTTCCCTCTAGTCACCATTCATTCCTAGTTTCTCTCTCTCTCTTTTTTTTCCCCACAACTCTTTGAGTTAATTGTATACTTCATTTCCTCTCCTTTTATTCTAAATTGTTTCCACTCTAGAGAAGTTTCCATATCCACCATTCAGCCAAAATAGCTCGTACCAATCATATGAACAACTCTAAAGTAGCTAATGTTCAGCCTTCAACTTATTTGGGTCATTTGACGCTATTTACACTTTATTCTGAAAGTGTTTTTCTCACTTGGCTTCTGGATCCTCCTCCTCATTCACTGCTCTAGGTCTCATTTGTTGTTCCTGCTTACTGCTCTGATCTCTAAACAGTAGAATATCCTATATCTCAATCCTTGTCCTTCTCCTTCTTACATCCACCCCTTCCTTATCTCATATCATTTTATCTTACCTTCTCTTAAATGCCTTTTTTATGGAGATGAGTCTCCCAAATTTGGACTTACAGTCTGGATCTCTCCCCTCAACTCTGGACTCATATATTCAACTGCCTACATGTGATCTTCACTTTATTTCTAATGACATCTTGAAGTCTAAATATGAAACCTAATTCTCTTCTTTCCTACCTCAATAAATTTCAACCATACTATCATAGAATCCCAGCAGCTCTATGTTCATAAAAGCTATGTCCACTGCTATATCTGTACTTTAAAACACCATTTCCTTTTAGATTATTGCATTGCCTCCTTACAGGTCTCACTGCTGCTGTCCTTCACTCCCGAGGGTCTACACCCAACACACCCAGGACTAGCACCCTGACTGTGCTCAGTTTTACGATCTGTCACCATCTTGAAATATTCAATAATTTTTTAAAAAATGGCCATGTAGTTTCATTTTACACTGAGTTCTATACATTATGTAGTCAGTCCTGAATACATCCAATTAGGCTTATTTATAAGACAGATTATATCACTTCCTGTTCATGACACTACAAAGGCTTCTCCTCTCATGCAGAGTAAAAGGTAAAAGCCCTACAGTGGCTTCAAGGAACCCACATGACACCCTTTCCATCCAACTCCCACCTCTCTGATTACATATTCTATCACTTGACCTTTTATGCACTCCTTGATATTTCTCAAACATGCTCAGAGTATTTTCAGCCTTAGGGCCCTTGCATAGCTGTCTCTTCTGACTGCTACATCTTACTTGAACATAGCATGACTTGTTCTCATGTGTTTTTCAAGCCACATTATAATTGAAGATTTCTCTAATCACTCTAAATAAAGTAGAAACCCAAATCCACTCCTCCACACACTGGCACTCTCTATCTCCTTTATCCTGTTTTATTTTTTTACTTACCATAAGCTGACATCATGTTTCCTTAATTATTTATATGTAGTCTGTCTGCCTCCTCTTGACAAAGCCTCTCTCCTTGACCTAGCTTTAAACAGCCTCCTCTGAGTTCTTTGCTTGACTAGGCCAAATCTTGGACTTCTTTCTTTGTCTTTGTAGACTAGTTTAAGAAAACTTTCTGCTAAATCAGTTTAGCTAAAATCACTCCTGATATTTTATTACTCTAGTCTGCTCTCAATAAGTATTCTGTAGAATCAGTCTAGCAAAAATCCCCTTTACCCCTAATATTTCCTCTTAGTAATTTCCCATCTACTGATTTCCACCCTGTTTCTTGGATATAAATCCCCATTCAGAGCTCCCCTTGCATAAAGCATGCCTTACCATTTAACAAGTGCCATGAACAGTTTTTTTCTTTAACATTCTCATCTAAAATGTAAGCTTCCCAAAGTTAGGGATTTTGTGTTATTCATTGCAATATTCTTATCACCTGGAACACTGCGTGCCACATAATATTTGTTAAATGAATGAATAAATGAGTACCTTATGTTGACAGGCAGTTATCATCGCTTCCATGCCCATACTGTATATGTGCTGCAGGTAAGATAATGTACGTGAAGCTTATAGTACTCTTCAGGAATCTTGAGATGATTTTAGAAAGAGGATATTCTAAATAAGTAAAAAAGTGGCCCTAATAGACCTGAAGTAATAGCCATTCATTTGACAATTCAGTTTATATGTTTCTTTGAGAGCCCATGTGCTGCTGCCTCATGAAAATCTCTACCCTTCCACTGCTGTTTAGCATTTTTACATGTCAAGATGTGATTTTTTAAATACTAAGTGTCTCTTTGTGGATAGCAAATTCTCTTTTGTAACTTATCAGAAAGAAGAACATATTACCTTGGGCCAGGAAGGAAGAATCAATATAAAATGGTTAGCTGGTTGTAAAGACCCCAGGACTTTCCTAATCAGAAAGACATAGACAGATTATGGTTCCAAATTTTCAAAGGAAAAGGCAGAAATATTTATCAGGAATCTACTTGTGCAGTTATGTTAAAGATCTCTGCAGTGGATGTAGTTGGTGTTCTGCTCCATCTTACTTGCTTGTGCACACATCTACCAGCTGCTGTGTATATTAACTAATTTCTCTTCTCCTCAGAAATGCTCTTATCCAATTCTAGCCCAAGAGGCTCCATGACCTTTCCCTACAACACAGAAAAACCCCATTCCCAGTGACTAACCCAGAGGCTAAAGGACAACCCTTTGTTTCAGTGTGGGACTAATTCTGTGGTACAGATTGTGCTCCAGAGTTTCTCCATAAGATCAGACAGAAACCAGTAACCTGTTGAGTAAACAGCCACTCCTAGCCTTTTTCATTCACTTTATCATTCTTCCCTGATTCCCAAGAATCCTAGTCTTGAGCTATGCCTTTAGCAAACAAACCTAAGACACTATATATGCAGTTTGTAAACTTCTTATAGTGCCCATGCATACCATACACACGCACTCTCTAAGAGGATTCCCATGACCTACCAGATAAAGCCCATATTCTCATCTGGGCATCCAGGCCTTTGAACAGCCAGGTCTCTGTTTACCTTTCAAGACCTATTTTTCACCATCATACACCATATTGACCTACTGTGGCTCCCTATTTTACATTCTCTCCCAGCCTTTGCACATATTCCTTCCCAGGAATGCCCTCCTCTGACTTGCCTGAATGATAATCTCCCTGCTCCTTATTCAAGAGTCAGCTCAAACACCATCTCCTCTGTAAAGCCTCTCCCCACATCCCCATTCCTCTTGGCTCAGTGGTGCCACTTCACAGGTTTCTACATTATATTGTGAAGGATAACAATTATTTGCTTGTCTGACTCCTTCACTTAACTATGAGCTTCTGGAAGGCAATTTTTAAAATAGTTCTTAGTAATACGTGAAGTACTGGAGGAAAGAAAGAAGGTACACTTTTAGAATGCACAGAGCCAATGAACTCTTGGCTTACAAATTTAAGAGCCAAATTATTTCTGACAGTGATTTAACAATTGAGAAAACTCTGGAAGGATATATAACTAACATGTTAATAGTGATTACAGCTGGATGGTTATTAGTGTGGTTTTGTTTGTATATTTGTGTCATTTTTTTTTTTTGATTCTTGTGCTGGCAGATTTTAAATATAATGTGTAAAATGATCCCACTAATAAAAAAATAAAATATGTATTTTTTCATAAAAATTAAATGTTTATAGAGAGAAAAAGATGAAACATTTTTAGACATTAATATTTATACAAAAGAATGTTCAACACAGAATACAAAATATTTTTTTCTCTGTTGTCTAGTTTTTGTACAGTGAACACATTGCTCTTGTACTAAGAAATGCTTTTGTACTAAGAAATGTACATTTTAAATTTCAAAATAATTTAGAAAGCAATTTAAATAATCTTAAAAAAAGATAAATTTGTCTGGCAAATCTATTTCAGTTTTTATAGTGACTTTGAACAGCCCAGAAAAAAGACACATGATCTGAATCAAACACAAGTTCATTGAGTTCACTCACTATTTCAGAAGGGTGACATTTTTTTATATTACTATCTATCATTAATACCTGTAGGAAACAGTGATCTTTGAATGATGTTAAGGTTTTTCAATAGTTTCTTATATTCCTGACATTTTAAGGTCAAGGCCCTTTGCTCCAGGCTCATCCCATAATATTTGTGATAAGTGAAAAATTACATAAACAGGTGGAGAAAAAAGTATGAATTTAGGTAGATGACCTTGCACTATGTGGTGTCAACTTGGCATGGTTGAAATTCCCAGATAACTTTTGATTCCAGTCAACCCTTTGCACCCGCATCCACGGATTCAATCAACCTCAGATCAAAGACAGTACTTTCAATCTGCCATTGAAAATCTATGGTTGGGAATCTGAGGTTGAGAATGAGAAAACATTATTTTCAATCTGTGGTCAGTTTAATCCTCGGATGTGAAACCTATGTATATTACCGTCTGTTTTTTTTTTTTTTAATCCGCATGTAAGTAGACCCAGCCAATTCATACTCATGCTGTTTGTCAAATGTATATTATTAGGTCTTGCTAACTCAGTGACAAAAGTACTATATTTTAGAAATATTTAAATGTTTCCATTATTTGTCTTCTTAGATTTGTTGTGCCTTTGGAATTTTCAAAGAAATCTTATTTACTTTCCATAGAGAGGAAGCTTAGAGAATTTTTACAAACAAAATAATTTAGTTTCTACAGTAGCAAAAAAGTGTATGGAGGTTATTCTTAACCCAGAGTAAAAAAATAACAATAATTAAAAGTATTTTTAATATTTTAAACATCTACTATGCTCCAAACCCTGTGTCAGGCATGCTACATTTGATATTTAAATAAAGTCCCACAAGAATCTTATGAAATAGATACAATTATTTTTAATATACATGGGAAGTAACCACATATATAATAGTTTAAACTACCTAAGAGCTCTCAGCTAAAAAAAAAAATCTAGATTAGAATTGCTATTTCTCCAACTACATTTTTTTAAAACATGCTCATTGCTTCACAGTTAGAAAGCTATAGAGGAGAAAGTGAAAGATTTTTGTTATGCATTTTATACTTTGCCTCTTTCATTTGTTAATAATACCAACTGTTCACTAGGGAAAAGTCAGATTCAGAAGCAGGAATCAAGGATATTCTCCATAACAGTTCATATCTTTGAATGGCACATTATAGATGGTCAAATGCTTAAAGATAGTGGGTATGTTAGGTGACTCAAGAATCTGATGTTATAGAATAAGGTAGTATTTCCTAAAGCATGTCACATGTACCACCACTGGTCCACAGATGATTTTTAGTTAACATTTGAACATTTTACTCGTTATATATGTTTTAACGTTTTAACAATCATGTATTTCTAACATCAATCAGGAAACAAATTAACTAGCAGAAAAACTTACTCTTACAGGTACTACTTGCAATAAGTTCTAAAGTAGTTAGTGCCATAGTAATTCATTTTGCATAGATTAAGTCTGGTTACTCCAGCAAATCCAAGAATGGGTCAAATAATTAATTGTTTAAATTAATTAAAATTTCTGCTTTGGATGAAAGGATAGTATAAATGTACAAATGGCTGGTATAGAGTCTCATACACCAAATTTCTATTTCTCCATGTATGTCTTAATAATATATCAATTCATCATCCCTGGAGGTCAACCACAGTTTACTGTATAAATAAATATATATTATCGCAATTATAATCTGAATTGTTCTGTTTTTTAATTGACGCTATGATTGTTAAGAGTCTTAGAACAAATATGAGTACTAGTGATGATAGTAATAAAACCAAATTAATGACTGAATCAATTGTTAGTGTTATAGAAATATCAGCTTCCACAAAAAAAAACACAAAATATTGTACAAATATGATAAAAATTGTTTGAAATTTTGGTATTTCATTACCAGCTGAGAATGAGTCTGTTTCACTATGTGTTATGTTTAGAAACACTAGTGTCATTTTGACACATACAAAGAATGCAATGAGAAATTGTCAAAATTTCTGAAGCAAATAAGACATTCAAGCATCTTAGAAACTAACATGCTGGGTAATAAGAATAAGAATACAAAAGCTTTATGGTGTTGTGAAATAATTGGTGAAACATGAAGAATCCTATTGGCAAAAGCAATGGTTGGAGACAAAGCAAACAAAATGATTGAGAAGGTACCTCTGTCAAATAACAGAGTTTACTTTAGAATTACAGATAGAAACAGAAAGTAAAGCAACAATTATTATTCAGAAAATGACAAAGTCAAAACAATTCTCTGCAGACTGATGAATCCATTAACATTATACAATCTGATAATCACTTTTTTTTGTCTGACATAATCTGAATAAAATAGTCTATAAAAACATTTTTACAACCAAATTATAAAACTAAAAAAGTATTTTTAAAATTTATAGATGAATTTAGATAGTCACTAACAAAAAATAGGAAGTGTCACTAGACTAAACACAGAAGGTATCAAAGATGATTGTTTTAACAAGAAGACTTGATTAGTACACTCGAGTTTCTGCACATATACTTGCAGCTATATCCAGAAAAATCCTAGGCAGTAGAGATATGCATAAAAATTTAAGAAATGTATTTATTAAAACTGTCAATCATATACATACTTCCGCATTCCCAAAACTTTCTCAGGCTTTGTGAAAAAATTAGCACAAATTAAAAATCAGAAATTGCTATCATTTGTTAGATCCCTCAATGCTGACAGGAGCCTTCACATTCAAGTTGATACATCTATAAAATATTACATTTCCGGTCCTAACATGGTTGTATCACAGATTTAACCTTTCTTCCAGACTGATTTGAAATTCTACTAGCAATTCCAATATCCAAAATAATTTTGAAAAAGAAAAAAGTTGGAGGTCTTATTCTACCTGATATCAAAACTTACTATAACATTATGGTAATTGAAACAGTGTGATATTGGCATAGAAGCATAGAAATCAATGGAACAAGACTAAAAATCCAGAAAAACCCTTACTTTCATATTCAATAGTTTTTTTGACAAGAGTGCCAAGACAACCAATGGGAAAAATAAACTCTCTTCAATAAATGCTACTGGGTCATTAAATGTCTGTAAACAAATATGAGCCCTTTACTAACACCACTAATAAAGTCAATTCACTAGCTTACATAAAAATAACTCAAAAATGGATCACAGACATAAAGAGCTAAGACTATAAATCTTCTAGAAGAAAACACAGCATAAAATTTCTGTGACACTGATTAGTCAAAAATTCTTAGATATGATACAATAATCACAAGTTATAACCAGAAAAAAAACTGATAAATTGTAATTCATTAAAATTCAAAAACTTTTGTGCTTCAAATACACCAGTAAAAAAATGAGAAGACAAAAAGACCAGGAGAAAATATTTGCAAATCACATATGTGATAAAGGATTTGTACTGAGAATATATAAAGAATTCTTACAATTCAATAAGACGCACAACCAAATACAAAAATATGATTGAAAACTGGACTTTAGGTGATAAACACACAATAATCACCAAAATAAAACATAAAAATGGGTATAACAACATAAAAAATGTGCTCAAGATCATTAGTTATTAGTGAAGTGCAAGTTACAAACACAATAAGATACTACTACATAGCCACTAGAATAGTTATAATCAAAAATACAGACAATAACAAGTGTAAATAAGGTCCATGAGAATTCATGGATCTTTGATTTAGACAGGATTTTTCTTCTCCTTTTTTATTCCCTACTTCCACCCCTGACCTATGGAGGTTGCTATTTCCCCTTAAGAACTGAATCTCTGAAAGCAGAGCACCTCCTCACACTTGCAGCTCCCGGGGGCCTGGCCCGTGGCTCCACCTGGGGCGTGAGACCTCCTGTGTGTAAAGCAGTCATGCTAACCACTACACTATGAATTTGACCTCAAAGGCAAGAGAAGCAAAAGTTAAAATAAATGAATGGGATTATATCAAACTAAATAAGTTCTGCACAGCAAAAGAAACTCATCAACAAAACAAACTTAATGAGAAAAAATATTTGCAAACAACTCCTTCAATAAGGGCTAATACCCAAAATACATAAAGAACTCATATAACTCAACAACAATAACACCAAAAACCAAACAATCCAATTAAAAAATGAGCAGAGGTCCTGAACAGAGATTCTTCCAAGAAGACATACAAACAGCCAACAGACATATGAAAAGATGCTGAACTACACTGGATATTAGTGAAATGCAAATCAAAAACACAATGAGATACCACCTCACACCTGTTAGAATGACTATTATCAACAAGACAAGTAATAACAAGTGTCGGAGAGGTTGTGAGAAAAAAGAAACCCTCATACACGGCTGGTGGGAATGTAAATTGGTACAACCACTATGAAAAACAATATGGAGTTTCCTTGAAAAATTAAAAATAGAATTACCATATGATCTAACAATCCCTCTTCTGGGTATCTAACCCAAAAAATTTGAAAACAACCCAAAGTTCATTGCATCATTATTCACGGTAGAAATAGACATGGAAACAACCAAGGTATCAGTCAGTAGGTGATTGGATAAAAAAGATGTGATACATGTATACAAAGGAAATTACTCAGCCAAAAGAAAAGATGAAATACTGCCGTTTGTGACAACATAGATGGATCTTAAGATTATCATACTAAGCAAAATAAGCCAGACAGAAAAAGTTGAGAACCAAATCCTTTCACTCATATGTGGGATATAAAACTGAAAGCAGCTAACGAACAAGAGAAACAAACAAAAACTCATAGACATAGATAACAGTTTAGTGGTTACCAGAGGGAAAGGAGGAAATGGAGCAGGTAGATAAGGGTAAAGGAAGTCAAATATATGAGGATGGAAGATTTGGCTTTGGTTGAACACACAATGCAATATACAAATGATGTATCATCAAATTGTACACTTGAAATCTATACAATTTTATAAACCAATATCACCCCGATAAATTTAATAAAAGAAAACAAGTGTAAGCAAAGATGTAGAGAAATTCAAATCCTCATATATTGCTGATGGAAATATAAATGGTATAGACACCTTGTAAATAAGCTGGGTAATTTCTTTAAATTTTTAAATGTAAGATTATCATATAACCCTGCAATTCTATTCCTATGTATCTCCCCACAAGAAACAAAAACATGTCTATCCAAAGGTTTGTACGTAAATGTTCATACCAGTATTATTCATAATATCCACCAATTGGTGGATGAATAAACAAAATGTTATATCCATGCAATGGAATACTACTCAACAATAAAAGGGAAAAATATTTATATATTCTATAAAATGGATGAACCTCAAAAATATGCAAATTGAAAAAAGCCAGACACAAAAGAGTACATATTGTATGATTCCATTTATATAAAATGTCCAACACAGATAAATTTATAGAGACAGACAGCAGATCAGAGGTAGTCTGGAAGTAGAAGTGGGAGTAAAAATTGACTTCAAATAGGTTCAAGGGAATTTGGGGTCTAAAGGAAACATTCTAAAACTGGATCATAGTAATGCTTACATAACTTTATAACTTTACAACAACAAAAAAAAGAAAAGATGAGCATTAGGCTGAAGTCAGTTGCCCCACTGGAGTGTCACAATCCCTTGACAGTTTCCAAAATTTAGCCAGTTCTAAGACTCAGAACACATCAACTGAAGGAATGACTAGCTCCTCAGGAGAAAGTACTTCAAATACAATAGTAGTGATTGACCCAGTTCTTCCCTAAATGAATCTGATTATTTATTTTTAGTATCCATGGGGGAAAGGGGAAAATTCAGACCTTATGTTGAATCTTGAATACAAAGTTTGAAACAACTTTGATACATGAGGAACTGAAACGCTATCATATCTACATTAGAGGTCCTCAAACTTTATCATACATCAAATCACTGAGAAAGCCTGTTAAAACATACATTCGTGAGCTTCCTACCAACACAGAGATTTTGGTTCAGTGAGATTCTAAATTTCTAATAAATGCCAGGTGATGATGCAGATACACACACCATGCTTTGGGTGGCACTTGTTTACATGATATTATATGAAAAACTTTCATTTAATCTACTCATGGTCTGAAACAACTACTCTCTTAAGAAAGTTCCTTCTAGGGCATGCACATAAATCACAAAATTACATCAACATAAAATATAACTCAGATAAAATATATATATATATATATATATATATATATATATATATATATATATATATATATATAATTCAGTAATGACATTTACATCAACATGCATGGAAATTACATCACTACCTGCATTTAGTCAAGAATATTTGTTTCACTCCTTAAATGTATCTCAATCTTTTAGTTTGATCATTGGAATTCATTTTGTCCTGTAATTAAGAAAGATTACCGATTGCTTCCAATGAAATATATAAATAAACACGATGTATTAATATTTTATTACTATATTATGATCCATTAGAAAAAGCAAATGATACATGGAATACATGAAAATGAAATAACACTGAGTCCCACAAAAGAAAATATACTTCTACAAATAACATTATAGAATATACATTACTGGCCTATTATAATGATGATTAAGAACAAAAATATTCAGGCAATACTCTTCAAATACTCAAACTCCAACATAAACAAACAACACACAGACAAAACTTCACCTAAAGTGTGCAGAATTTCCCCACACCTAGACATTGCTTGACTTCATTTTTATTGTGTGACACTTCATATTAATATCATCAATTAAAATGCAACATTTTCTCCTAAGAATTGCTGCTCGATAGAGTCAGTAATGTGATGCATGAAGTTGGATCACATCATGAGTAATTGCTGGGTTGTGGCTTTTAAAATAACATCTGTGCGTGTGTCTTTGGGCTGAATTATATCAGCTTCATTGCCAAACGCTGATATTATTACAGCACATTTCAGAGGTGTAACACCTTTCAGAAGAATGTCTTAAAGTATTGTTATCACAGGAAAAACTTCAGAACAGGCACATGAATTCAAGACAAAACTATACCTCCGAATACCATCTAATTTCTCAACACACTGTTCTTCCTCTTACATTTACACCACCAAGATGACTAGGAACAAGCATCTATTTTTTGCCCTTCTTTATCTCTCTCTCTAGTAAACAGGATATTACCAGCCACCTCACCAAAATTTTCTAAAGCTACAGGAACTATCATAAAATTGATTTAAATTTATGTTAAGAAATCTTGTTATAGTTGTTTAAAATGTCTTTTATAAATGTGCTAGCAAGAATAGATGCTTTTGTTATATCAGTGCTGCAGATTTCTGTAAAAGCACATTTTAGTACAATCCTAATTTGGCCAAGGGGGTAAGTTACTCCTCTTTAGTGCACTCTTGTGTGGCTTTGGGACACTTGTCTAGACCAGAAATACTGCTGCCTAGAAAGAGTAGTTAACGCAGCAAGGCTTTTCCCCTAGCCCCTATGACCTGGCCTGGCTTCCAAGAGCCCATCACGAGAAGTGAAGACTCCTAGAGAGAGGTCATATAACGGTGTTTTCTGATTTGAAAGTCTACTGACACCTCCATAAATTAACCTAGCAAGGATGAAACTCCCGAGCATGTTGCTGTTCATCCACCGTCTACATAAGATACAAATACAAGACTTCTTTTAAAAATGCCACATTTAGCAGTCTTCTTTTCTTATTTTTGTCATTTTTTAAAAAATAATAGTTAGATAGCTAACTGTATTATGAGGAAGATACAATTTAAATTCATTTGTATAAAAAGAGTATTTCCAGAAGATCCTGGATTATGCCCCAGAATCAAAGGAAGAACAACAGGAACAAGGACCCGTCTGGGTACAAGGCCAGGTGCCGGGACTCAGACATGATCAGCCCTGTCTTTTGTTTCACTCACTGTGTCTGCCCTATTTTATTCATCATTGCAGGATGAATTACTCCCTGTTTTTTTGTTTTGTTTTGCTTTGTTTTTTTCATGTGTCATGGTACATGGCCACATTTTCATAGCTCCTGAATACAAAGGATAGATAGATACCTTTCCTCTTCCAACTTCTGTTTGGAACATCCTAGAAAAGAACACTGGCTAACTGGGTCTAGGTTCCTTGATGTACCCTGGACAGGTCACTGCAACCTCTGTCATTGGTCCGATAAGGCTGGTTATCTACCTCTGTGACAAGGCACTGGGAGTGATTGTGTGATTGGCAGCCCCCAGCAAAACCACAAGGACATCTCTCCTAAAAGAGCAAAAACCTCAATCATTCCTACTTCAAAATAGTTTTCTTGGCTATCAGCTACTGGAAAGTTATTTTTCCCACTCATAAATAAGAAAATAGAATAAAACACAGATTAACACAAACAGAGACGCCCACAGATGCACACACACATACACACAGTGGAACGATGGAACTGGAATAGAGTCATATTATCTTCATAATATTCAAATAGCATCATTTCTGAAAATTTTAATAAACAGATCTCTCACAGTGATCTATTACTCACATAGTCAGGTTTTCAGAAATTTGGTTTTAAGCTGAGAATTTCAGACTTTTAAATGGATTATTCAAATACCTGCTTTTGCAAAAGTCAAGAAAGATAGGAGAAATTTTCTAACACATTCCTCAATAGTCTGGGGACATATTAGTCAAAATATCTCCAGTGACCCAGGAAACAGAAGTTAGATGGTATTGTCTCTGTTCACAATGATTCCCCTTTCTTCACCTTCTGTCTCTAGGGAACGAAGAAATTCTATTGAGTTCATATCTCTGACAAATAATCAGTGGTTTTTTGGAAGTGTCTAATGGCCTAACATTTAAAACTTTGAAATTATTCATGATATTCAGTAGAATTTTTTAACTAGGGAGCTTAATGATACAGATTCATATTGAAACATCACTATATGCCAGGAAAATTATTATATTTTATTTCTGTGCAAGTCTTACAATCTAAATGAGAACAACTTTTTAGAAAAAGAAAGGAATTCTAATAGGAACTGAAGGCAAAAGCTTATTCATAAACACTCAGGCTTTAGAAAATTAAAACTTTATGAAAACTGTAAAAACAAATATTAAATCAAAGTATATTTATTGATTGGATATAATCCAAGTTGAAACCAAATCTTAGGGAGAGGTTTTGACCTGATGTAATTACAGACAGTCATATAATCTACGCATTAAAAATGCTTAATTATGTAAATTTATATACACTTGAATTTTTAATAAGAATAATGCTACTTATCTACCCCAGAGTTCATACAGATATTTTTTCCTCTAACATAAATTAGAATAATCTAATGATATTTGGGTCTTACAAATAATATAGAGACTAAACCATGGCACATAATTTAGTATTAAATCACATAAACCATAGGTATATGTGTCTGATTTCTCAAAGCAAGGTAATGACACATAACCTCTTAAGCAAACTTAAAAGTGTTATTTTAGGAAACATGAGGACATTTTGGTGGTGTGCCATAGTCAGATAACATGCATGAGTTTTGAGATGCTAAATTTTGTCGTTTTATTTTAATAAGACCAGAACAAGAAACAATATGATATAGGAGAAATAAGACTGGCTTGGGAGTCAGGAAGTCTGGATTTCAGTGTTTTTTACAACCAAATAGCCAGGTGACCTTGGATGAGTCACAAAACCTATTTGGGACTTAGTTATTTCTGCAAAATAAGAAGATTTTAAAGATGGCTTCAAAGTCCATTACAGTTCTATAGTTCCATGACTCCCTATCATAAATATGATTAGCACAGTGCTTAGAGCATAGCAGATATTTCAAGAGATTTACCACCATTCCATTCTTTCCTCTCTTCTTTCCTTTTTCTCTCAGTCCTTTTAATGAACCCAGCCATGTCTCAATACATATTTACTTCTATATTTTTAATACTTAGCACATAGACTGGCAAAAACTGCTCTATAAAAGGTGACGTCTATCTTCAAAAAACTCAATCTGATAGAGCAAACATGTAAATAATTACATTACTGTGATTCAAGTCCAAAAATACATTAGTAATTTGTATTCCTCACAAAGGCAGTACATCAAAGAGACCAATAAACTGATCTTTAAGCTAGCCCATAGAAACAATTAAGCAGGGAACATTTCAACATCCAAAATGGATGTTTTTAAAGGATTAGGAACTAGTCAGACAATTGAGGGGACATAATGTTCACTGGGGCCGTGTCACAGTAACACATCTGTTCTTCTACTCAGGTGCAGATACAACAATTATAATTGTCATGAATTTTCTGCCCTTGAAAATCAGATTTCCTGGGATATATCATACCCTCTGAGTGATTTTTTAAAAAGAGATAAATGGCTTAATTTAACACTGCAACTGACATATCTCTGTAACACTTAATACTTTTTAATTATTATAGCTATTAGACATATAATATTAAAGATTATATTTTATTCATTATTTGGGGCTTTCTACTCCATTATATTGATCAGTATGCCTATATTTTCACAAATATTAAATATATTAACTACTATAGCTTTATAATATAGCATGATATCTGATATGGCAAGTCTTTCAACCTTATTTTTCTTATTATTTTTCTTCAAAAATATCTTTTCTATTCTTAGATGTTCGATCTTTCATATAAAATTTTATAATTAACTTGTTAATCTTCACCAAAAAAACTGCTGGAATATTTTTTAGAATTTCATTAATTCTAAAGATTAATTTGGGGAAAACACAAATCTTTATGAAATTGAGTATTTCTAGCCATAAAATATATGTCTTTTCATTTATATAGGTCTTTAATAAATTCGAGATTTCAAATTGTTTCCATGGAGGTTTGCCTACTTTTTGCTAGATTTGTTACTCTGTACCTATTTTGTTACTGTTATAAGTGGTATTTTTAATGCTTTATATCTGTTTTTCATGAACTACCATGTAAATAGAAATGTTGACGATAGAGAACTTTCTAATTTAAAATAAAATGTCAATACATTTTAGCATTAAGAATTTTTGCTATTCATTTTTGATAGACTTTACCAAAATTAAAAATAACCTATTTCTATTTTTCTAAGAGTTTTTATAGTGAATGTGTGTTGACTTATACCAAGTGCTT
This sequence comes from Macroglossus sobrinus, assembly GCA_004027375.1. Classification (NCBI taxonomy): domain Eukaryota; kingdom Metazoa; phylum Chordata; class Mammalia; order Chiroptera; family Pteropodidae; genus Macroglossus; species Macroglossus sobrinus. Next base: position 397,128 of record PVKZ01000796.1, on the reverse strand, counting down.
TACTTGCACTTATTAAAATAAAATGATGATTTTTTCCTTTAATCTTTTAATTCAGTAAATTAGATTAATGTTTCTAATATTAAATTCTCTTGCATGCTTGAAATAAACCCAATTTGGTCATAATATGTACTTTTTTATACTTTATAATGGATTCGATTTGCAAATAGTTTGTTTAGGATTTTTGCGTCTATGTTCATGCCTGATATTGGACTGCACATGTGCTCCCTCATATAATCTTTTCCAGTTATGTTTTGCTGCATAACAAAGTTCTCCCAAACAGGGCCTTAAAACAACAACATTTTTATTGTGATTACTGATTTTGTTGGAAATTTGGGTAGACTTCACTAGGAAATTTTCCAGTTCCATACGGCATTTACTGGGATCAGTCAGTGGTATTCAGCTAGTGGTGACTGGACTGGGCTGAAGTCCAAGACAAATTCCATCAAATGCCTGGTGCCTTAATAGGGAAGGTCGGAATGTTAGACTTAGCTAGGCCCCTCCATGTAATCTCAGGGCCTCTTAAGTAGTAGTTTAGGGCTCCATTAGACCAAGGCAGCATCTGTCGGTTCTCTTATAACCTAAGTCAGGAACAAGCATAGCACCATTTCTTCCATCTTTTATTGGTGAAAACAGTCACAAGTAGTGAATATCATAGAGGAGGTGATACAAACCCACCACTCTATGGAAAGAGTATCAAAGAATTTGCATATATGTTTTATCTATCACCTGTTTGTGATTTTGTTATCAAGATCAAACTAATCTAATAACATGAGTTTAGAATATTTCTTCTTTTCTTATTCTCAAGAAAACATTTAGTAAGCTTGTAATCGTCTGAGCCTTAAATGCCTGAAAGAAGTTTCCTCTAAAACTATTTGTTCCTGTTTTCTTTTTTATGAAGGTAATGATCCTAATACTATTCAGGTTTTCTATTTCTGAGTCTGTTTTTAGCAAGTCATTTAAAAATTTACTCTTTTTGTCTAAGTTTTCAATATACTGACACAAGTTGTTCATTGTATTCTTTTTTTATTCTGTAGAGAATCCATAATTATGTCCATTTTTATTCATAATATTATTTATGCATTGTTTGTTTATCAATCTAGCCAAAACTTGTTGACTTTATTAATATTTCAGAAACTAATGTGGTTGATCATTTCTATTGCACATTTTTACTATCTCTTTCTCTCTACATTATTTAGATTAATTGTGGCTTTTTACATCTCTCATTTTTATCCATATTTTGTTCATTTCTAAAAATTCTTCATACATTCTGAATACAATTTTTGTTGATTATAAATATAATGAATATTCTCTCCCTGTCTATGGCCTGCCTTCTCACTCATTTGATGAATAGTTCTTAATTATAAGGTACTCTAGTTATCAATCTTTTATGATTGATGTTTTGTGTTTGCTGCTTTAAAATATCACTATCTTCAAAGTCATGACAATATTTTGTATAATTTTTAAAAAGATGTAACATCCATCTGGAATTGATATTTGCCTGTGGCATTGGGTAAGAATCAAGTAAGACCTTTATCTCTATAAATATCTAGTTGACCCTTCAGAACCAGTTATTGTAAAGATCTTCCTATATTCACTGTTCTTTAGTTCTTTCTTTATCATAGACATATGTTTGGGTTTGTTTCTGGGCACTATTCCGACTGTAACGTCATAATAAGTTTAATGTCAGATAGACAAAGTTTTTTTATTTTGTTCTTCTTCATTAAGATAGTTGATTATTCCTGGTTCTTGGGTCTTGGCATCGTTATATAAGTTTTAGGGTCACCTTGTTGATTCCTACATAAAAATCAGTCAGAATTTTCATGAGGATTTCACCAAATTCAGTGGCTCATACTGGGAAGAAATGACATCCTTGAAATACTGACTCAAGCCATAGATATGATATATTCCTATGTTTACTTAGGCCTTTTAAATTTTTCTTTTTATTTTTTATTGTTTTTTTGAATAGTGGTTTTGCACAATTTTTTTTATATTTATTTCTAAGTAATCGTTCTGTTTATTTGTCTGTTTATTTATTTATGTGACATTGGTTTACAAAATTCAATAAGTTTCAGCTATACATTTTAAGAGTAAGGCATATATATATTTGCATTGTGTGTTCACCTCCCATGATTAGATTTCTTTCTGTCACCACATATTTGACCCCTTTTACCCCATCTACCTCCCCTCTACCCGCTCTTCCCTACCCTTTGGTAACCACTAGTCAATTGTCCATGACCATGAGTCTCTGTTTGTTTGTCCTGTTCATTTGTTGCTTTTAGGTTTATATTCCACATATAAGTGATGTCATGTGATTTTCAACTTTTTCTGTCTGGCTTATTTCACTTAGCATGATTATGTCAAGGTCCATCCATGTTGTCACAAATGGCAGTATTTCATCTCTTCTTATGGCTGAGTAATATTCCATTTTATATATGTACCACAGTTTCTTTAGCCAGTCATCTACTGTAAAACACATCAGTTGCTTCCATGTACTGGCCACTGTGAAAAATGCTGCTATGAACATTGGTGTGCAAATATCTTTTCAGATATGAGTTTTCAAGTCTTTGGGGGAAATACCCAGTAGAGGGATTGCTGGATAATATGGTAGATCCATTCTTAGTTTTTTAAAGAAACTCCATATTGTTTTCCATAGTGGCTGTACCAATTTGCAGTCCCACCAGCAGTGTAGGAAGGTTCCTTTTTCTCTGCATCCTCTTCAATATTTGTCAGTACTTGTCCTGTTGATTATAGCTATTCTCACAGGTGTGAGATGGTATCGCATTGTAGTTTTGATTTGCATTTCCCTAATAGCGATTTTGAGCATCTTTTCACATGTTTTTTGGCCATTTGTATGTCTTCTTGGGAGAAGTGTCTGTTCAGATCCTCCGCCCACTATTTTACTGGACCGTTTGTTTTTCTTGTTGTTGTTATTGAGTTGTATAAGTTTTTTGTATATTTGGATATTAGGCCCTTATCAGAGGCATTGCTTGCAAATATATTTTCCCATTTTGATGACAGTCTTTTTACCTTGTTGATGGTTTCTTTTGCTGTGCAGAAGCTTGATAGTTTGATGTAGTCCCATTCATTTATTTTAGCTTTTACTTTCCTTGCCTTTGAGGTCAAATTCATGAAATCCTCTTTAAGTCCAAGGTCCTTGAGTTTCGCTCCTATGTTTACTTCTATGAATTTTATTGTTTCAGGTCTTATATTTAGGTTCTTAATACATTTTGAGTTAATTTTGGTGTGTGATGATAAACAACCAGTTTTCCCACCACCATTTATTAAAGAGGTTTTTTTTTTCCCCTCCATTTTATGTTTTCAGCTTTTTTGTCGAAAATCATTTGCCCATATAAATATGGGTTTAATTCTGGATTCTCGATTCTGTTCCACTGGTCTGTGTGTCTGTTTTCTGCCAATATCATGCTGTTTTGATTACTGTTGCTTTGTAGTATAATTTGAAGTTGGGCAGAGTTATGCCTCCAGCCTCGTTTTTTTTTCTTAGGATGGCTTGCCAAAACTATCCTGTTCTGCATGTTTTCAATGCTACCATAATTGTTAATTTATTAAACTTTCTGACTCATTGCTCATATATAAAAATACAAGTGATGTTTTCATTTCAACCATGTGTACAACAAACTTGCTAAAATCATTTATTAATTCTAATTACCAGGGGTTCTTTTAGATTTTCTAAACACAAAATTATATCGTGTACAAATAATGACAATCTTTCTTTTCTTTCCAATTATAATATTTTTATTTTCTCCTCGATTTATTGCAATGGCTAGAACTTATAGTAAAAGGTTGATTAAAAGTAATGATAGCCAGTACCCTTATATTGTTCCTACCTCAGAGAAAGCTTTCATCATTTTACTATTGAATATGTCTGCTATAGTGGATACATATTAAATTTTAGTGAATTTCTCTGATTGCAGAGAATCAAACCAAAAATATCGCTATTCACACTTGTTTAAAATTTGTTTTAAAATATTTGGTATCAATTAAGAAATTTTCATACTATTCTTAAAGTAGAGTCTTTATTATCAATAACATTAAATGTAATCAAATAGTTTTTTTACTCTATTGTGATGATTACATCATTTCTCTCTTATGCTATTAACATGAACTATACTTATTAATTTTCTAATATTAAAATTACCTTGTACTTGTGGAACAAATAAAATAAGGTCAGTATTTTACAGCTTTTATATCTTGTTTGAGTCAGTTTCCTTATTTAACTTTTAGGACTTTTACAACTATGAGTCAGTTTGGCCTATAATTTTCATTTTTTTAATAACCTTTTAAATGTTTTATTAGAAAAATCATACAAACCTCATAAAGTGAGCTGGAAGTGTTTTCTCCCATTTTATTCTCCATAAAAGGGGATAAAATTAGCATTCTTTGCTTAAATATTTTATAAAATTTACTGAAAATATTTTTATTCAAGAATATTCATATTTTACTTCTTCTTGCATCAATTTTAATGTTATATTTCTAAGGACTTTGTTAAATTCATCTCAATTTTCAAATACATAAGGATCTGTAGAAATATCACCTTTTATTTCCCATGTTAAGTATTTCTGCACTCTTTCTCTCTCTCTTGTTTCCCCTTAATCAGCCTCATAAAAGATTTATCAATTGTATTACTCTTTCCAAAGTATCACTTTTGATTTTGATGATTTATCTCATTTTCTAAAAATCTACCACTGATTTCTTCTCTTAATGATTTCTATCCTTTCTCTACTCTCTTCTCAGAAAAATTTGCTGTTTTTTCTAATTTCTCAATGCTTGGCTCATTGACTTCTCTTCTAATATGTATTTAAAACCAAAAATTTCTCTTTCATCATGATTTTAGCTACATACCATGAACTTAACAAGTAGTATATTAACATTTTTAAATGTTTTCTAATTTCCATTATAATTTCTTCTTTGATTCACAAATAACTTAGACACATATTGTTTGTTTTCCAAGCATTTGAGAAATTTTCTACTAATTCTATATTGATTTTTATCTTAATTCCACTGTGGTTAGTGAGTGCACTCTATTTTATTTTAATCCCTTTAAATGTGTTAAGGCATGCTTTCTAATCTATTACATATTTAATTTTAGCAAATTTTCTGTGATCACAGAGAATCCAGCTAAAAATATCACCATTCAGTGTTACTTTTTCAGTTTCTTACCATTTTGAATAATTGAATATTTTAGTTACAATATCTTTACTGGTTTTTTTTTTTTAATTGAGAGGGATGGTTATTCTGAGAGACTAAAACATGGATTCTTGATTTATCACAGTCTAATGGAATTTACTACTTTTACTTCTTCCAAAACAATGCAGGAACCTTAGACCGCATGACCTCGATTTACCACTCTTCAAATTTATATGACACTGTTGTCATGTATTTTAACTCTATATACTTTAAATTCTAAAGATGATATTATTGTTAAAATTATATAATTATTTTAACTGTAAATATTTATTTAGGTTTGCCTACGTATTTACCCTTTTTAGCCCTTTAAATTTTTCTTGCATTTCCAATCTCTTGTCTGAAAATATGTCTTTCTGAAAAAGGACATGCTTTAGTATTTCTTTTAGTGTGAATCTGCTAGTCAATTCTCTCAGTTTTTGGTTATATGGCAAATGTTTTTATTTTACTTTCATTCATAAAGAATATTTTCATTGAAAATGGAATTCTAGATTAGCAATTATTTTCTTTCAGCACTTATTTCAGTGTCTTCTGGCTTCCATTGCTTTGATTTAGCTCATTGACTTTAATCTTTCTTCTATGTATTTAAAACTAAAAACTTCTCTCAACATGGCTTCAGCTATGTACCACAAGTTTAGATAGCTAATTCTATTTTAATTCCCTTTGTGGTATATAAATTTTTTTTTTCTGGCTGCTTTTCAGTATTTCTCTGTCATTGTAGTTCAATAGTTTTGAACTGTGATGTGATTTTACTTTATTTACCCTGTTTAGGTTTCATAATGTACTTTAAATCTATGCTTTGATGTCTTTAATCATTTTTGGAAAATTATAAGTCCATTATCACTTCAAATATACTTCTGTTTTATTTTCTTTCTCCTCTTCTACAGGAACTCTAATTTTCCAAATGCTAGACCTTTCTCAGAATATCCCCTACATTTCTTGTACTATTTTATCTTCTATTTTATATCTTTAAAAATATATGTTTCTTTGAACTATCTTCTGATTCCTCAACTTTCCACTACTTATGTCTCCTTTTCATTTATTTACTCGAGTGCCAGAAAGTGTATAGAAAAGCTTTAGAATTGAATTTAAGCTTATATTATCTTTCCAGAGAGAGATTTTGTATTGTTTTTGGCAAGTGGTTAAGGACTCTAAAAATCTAGGGTCCCTTAATGGAACTTTAGAAATTGAGATTATTGTGAGCTAGTTTTCAGTCACTGCAGAGGTCCATTTCATCTCTGGTTCACCACTGCTCCTAGTGTGTAGCTGTTTTACTGTAAGCAATAAGAAAAGAAGGTAAGAAACAGAAAAAATAACACTGAATGAAGAGGGTCTTAACTTAAAACATGAAGATTCTATCATTGCTCATTTCTCCTAAAAGGCACTGCTCTCCAATATTTTGGGAAAACACAGGGGCCTAAATTGAATATACTATCATCCAGGAAAAAATTAAATTTGTTTCTCATGAGACCCAGCTAGTACTATTGACTTGAGAACATTCTAGCCCATTCCAGGATCCACAGCTTAATCTAGGAATCATTGTATCTGCCATTCAACCTTATTGCACACCTAAGACTCAGTGTACCTTAGCTGTGGTACTGGCATTACAACTAGGGTAACCCTGTCTTTTCACAAATGCTTACTCACTGCTCTGATTTTACATCATAGATTTTTTCTTAACATTTTTTTTTTCTTCTTCATGTCTTTGTGTTTTTGGAGCTCTTGGAGATTTTCCTTTCTCCCTCTAAGCTCAGTGATGCAAGAAAAACTTCTTAAGGCGGGATTTATGCACAATCTTCTTATCATATGATGTAAGGTCCAGAAACAAAAATGTCTGCCTTCTTTTTCCCAAGTTATCATTTTGTGAACTTTCTGAGGAAGGTAACATTCTCAGAATATGTACCAGATGGAGGCCAAATTTAGGCTTAGAGCTCTTACAGAAAAAAAGTTAATAGTCATCAAAAACACATATTTTCACTAATGAAAAATACATTTTTTGAAATACTTTATAACACAAGCAAAATAATTCTTCCTCTTCTTCATTATATTCTGGTTGCCCTATAGATGACTAATACATCTCAGATAAGTCAATGATATAAAAACTTAATCTTACAGGGGGGATAAGTAGGTAATCAAGACAGGCAGTTATTTAAAACCTCAAACTCTGGCTTAAAAAAAGATTTACACAAAGGTAGACATCCCAATTTTCTTATTCATAAGTTTTAGAATTGTGTGTACACCTTACTAGCCTGAATAGAAGTTTTCAGTAGGCGTTGAGTGAATGTGAAAGCAGGAGAACTAGACTCAAATCTATAGAACAAATTACAGCTTTTAAAAAATTACAGCGGAACATTTTTGTTTTTTGTTTTTTGTTTTTTTAAGATTAAAATATATCCAGAGAGTTAAAGTACTTCTGAAGAAAAGTGGGAGGTATTCCAATGTCCTGGCAGCAGCCATGCAAAGTCCAAAATGGCCTACTGCTCCCTAATCATTCATATTTTAACTATAAAAATTGTACAACTGTGTCAAAGGTTATGAGTAAAATGTGGCACAGGGTAGTGTTAAAACTATAGACTCATATCAGATTGACCTGTAGGCTTAAATTCTAGTACAACTAGTTACCACAATTCAACTTTAGGTGAGTTCCTTGACTTCTCTAGGCTTCTAGATCCTTAGTAAAATATGTTAGTACTTCCCTCATAAGGTTGTTATGAAACTTTCAGATATAAAAACAAGTTCCTAAAAAACAGTAAAAAATCGAGGTGGTTTATCAAGTTATTTTTTCTTCGCTATGTTTTTCTTGAAAAATAATAGTGTTATGAGGGACAGTCCTTCAGCCAATCTCCAAAATAGACCTTATAGTTTCTGAAGGAACAAAAATGACATAAACTGGTGCTCAATCCATGCTTTTTCTAAACTAAGTAAACCATAAATAGCCAACAGAAATAGTGAGAAACAAATGGGGTGTTAAAAAATCTTTGTTACAATCATCCAAGATATTTTTGGTAACACAATTGAGAAATTGTTTTAAATACATAATTCTAAACCTGACAGTGTTAAACTTGGAAGGAGTCATTGGTATTGTTGGAGGAAATAAATAATGAATTCTAAAAATAAAAAAAGAGAAAAATAGCTATTTTAAAAAGCAAGTAAATACTTGGGAGTTGGAAAACAGTGGTGACTCTGAAAGTAGGCTGCAAAAAATTTCTTCTGAAATAGTTAATACCTAAGATAATAGAAGCTTTAAGAAAATATGCATATATTATAAAAAATATGCAAAGCATCAATTTAGATATGTAGCCAGTTAATATGTCCTATAGTACTTGAAAGAACCAGTTACCTCTTAATTCATAACTACATTTGGAATCTGTTTTCTTTTATTTTAAAAATATTTTCAATTACAGTTGATAGTCAATATTATATTAGTTTCAGTAATATCGTATAGTGGTTAGACATTTATATAACTTATAAAATGATCCCCCAATTTTAAGGTGCATAAGTTCTGGGGATCTAAAGTACAGTATTCTGTACATTCAGTCCAGATGGAATCCCATCTCAGATAACCCATTCTAAGGAAAACAACAATCTGTCAGACTCTTCTCTGTATTCTATTTTATTCTCTTCTGCAACAACGTGAGCCCATTGTCTTTATTTAAAAGTTGCTTTAAGATTATGTTAAGTGAAATAAATCAGAAAGAGAAAAACAAATACTGTATGATCTCACTTACATATAGAATCTAAAAGACATCAACCTCATAGAAAGAGACAGTAGACTATGGGTTGCCAAGGACTTTGGGAGTGGGAGAAATGAGGAGATGTTGGACAAAGGGTACAAATCTTTAATTTTAAGATAAATAAGTTACAGAGATCTAAGGTACAGCATGGCAATTACAGTCAACAATACTGTATTATATACACTAAAGTTTCTATACAAATAGAGCTTTAATGTTCTCACCATAACAACAAAATGGTAATTAGGTGAAGTGAAAGATGTGTTAACTTATCTAATTATAGTAAACATTTCATGATATATATGTGTTTCAAATCATCACATTTTACACCTTAAACTTACAGAATGTTTTGTGTAAGTTTATATCTCAATAAAACTGAAAATAAATAAAAATTTTTAATTTTTTCAAAAATCTCTAGGTTTTTTTATTTCAAGACCTGTGTTCTATCTTAGTATCCCTCATACGCTTAACACATAATTCTAACATATAGTCAAATTTTAATTTGGTTTTAACATTGGAAGCAATGGGAATACACTAGTGAATCTGAAGTATCCATAGCCATCATTATTATTATGGTAAACTTAGTTAAGACATCAAAAAAAAAATACTGAATTTCAACTATATACATAGCATTGATACAGATTCTATGACACATAAAAGAAGTTGAGGACATAGTCTCTGTTCTCAACGAGATTATAGTTCTCCTGAAGAAAGAGATAAATACATGAAAAGGTAAATAATTCAAGAGCTATATATTCCTAAACAAGAATAAAACAAAACTTATCACGGTGTGTTTTGTGATGCTTAGTTTGTTAAGATACTATGAAGAAAAGAGGTTCTATAGTAAAAAAAAATGTAAAGATTCTAGATAATGCATAATTTCTTATAGCTTTTGTATGGTAATGTTCATTGTGAATTCCCAAGAGTTTCATACTTTGTAATGTTTTCCAAATTTGTTTGGGAAAAAAAAAAAACACACTTGTTTCATGAGATTTCTTTGCTTCTGTGTAAAAAAAAAAAAAAGCTGTCTTCTGTGGAAAAAAATTTAAAGAGCTAGTCAAGTGTTATTAAATATTTAACATGCGTGATGCAATCTCATATGCCAACTTCAGGGTCCACCTTGCTCATAGCTGCCTTTCCCAAAAGTTGGGACATGGTCTCATAATTCTCAAAGTCGTCTGGCTAGTCACTCCCAAATGACTAAGTACAGGTGGTGAAACATTTTTGCCATTGCTAGAATTAATCATATGAGTGAAAGGAGAAAGAAACCACTTTGATGTGAAATAAACCAGCTTCAAGGAGGAGACAGATAAATATTAAACTAACCTTTAAAATGCAAATGAGAAATTCTCTCATAAATTCTAAACTTTATTTGTTTGTTTGTTTGTTTATACCTAGAAGAGATTATTTGCTTACTCAACCTTTCCTTTAGCATTCTGAAGAAAGGAAGGTTAAGGGACAAAAATGAAAATAGACACACTGCCAACTATAATTAGGCTGAAAATAGTTACTAAACGTAGTCATTCATATGTCAAAGAACTCAGGAGAACTGCTAAATAGGTACTGCTGGCATGACCTAAGTTTCCTTAGTTAAGTCTCCCCACTATATAGGTACTAGTAGGATAATACTAATGGTCACATCTCAAAATATTCTGCCTCTTATTCTCACCTGTATAGGAGATTTTTTTTAAAAAGTGGTTCCATGAAAAGGCAGCCCCTGCATCCCTGCCCAACCCTCTCTAGAGGTCCTGAAAGACTGTCTCCAAATTTTCACAATCTTCTCATTATTTCCAGACTATGGCCCAACTTGCTACAAACACTGAGAGTGCTGATGTTAGTGCGAATAATGCTGTTTGTTGGTGCTCCTCTAACTGTAAATACTTGAGATGGCTACTTGACATGGCCTCATCTATAATTTTCTCAGAGGTAAGGTCTCTCTGTGTTGCAAGAAGTAGAAAGGATGTTTCTCCCCCTATTTCAATATATCACTTTAGAAACAAGGCAGAGTTGTCACTCTGCTTTATGCTCCTTGTATTCCAAAGTCACTCATGAATTTTTTTTTTTTTCATCTTCTGTTTGGTACACCTTGTTTGGAGATGGTTCTCCATGGGTCTCTCACATTTCTGTACATCTCATGAGCAGAGGTACTGGCTACCTTTGTTCTGAATTATCTCTTAGAGGAGTTTTGCATAGTCAAAAGCTTTGGAAGATATCATATCTGCTTCTGGAGAAAAGGGCAGATTTGTTAATTGTCCTGGGGGCAAAAGTCAGGCAGGCTTGCTGCCCACACATTATGAAAGATTCAGGTTCCCTAAGCTTGAGATTCTCTGGTAACACACCCCACTGTGTGTGCAGACATCACCTAGCCCTCTTTGCATTACCATGGAAGAACATGCAAACATGCTAGCTACCGTGCCATGAATAATAAAGTTCTTTGTCTCTGACATAGGAGTCTCATGTCTTCTTCTATCAGCATCTGTGACATTTGCCAGGCTAACTTGTTAGCTTTAAAGTAAGGTAAAATCTTAGACCTTACACAATTGTTGACAAAACTCTCACTACTGGGTTTAGATATAAATCCTTGAATAAGAACCACTACCTATGATAGACACTGTGCTGTTCTGGGAGGTTCTCAGATCTCCCATGAAGAAAGAACCTATATTTCACCTTCAGGGAATGCAGTTGGCTAATAGTCTCTAGCTGTAGCATGTTCAAGATCCACCTCAGCTCTCAAACAGAGACCATACCCTTCCTGGGCAGTTACAACCACAGTGTTAGTAAGGTTGGGGTACTAGGACCAGAACATTTCTGCTCAGTAGGGGAATCAACCTCACAAACAATCCTTGCTCCAGAGCTCCCTGTTGCATTGGCCAAGACTGTCAGATCTGTAGGCTTTTTCTCACTTTTATTGTTCATGGATGTTTTTCAGTTTATACTCCCAAATCTATCTCAGGGTCTGCTTCCCAGAGAACACAACTGATATCCCTGTGTCCTGTCATAGGCACTGAAATCTTCTTCCTCTGAGAGAGCCCGATATAAATCAATTCATCTATACTAACATCTCATATGCATGCCCAGATTCACACAACATGTCTATACATACTAAATCTCTGCTTAAGTTCGATTTGGAACTTCCCCTGAATGAAAAATGTTCAATATAGCTTTGTGTACTTAAAATGATTATGTTAGGATATATTAGGTTCATGAAATGCTGATTTAAGATTGAGGATTAGCATGTGTCATGCATTTATGTAAGACTAGAAAGCTAGTCTAAAATTTAGATATTTACAGTAAATTAATATTTACTATATTTCAATGAATATAAAATGCTATTAATTACAATAATTTTAAGTATCATTAAGAAAAATTTCACCAATTAATCTATGACACAATGTTAAGATGCCTTCTATTATTAGGCAAATCCCAATTTCAGTGATATTAAAATGTTAAAAAATATGCATCTTTAATCTAATAAAATTTGGTATTATATGACCTTAGAATTTCCTAGTCTCAGATAATTTGTGTTTCTAATACCTCAAGCAGACATTAATAAAGGAAGAGTCTCCAATTCCTGAATTATAGTAGTCCCCCTTATCTGTAGTTTCACTTGCCATGGTTTCAGTTACCGGAGTTCAATCTGGGTCCAAAAATATTAAATAAAAAATTCCAGAAATAAACAATTTATAAATTTGAAATTGCACATCTTTCTGTGTAATTCCATCCCATTCCTACCTGCTGGGGATGTGAACCATCCCTCTGTCCAGTGTATCCATGCTGTGTATACACTCCACCCCTCCCCGCAAAAAAATTAGTCACTAAGTAGTCATCCCAGTTATCAGATCGACTGTCAGGGTATTACAGTGCTTGTGTTCAAGTAACTCTTATAGGAATAATCCCAACACTACATCACAATGAATACTTCATTCACCTGACTTCACCTCATCACATAGGCATTTTATTATTTCACCTCATCACAAAAAGGGTGAAGACAGTACAGTAAGATATTTTGAGAAGACAGCAAGAGACCACATTAACATAACTTTTATTATTGCATAGTATAATTGTTCTATTTTATTATTAGTTATTGTTAATATGTTACTATGCCTAATTTTATAAATTAAACTTTATCATAGGTAGGTATGTATAGGAAAAAACACAGTGTATATAGGATTCAGTTCTATCCAGTTTCAGGAATCCAGTGGGGGTCTTGGAATATATTCACCATGGATAAAGGGGATAACTATATTTTGCATAACCTGTGATCATTTTCAATTAAAAAGGCAAATATTTAATTTAAGTTGTTAATAATCAAATATTGGATAACAATCAAGTGATTTTTAAAAGCTTTGATCTTAATAAGCATAAAGCGGGTTTACATTATGAACATGGTATACAATAGAATATTTAACATTTAATAGAATATTTAACATTTAATTATACACAAATGCATGACATTTTTTAAAATTCAGAAATCTGAAGGTTAATTAAAGCCCCCTTCTAACTCATAAGGTATACCTTTTCTAATATTGGAATTGCAGTGGAATTAAGAGACCATTAAGTCTAGTCCCTTTGTTTTTCAGAAAATTACCATGAAGCCCAGAGGATAAGTTGTATTTCCTAACAGACGGTTAATAACAGAGCAGAACCAGAGCCTTCCACTGATGAGCCTTCTGCTGAGAAGTTCTCCCTACCACCTTACCATGCCTGACTCCAGACTTACAGGATCAAGAGGGTATTGGTTGAATCAAAAATAAAAAGAGAAATTTAGAGAATAGATAGAAGGGAAAAAGATGAGGTCACCAGTAATAGACTGATTTCTTTTTCTTATATCTGGTAACTTTAGGTTACTATTCACAATGTCCTCTTAAAAAAATTAAGTCAGTATAGTTTTTTTTTATGTTTATGGTAAAAAAGAAAAAAAAAGATGTCTAGTCATATCTAAATTATAAACACTGCACCTAAAATCAAAATTTCATATTCATAGGCTTCTCACCAAATGCAGTCTACACTCTAAATAGGATTCATTCTGGGTTTTTCTAAAACAGAAGGCTGAGTAATGTCACTCAAATTTGTAATAACCATTTATGTTGGGTGTAAGAGAAGGTAAATAAATTGTGGTGTTTTTCCTTCTCAGTTTCCACAATTAAAATAGAAGAGTATGGCAAATCAGAGATAAAAATATCACCTTTTGAAGAATGTGGCATAAATGTCTGGCAACCGTAGTCTTCCTAATACCCAATCTCAGAACTGGATTGTCTCTTCACTCTTCAGCCCAGTCCCCTACACCTCACCCATGTAGCTGTTGGGGGTGGGGGAGGAGAAAAGGGTAAGTATAGTCTTCCCTTGATCAGCTGGTGACATGAAGGACAGAATAAAGAGCTCCTTTAGCAGGCAGGCAAATCCTAAAGACAAAAGAAAGGAGTAAAGAGATGAGTTATGAGTTTTGCATACCCAGTTCCCTATCCCCAATCCAACATTAAGCAAAGGCATTCTTTTCCCCTAAGAAGATGGAGATAGGGCAGGAGTGGTATGCTAATTCTTGTCTCTCCTTTTGGAACCTTGTAATCTGAGAAAGGAGGTATTACCATTTGTGTCACACACACACACCCACACACACACAGATATGTGCTATGGTACTGGAGTGTCATATGGTTCATCAATCTCTTCATTTTGGACATGTTGGGCTTTAGGCACTTCAGAACATGATCATTTTATTAATAAGAATCAGTAGGAAATAAGAAATGAAATGACACAATTCTACTGTGGGTGAAGTTGAGTTTTTAAAAAGGGAAAACTTCACTGTCACTTGTATTATATATGCAAGACAGACAAATATATGTAAAGATCTGAAGTTATATAGAAAGAAAAAAGAAAATGTCCACCAGTAACTCAGGATCAAGTATGCAATAGTTAATTTACATTACAGAATAAAAGAAAGCCACCAGCTGACTCACTGCTTTGCAGCAATGACTCAGCAGAGAGCCCACCTTTTGTACAGGTAGAAAGAGGAGGGAGGAGCAGAAAAGGGGTGAGAGTGGAGATTAAGCAGAATCTGTGAGGATAACACCTCCTTTTAAAATGGTTCTGAATGAAGAGAGGGAAAAGTCAAAATTAAAAATGCCTCAGTTGTCCCACAAAGCCTTCCTTTCTTCCCTCCCTATTCTGAGAAATGAGGCTCAGGGCTCAGGTGCAAAGTGCAAGCTAAAACAGCCACAGTAAACTGGCAGCCTCTCCACTGCTGTGGGGATATAGGTCTAGCAGTTCAGTTCCCAGATTTGGAATCAATACAAGTTCTAGTCCTAAGGGCTTTCAGAATTTCATAACAAAATATTGGATATCCCTTCTATTGTCTCCTAGTTCCTTAGCAATAAGATTAAAACACTTAATTATGCAGCTTTGACCTCCCAATAACTTATAAAATTCCCACTATGCCCCCTGATCACCAGAGTTATCTAGAGGGGACATCAACATTCATTTCATTGACTTTGCATCAGAGTCATAGATAGAATTCCAGCACTGGCTCAATGCCATTTCTCTTGGTTCAAACTTTTCACTGGAAATGAGGCAAAAAACACTATATGAATATTTATTGAAAACCTAGTGGCATTGGCATATTACAAACACCACGCAAGACTGTGAAGAACAAACTATATAGGGATCCCTACTTCGTGGTGCAAAATTCCTAAGACCCTTCTGACTTTCATCTACCCAAATCTCACTCATTCTAAAAGGTTCTCACTGGAACCATTCCAAAACCACTGCATTCTGCTGCTTCTTCCTCCTATGATCCCAGAATAATCAAATGCTTTACTCTTAGCACTTTGCATATTCTAAGTTCTGGAACAAAACCACCTAAAGGCTAAAGGCCCCTTTTAAAAAAAACACTCACAAACAGATACTGGAGCTTGAGCCATTCTTCTTCTCTTTTTGTCAGGAATTGTAACCTGGGGTATAATATATAGTGTTCATAAATGCCTTTGGGGCAGGGCATCAGAGGGAGGTCTGCGAATCTCTTAAAATTATATGCAAAATTATAACTATTGCTGTTTCTTTAGGAAGAATGCAAAGCTTTCTTTGAATTCTCAAAGGAATATTGAGCCAAAAATATTATATGTTCTGTTTTACTAGGTTTTAAGCAATTATGTCATTTTTAAAATAATTATAATGAGTCTGGAATCCATTTTACTTTAGCTCTAATTTCTAACAACAAAGAATGTGATTTCCAAAAATATGTTCTGTTTTTAAGTGCCATTAAAAATTTTAAATATAAAGTTTAATGGAGGTTATGGTAAAGATTTTTACCTATTTTAATATGTAAATTACCCAAGGGCTTAAGCTAGCTTGCTATCATTTTACACTATATCATTCAGGAGAAACTTGGGCACCTAAATAGAATGAGTGGTAATTAATTCTCACAAGTTACAGTGAGAATCATAGCCATTAGTGCCAAAAACTGAAGCTGAAAATTATTGAAATATGTGTCTAATAGACTGCCTTGTCACTCTCCATTTCTGTCATCTGATACTTATAGTACATTAAGACCATCAGAAAGAGACCTCAAATTTACAGAAGATGAATTTTAAAACCCAATTCTCAAACTTACAGTTAAACATTCCTAAATATCTTTTAGAGTCTAGTTGACTTTTAGCACACCAGAAACAGCTGCAGCAGCAATACATAGTTTGAGAATTGGAAAGGGGAAGGAGCCTTCAATAAATATTTAAAACAATGAGTAAATACTTTTCCCCTTAAATCACAGACGTAAAAGCTTATGTAGAGAAGGGTGTGGGGGGAAACTTTCAGTTTTATGATTATCTTTTGAGCATTTTATATTTTGTGTGTAATCAGAGGCATAAAGAGAAATAATACATTTGAAAAAGTTAAATAAGATCTTTGTAATAAAACTCAAACAGAAGAAACAGTGCATGTAACATTACAGAGAGAAAAGAAATGACTCTAAAATCAAACTCCTGAAGAAAAAACACTGCAGAAACAGTGTATAATAATAACACTTTACAATTCTTAAATAAGAGGTGTTACATAAATTTCAAAATTAGATGTTTTCATGTTAATCCTATGGTACTCTTGAATTATTAGCACATGGCATTATTTCTGTTCTCACTGTACAGATGAAATAAGTGGGAAGTAATATACCCAGGATGGAGAGCAGACCAATAATGGAAAGGCAGAGCCAAGGGAAAATACACATTTACTTCACAGAGATACTGGTACAAATTTCCTCAGAAATAAAAAATGCCATAATAATAGATGCCTTTCAAGGTAAGCATTATTTTAAAAATCCAGTACAATTTTTCACATTATAATCTTTAAAACTTTAAACTAAGAAAGAAGATAGCTCCCTGGATTTTGTAGTCCAAAGTCTTATAGAGCATCATTACAACTGAAATCCCAAACACTAAAATTATGGGTAACTAACGTAGTAACAGATCCAAATAAGACAGCACTGCAAATTACACAGTATTCATAATTAGAAATGAGAAAACTAATATTATTTAATTTTTATACCTTATGATTTCTAAGTTTGTTTATATTTTAAATTCCTATTTCCTATATGACCACAATATATTCCATATCTTTTAATTTGGGGTACAAAAGAAGTTAATTGCAATTCAGGAACGAGACGGCAAGTTAATCTTGCACTGCATCCATCACGTAATTGTTTCTAAAAAGATCTGCTAAATGATATAAATTCACTGAAACAGAGGTGTTTAAATAGACTAGCTCACTGAATTTATTCACCAGTTCCATTTAAGGAAGAAGGCGAATGGTTAAGCAAAAACACTTCTCTTTAGCTTTCTCTTCCTTTTTCTGGCCATTTATTTTTATGGCTACATCAGGTGTGCATATCAGGACTTATAAATCACTGTAAAAATAGTGTCAATCATAAGCTACAGGGAGCAGAGGTTTAAAAGTAACATTAGAGACAGGAAACCAAGAGGTAAAGTTGAGAATTACAGAAACCAAACAACCTTATATAATATATTACCAGCAAGAGCCAAGCATAACAGAAAGAACTGGAGGAAGATGACAGGGAGAAGAGATTACATAAAATACTAATGTGCCCCAGGGTTCTGGAATTAAATGTTGAAAGGTATGCCTAGATAAGCTAGAGACAGTCGATATGGAGTAAATGTGGAGTTCAGAGTCTAAAATGATGTGAATAAAGAGATAAGTGCCTGAGTATACAAGTTGATGACAAATGCATTCGCAGGCATTCCCCCCAGGGGCTTGGAGAATACACTGATTACCTGTGGTTCCCTTGAGACCCAAAAGACTTAATATGAAGCACAAAGAGAAATATGCTGGGTACCTTCGTCACCTCTATGATCAGTGCCATTAACACCAGTTCCATTACCATCATTACTGAGTTCTCTCTTTCTCATCCATGCTATAGCTGTTTCCAGGTTCATAATTACCTTCACTTACCTAATTTCAATTTACCTCTCCTGCTATTTAACTACTTCAGGTCTTTGGGGAAGCAATTATTAAATCCCTATACCAAAATGCTAAATGCTTCCTTGGGAACTGAAAAGAGTTATCATAGATCTCTTTATGAAGAAAGCAATCTGTTCCCTAGCCACACACAGAAATAGCTCAGGAGAGAGGCTTCTGGTCAAGATGGTGGAGTAGGTAAACATCGTGCTTGCCTCCTCTCACAATCACATCAAAATTACAACTAAACTACAGAATAACCATCATTAGGAGTTGCCTGAAGTCTACCTAAACAGAAGTCCTACAACTGGGGACACACAGAAGAGCCTACCTCGAGACTGATAGGAGGGGCAGAGACACAAAATGGACTAGTCCCACACCTGCATATGGCAGTTGAGAGTAGGGAGAAATATCTCAGCTGCAGAGGTCCTCCTGGAGAAGCTAGGGGACCTGAATCCACACCAGGCTCCCCAGCCCAGGATTCCAGTGTCAGGAAAATAAATTCTCACAATTTCTGGCTGTGAAAGCCAGAAGAGATAGTGCCTGAGTGAGATGGAAGGCTGAGAGAGTCACAGACTTTCCTATTAAGGGGCTCATGTGTGGACTTACTCTCTGACAAACTCACTATCTCTGAGCTCCAGCTCTGGGGCAGCAACTCATAAGATGCCAGGGACATATAGGAGAAACCGAATCGTCTGGCCTCAGGGCGAGGGCTGAAGGAGGAGCTTTCTCACAAAGATGCTGGCAGAAGTCATTATTTTTGGTGAGCCCTACTCTTACCCAGCATACAAATGCAGGCACCTGCCATATCTGAGTCTCTATCAATCTGGCTAACACTGTTTGCCCCGACCTGGTGATTCCCTGAGACCCTGCCCCACCCAACATGTGGGCCCACCCAAGCTGTTTCCGGTGGATTTTCTATACAAATAAACTGTCTTGGCTCATGCTGCAGACTTTCCTAAAATCTCTTAAAGGTTCACAAAACCTAAACAAGTAGCACCTGGCCTCAGCATGACCCATACCTCTTGCTGAGCAGCCCCAAGCCCCGCACTAGTGGCAGCAGGCCTCAGTGGCTTGGCCTCTAGAGGCATTTCCAAGCCCAGTGTGGGTGGCAGCCATCTGTGGATTGCTTGATGGCTCATGCCAGGTGATCCTGCATAGAACCCAGGCTGCGGCTGAACTTGGCCTGCAGTGGGGCCTCTTCCAGGAGGCACAGGTCTTCATGCCCAGTGGCCAGCAACCATTTGAAATGGAGCAACCCCTGGGGTTACATCTGAGGATGACTCATAAAAAAGCAGACAAAGCAAGCACCAAAGCCTTGCTAAAGCAAATTCTGCTCTGTAGGGTCAGCCGCTATATGACAGCTCCTCTACTGATCACTGTCAGTCATCACAATCAATCAGCCTGAGAATTAGTCCTTTCTAATGGTGAGCAAACAGCAACCACGGCTCAACTACAACAAGAGAGTACACACGACCCATACAACGGACATACTTGGAGTATCCGGCCCAGGTGACCAGGGAAGATTGTGCCACTGGGACCCATAGCACACCTACTACATAAGGGCACTCTACTAAGACTGGAAGACACAGGAGCCCTTCCTAATACATAGAAACAAACACAGGTAGGCAGTCAAAATGGGAAGATGAAGAAATGTCCTAAGTGAAAGAATAAAACAAAACTCCAGGAAAAGAACTAAACAAAATGGAGACATGCAATCTAGCAGATGCAGAGTTCAAAACACTTGTTATAAAAATGCTCAATGAACTTAGGGGAGGAGTATATAGACTCAGTGAGGACTTTAACAAAGAGATAGAAAACATAAAGGAAATCAGTCAGAAATGAAGAATACCTTAGAAGGAATTAACAGTGGATTAGATCAAGTGGAGAATCAAATCAGTGATTTAGAAAATAAGATAGCAGAAAACACCCAATTAGAACAGCAACAAGAAGAACAAATCCAAAAAGTTAGGATAGTTTAAGGGGCCTCTGTGACAACATCAAGCATACCAACATTTGCATCATAAGGATACTGGAAAGAGAAGAGAGAGCAAGGAATTGAAAACCAATTTGAAGAAATAATGATGGAAAATATCTCTGGTGAAGGAAATACACATACAAGCTTGAGAAGTGTAAAGAGTCCCAAACAAGATGAACCCAAAGAGGCCCACACCAAAATACATCATAATTAAATTGCCAAAGGTTAAAGAAAAAGAGGAAATCTTAAAGGTAGCAAGAGAAAAGCAGTTAGTTACCTATAAGGGAGATCCCATAAGACTGTCAGCTGATTTCTTAACAGAAACTTTGCAGACCAGAAGAGATTGGCATGAAATAGTCAAAGCAATGAAAAGCAACAACCTAGAACCAAGAATATTCTACCCAGCAAAGCTTTTATTTAGAGTCAAAGGACAGACAAAGAGCTTCCAAGATAAGAAAAACAAAAAACAAACAAAAAAAAAAAACAAAGGAGTTCATCACCACCAAATCATTACTACAAGAAATGTTAAAGAGACTTCTTTAAGAAGAAAAAGAAGAAGAAAAAAGGTCAAAAATAGAAATAATATAATGGCAATAACTGCACATCTATCAATAATTACTTTAAATGCTCCAATCAAAAGATGTAGAGTGGTTGATTGGAAAAGAAAACAAAACCCTTACTTATGCTGACTACAGGAAACTCACTTCAGATCGAAAGACATACACAGACGGAAAGTAAAGTGATGCAAAAAGTTAGTTCATGAAAATAAAATGAAAAAAATAAAGCTGGGGTAGCAATACTTATACTAGACAATATAGCTTTAAAACAAAGGCTATAACAGAGACAAAGAGGAACCCAGTAATCTTGCTTCCAGGTATTTAGCCAAAAAAATCCAAAATACTTCTTTGCGCAATGTATGCATCCTTATGTTTATTCCAACATTATTTACAGTGGCCAACATATGGAGGCATCCTGGGTGTCCATCAGGATGAATAGATAAAGAAGAGATGGTACGTATATATACAGGGGTATATTACTCAGTCATAAAAATAGAATAAAATCTTGCCATCTGCCACAAAATGTATTGACCTAAAGGGTGTTGTGCTGAGTGGAGTATGTCAGACAGAGACAAATGAACACCATATGATTTTACTCACATGTGGAACCTAAAGAACAAAATAAACAAACAAACAAAACAGAAATAAACTCATAGATATAGAGAATATTTTGATGGTTGCCAGACTGGGGAGGTGAGAGGATGAATAAAGAGGAGAGAGGATTAAGAAATACAAATTTGTAGTTATAAAATAATCATAGGGATATAGAGCATACATGGGGTATATAGTCAGTAGTATTGTAATAACTATGTATGGTGTCAGAAGGGTACTGATTTATTGGGATGATCACTTCATATGTTATATAAGTGTCTAACTACTGTGTTGTATATCTGAAACTAATATAATATTGTATGTCAACTATAATTTAAAAAATACAAATATAAAATTTTTTTTAAAAAAGAAATAGGCTCAGGAGAGATCCAGTGTATATCAATAATCATCCACTAATGCATTCATTCACTCATTCATTAAATAAAGATATACTGAGCACCAACTATGTGTTAGGCTTTTCATACTGATGATATAGAGTTGAAAAGCAAGGGAGGATTGACACATCAACAATAATAATACAGTATGTTGATTACTGCTAGGTGGGGATCCAGAACCTATCGAGAGCTCTAGTAAGACTGCATGGAGGATTATGGAGAACAGGCAGGACAAAGAAAGTGTTACCTGAATGTCTCCTAAAGGTGGAGTAAAAATCTGCCTGGGTGAAAAATACATGAAGGGCATTTCAGAAATAGACCACAATTTTCACTATCATGATAAAATAAATTCTCATTACCGAATATTATATAAATGAAAATTATTATTCCATCCTTTCTTTAGAGATGTGTATCTTATTGTTTTGGCTCCAGGTTTCATATGATTTTAAAGTATCATCATGAACATTTATTGACACACAGAATGGAAGCAGCCCTCTCACCCCAAGTATCACTCTAGCCAGGTTGCCTCATCAATGTCACTGAGGTCCATCACATCATTCAGCAGATAGTGGGACATCACTGCCTGACTCATCCTGTCTTATAAACACTATGTCTTTGCTTTCCTCTCCATCCCTTGGTCCAGTGCAACAGCTCTGATGTCAATCTTTCTTTTCTACTCCTCATGGCTAGAAAGAATGAAAAGTAGAAGATGGCTTCACTTTGGGATACTTTATAACTACTTGGATTATGTAACATCAGATTTAAGCTTGCTGATTAACACATTCTTTTCCCTTTGGGTCAGCTACCTTGATCAAATTTGAAAGACCTTCCTGGTTCTTGTTATCCTCAATCTTTTATCTTACTCTGCACATGACAGGTGATAGTCAGGAGTGAGGGCTCAGGTTCTCGTAAACCTGGCCCTCAAATTTTATGGGAGAAGTTAAAGAATGTTGATAATTTTTATGGTTATAACCACTAGGGTACATGAAGAATAGTAGAGACTATAGGTTTTAATATAAAGGTTACAAATAATGTACACTTTGTTGGCAGGATAGCTATAACTCTACCCATTGACTTTAAAAAGCATATGATAAAGGACAACGTAAAAGCTTTTACATTGATAATCTTGGCTCTATGATAATTAATTTACAGTTAACTTACTCAAAAACACTAACATTTTAAATATTAATTATATTATCTATTATTAGAGCCACCTCTCCAATAGTTATTCCATGCCAGTCTGCCTAATCACCATAGCTGGTTGTATTAGCTGTACTAGCTATTCTAAGAGACAGAATACTGGTTTGCCTCATCTTGTTTGCTGCATTCTGGTGTTGTTCTAATCCAAATGCTTTATCTACATGGTATATAAAACAGTGAGCAGTACATGCTTTATGCCTTGGTCATACAGATGGTGAAGTGGCCTCTTGACTGAGAGAATGAAAGGCAGAATAAGAGAGTGAGAGAGAAAGTAGAGCTAAAACTTAAAGCTCTTAACCAATTCTTTCTTTCATTTGAAAGAAGAGTGAGGAGGAGGAGATGATCAGAAAGAAGGAACAAAAGGGTTTACAAATATTGAGCACTTTACTCCTCAAAACAACTCTATGAAATAGGTGCTGTATTATCCTATTTTATAGGCTTGGGAAAGGTTAGTAATCTGACTGAGAGTAGAGTCAGTAAATGGGACTGCTTTGAAGTCTAACCTCTCTGCCTCCAAATACCATTCCTGTAAAAATCTGCCTACTGGAGAACATATTCCTCAGTAAGAGTCTAACACTAGGCTCCAGTCTGCCATGCTATTTTATTTCTAAATGTCTCCATAACTCTGGCAGGAACTCAAAGAGAGGGAGTCAGTTCATTTCCTGTTAGTCATGCACTTTTTGACTGCTCTCACAACTTCACCCAAATCAATAGGCTTATATCCTCTCACTACAGCTTTTCACTGTCCAACAAGCCCCGGATAGGATGAGGCACCCTTCATTAACAGTGATAAGCAAGTAATTAGAAACCCAGACAGGTTTATGTTTGTATCAAACATAGTAGATTAATTTGTTTTATAAAAATAATCAGTAGACTGGAACATTTTTAGTTGCAAAATTAAAAAATCTATTATTCTTTATTACTGTTGTTATACTCTTACTACAATAAGGCAAGAAAAGCCTCTAAATGTTCATCTTTACTTACTTGAATTGGAGATTGTTCAACTTCTAACATCTTCAAAAATTTTTGCTTCAAATAGCTCTGATAAAATTTAACCAACCAAATCTTTTTCATATTGCTAAACAAATAAAATTGTAATCAAGGTGTCTTCTATAACTCTATAGTGTGATTTTTCTAAAAATGAAATGTCTATCTTGTTCTGAGTTGACAAATATGTATTTTATTAATCATGATTGTGTGGTGTAGAGGTGAAATATATGGATTCTGGAGCCAAAAAGTAAAGATTTGAAGTAGACTCTGACTACTTTTTAGCAGAAAGAAAAATTACTTAACTTCTCTAAACTTCAGTTAAATAGGCTAATGTTTAGAACCATGTCTAGTATGCACCCATTAAGACTTAGCTGTTACTAACCATCAGGGAGTATTTGCTACAAGCAGTCCCTCTAATTTAACTGGAAATTCTGTAAAGCAAGAATACCTAATCTACAAATTGCCTCCAAATGTAATGAAATTTTAATACTAAATTTAACAATTAATGAAGATGATATAATAGTGCACTTTGGAGATATTTAATTAAACATTGTTTTAATTTTATAGCTTTCTTTTAGTATTCTGAGTCCATTTTTTTCTTCCTAGTCTCAAATATTTTTATTGGCCCTAGAAAACTTGATAGGTCCTGAGCACTGTGTCTGTAGTCCTTGAGGGATGGAATGGCCTCGGTTAAGGTAAATACAGCAGCTTTGAATGCTACCTTTTACCATTCCTTTGATAGTCTGCCTCCTGAAGAACATTTTTCCTCGGCAAGATTTTGAAAAGGTTTCTAAAAGTTTTCATAAGGTTAGTAAACAGAGATTCAAAGATAGCTTTCCCAGATGTCACTGATGAGCCAAAATTCTCAGTTCATAGTTTGCCTAAAGTCAGATTTTGTACCAAAACCCAGGCCAAAGCCAATCCTGCAATTAGGCATAATGAGAAAAAAAGTGAGGATTGGACCTGGCACTGACCCAAGAAGGACTATCCTCTTTAATAGAGCAGAGCTGCACCTTAAGAGAAAGGGTTATCGTGTCATTTTAATTCCAAAACGTTCAGTCTTATGTGAAAAATTTTTTAAAAATTAAGATTTACCTCAAAATATAAAATACATAAAATATTCAATATTTCAAAGGGAATGAATTTCAAATATTTTTTAAACCTATAAGACAAACATGAGAAATGTATGATGTTATTTTAAAGCCTTAAGGCAGTGGTTCTCTAAGTGGGCCATACAATGGATCATAAAGGCAAAATATTTCAAAATATTATCAGGGCACTATATGACTTTTTCATTGTGTTCGCATTTGTATTTTGCAAACTGCATTGCAAAAACAATGTTGGATAAAATCTTTGGTACCTTAGCACAAACCAGGCAGTGGTCCTAAACTGTAACAATAGTGACTTTATTTCTCACCGACATTAAATTACAGGAAAGAGAAAAAGAAAAAAAAAAGAAAAAGCCAGTTTAGATCTAGAACGTTCTTGATGAAGCAGTAAACATTTTTAATTTTATGAAAAATATCAATCTTTCAGTATATCTTTTTAATATTATGTGATGTAATGGGAAATACACATAAAACACATCTGCTGCTTACCAAAGTTGTCTCCAGGCAAAGTATTAATTTGAGTTACAAACTGAACTAGCTGCTTTTTTCATAAAACACAATTTTTACTTGAAAACTGGCAGCATACTATAATATTCATATTTGGTTATTTAGCAAGCATTTTTTAAAGAAAAAAGAATGTAGAGAGCCTGTCACTTTGAGGAAAACAACACAGAAACTTAATAAGTTTTAAGCTAAAATTAGAATTTTGGAAAATTTTATCTGCCACCATGAACTTGGCCTCAAAAACTTTTCTGGTGAGAGTGATGGTGATATTAATGAATGTGATATTATATAATAAAGTAAGTTACCATTTGTAAGATCTGCATAATTCAGTAAATCATTATTTTCCAAATGACCAGTGCATGATATTATACATCTATTCAAAATGGAAGAAAGACCAGCAAATTTTAATGTAAAAGTACTAAACTGGTCTAAAATTACACATTGCAACTAACTTCTAAACAACAATCATTTGTCAAAGTTGTCAAAGTAGCAAAGAATAAAATCCTCAATTATCTGAAAAGGCTATTAAAATACTCTCACTTTTTCATTTACATATTTCTGTGAGGCCATATTTTCTTCATATAATTCAACCAAAACAACATTTCACAACAGATATAATGCAGAAGTAGAATCCAGGTGTTTCAGGTGTCTTCTATTAATCCAGATATTTAAAACATTTGCAAATACATAAAAATACCACTCTTATTATTTTTCCTTTTGGAAAATGTAATAATTTTTCATAAAATGTTATTTATGTTAACATGTGATGGGTCTTTATTTTAATAAATTAATATCTTAAGACTTTAACATTTTTTAAAATTTAGTTTTAATATCTAATATGGAATATTGATTGATATAACCCACATAAACTAAAGTTCTGTGGTCTTCAATTTTTATAAGGGAAAAAGAGTCTTGTGACAAAAAACTTTGAAAATTTCTGCCCTAACATTAAATGTTTTCTAAACCTACAGCCATTGTGACATCAGCATTAGGTCAATAACCGCTACTTGAAGGATTCCATGCAGGATACCATTGTTTCACAGAGCTCTCCAATTGCACTGCCCTGTAGGAAGCTAACCACCTAGAGTGCCTACTATTGCCCTTGATTTTCTCCATGGGGCATTCTACAATGTTACCAGGAAAGACAAGCAACAAATAGTAAGAGAAAGACCATTTCATTCTGACACTGCTCCTTTCTTTGATTCTCATCAGGTTTCCCAACATCTTGCCCCTTGTTTCACTGTAAAAGATGTACAAACTTCAAACCAAAAGGGCAAAAGCTGCTGCTGGGCAGATATGGACTTCAAATCTCTCCAAGATCAGACAATCTCTTAAAACTGTTTACCATAAATGTAAGAACCAGCATCCAGATTCAACTAGAAATCCAACTTTGACTTCCTACGGTTGTGATCAAGATGACATTAGTACTGACGAAGAAATGAATAATACAGTAATGCTCCAAGATATTAAAACTTCACAAATTGAAATCCTCAGGCAAATGACTGATGTTGTCATCACAGTATCAAAAATCCAAGGAAAGATTGACTTTTATCAGAAGCAGATGGAGGTACTAGAAACCAGAATGAATGTTAATGAAGACAAACAATGCACCATAACTAAAGATATCTTCTCTATGAAAGAAGACATCGATGCTTTAAAGAAGAAGGTGACAGAACTGGAAAACCAGAATTCTTGCTCAGGCATACATTGTTTAGAAATTCTGGAAGGACAAAAGGGTAAAGAGGTCATGGAACTGCTTCACAAACTCATACAACCAGAAACTTTGAAAAACACATTGACCTCTACAGACCCTGAAATCTCTTCAGCAGAACCAGAGAAAGTGTGTAGTTATTCCAAGCCCACTGATCATCTTGAAGAAAAAAAAATTTCTTCCCAAATTAAAGTTTTGAAGAAAAATAACCATCAAAATGCATTAAGCTTTAAAAAAGCAAAGTCAAATATTTATATTTACCCAGACTTTAGTACATGGATCAAGCTAACTTTTGTCCATGGAGGAAAGTGGAGATTTTTTCTCAGTGCTACCAAGTTAGAAGAATTCATTCAGTGGCTTCTTTCTAGACCAACCATCCCTCCTGAGGAACCTCAACTCACAACCCGGAGATATTGTCCATTCACTGGGCCTATTGTGAGCTTGACCACAATCTGTCTCTCTGTTTTCAACTACATTTACTGTCTTTTTGGTTCTTCAAAAGAGGAAGTAACTCGACTATAGAATTGTATTCTGTGTATCTTGGCAGTAAATAAATGTAACCTGGTGGCTCCAAGCATTCACGTATCTTTGTGGATGATTTAAATGCCTTCATAGTTTGCTCCCTGAGGGCTCACTGTCTGTGAAAATACTATATGTCAATAGTAAGTGAAGGCATATTACCCCATTGGACAATTATGGCACATTTTCTGTCAATGCTCTTGTTTTGTTATAGGCGATTCATGAGGATTTATCTAGTACCAATTTCATAGATAATTGAAAGCAAAATAAAGGGTTAAGGGACTGAGAAACACATTTGGTAGCCCTGAATCAGTTTTCTATACACTCTTAATTTAGTGGCCTTTCGAAATAAGATTTGTGATACCAGAGAGAGACTCTAAACAAAATTTTAAAGTGTAGAGAAAAAAAAATACCCATTATCAAGGCTACTAATGTTAGAACTATAAAAATGAAGTGCATTGACAGGACAAGTTAAGCCAGAAAAAATATTATTCCAAAAATGGGATTTTTCTTTCAACTTCAGCTTCATCTCTATCAAACAATTAGAAAAGGAGGAAAAGGTTGAATATGGCACTATTTTTTACATTTTCATAAAATGAGACAAAAACTATGTTTTACTTGTTTAATACAGAGAAAAAAGTGGGGAGGGGCAGAATCAAAGGAAGGATTAGTGAAGCAAATTAAATCTCTACTACCATAGATTTTTATATGACGAGGCCTTTTTTTTGTGTATGATTCATATACTGCTTATCCAGGTGGGCTTCATTTTTAGACATAATAGGTGGTTGCCATCTAAATGTACTTTTTAAGAACATCATGCAAAATAACTGCAAAAAAATACTTCCTTCACCATGTAATTCACTAAATGAAATCTACCATTAGAGAGTCATATGCTATAAACTACAAATATTCTTGGTAAATGTACTACTCTAAATTATTCTCAGTTAATAATTTGAAAGAGGGTTTGGCAATTAGCTAAGAACAACCCAATTTCAAAATAAAGAAAAAGGCACTAATGTGGTTATAAAGGGAACTAAGGGAGAAATATGATGAGAAGACACAATATTGCCTGGTGCCAGTCTGTTGGTAATTATATACTACAACTTTTTCACTACAAATGCATTTTATTTGACCCTTCTTTATAAATGTACAGATGTGTATACAAATAACTTTTAAAATATGTCAATGTGTGATAGGTGCAGCACAGATGATACTACCATAAACCTACTTACAGCAAGCTATATATAAAATGAGTTTGTTTTAAATGAGATAATTGTGCTGAACAAAGCAAAGTGTGATTCTGGTAAAGACAGCAGCAATGTATCTATATTTACTATCAGAGATATCCACAAAGAACAGCCAGAGTTCTAGATCAGCACATTGGGTGTGGCCCTCACATCAGAGAGTAACTAGGTAGGCTATGACACAGGCATATAATATTGCAAGTGACTTCTGGGAGAGAAAAAAGTGATACTACTGGTATTTGCCTGGGTCAACTGAGCCTCTATTTTAATGCATGCTTTCACTTTTTCTCCCCTTACATGCCCCTTTAGCACTTGCTTATTGCTTCTAGCTTTTAGGGTAAGAGCATGAGGTCTGGGAATCACAAGACAGTTCTTTACAGTCTTAAGTCCTACACTTACAAGCTCTATTCATCTAAACTGGGTTTGTTTTGACATCTCCACCACATTTTTTTAACCTTTTGCTGTTGTTTTTGTTTCTGTTGTTTTTTGTTTAGTTGTTTTTACCTACATACAAATATTAGAGGAGGAGGTGAAAGGGACACTATATGACTTTCTCAGAGTCTCAAACTCCCTCGAGATGACTGTCCTGTCAATTTACCCAAAGTAAATATTTCTTCAGTGTTCACTAATAGGGATCACGGAGGATCAATGAAAAAGTAGACAACATTCCCTATACAGTAGACGTATAACATTACAAAGGATAAATAGAATGTGTGCACACATAATAGTTCTAATGAATGATAAGTGGGGATGGCAGCAAAGAGCAATATAATAAGTACTCCCAGTATCTGAGAAGAAAGGGTGATGAGGTTGTAGTAAGAAGGTAAGGAGAAAAAGTTGTGGTGAAGGTAGTGTGTCAGAAAGAAGGAAAAACAAGCACAGGAGTGGGGCCTGGAGGGACTGTGGGAAATAAAAGCTACCAAGTATGGCTATTATTTCAACTCTTTATGGATCTCATATTTCTCTTCAGGGATCCCCACCATGTTCATTTTAACCTGTTTTTGTTTTTTTTGTTGTTGTTTCTTTCTTTTTACCTATGTAAGAGTATTTGTGGAGGAGGTGAGAGGGACACTACATGACTTTCTCAGCGTCTCAAACTCCCTCGAGATGACTGTCCTGTCAATTTACCCAAGGTCCTTGTGAGGAAAGAGCATTTTCCTTTTGAGGTGATTATTTAATAGTACCACCTAGACAATATCTCCTATGACTCATTAAAACTAAAATTCAACTTGTAACTTCTTGTGAGAAAATAATTTTTCATTAGTTCTTGCTTTCAAATTCACCTACCTCTGACTCAACTCACTTCCATCCTACCTGGCTCAGCGGAAGTCAGGTCTCTGATCCACATTCCTCCCCCACTGGCTTGCCGGATCTTCTTCCTTTTTCTATCTTAATCGCCACTACCAATTCTTTGTACTCAGATTACAAAAATATGTGTTTGCCTTGTCCCTGTGTCCCCCTCCTCTCTTGCTGATTTCCCATCACCTTGTTTGCATGAGAAGCCCACCCACCTCCTTGTCCCCACTTCCCATTCTGTTCCTGGCTGTTCATAAGATCGTATCGTCCATAACAATGCTCTCTTTTCCAGTCCTCACCATCATCCTGGCAGATCCTTCGCAATTCCTTAGATGATCCTTCTGCCACTAATCATTCCCTTAATATTTATGCTTCACTTTAATGACTCCTAAATCAAAGAACTAACACAGCCTCTTTTGGGATCTCCTGAGCTTTCATCCCAAGTGACTATTTATCTTCTCCACTTTGATATCTAGAGTAATCTCAAAATACTTACTCTTAAAATTAACCTTAGTAACTTCATTTTTTTTTACTCAAACCCATTTCTCTTCCAGTAATCCTCTGTTAATGGCATCACAGTGCAAGATTTCCACATCCCCACACTGGAACTTACTCTCAGCATTTTTCTCCTTCACTTGATGTATCAATCATCAAATCTTACCCTCTTTATTTTGAATAATTCATAGGCTCCATCTCTATCTCTGTTCCCATCTCTACTCTTTTGATTCAAACCTCAATAATATCTCTTTCTGAATGAAAAGTTTTCCTCCTTGGTATCCCATCCTCCAGAATGTCCATAATCCAATTCTTAAAAAGTGATTTTAAAAAAAGAAGTTCTAAAATTTTTGCATTGCTACTCATAACAAGCAAAATAAAATCCAAATTTCTTAGCAGAGCCTACACAATCCTTTCGATGCTGCAGTTTTACCTTTGGAAAGGGCAGTTCCATAGTGGTAAAGCACAATATTTTTGGCATCAGACTAACCTGATTCAAGATCTGGCTCTGTCACTCACTTGCTGTGTAACTTTGGAACTAAGCCAAAGTTTAAATCCCCAAGACCTGTGTGTCCTTATTCCTAAAATAATAATAATAATCATGGATTGTTGCCAAGAATAATGAAGATTATTATGTGAAGCTGTTAGCAATTTAATTGATGCACAATAATTGGTATTTATTATTATTACTTCCTCATCCTCATCTTCCCATGATAACTTTAAATGCAAATCACCATCCAGCCACACTAAATGTCTTGCAGGGTTTTTCCTATCTTTTATTTTCATACTTGCTGATCCTATTGCCTTAAATGCCCTTCTTTTATCTGACTATTAAGCAATAATTGGTCATTTGAGTCTCAGTTCAAATATTTTTCCTCAATACACTTTCCTCTATCTCAGTCTCTCTGAGGCAGAACTGAGGAGTCCCTCAACAAATCCAACCATTGATTTTACACATATATATATGTATGTATGTACATATTACACACACACACACACACACACACACACACACACACACACGAGAAAAGAATAGCATTCATTTCTACCACATTGTCATTTTCTGTTCACCTGTCTATCTCCCTCACAAAATTGGACTTTTTTATGATAGCGATAGAAACATACCTGTTTATCTGAAATACTAAAATCAGTTTTACTGGTAGGTTCTCAGAAAATGTTTTTAAATTAACAGGGGCCATGAAGATCAACAGGACATGACCCTACCTCAAGGAGCTCACATTCAAAACTCTTACTCTTTTTATCAGCCGTAAAGGACTCCAGACAAATAATGAACCAAGTAACAACCTAAATACAAAAACTCCAAATCAACTCTTGACTTCCTCATCCAAAGATAGCGTGATAAGAATAAGACAGGTATGAAGCTCTCCTCCTGATCTGGGCATTCAACCAATATTCCATCATTTGTAACAGCCATTCACCAATCTTTAATTGCACACTATAAAAATAGGCATCAGAGAAAAGTATTTGAGAAAAAAGAGAGAGGCTCGGTTTAAGATAAATAATTTAGTTCTTTCTCTGAGTTTAAGGTTTGGAATACTTGCTTGCATAGACAGACATTAATGTCTGTTTTAAATGTTGTTCATTCAAAATACATTCACCAACATTTACTGAAATCTGACTCTATGCCAGGAACTAGCCTAACTAGACTATAAAGAAACAGAGATGGAAAAGACACCAGTCTTGTCCCGAAGAAACATACTTTCCAATGTTGTTCTCCAGTTGCTAAGCATTTTAGCTTGTTGCTTAGATTTGGAGTAGAAAAGTAACTACAAACTTCACTTAAAACTTAATTTCATTTTTTAATGGGACACAACTCAAATCCCATGTAGAAAAAGACATTGCTACTTCTAAAAGTAATGTTTTAAAGTTAATTCTTCAAGTTACAAAAATGCAACTTTTTCTGCATTGCTCTATACTCCCCCAAAATGTAGACCATACCCAACATGTCAGTGGATTATGCTCCAAAATGTCATTTGTAAATCCAATGTTTACAAGTCAGCATGCATATTACAAAGAAATATTCTAAGAGTTGGATTTTTTTTGGGGGGGGGCTAACCTGTAAAAAAACATTTGAATTACAATATACTCAAGGTATTAATGAAACTGTGGTGCCAAGCTTTTGTGTAAAGTGTATTTAAGAAAATAATTACAGGAGCAGTAATCCTAACAGCTGAATCAAGGTCCCACTCTCTTTGCTCTCTCTTCTACTTGACATTGGAGTGAAAATTTCACATACTGATGGCATTAAGAGGACACTTTGGGTAACAGAGGTACAAAGAACAGGATCTAATGAGGGCCAAGACAGGAACTCTAGAGATAAAAGGCTAACATGGGGAGTTCTTGGGCAAGAAAGGAGACAAGGGTTCCATGTGGCTCCTGAGAACCTAGTCCAGGGAATAAGGGCCAAAATTTAGTCAGGGTGATCTCTTCCAGTGATGAAAAATTAAAAGCTGAGATAGAAGGGAGAGAATTATACATGTAAAGCACTTAGCATAAGTTCACAGTAGTGTTCAATTAATGGTAATGGAGATACTGTGGATAGCGGCAAAAATTGTAGGCTTTGCTTTATTTGTACATTTGGAATATAATGTACTTGGGAAATAACTTTATTTGTGATGAATATGAAACTTCAAGTATTCTTGAGCTACGAAATGTTAGAAACAGATGGAGTTAGCAGAGCAGATTAATGGTTGGACCAATGGAACGTGCAGATAGAAGTGTTGCTCTAGTGGGCTCTTGTGACAAAGATAAGATAGATTTGTATATCCCTTTATCTTTCCCCTTCCCCACCCCATTCTTTTCAGCTAAAGCTTGAGGTGCAAGGATGTGAGGTGTGGGGAGATGCAGCACAGCCAGAGTCAGAGTCAAGGATAGGGGAAAGGGCAAGAAGAAGAAAAAAAGCCCCACTAGGAGTGAGAAACAGCTGAGGTTTTGTGCAGCTCTTCATATAGTAAGAATATTCCTACCAGGCAGAGGTAAGGCACCATACCATGTGCTCTAAAAATACTAAATACTAAAATACTTAAAAGGGCAGTGCCTCCACAGGCAGTTTAACCAAATGTGATGGTCGCCCTTTTTCTACTCTCAGTTACATTTTAGCTCTTAAAAATCTACATAAGCTTCCAGGAACGACTCTCAAGAGGACTCTTCCAATCATCTCCTTAAATTAAGGATGTCACTTATTTTTAGATATTTCCCCTCTCCCCAACTTTTACTGAGGACAGAAAGAGAAATACATGAAAATATGCCCAGGCGATAGTCTGATTCTGATGACAGATCCTTTCCACCAGTCTTTTCAGAAGGGGTGTTCTCATAAGCCAATATCCTGTTAGAACGTGTAACACATCTGTCAGATATCAGAAATAAAAATGTGAGTGCCACTCATTTATAGTGACCCTCAGTCAACTTATATTTGCCAACTATAAAGATATTAATTGCTTGATGTACAGTTTATAATTGGATCACAGCTATCGGTGACACGGTTATCTGTTGTTATAGCAATATGAACAAAATTATGCCTTTGGCAGTCTAATTAGAGAAGCACCATTGGTGATCCAGTGGGCATATTTAATATGTTATCTAAGAGGTAAGATAAGAAGACAAATCAGAGCTGATTTAATGATGTTTCTGATCAGAGGCTGCTCTGAAGTGAGTTATTAAAGGAGACAAAGAAGAACTGATGACTGGCAGATTTATGCAGGCTTTTAGAGAACAACAAAAAGCAATGGAATTTACTGGATTCAACCTTATTGCAAATGATAACAATGAAAATTTTCTTCCTTCTCAGGAGTAGGATCTCAAAGTCATAGAAGATTGGCTATAAAAAAAGCCTCAAGATTACCAACTTCAGCAATATTCAAGTAGGAGTAACTCAGGGGGCTTCTTTAAATCTAGTAGACTTTTGCAAATTAACCCTCTCCAATATCATGATATGTCCATGGGTCGGGGGACATAACCTTACCCCAACTCCATTTGAGAATCATGACTATAAGGAACAATAAATATAGGGACTAAAAACAAATACCTAGATATTAGGTAAGACTGAATTAAAAGGGCTATGTTAGTCACCAAGTGTTTCTTAAATTCTCTGAGCCAATTTTCTTTTTTCTAAATTGGGAATAATGATACAATATAATACAAAATTATGAGCTGAGGATGATATGAAGAAAACACTGCATTCAGCATCTGATACATAGTAAGTATTCAATAAATGTTCCATGTAACTTGTGATGGTTTATTTTATGTGTAACTTATTGGGCCAAGGGATGCCCAGATGGCTGGTAAAAACATTATTTCTGGGTGTGTCTGTGAGAGTTTCTTGATGAGATTAGGATTTGAATCTATAGATCAAATAAAGACAACACCCTCCACAATACAGTGGGCATCATCCAATCTGTTGAGGGCCCGAATAGAACAAAATGGTGGAGAAAGGGTGAATTTGTTCTCTGCTTGAGCCGGGACATCCATCTTCTCCTGGCCTTGGACATTAGCATTCTCTGCTTTTGGGGTTTTGGGCTTGGATGAGAACTTACACCATCAATCCCCCAGTTCTCAGGCCTTGACTCAGACTGGAACTTACACCATTGGCTCCCCTGGTTCTCAGGTCTTTGGGTTTGAACTGGAACCACACCACCAGCTTTCTTAGGCCCCCTGCTTGCAGATTGCAGGTCATGGGACTCCTCAGCCTCCATAATCGTGTAAGCCAGTCCCTCATAATAAATCTCTTTCTATTTATCTATATATATTCTATTAGTTCTGTTTTTCTGCAGAAACTTGACTAATACATAATTCTACTGTCATTATTATTAAGTGGACTGGGCAGCTGCTACCCAGAATGTTGAGGTAGGAAAAGATCGAGGATCAGAAAGTCAGTCCAATCCACTGAGGAAGAACTTAAGGTCCAGAGGTGGAACGACTTGCTGAAAATTACCAAACTTATGAGTCTGGACCAGATTCTAGGGCTCCAGATGGTGGGTCTGGTGCTTTTTAGTCCACACTGAATTCTTGCCTTCTGACAAATAAATTGATCAAGGATAATAAATCCACAATTACCATCACCTAACCAAAGCCTCCTTCCCCAGATCATTAAGTCCACTTTCTATTATCTTTGAAATGTTGACCATTCTCACACCAGATGTGCCATATTGGTCTTCTATTAAGTGATCATTTCATCAGAGATCAGATGTTAATATTATATGGCAATAGTTTATGTGTACACACACACACACACACACACACACACACACACACATATACACACATACATATATCTGGCATTAAATATATATGTATACTTATATATTGGGTATATGTATTCATATATATCTATACCAAATATATATATGTATAGACAAACCTTTTGATTAATTCCCTTGCCTATTATCAGCAATATTGTGCTGGTTACCATAGTTAGAGCTAAAAAAAAAAAGTAATAATAATAAGCATACATATACACATACTTCTGGTAGAAGCCTCAAATAGTATCTGTAAATGTTAAAGTATTTTTTAAAAGTTGAAGAGCTGTGAAAAATGTTAAGAGAACTTTTTATATGAGTTTTAAAGCACGATGATAACACTGCAGAGCCTGTCATTCTAGGGAATAACAGAATTTGAAAAGAAATATGTATTAATACACTTAAGATAAAACCTAGTAAATCATTCTTACCCTGTCTTCTTTCTCACCACCTGTAAAACATAAAGTATTTCTCTTTCCCTATGTCTTTTTCTGTGTTTTTGATAACATTATTATTTTCACCCATGATTTTTTCTGCTTTTTTTGCCTCTGTTTCTCTGTTTCTGTCTCTCTCTCTCTTTCTTCTTCCATCACAGTTTTTTTCAAGATGATGTGGCAGCTCATGTGGTCACACATATATTCACTTGCCTGACAAGGTCATATACACTTGTCTTTCTTCTTTTCTCCTAATTGGTTTCAGCCCATGAGGCTTAATGTTGACTTTTCTCTATTCTTCCTGATTCTGCTTCCAGGTATCTCTTGTGTATTAACCAGAATTCTACAGAAACAGAACCAAAAAATATATTAAAATTAACATATAACACATACATATATACACACATACACACACATACACACACACACACACACACACACACATATATTATATAATATGTTCATTTAGTGTAAGGTATTGACTCACTTGACAGTAGAGGCTGAGAAGTCTCATGATCTACCATCTGCAAGCTGGAGGCTCAGGACATCAGTCTGAATCTGAAGGCTTGAGAATCAGGAGCACTGAGGGCAAGAGAAGATCAATGTCCCTGCTCATCAGTCAGGAAGAGAGTGAATTCAACTTTCCTCCATCTTTTTGTTCTATTTAGGCCCTCAACAGATTAGGTGATGCTCACCCACATTGGAAAAGTCCATCTGCTTTATACAGTTCATCCAAATGCTCATCTCTTCCAGAAAAACCGTCACAAATACACACAGAAATTAATATTTAACCATCTATCTAAGCATACTGTAGTCCAGTCAAGCTGATGCATAAAATTAACCATTATGCCTGTCTTCCTGCTCCAACTTCTCTGTATGGTTCTTTATACAGCATCGGTTCCTCAAACTTTCCTCCTCAGGTTCTGATTTCTGTTTCTAATTCATGCCAGAAAACACACTTCACCCTCTAATTTTTCCCATTGTATGGCTCTGATCTTGGATTGAATCTCCACTCTGATTTACTATTTAGGGTAGCCCCCCAAAACACCTTTCCCGAATACTCACTACTTCCTTCATTTTTGGTTATTCTCGCTATGCTGCTTTTCTCACATGCCTTTCTCGTTTTTCTCTAACCTTCATTTTTTCCCCACCACAGAGCTATTCATAATATAGAATAAAATTTTATTATAGAATTTATTTTGTATAATGAACACAGATGAATGTCCCTTAGGCTGAATTTCAAACACAAGTGAATGGAACAAGTTCTAATTTAGCTATGAAAACAACATTAATTGTAGTTGTTTTTACTTACTTTCCTATAGTCATCTGAGAAAAAAAAACTCTCCACCCTGAGAAAATATATAAAAAAGGATCTTAATCTAATTTCTTTTCTTTATTTGCTCTAATTTGTAAGGAGAGATAGAAGGCATTTTGGTTGTTTTTTCTAGTTCACTAAAAATGGCTTTTAGAAAAAGCACGTTTTGCAGAAACACTAATCTTATAACTTAACTCTGTTTATCTGTATCACTGAAAAGAAAGACAAAAGTAACATGGACAAAGTAATTAAACACAAATTTAGGTTTTTTGAAATTACTGAATCTGAGACGAGATAGCTTATGCAGCTCCCCCTTTTCTTCCTCCCTTTTTAAAAAATTCATAGCTTTGAATCGCAAAATCAATTTTAATGTATTTATAATTTTAGGAATGCTATATGACTACACAGCCTAAAGAAGACTGGCAAAACTGGAAAGAATCAATTCACTATGACTCATTTAAATGGACCAAGTCTCAGATTTATTTCTCTTTCACTTTATTAAAACAAGCTCCACTCACAGACAAATGAAATTTTTAATCAGGAGTGAAATTTCTCCAGCCAACTCTTCTGGTCTCTTATTAATTAAATGTGCAGGCTGTCCTTTAAAAAGAAGAAAGACATGCATAGACATGATGGGACTGGGCCACATGAGAACTCTTTTCCACTGTGTTCCTCTACAGTCCCCACAGTGAGCAAGAATCCAAGTTTCACAAAGCCCTGAAACACATCTCTATCCCAAACTCCGGGATTCTGTGTGGTTTTGTAAATAGATCCCTTTCTAGGAACATTGGAAAGGAAAAAGAAGAAGCTATGTCCTCCTCCCAGTCTGTGAAAATTAACAATTTTAATCTACCAAATCACCCAATTCCATTGAAGTAAGTCCCAAATTGAGCGAGGCAGCACCAGTTCCTACAATAGTCTTGGGTTTATTACAGCATGGTCATAGAGGATTCTTTTATTCATTAATTAATTTAACAAATGCTGAGAGAGCCTACTATATCACAGGCACTGTGCTAAGTACTTGGTAACATGTTGGTGAGTAAAACAGATATGATACTATTCTGAGGCTCAGGGTGACTCTTACTCTGGTCCTCATTTTCCTTAAGAACTGTTTTCTCTCCCTAGGGTGCTTCCTTGGCTCCATATTGTTAAGTGGAAGATAGTGTTGATTGAGCTTCCCCAAAGCCATTTCCCATCCTCTTCTACTGTGATGCCTCCAAATACAGAGGCGACATAATCAAATATGTACTTCTTCAGCTTCCTTTTATTCCCTGGCCCAGATGTAAGCAGAGATCTGCTGGAGAGAATTCTAGAAACACATGCTTACTTGATAAAAATGGACATATGCAACTGGTAAACACTTCTAAGTTTTTCCTTCTTCTTGCTTTGAAAGCAGAAATAATGGCTGGAACTTTAGCACTTACCTTGTGAATGTGAGGAAATATCAAAAGGATCACAAAGATGCTGGCCCTGACATGTTGAGCCACTAAAACACCAGCAACCTGTACCAGAGCACTTATTACATGAGAATTAAATTTATATTGTTTAAGCCAGTGTAGTTGGATTTTTTTTTTTGGTAACTTGCAGTCAAATGCAATTCTTCCTGATATTGTCACTGCCACTATCACAGCCAAAACTGCCTCTGATTCTAGGATTTTAGTGAATCTTTCTATTTCTATGCTGTTCAAGACAAGGGCAAAAAACTGACCCCTAAGTGTTACTCATTCCTGAGGAAGTCTACCAGCACATCAGGACTCTCCTGGTTGTTTGGTGCCCATCCACTTTTATTTTGGTTTTTCACCTGAGGATACTTATCCAAATCATCTATTGGGACTGGGTATGAGGAGTGAGGCCTGCAACATGTGTAGGTACTCAATCTCCAGGCCAGAGGAGTGACATAGATGTCAAATCACTCAAATAAGATAATGGCACCTTATCTCTTAAATATTCTCCTAGTAGGAAGGCATCCACAAATGCTCTCCAGTAATATGGATACTAATTTCAAACACTGGAGGTATATACGCAAATGATTTCAGATCACTGAGATCGTTCATTCCAGAGAATTTAAGTCATATTTTATTCTAAAGAATCATATTTAAATATTTCAAACTTCACACTCATTATCTCTTTCTTTCCTCCTGTCACTAAATAAAGTGTTTCCTTGTCATAAGAAAATCTCCTGATCTGTGCTGTGAATCCCATCTCTTCCCATTTTCTCAGGAACCTCCTCCTCTGGATTACATTCATTGTCTATTATATAACTTCAAACTCTTTTTTTACAAGACCTTTATTATTATTATTATTATCATTTAAACATACTATTGTCTCTCCTATCTTAAAAAAAATCTAAATTTTACTAGACTACAAATCTCCAACTAAAATCTTATCTATTCTCTCAGCTATACACAGCTTCAGTTTACTTCCTCTTGCTATTAAGTTCTCAATCCAGTCCAATCTGGCTTCTATTTTTACCACCTAAATTCTAGCATTCCATTCACCAATGGCCTGCATGTTGCCAAGTCAATGAAACTGTTCATATCTATCCTATTTGAACTCTCAGCTTCATTTGTACACAGGTTGCCAGACCTTCCTCTAGTAAGTCCCTTCTATCATTTTCCATCTTTCCCTGTCCATATACTATGCTTGTTTTTCTTCTGACTCATTGTCAGGCCATTCTGCTTACTTCTCCTCTATTCAACCCTTATGTGTAGACCATCCTTAGGACTCAGTCTTGGGCCCTCTTCCATTCTGCCCCAAAGTTATCTCATCTACTGCCATATCTTCAAACACCACATATAGGCAATTGTTTTAAAATCATATCTCCAACCCAGACTGCTCTTCTGAGTTACAGAGTCATAGACCCAAATGTTTATAATATCTCCATTTGGGACACTTGAATATGTTACAAGACTCTCAAACACAACCTGCCCCCAAATAGACTTATCTCTAATGTTCTTGCCTCCAAACTGCATACCCTATCA
The DNA here is from genome assembly GCA_004027375.1 of Macroglossus sobrinus. NCBI lineage: Eukaryota > Metazoa > Chordata > Mammalia > Chiroptera > Pteropodidae > Macroglossus > Macroglossus sobrinus. The sequence goes on along the minus strand of PVKZ01000796.1, from coordinate 356,168 downwards.
TGATAAATGGTATCAACATCCTCCCAGGTGCTCCAGCCAGAAACCAATCACAAATCCAGTAAACACCGCCTCCTAAATTTATCTGCTTTCCAATTTAGGTCACCATCATCTCTCACCTGGACTACTCAAATTACCCTCTAACCCATTTTTCCTTGCTCTAGCCCCATTTTTCACATAGCAGTAAGAGCAATCACTTTAAATATAAATCTGATCAAATCATTTTTTTACTAAAACCATTGTATGGCTTCCCAGTACTAAGTGTTAAATCCAAAATCCTTCTTTGTATTTCCTGAACAAACAAGCACTTATTTTTGCTTCTAGACATTATATATGCCAGGAATGCTGGTTTTTTTCCAGACCGTGCACAGCTAACTCTTACTCATCTTCCAGGTATGAGCTTAATTACTATTTTCTTAAGAAACTCCTTATTAATTTAGAAATAGATTCCCTATTTACTTTTATACCACCTTGAGATTTTCAATTTTAGATCTTTTCACCATAGTAATTAAATCTTATTTGTGTGATTATCTAGTAGAAAAACCCTACCTAGATAATGTAAACTCCATGAGGGTAAAGACTGGGTATAATGTGTTCACTAATGTATTCTCAATGGCAAGCAGAGGGGAAAGGTATGTATGTAATACATTTGTTGGATTCAAAAACTGAACTTCATATATTTCTGCCTTTAAGACCTATATTGACTTATTGTTGTGTTCACAGACTTATATGACTTTAATTATGACTAAATATTTGTTTTAATTATAAGTATTTAATTATGATAATTATTTAATTGTGATAAATTTATACTTCCAAAGTATTTAATATAAAAAAGTAATATATTTCAACAAACTAAAAAAGGTCTTGATTTTTCTAGAAAGCTAATTTTAGGGACAGAATTTCATTGTTCTTAAAGACTACTATCCAAGCAATTGTCATGTATTTTTTAAAAAAAGAAAAAAGTCAAAAATTGACTAATTCAGTAAAATCGGTATATTGCCCATCAAGGTTCAAAATATATTAGAATAATATCTCTCACTTTTTTGAGACATTTTCTAAGTTGAATGAAATTTTAATTCCCAATCTAGAGCTGTGAGATTAAGTAAGAAAAGGAGTTAAAGAGTGATACTCCCAAAATTTCCTCTAGTAAAATTCTAATATAAAGCCTTAAAGGCCAGCCTGTGTCCCTGAGGTCCATGAAAAATAGAAGGGGGAACAGAATGATTAACATGGAAAGAGAGAATACGGGGAATGCCCTTGCCAAAAAGGAAAAATACTGATGAGGATTTGAATTCTGAGAAAGTCCAAATTCTCAAGGGTTCTGATCTATTGACATAAGAATATTGGGTAGGCAACAGTGAGAGGAAGAAATAATTAGAGCATATTTTTCAATCTTGGCACTTTTGACATTTTATTCTGGGTAACTCTTTGTTGCAGGGGGACTGTCCTATGCATTGTACAATATTCAGCAGCATCCCTGATCTCTACAATCCCTGGAACCCATTGTGCTCCCCCAACCAAAAATAGTTACACTCAAAAATGTCTTTAGACATTGACAAATTTTCCCTGGGAGAAAAAAATTTCCAGTGAATTAGAAAGAGTCAAACTGATTTGCCAATTAGTAAAAGCACCAAAACGCACAGTTTTTCTATCATTCCCTGGTTTATCGACTCATACATTCACTCAATCATTAGACAAGACATAGTACTAGACACTGCATTCCAAAGATGAATATAGCACAGTGTCTCATAAGAGCTGAAAATCCACTAAAAGACAAAGGCTGTTGTTTTAGAATTATCATGGATTTGCAATTATGTGAGGTATTCAGTTACGTAGGTTTCAATGTAAAGAAAATTACCCAAGGAAGGTCCTAATCTTGCTTGAAATGTACAGTACACATGGTTATGGTAAACACAGAGAATTAGCACTCAACATCCAATTTAGCTTCCTAGAGCTCCCTCCTGACTTGCACCAGTGGTGAGCAAAAACTACTTTTCCCAGAATTCCTTGCTGCCAAGCTTTCTGGTGTAGATTTATTTGCTCAGTCCTTAAGTCCTTTGCATTAGCTTGAATCCAATAAATGAGGAAGGACTCACCTTCCTGCCGCTTGCTGTTCAGAGATTCTGGGTTTTCCCTGAATGTGTTTTAGTATCAGTCTCAAGCTCTGTGGAGGTTTAGAGGTAGGTGCAGTAAGGATAGAGTTGACTTCCTGACTCTCCTAAATGACAACTATAGCACGGTGTTCTTGAACTTAACAGGTCAGCAGTGAGCTTCTAATTCCACTTTCTGACTCAGAGAAGCAGCAGCATTCCTGGTAGGCCAGGTAGCAATATTATTTTGGAACTTATTCTGAAAGAGTCAGTCGTAAGCCTTTAGCATTCTGATGAATATGTATAGGACCGATTCCTTGAATTATAGCTCACCCCACTTAAAATATCTAGAATGAGTTCTGTTTCTTTGCAAATTGAAGCCTGCAACTCTATACAACAAACTGTACTAGCTACCAAATCTATCACATACTCTGATCACATACCCCCAGTACAAAAATAGATAATAGATTCCTAAATTAAGCACCAGATGAAGAATCTGGCTTCCATTTAGGGGCTGCAAGAAAAATGTTTTCTTCCTTTGTTTATGTGTTCTTGGATTGATACAAGTAAAAATGTAAGTTTGTACCATAAGTACAGTGCCACAGATAAACACAGGGTGCAATATGGAGATGGTACATAGTCAGGAAGATTTTTCTAGAAAAGTGATATCTGAATTGAGTATTAAAGTATGACTATGAGTGTACCAGAAAAAGGATGGGGAAAAGGACAGAGTAGAACAAGCAGAGGATGTGCATTTGGTATAAAAAGTCGAGAAAGCACAATATATTTACAGAGCTAGAAATTGTTCAAGGTTGTTGGATTGTACAATGAAAGGTAGGAGTGTTAAAAGATCAGCTGGAAAACAGAGACAAGATCATGAAGTGGGGGCAATATGACTTCAATGTTTTCTTGAGTCTAAGAGGCCACTGACAATGAGACATACTATCTACTTTATAAGAGCTTTTTAAGGGAAAAAATGGAAACACTACACTAAATGTATTCATTTCTTTTAAAACTAAACTCTTTTTGATACCTAAATCACAATTTGCATCTAAACCTTCTTGACAATGTTTGTCTATGAAAATCTAGGGGGTCTAGAGATCCTTTTAAACCACTTTTGGTCATTTGGAAGTTGGTTATATTAAGCTTTTCACTGGTGCCTGTGGTCTTGATTTTTTAAAAGACTGACAGTAAATTTCGAGACATATCAAATTATATTAGGATTTCCTCTTCTGCATTTCCTATTTGATTAAACTCAGAGTTTTGTTTTTTCATTATTAAATTACATATTACTATAGATCAAGTAACTTCTCCTAAAAGTTAGCTGAAATCTTCTGACAGGTCAATATTCCATAATGAAATAATGGTCCCTGTTAAAATGAATTAATCTCACCAACTTTTCCTATTGAAAAGCCATCATCCAAGAGATCTGGCAAGTTCAACACCTTTTAATTCCATCACCCACTATATATGACAATCTTTTATGTACAGAACTTATTTTCATTTCAGTGCTGCATCATAAAGACATTATTTTGCAGACATTATAAGCAAATAATTGGGGCTCCAAATTTAAGCTTAAATTCAACCACTGTTATCAGCACAAGAAAAGCTCAACTGAGAGACAACAGAATGAAGAAATATCATGATACATCACTTAGTTCACACATATTCAAGAAATGACAACAGTCACAATTCTGCAACTCTCTCTTCTGTCTAGAAGCTTGTAAAATATTTTAACTGCAACAGTTTTCCTGTCTTCAGAAGTGGTAAAAGTAAGGAGAAAAACATATTTCAAGAAAATTGGGGCCTGAAAAATAGTCCAAGGCATACAACAGAAAAACTTCTTTTTCCTGTGGACCAGGGGATATGGGGTGTGGCAAGGCTGAGAAAGAAAGTTGATTTTAGATGAGAAGTAAGAGTGAAAAAAGAGGAAGAAATGCTTTTATTGGAAAGAAGGAAGGAAGGAAGGAAGGAAGGAAGGAAGGAAGGAAGGAAGGAAGGAAGGAAAGAAGGAAGGAAGGAAGGAAGGAAGGAAGGAAGGAAGGGAAAGAGGGAAGGAGGGAGGGAGGGAGAAAGGGAGAGAGAAAAGGAGAAAGAAAAAAAAAGAAAAAAGGAAAAAATACAAGAAGGCAGATGACTCACTACCATATGGAGAGACATTCAAATAAGTAAATAATCTGTGGTTTCTTTAATCTCTAAAATATGCCAAATCTTCCTTTCAACCTTTCAAACTACCATCATGCTAACTAGTGGCAGCAATTTATACTCGTTGATTTTTCTGACTTATACTATCTACATTTGCTTTAAATGTTTAATCTACCAGACTTTCATTTTACTATCCAACTGCTTTAAAAATCTCCTTTAGATGACTCAGTTTTATATCTTTCAGATTTCTACTATTCCCCCTTCTCATCCCTAAAATGATATCTAGAATATAGAATATGAGAAGTATGTGGCTCATTTAATCTACAGATAACTGGGGCAGAAAGGTCCTCTGATCTTTGCTCTACCCTCTGCCTCTAAAACAAATCCTTTATCCACCACTTAACCATGTGACCTTCTGGTATTTGTGGCTTATGTTAGAACACTGATGTTATTCACATGCTGGTCTGTACTGTGGTAAAGATCCAATATCCCTCCCTGGATGATTCAGTCCCATCTTTACCCTCTCTATTGCTACAATCACACACATACACCTTGCTCTGTCCACACTTAGCCCTTGTCTCAAGCACCCCATCCCCTGCTCCACAATGATACCTCTCCCATACACTTGCAAACTCTCCAGCCAGCCTCACAAGGAATTCTGAGTTCCCCTTCAAGGATATGAGAAAATATCTAAATCTGAGTTATAACTGGAATTTCTTCATCTCCCTCCAAACTTTGCTGAGCTTTTGAGTGTATTTTGATGCAATCACTCACAACTTGGTATGGGACAGTCTGTAAGGCATCTCCTCCCTGAGTTCCACATGTGAAGAAAGGCCCTGAGGTACTTGATATTTCCTCAACTTCCTAATACACCAGAACTATATCGTCCAAGCCAACACCTAGAGAGGGATGATGGTAATTCACCACCTGCCAGTCTTACTCTCCATCTCCATCCTCCCTTTTCATAATCTCTTGAACCCAGTAAAAGCTTTTTCTTTTCAATTACAGTTGACAATCAATATAATTATATATTAGTTTCAGGAATAGGGAATAATGGTTAGTCATTTATATAATTTACAAAGTGATCTCTCAATAAGTCTAGTACCCGCTATAAATAGTTATTACAATATTATTGACTATATTCCCTATGCTGTACTTTACATCCCAGTGACTATTTTGTAACTGCCAATTTGTACTTCTTAACCCCTTTACCCAGCCCCCTTAACCTCCTTCCATCTGGCAATAATCAGTTTGTTTTCTGTGTCTGTGAGTCTGTTCTGTTCTGTTTGTTCGTTTTGTTCTTTAGATTCCACATGTAAGTGAAATTATATGGTATTTTTCTTTCTCTTTCTGACTTATTTCACTTAGCATAATACTCTCTAGGTCCATCCATGCTGTTGTAAATGGCAAGATTTCATTCTTTTTATGACCAAGTAATATTTCATTGTATATATTACCACATCTTCTTTATCCAATAGTCTATCGATGGGCATTTAGGTTGCTTCCATGTCTCAGCTATTGTAAATAATGCTGCAGTGAACATAAGAATTCATTTATCTTTTCAAATTAGTGTTTGGAATTCTTCAGATAAATACCCATAAGTGGAATATCTGAGTCATAAGGTAGTTATATTTTTAATTTCTGAGGAACCTCCACACTGTTTTCCACTGTACCAATTTACAATCCCACGAACAATGTATGAGGGTTCCCTTTTTTCCACATCCTCATCAACATTTGTTTGTTGATTTATTGATGATAGCCATTCTGACAGGTGTGAGGTGATTTCTCATTGTGGTTTTAATTTGCCCAGTAAAAACTTTTTAAGCCCTCTGAATCATATCTTTGTAGTAGTTAGGAGAACACTAGTTACTATACAAATATGTCTTGTAATATTTAAGACAACATAACAAAAAGTTTATATCTCACTCACACTATCATAGTTCCATTCATGTGATCCTGTCAGACCCCTTTCTATGTGGTCATACAGTGACAAAGTTTCTTTCATCATGCATTTTTTATCTTAGTCCTTAGATCCTATTTATAAAGTTGCTATGAAACATATAAGGTTGTGGAAATGACACAAATCACTTTCACTTGTATAGCATTGGCCAGAACTCAGCAACACAGCTACACCTGAATGCCAGGGAAGCTGAGAACTATAATCCAGATACATGTCTAGTAAAAATAGTAAACTCTGGGAGAATGAGAATAAGCTTTATAATATAGGTCACAGGAAAAGGAAAAATTTTTTACACAATAGGAGAGACACTAAATTCTGAGTTCTCCAGGCTCAGTTTTTTATTTACTGAAGGAATTTTTATAATCCTTTTATACAATGGCTGATCTTCTAATATACTATCTTGCTTAAAGTATTATTTTGAATTTTAAAAGCTGATGGTAACTCTCTTTTCTTTGTAGTTCTGATGTAATGCATGTAATCCTGCACATTAAACAGCCCTTAACCAATGGATATTTCCAAGTACACCAAATGGCAAAAGATTAAAGAATATTAATACTTTGAAAATAGTCTTTTTTACATAAAATTATTGTAGTACTAAATGCTGTTTTTGAAACTTCCAAAGATGCCCAAAGAAACTGAAAAACTGAACTTATGCCTGAAGGAGGCCAGCAATCTGCTCTCATGTACCACATAATAAACTGACGTCCAGAGGATGAAATCCCTAGCCCCTAGGCCAGCTCAGTACTAATAAACCTATCCACCTGTCTTTCAACCTTTGGCCTCAGCAAGACCACTCTAGCCTTTAACCTCAGAGTGGTCCTTGCAGGAATTGTTAAGCCTCAGATTTTATCCCAAAGCCTATGTGAAGAGTAGCATAAATAGATTTGCATTTTTGAGAATAATGGAGAATATAGGCAGAGTTCTGTATAGAGTTTATGGTACTGGTCCATACAAGGAAATTCTACAAATACAGGATATGAATTAGAAGGTCAAATGGATATGAGGACAGGGGAGACCACAAGGAGGATTGCCAGATTTCTAATCTGAAAGAGTAGGAGAATGGTGACATTCTTTAAGATACAGGAGGCAATTTGGGAGTGGGGAAGATAGTAAGCTCACTCATAGATTTTCTGACTGAAATTGTGTTACTTCGAAAAGAGATGTCCATTGGGCACCTTGATATGTGGACCTGGAACTCAGGAAGGGGTCTAGTCTAGTGGACTAGATTTGAGAATCTTTACAATATTATGGCAGTTAATGTCATGAGAGTAAATGAGCTCATCTCCTCAAAATTGAGTAAAATCAAAAGAGAAGAGGAATGAAAGGGGACATAAGGAACACCAACATTTAAATAATCTGCAGAGAAAAAGGAGCAAACAAAGGTAGAAAGAAACATCCAGAGAAGTAAGACAGTAGAGGGGGAAAAAAGAAAAATCAAATGACATTCATTCAAGTAAGATAACTACTTCAATTAAAAAAGAAAAATACAAATAAAACTATGGGCTTTATATTGTGTAACTGCTTATGAAATGTTGGGCTCTTTGAGATATTTCCATTCAGAGTTTCTATTCCACCAACTTGATCTATGTTTTCAAAGATCAAATTTTCTCCTATAAATGGTGAAAACTAGGGGAAAGAGGGAAATTTATTTATACCATGTAGTTGCACAAAGGTTGGATTTGACTAAAGGCTTGCTCAAGGATGGGTGATAACACTCCTGGATAGTCAGCCAGCAAGGGAAATCCTCATTAGGCTCCAATGGAAAAGGCAACTAGCAAACCCCTACTATGGAGACACAGGCTCTACTCTCAGGAAGCCCTTGGACATCTGACAACTTCTCACAGTGATCCTGCTCTAAGACAGCATTCACATCTGGCTGGATTAGCTATTTCAGACACAACCATCTTTTTCTCATCCTAATATCCTCCCTTCTATTTCTTCAGTCTCTCTCCATCTTCAATACATGTTTGAGGGTGTTTTCTTTTGTGGAGTCATGGGAGGGAAGTCTTGTTTTCATTGTGATGGTTCCCCAAGGTATCATAGGGTCTTTTAAACCAAAACAGGAAGACACTTTTGGTTTCTCTTTCTCACCTTGTCACATTCTTCCAATGTGTTAATGAGCTCAAAGAACCTAACTGTTTGAATTAGGGGAAAAGGGGGTGTCAAAGGAAAAGTAAAATATTCTATCAGTGGTAAAACATTTACTGTACAGAATATTAGGCTGACAAGCATGCGCGTGTGCGCGCGCGCGCGCACACACACACACACACACACACACACACACACACACACAGAAAAATAAGCTGGTGCTATAGTCTGAATGTTTGTGTCTCCCCAAAATTCAAATGCCCGAATCCTAATGTAAATGGTGTTAGAAGGCGGGGCCTTTGGGAGGTGCTTAGGACATGTAGATGGAGTTCTCATGAATAGGATTCATGCTCTCATAAAAAAGGTCCCACAGAGCTTCCTAGCCCTTTCTACCACATGAGGATACAATGACAAGTCTGAGACAATAGAGGGTTCTCACCCAACCATGTGGCACCCTGTTCTTGGACTAGCCTCCAGAATTATGAGCAATAAATTTCTGCTGTTTTGTCATAGCATCCTGAACAGACTAAGACAGCTGGATAGTATTTAAAAAGTGACTTTGGACATAGTGTACTAAGACTACTATTTGTCTAAAAAGATAAAATAGCAATGGCCAATAAACGGAGATGCAAAACAGGCTCTTCTCTTCCCTCTGAAGGAGCAGTCAAGAAAAACAGACAGGGACAATGAATATTACATTCATGTTGAGGTCGATTTTTCCAGGGTCTAAATCCCTCTTTACCCCTCAGATAAATTTGCTACTTTGGGTTGGACATTGACTTTTTCTGAGTTTCATACCGTTTAGAATACAAAAGATTTGTAAAATCAAGAATCAGGTCACAGATGTAAATATTTTGTCAGTAAGTATTGCCAATTTCATATTATTAGTTTCAACAAATGCAGCTGTTGGTTAATCCATTGCACCTTCTTCCCAATCTCAGGATCGGATAGAATCATCAGACAAGCCACAGACCCAGAATTTTAAAAAGTGAACATAGTACTTAACACCAATATCTCTGGCTCTGACCTCATTCCTCACCATACCCCAAAGTGTTAGACTTATTATGAGGAGAGATTGGAAAGTGATGCAATTTCTTACATAGCACTATCCGTATATATTTCAAATATTGCCTTCCGACTTTAATCATACGGTTTTGGCCAATGTTCTTTTATGCATAGCACTCCTTTATATTTCAAGAAAAAAATTATAAATAATACTTTTTACCACAGTGAAAATATTCAAAAATCTAGAAATGGGAGTGACACAAACTTGCTAATATCATTTCTTAATCAGAAGCAACTTTGATGTAATGGTTAAGAATATTCACTCTGGGTCCAGGTTGTCTGTGCTGAAATCACAAGTTCACTAGATATGTGACCTTGGGCATATCCTCTCTGTGCCTTGATCTCCTCATTTGAAAAATTCAAAAATAATCCCTGCCTCATTCTACTTTTAAAATACTAACGCTCTTAGAACACTGCCTGCCACATATTAAGCACTCTATAAATGTTATCTATTGACTATTGCTTTACACTTTTCAATTACAAGCACATTTTCAGCTTGTTACCTTAACTTTTTACCTTACCATTTTCTTTAATCCCCATCATTATGCCAAAGATAATAGTTATTAAAAATGATAATGCAAATGATAAGAATGAAATCACAAGAGGTCAAGAGAGAACTCAGATTTTTAGTCCAGAGTGTCTTAGACACCCTGAAAGACTATTATTGAAGAATGTGACCTTGACCTTGACAAATTACCCGAGGAAAATAAATTCAATGTTTGTAAAGAAAAGCACCAGCTCTTAATAACCAATTTGACTCACATTGTAATCAGTTCAAACATTATTGTGTAACAGTTGTCCCAAAAACATTAATTTCAGTGACTACAGTAAGATATAATTTGTTATAAGATGTATTATGTTAATATATTTTCATACTAAGATAGGACATTTAACCAATTAATAAAACCAATTCAATAAGAAATTCATTACAATAACAATAAAAGAATTAGTCTTAGCCTGGTATCATTAAATCTTTTTTTTTTTTTTAAGTTTTTAACAGTGTCAGCTGGGAGCAAAAATGGACTTTACAATTTAGTCAAGGTTAGAGATTATGGTCAGGGTACTGCTTTAATGGAATTTTTTATTATAAATGAGAAAGAATATAGGATTTTTAACACAGAGGAATAACTACTCTGACACTTAGGCCCAAAAGGCTAAAGAGAAATATCCTTAATATTAACCCAACATGGTGACCTCATTATGCCTTAGTTACTGTAATCCTTAGCCATTAGCTGAGATATAGATTTGTGTATTTGAGGGTATTGTTCTCTCTGTGAAAGAAATGCCTTTAGAAACATTTCAAATAATTTATTATAAAGGCTATCTGGTAAGGCTGTGGGGTAGTGGTGAGAATGTGGAGGTAGGGAGAATGCTATTTTTGAAGACTCTGAAATGACTTTTTTTTATACTGACTATGGTATAAAATAATTTCATTTGAACTTGGAATTTCTAGAAAGACTTCTTGAAGAAACAGTACTAACTTCCCTCTTGAAGAATTCTGTATTCAAATAAAAAGATAAAGGAAGCTGTTGGGTGAGGTCAAGGTACTATGATAAGCAGCAATATAGCTGTTTATGTATGTGTCTGTCTGTCTATCTATATGTATGTATATGTGTAAGTATGTGTATGTGTGTGTATGTATGTGTATAAATATATGTGTGTCTGTGTGGGTGTATGCACACGTATGTACATGCTGTTGGAAGCCAAGCAGATCTACCCTTCATGACTCAGGCACACATTTTTTCAGCTGCAAGGGAGATTAGTTGAAGACTGCTCACAGCTCAGGTCTCTCTAGCAATTGCCATCAGGGAAAGGGAGATGAATCAGTCAAGTTTATACCTGTGGGGCAGTCCACATTTAGTGACTAATCGATGTGGGTATAAAAGGGCTAGGTCTCTTTGCATCAATCCGAAACAACTCTAAAGAACCATCCCAGCTCCAGAGTGCCCTATGATATTATCTGAAGCCTTTGGCGCATCTACATTGCTTCCCTCACTCCCTCACAGCAGTTGTTCTGTAGAGAATGCCCCAGTAAATTTCCTGAACACAAATCTTCATCTCAGAGTCTGTTTTTCAGGGAACCCATACTAAAACATTAAACATTTATTATTTAACATTACTTTTAGCAAAGGGTTGGTTTACTGATTTATAGATGTTGAAGGGAGATAAAGGTGGCATGAATTTCTGACTTTAGCCAGAGTATCTGTTGATATAGAACAAATAAGGAACTAAGATGGTGGTTTATTACTTTGCCAGCCTGACAACTTGCATGTTTTATTTCAATAAAAATTCCCAGACAATTTTCTAAATCTTTTTTTTTAAAGGGGTGGGTGGGTGACATTCAGTCCAGTTGTACCCAACACTTCTTTCAGATACAGTAGTGTTGGTTTTGCATGATTCTTTAACATTAGGTTTTAAAACAAGACAAGGCAGATAACGTTGCAAGGAAGGACTGTGGAGATGATAAAATAGTGTATCTTTTCAATACAGTAATAAACAATATGTTGAACTTTTGATAAGCAGTGGGTGACAGAGATGTCCAGGAAGATGTAATCAGGGCATGTCAACCATTGTGTCTCCCTTAAAAGAAGGCATGACTTAGAGACCCAAGCAGGTTGCAGTTGACATCAACGACATCTAGAAGCAGCATAGTCATGCAACTGAGGTTCAGAGCTAAGGTTCCAGTATGGTACATGTGGGAAGGGTCTGTGCTCATGTTTGGTGGGAGATTAAGTATCTAAAAAGAAGCCACCATTTGACTCTCATATTCCTCAATATTTTAATTTCCCACTACTTCATCAATGTATTTTCATCATAGTAATAAGCACCTTTAAAAAAATATATTGACACTTTCTAATTTTTACAGAATATTCTTATGGGAAGAAACCTGCTTCCATTGCTGCAAATCCAGCTTCTCCAAGGCTAGTACCTGAGCATAGTTTGGCAGCCTGGACTCCAACAAGGCAGAGCCTGGTTGCTGAAACTTAGGCATAAATATAAATAGCAAGATTGAATAAACTCTTGGTCAAGTTCTTTTGTATAAGAAAAGGATTGATTGGTTGATTTCAGAGACTTGGGTGGGGCTGAATCCACAGCTGAGGACAAGAAAATCTCAGCTACTGAGAGAGGAAGCATGTGAGGAGGGCAAGCAAGGCAAATTACTGTAATAGGACAGAGGCCAAGATCTAGGCTAGTCAAGCAATTGACAAGTATTATGGGAAGAGTGGTTATTTGAAGAAAAAGAAGAAAAGGGCCTACAGAGAAGGCATATCCTCCTTGTACAATGTGAGCCCCGAAGGCTTTCCCTAACGGGTCAGAGTATATTCTCTACATTTATTCTCCAGTTTGAGAATTAAGCTCATTAGTATTTTTTTCTGATAAAACTCTAAATTCTATTCAACCTAATAAACATTGGTCTAACTACATCTAAAGGGATTAACTCAAAATATAATGATGGTAACTTATATGACTCTTATATTTGATAAAACTTGATCATACGTGATCTCCCTTGAAGAATGTCATGTACCATTATCATGATTTTATAGATGTAATAATTGAAACTTAAGTAATATTTTGAGAGACATCTTACCAGGAGGTATCAGATTCAGGACAGAAGCTGGGGTGGATATCTGGACAACTAAATTAATTCTCACCATATCATCCCATAGAACCTGTCTACACCTATAACACATAGACAGAGTCAGATACTCTTTGAATACTCAACAAATGTTAATTAAAGGAACTTTCTGTGATTAGCATTGCTTGAGTATGACATGACATTTTCTGCCACCTAGTGGTTTTCTAAACCTAAGCATGTGAAATCACCTTTTGGGGCTCAGGTTCCAATTGTAAAATAAAGAGTTTAGAGTGGATATTAAAAAAATTTTTTTTTCAGGTATAAAACTTAACATGTTTCTTTTCAGTAAACAACGCATAAAACTTCACCATCTGATATCCTGTGGAGGAAGGGAGGGAAGGTGGGAGAGAAGTAGGGAAGGAGGAAGAGAGGAAGGTAAGGATGGTAGGAGTGGGGGAAGGAGAGAGGGAGTGTGTGGGGGGCGCAAAAAAGATTTTCCACATTGATTATATCCAAAGGGTTGAAACTGATGTTCATTAAGGTATATCTGATGGTTTCAAAACTTGCCTATATTTCTTAAATTCTTAATTTTTCTTTTTTTCTTTGAATCTTCTCATGTATATTTAGGGGTATACCTACTTAATTGATGATTTTCTAGTCCCAGACAAGTAACTTACATGACTCTACTAGTAATCAATCGTTCACTAATACTTATATAAATTGTGAGACAGATTTTAAGGAAACATTAAAATATATTTAGATTTGCATTTACAAGTCCAATTGTGTCATAAATGCAATTATTCTTCATAATTACAATTTGATATGTACATATGTAAATACTTGAAACATAAACACTTGGTCCATGAGGCTTTACACTTTCAGCCTTCTTTTGCATATACACACAGAGCTTTTGTGCAATATTTACGTGACCTTTGAGTCATCCCCACTTATTTTTTTGCCTAGGCTATTGAGTGGCTCTGACTGTCCTAAATTCTTTCTCTGGTATGTTACAAATACAGCCCACAAACTTTAGAAATATGCCTACTGCCCAAAAGATCCAGATGATGTTTTACAAAACCTATAAACGGAAATTAATAAGTTATCTCAGTTATGTGAAGTATCTAAAATTCCAAAAGTAATTCAGCTCTATATCCAGACTAGACCCTTCGTCTTCATTAAGAAGCATAAGTACACTGGGAGTCAATTTCCTAGATCTCCTTATTTGTGAGAGAGTATCCTGTCTGAGAATCATGAATCCTTAGCTTTGCAAGAGATTTCAGAATATTGTTGAAAATATAGCTTAAGCCACAGTAGGTTGTTTCAGTTTAATTGTTGCTCTTTGTCTCTTTTGATGAAAGTTTGTTCATTCTAAGAAAACACTTAAAAGAGTCAAGGATAAAAATAAGGTAAGGAGATGGTCCTAATGGCATTTTGGACTGAGTTCCTGTTTACCAAAGAATGAGGATTGCCTTTTTGTTTACTAATTACTGAGTATGTGAGGTTGCACCACTCAGATTGATTTTTATGTCATTGTATTTTCATATGCTTTATTAGTCTTGATGTATACACATTTGTTTTTAATCAGCTTTTTTCTTCTTTTGGCTTGCTCTTTTCCATCTATGATCTAGCATTATTTCATGTTATTTTCACAGATTCTTAGATCTGATATTTTTAATCCTGAAGTCTTGGATATTTATAAAGAAATTTTTACTAAAAATAATACGTTAGTCTATGATTGAAATTTTTCTTTTATGTTATATTTCTTCATTTACTCTGACAGCTTGCTCATGAATTACTGGCATTCTATTTTAATTTGTGCTCAATGTTGTTTCATAATTGAATTTTTATTTTGCTTTTATATAGCTATCTTTGTTTCTTCTATTGACCTTTTCCTATAGTTTCTATAATTAATAAACAATGTCTAAAATTTACAACAGAATAAAACTAAATGAAAGAAAGATCAGGACCATATATACTCTGCTGTGAAAAGTTAAATAACGATGTAGCCTTCTTTAGTAGAATCATTAAAGTATAAAGAAATTGTCAACACAAAGGATAAAAATAGTCCATTTATAAGTCCAAATGATAATTTTCCTAGGACTCACATTATAAGGTCATAAAATATTAGAATAAGTATTTTAATGTCTTTCTGAAAACTAAAATTAGTATATAATTTAATCACTCATTTATAGGCATTTGAACAAATCTAAAAGCTCCACAAATATAAGACAGAAATAGCTGGCTTTTATAGTGTCACAAAGATAGAATTATTTTCCTGCTTTACTTAGTCACTACTGAAGTGAATTTCTCTATTATATCATAAACTGGGCCAAGACACCATTATAGTACATATAAGAATGAGGTGCCATCTTAAATTAATTCTCCTACAAAGAATACTTCAGAAAGTTGTGGGAAATCCTTGAAGAATCTAAACATTTTATAACTATAAAACAACTGACTAGATATTTAATCCCTCAAGCAATATATAACTTATAATAGAAATTAGCCACAGGAGGACAGTTTTCTTACTAAAATATTTCAAAACACTTTTTGATTGAAGAAATCATGGTATTAGAAGTTACCACATTTAAAAAAAATTGATAATATATACAACTGCGATATTTATTTAGAAAAAAAATATGATTTCCATATTGTTCTGGAAAATGAACTGTGAGATGCTGCTGGGCAAATGAACTTCTTAAGAGTTTACATGAATCTAAAAGGCAAATAAATACCCCCCAACTGTTCTGGAAATATGGTTCTAAAAATATTTTTCTATATTTTCTATTTCCTGTCTGTAAGAAATAGACATTTCTTTTTGCTGTAGGAGTCCAGCAAACAGAACAAGACATGATTGAACAAGCCAAATTAAGCCTTTAATTAAGATCTCATGGAAATCTGAATACAGGGGGCTGTTGATGCAAAAAATTCCACATATCTTCCCATCTCTCCATTTGCATACTATGGATCTCACCTCATGTACTCTCGTTAGCTGGTAATTCTCCCAATGTATGTATACATATAAATCGACCCATCCCCCACCCTCCAGGAGATGATCCTCTTTCAGAACTCCAAGGTCTAATCCCTGATAAGTGAAGTAAATGGATCTAAATTTTACTTTCTAAAGTTATTTTGACATAACCATGGACTTGCAAGCTGCTATGGCCTATGCATAAAATAAACATATAATTTATCACCACACTAGGTCATTTGTGAAGGAGTAAAAGAGCTCACTATATTTATTGTATTAGTTAACTATTGCTGGTGCAACAAATTCCTACAAACTTAGTGACTGAAAAAAATAAATATTCTATTTATAGTTCCAGAGATCTCAAAATTGGTCTTACTGGGCTAAATTCAAGGCATTGCCAGGGCTAGATCTTTGAGGGTTGAATCTGTTCTCTTGCCCTTTTTATCTTCTAAAAGCTGTGTGCATTGCTTAAGACATGGCCCCTTCCTGCATCACTCCTCCCTCATGCTGTATCATTATGTCTACTGCTACTAATTCTGACACTGCTGCCTCCCTTACAGAAGTCCTCTTGTGATTACATTGGGCCCATCCAGATAATCCAAGATAATCTCTCCATCTCAAAATTGTTAACATAAGCACATCTTTCAAATCTCTTTTACCGTTTAAAGTAACAAACTCCAAGGTTCTGAGGATTAGGACATAGACAACTTTGAGGGACATTATTTGGCCTACCGCAGTTACCATAGCCAAAAGTATAAATTGATATTATCTCAAGAAAACTGAGACACTGGGCTACCCTTCCTAATGAGAATTTAGAGATAGAATAGACAGCATTAAACATCTATTGCCATCTTCCCTCTGTGTTCTTACGATTGCCATTACCAAGTCCTGATAGACTCTCCCTTTCCCCACCCACAATCCCATCTCTGCTGTTTAAAATAATTCTTATTGTTCAAGGCCTATTCTGAAAGCCACCTCTGCCATGAAAATTACCAAGCTCAGAGTAATCTCTCCCTTCCCTGCTCCTTTTTCAGCATGGATTTATGCCATCCCTACTGTACTTGTCACTATCTACCCAATTTAATATAAACATATTTGTAAATGCATCTTTTATCCCTTATTAGAAGTAAGTTCTTGATGGTAAGGACCATACTGCAGGCTAAAAGATAGCTGCAAGTGTTCAACAAGTGCAACAGAAACATGTCCTCGACCATATCCAGGCCTAGGTCTGTTTGTGCAGCCCCTTCAAGCCAAATTCCCATCAGCTAATTAGGCAACCAACAAAATATATGAGTCCTTTGCCACACAGACAAAGGAGGAGTGCTTTCTACACACTCAAGAGAAGAACATTTCACCAGAAACTCCCTTCAGACGTGGTTAAAGCCTATACTTTGATGGAACTGGGTCTACTGGCCAACATAAGTTTTACTAATAGGATACTGCCACCCATCTCTGCCTATCCTGGTTATTCATTGCTGAAACAAACATACTTCTGGTAGTGTTTATTTATAAATTAAGTGCTTTCAGATGGTCACCAACAATTAAAACTCATTAGACCTGGGGTTTTTTAATCTGTTTTTGATTTTTAATGTCAGAAGATGATAACATTGAGATCTTTCTTATCAAGGGTAAAGATACAAGCTGCTAGAATTCCGCTTAGTTATTTCTCTTGAAATGATATGTGATAGTAGAGGCAATAAGTGGAATCTACAAGAAGTTATGTTTATTTGGTAGACCCCAATCAAGGCAATTTATATACTGAAATAACCAAAAATAGCCCTTGGTACGTTTGCTTCACCAGATACCCTACAATACAGACTCCCAATACTTTTAGCCAGATTTAATGTATCAGAAACTGGGAAAGCAATAAACATTGCAGAATGACTTATTAGGAAAGGTCTTTGGAAGTCATTTAGACCACTTTTTTTTTTCTTTCCATTATTAGTCATTCCTAGGCTCATCCACAACCCAGAGAAAGAAAGGCTGAAAATAGCCACCAAACCAAGCCTATTGTGAAGCAGCTGTCTTTGGTGCATAAAGGGAAGCAGACAGTTGGACATCCAAGCGCAAAGAGTAAACAGAGGCTATATCGAAACAGCAATCATGCTAATCATCATATTGTTAGCAAATGTGTTTCACTTAGTATTTTCAAAGCACTGTATCATCATTAATTAATGAGTGATGATTACTATTGCAGTAACATATAAAACTGTGTGCGAGATTTGAAAAGAAAGAAGTCATTTCATAGAGTGTACTTAAAAAGGGAGGTTTCTTTTCTTCCTGTTCTTGTTTTTTAGTCTGTTTATTTGTTTCCCACTAAATAGGCTGTGCCATGTTCTGTATCACTTTTCTGTCTTAGCTTATATTGTTCATTCTACTAGGAGCATTATTATTCCCCCAGATAACTCCTGTCCATCTATTAGCTATCACTTAAACATAATTTTCTCCTAGAGATAATTCTCCAGCCCCGCTATTTTAGGGACTCCTGTAGTCTCCTGTCATACAGACTTTTGCTCTCTATTTAATTATCCTTTTAATTTTCTGAAACCCATGCTGGACTGTCAGTTCTGTAAAAGCAGAGACCTCCTATTTCTTATTCACCTAGCACAGTTCCCTAGCACAGTGATTGGCATGTGGTAGTCACCCAATAACTGTTTCTCAGATAAAAAAAAAAGAATCTCCCATGTGAGAGAACTAAAGAGAGGCTATTTTTGCTAATATGAGTTCTCATTTTATAAGAACCGGCTCAGCATTCTAGATGCTTTATGTCATTTAATGCTCACCATGTTCCTTTGAGGTAGGTACCTGCACAAAAGTGAAGTGACAGAGAGTAAATCATTTTGACCATGATCACACTGCCAGTATGTGGTGAAACTGAGGTTGAATAACAGATTTCCTGATTCCAAACCTCCATTTCTTTGATGAAGAAGATAACAGTTTGCCCCTGAAATCTAGGAAGTGGTCTGACACTCACTGCTAGGTCTCAGTGTCATCACAAACTGGACTGAATTCAGAATCCAGACCATGCTTTCCTCCTCTTCCACATAAACAATTTCACAGAACATCAACATCAAACAAGGCCACACTGAGGCCATGACAGAAAGAGATAAAACAAGGCCACTTCATTATTTTGTCTAAGCACAGACCAAAATATGGTCACTGAGAAAAACTCACAAAATACCAAACAGCCCTCTTTTCTGGATAATAAAAGTTTCTGGATAATAAAAGTTTCTGCTACTTCTTTGCCAATTACAGCTTTATCCTTTCCATCTCCACAGTTAAGATTTATCGAGCTATCCAATCAGAATGGCCCATACTTCTTGATAGCCTCCATCCAGACTGAATCTCTGCTTTCTTAGACCCTCCTCAAAATCACCTATTGAAACCCTAATCCTATGATATCCTTTTTAAACATCCTCTTACTAAAACGTGCCACTTTTCCCATGGTGCATGTTTCTCCCTTGCTTCAATGAGTAATAAACCCAACTTGTTCAACTATAGGTGTATTCCTGATGGTCTCTGGCTGGAGGGCATTGACAGTGAGTTATGCAAGACCATCCACTGAGCTGGAGAAAGAAAATGCTAGAATTTTCATTTAAAAATTTTTGTTTAAAAGAATAAGAAAAATAATCCTAATTAATATTTAACCTAATCAATATAAACCTAGCTCTCTTCTTTTATTCCTCCCTCTGTGAGATGGCCACATGGCAAATAAGGTTTACAATAATTTTGTAAATATACTCAACACCACTGAACTACACATTTAAAATGATTAAGACAGTATATGTGTACTATTTTTTAAAAACCACAATTTAAAAAAACAAACAAACAAATACTAGAGAGACTAGTATGAGCTTATCCAGAAGATTTGCATTGGCAGCCATAGTCTTTTTCCTCCTGGACACTGCAACCTACTGCTGTGACTTATGTTCAGGTAAGTGAATTTATAGATTATATTAACTTAAATAGAATACAACAATACTTTTAATGATATAAAAAATATTCAAGGAAATCTTTGTCCTAAACATAATAGTGGTTTTTAATCCTGAATACATGTGAGAATGACCTAAGATATTTTTGAAAAACTGCACCATCTGAGTTCTCCTGTTCCATATTACTTAAATAATAATCTCCAGTGCTGGACCGTAGAAACTATTTTGTTTGCTTGTTTCTGTTTTATTTGTTTTCTGATGCCCAAGTGATTTTCTAATATGTAGCCAAGGGTTGAGAGCCATTGAAAATTGAGGTTCTTTAGTTATCTCACTTGAGAGTTCTTAAACTTAAGGACATGTTACACATTGTTCTTTTACAACAGACAAGTGTTCCTAATTTATTGACCTCTTCTGTAATAAAAAAAAAAATGCTATGATTAGTACGTTACTTAGCAATTTTTTAAAAAAATACATAAATTTTATCTTTACTTTGGAGGGAAAAGTAATGAGAAAAATAATTACTCTTTTTCAAAAGAAACTTGTACTATAGAGAAGGCATTTTGAAAATGTGTAGTTGGAGATGTTCCTGTTATTTTGCTGCTAAAAAAGTGGTCATCATAGGTGTACAATCAAAAACTTGGAAACAAGTTTCTATGCTCTTTAGAAAGAGTTCCAGCTCTCAGCCTTAGTGCCATTTTCTTAGAAACCTCCTCGCCATGAGAGCCAAGTAGAGGAAGAAGCGAATGAGCAGGCTGAAGCGCAAAAGAAGAAAGATGAGGCAGAGGTCCAAGTAATCTTGCTAGCTTGTGCATCAGTGTAAGCCATAAAAGAAATAAGGAAAGCGAGAGGCCAGAGACACTGATACAAATTGTTGGACTGTATGCCTGCTGTCTACAACTTCTCAATGGATCTAGAACATCCATTGCCATCTGATTGCTGCGACAGCCTTTTGAGAGACCTGCCTTGCTCGTACAAAAACAACAGTTTCTTGTGGTCCTTTGCTCTGGACCTGTGACATTCTGGACTAGTTCTGTTCTCAGTTGTGGCTGAATGTAACGTGTACAACAAATAACCTCTTACGCTGTTTTAGCTAAAGAGAAAAATTTTTTTTAATTATAATAAAATAAAGAGTTCCAATAAATTTTGGGCCTAGTGTTAAAAATATAAAACTCTCATATGAAGTTGTAAGAAATGGTTGTCATGACGGAAGATGGTAATTTACTACACAAATTTCAACTAAAACTTTGTGAATTGAATTGAAAAATTAGTGCCTGAATTAAAATTTTTTAGCCAATGATACTTTTTAATTTTAATCTGCATCTTTGTGAGGTTTTTCCCCCAGGAAGACAGGATTAAAACAAAATACAGAACCAGAATTTTAAATTGCTTTTTAAGGGAATGCTAAAATATTTCTTTTTTAAAATGAAGAATATTTAATAGTGTTTTCATAAAACATGTCAACATATCACCAAAATTAAAATAAAATAAGTATATTTAAATGTTATTTAATATATTTCTTCAATCTTTTAATGTTCTTGATAACACATAATACATTAATTTATTTATGTAACTTACAAATATATAAATAAACATATATTGAATCTGCAATAAAAAATGTTGGTATTGGGGAGTGAATGGTCAAAAAAAGGTTAGAGAATACAGCATTGAACTACTGGTCTTCCTCTCCAAAAGTTTAGTATTCCGAAATTAGTATAATACTTTCACAATATTAGCAATTTTTCTCAGCAAGTGAGATTAAATGTTAATTATATTGCTTATGTCTCTAAGTGTGTTGGGAACAGAATTATATATATTATATATTAATTTATTTATAATTACATATAATATTTGTTATATAATAAAATTCAAAACTGGTGCTTGACAAAAATATGAGTTGTTTATCAATAGAGCTAATTGGTCTAAAATAGGATTGCTAATAAAAAAA
Source organism: Macroglossus sobrinus (assembly GCA_004027375.1). Taxonomy (NCBI): domain Eukaryota; kingdom Metazoa; phylum Chordata; class Mammalia; order Chiroptera; family Pteropodidae; genus Macroglossus; species Macroglossus sobrinus. The sequence goes on along the minus strand of PVKZ01000796.1, from coordinate 334,398 downwards.
CAGAAAGAGCAAAAGATCTCAAATTTAAAAGTCCAAGAATATTCAATGTAACCAATAACATTTGAAATATATTTTGTTATTTTTATCATAGGTAAAAGTAAAAAAAATCTTTCCTTTTCCCAAGGTTCCCAAACTGCTTCTCCTAGTTGACTCTGCCCTGCAAACTACTACTAAATTCTTTTCTTTGTCTTTTTGCTAATATACATAAACTTTTTAAGACAAGATATAAAAGATACAGTCTATACCATTTTGTAAAGTAACTGAGAAGTCTTTTAGGTGACTTTGCTTCTATATGTGAATAGAAGAATTTTGGAAAACAAAACTAAACAAAATGGCATCTTATAAGAGAAAGTGCAGTCTATCTACAGTGTGTCTCATAGGACAGTAACTATTGTCGGTGTGTATTTGAAAGTCTCATGGCACCTGCAAAACCAATGTAGCTATTTAAAATATACATCACTATTTCATTCATCTTTAATTACGATGCCTAAATTTCAATCTTGCAACTAGTTGAAACACTGGTTTCCTCTTAGCCTTTTAATACCACCAGCATTATTTATATCTTGTTACTGACCTTGGAAAATCCTAAAATGAATGCATCTTTGGCCACTGTATCTGCCAGATCATGTAAGTGGAAATTAGAGATATTAAAATTTTCACCTCCATGTGGTAAAAGCTCCATTTAAAAAACATTTTTGAATGTGCTTTATTAAGGTTAGGCTCAAAGTAGAAAATACCTGGGACTTTAAAAGTAATCTTAAAATAGTAGGACAACTGCATACGTAGCTGAAGAATAATTGGTGAGTTGAGCCAGAGATGTTGCAACAACAGTACCCCACGTATGGAGATTTGCAGGCAGAGGCCCCAGAGGCCTCTCTTGAAACCAAATCAGATGGGTCTCCAGTCTTCTCTACTTAATTTTTCCTCTGATTCTTACATTCACTTCCATTTTGGAATTCTTTTGAAAAACACATTCAGCTGCTTAAAAAAAAAAAAGTATGAACATGACTGGACAAAGCAATTTTATGATATTGTCTCATCCTGTTATCAGTGGATGATAAATGGGAGGGTAAAAAGAAGGCAAAGAAACTGTTTCTTGATTAGTACCCACACAAGGGAGAGACTGAGTAGGAGAACTGAGGAGCAACAAAGACTGGGCCACACAGTAGAATTCCAATTTCTGTCTTGTTCTTAGAGATGGAAAGAGGTTGAGAAGTTTAAGAAGGTAGAGTTCTGATCACAAAGAGAATACTAGATTAGAAAAGGAAGGAGAAGCAACTCTGGATTTTCTCATGTAAGTATAAGTGTAAATGAGATGTACACAGTTTTCCATTTTCCAAAGTGAACCAACAATTTTTACTTAGAATGTTTTTCACCTTAGCGTCTTATCTTAATTTTTCTATTTTATTAATATATTTTTAACTACAAAAATATTATAGTTTCATAACTGAAGAGATGGGGATAATTTTTTAAAAAATAATTATTATAGGAATATTAGCATATTTATGTTGATAATGTTTTTTAAATTCATTATAATTATAGCACACCATTGATAAGTTCTACTTTATACTCAACATTATTTGCAGAATAATGAAACTATTTAACTTAATTTTGTTGACAGATTCAAAATTAGCCTAAACACTGTTAAACATTAAAAGTCTGTTGAGAAACATTAAAAAATGCTTACTGTCAATTATAAACATGTAAAGAAATAAAAAGCTAGTAAAACCGGTATTTACTTAGTACATAATAACTTGAAACATTAAAAAGTAAAGAGCCTTATTTCTTTGTAAAAAAAACTTATCAAGATTAGTTTGAAGGGTGCTTTTCCTCTTTTCATTTCATTAACTTATAATATGCAGCAAACATTGTTTATCTGCTTAAGTGAAGTGTGATGCTCCTTTCAAGTTTGGATCAGCTTCCAACATTTTATTCTTTGCACTTTTAACACCATGATACAGTTCCAAAAGTTTCCTTAATGTGAAGTTTTTGCCAGTGCTACTTCTGGGACATATTCATCCTTTTATCAAAACCAAGTGTCTCATATATATCTCCAAATTCACTTTCATTATTTTCCTCTGCTGCACATTTAGACTTGAACATCAGCTGTATCAACATTCCCATGGTCAGCTCTTCTATAACTTCATTTACATTTGATTCAAATTTCACTTCCATTGTCACCACTTTTTGTTGTTTTTGTGCATGTTCATTATCTTGGCTAATTACCTCTTTTGACTATCCATTTTCATAAAAAAAGTCATCTGAGTTTATCATTGGGAGACAAGGAGGCTACACATGCTTTGCTGTCTGTGCATAAACTGAATAAAAGATGTAAAGTGACCAATCACTAACAGTCTTTGAAAACAGTGATGTGACAGATCACACTGATTATTATGTGACTCTCCTATTTAGGAAGTGATTTAAAGCCTGAGGAGAGGACAGTAAAGTTTGTACTTTATGCAATTAGTACATAACATATTAACTGAAATTTGAATCATGTTTTGGGGAGATGGATATAATGTAACTAAATCATGGTAACTGAAATGCCTTAGAGAGATTATGTCTTTTTTATCTTTTTTTTTTTAAAGATTCTAGTAGTGTGTACCACATTCAAGAAAAACACAGATGAGAAAGGTAAAGTCCCTGACTTTGAACGTTTAGAGTTTAATGGGCACCAATAAGATAATTATATACATTCTATAATCTGGTGAGTATAATGTTAAAAAATAATGTAAAAGTTCATAGGTGAGGGAAATTACCTTTGATCAAGAGATCAAAACAGAGATAATGAAGCTAATGGAATGGAAGGCAAATATTTTCAAGTTATTACAAATTGCTGCTTGGCTCGCCACCAAAAGGATAAAAAAAAACCTTTTTGTTTTTCTTATACTCCCAGTGTTAGTTGTCTTGCTGTTTTAAATTATATTGTGATGAATACTTTTGTAATTAGAATAACTTTGAAGTGGAATAACTAAAAAAAAAAATGGTATATAGTTTTAAGGATATTGGTAGATACTATTGGCCTGAAAGTGTTTGTCTTCAAAGCCATTAGCTTCTTGATCTCTGTTTTGATACCTCAACCAAGATAATTTCACTCACTTCTGAATTTTTATATCATTTTTGAACCTTATGTTCATCAGGTCATATTATTCTATGCATAAAAGTATGTAAACAATGTCTACAAAGTATTAGAATCTCATTTTTCTAGAGATCCAAAGTTAGGAAAGTAACATGTATTTGTTACTGAATTCCAAGATTAATACTTGTCACAGAGAACAAGAGTCTCTCAAAAAATTATTTTTTAAGCTTTCTGGGATGGTAATGCATGTGGAAAAACTAACCACACTAGTAAATTATTTAATAGCTCAAGAATATTCTGCAATTTGAAATCTGAAAAAAATATTTTGTAACACTTAAAAGAAAGAACATAAAAAAGAAATGTAATCAACTTGGGTTTATCCTGTCCCTTCTACCACCAGGCTAGGTTCCACATGCTAAAAATGAAGGTGTAGGGAGGAGTCAGGGTAAAGACAGGACAAGTATACATTTTGCTTATGGTTGAGTTTGTCTCTACATTAACATCTCATAATGCCTTCAAAGCCATCCCTAAATAGTGAGTGATTTTAAAACTGCCAACAAAATTGGCTTAATTTTTTTGTTGGGACAGGAATGAGGAAAGTTAAAACTGGTATAACTATACATAAAAGCATTTACAATTCTACTTAGGTATGTTTTGACACTGAATTGTTGAAAAGTCGAAAGAAGAAATATTTTCAAGAGAATTTTTAAAAATATCGTTAAGTGAATAAAAATCAGTTTCCATTTCTGATAATTTTCAGAGGACTACAATTCCCAGCATCCCATGGGACTTTGTAGTTTCAAATTCCTTTATCTTTATAAGAACTATAATCCAGATATTTTAAGTACCAGACAATACTAAAAAATCAGCCATTACATTTCAGTTTAATGTGGCTTTGACCAATCGAAATAAATAATAAATTAAATTCTAAACATCAATCAATACAGTTAATATATTCTGGTTATTTAAAATATCAAAATAAAATCACTTTTTAGATCAGTTTTGCTCAACTGTATTGACTTTTGCTGATTATGTGTAGTTATTTCTCTAAATGTTATTTAATTAATACATATAAATACATACACATTCTTCTCTTAGAATTTGCTGCTTAAAATGTATAAAATTAATTTTCTTTGATTAATATATTTGTTCCAAAATTGTTAGTGCTCTTACTTCTTTTGGTAATATGTTAATTACTGACAAAAATAAATTTGTATTTATATAGTCTTTATATTTACCAAACACTTGGAAAATTTTGTTTGTCTTTTGAGAAAAATAATAGCCACTTACCCATTAAAGATGGTAGCTGACAATCATAAAACACATCACTCTGCTTCTTGTCTCTTTGCATTTGCAACTTTGCACTAAATTCTAAATTTAGTAACATATTTCTTTTCTTTTCCTTCCCCTCTCTCTCCACTTCAAACAAAAATTGTTCCCCAATATCTGAGGGATTAAAATGCTACCTTATTGTCCTGAGTCCTCATCCTAAGCAGTCATTGGACAGCAGACAGGCAGCATGTGCCTCTTCAGGAATATAATTCAAACCAAGAAACAGAAATTTTTTTCTGATGGGACTTTCCCGTCACAAAATGACACCCTTGTAGATCTCTTAGAGTTCTTGGTACAGTTAGTTATTCAGTTCGTCGTCACTGTTTTAGTCTCTGAAATACTGCCACCTGCAGGAAGAAATGTGGAAATCTGCAATTTCGTTCTCAAGCTGGGACCCTTAACTCCAAATTCCAAACTTCTCTTTTCTTAAACATAGTTGTAAAGTATCTGTTACTTTTCCTACATATCTAAAGATTACTAATTTATTTTGTATGCTTTTTAAAAACTTATTAGTTCTTTTTTCCCCAAACAACTAGACATTGAAAAGTTGCTCAGAAATAATAAATAAAATTCACTATTATTAATCAAATAAAAACTACCTCAATAAGATCAGGGATCTTCAGTCATTAAATTATATAAAAAGCATGAAGAACAATCTCCAAAATATTTTCTGTGCTCAAAAAAAAAGAAAAAATGTGTGTATGTGTGTGTGTGTGTGTGTGTGTGTGTGTGTGTGAGAGAGAGAGAGAGAGAGAGTGAGAGAGAGAGAGAGAGAGAGAAATTTCTAGGTACATGATTTAAAAATCAATTACAAAAACAATTTAAACATTTTATAAGAAAAAAATTTCCTGAAACATATTAATTTGAGCTATAAGATAGAAGCATTTCCCCTCTTTTACATTTAATTCCTCCCTCATTTATGGGTTAACATAAAAATGAAAAGCAGCTCTTTGCCAGCTTTCTGATGTTTAAATTGAGCTTTCCCACTTACATCAAAAATTTGCCCACTCACTCTTCTTCCCACTTTCTTTTTTCCTCCTACAAATTCAGCTCTTATTTTCATAATCTGCTCTTGATCTAATTTTATTACTTTTCCTTTTGCTTATTTTTTCTCCTGTCTTTTCCCCGTTGTCCTCCTCTCTTCATTGGTTTACCTTTCCTTTATTTGGAAAGTTCATTGTAAGTTACCCATTGCTTTTATGTCTTAGAAGCATTGTATACAATGCCTTCTTCCTGCTTTCTTTATTTAAAATCAATTCCATATTATCAGGCAATGCCAAAAAATACTTTTCAAAATCATAAAAGCTTTTTTTTAAGTACAATCACTGCAAAATATCATATATATTCTACAAAACACTAATCACATAGCTCAAATAGAAAGAACACATAAAAAATCGATTTTTATCCTCTAAAATAATTTGACAGTGACAAAGATGTCAGCTCCCCCGATTAATTTACAAATTGTATAAATTAAAATCTCAGTATGAAAAGAACAGATGAATGGAGCAGAAACAGACTGTAGCATAGATAAAAATTTAGCACATATTAAACTTATTATTTTTTAAAGTGGGGAAAATTGCTTATTTAATAAATGCTGATAGACAATTGGTTAACTATTTGAAAAATAAAATTAGATCTTCTACCTCATAAATACACCAAAATAAATCCCAAGCAGAATGAACCATTTTTTAAAATAAAGGTAATTTTAACATACAAGTGAATACTTATTGGATTATAATGTAGATAAGAAAGAAACAATAAAGAAGAAAGATTAACATGTAGGTTAACATGAAAACTAAAAGCATCTCTGTTAACATGCTAAATAAAATTAAAATGGCAACTTAGAAAAATAATTTTCAACAGTAATAAAGGCTTAATATCCTTATATCTAAAGATGTACTACAAATAAGAAAAGATTAATACCTATACAGCAGAAAATGAGCAAAGGTTATGAATAGACAATTCAAAAGAAACATTCTTGTTCAATAGATATTTTTTTCTTCAATCTCATTAGGAATCAAAAATGCAAATTAAGCTAGGAAATTTTTGCCTCTAAAATCAATTAATATTTTTTAAGTTATAATACCTGGTTTCAGAAACTGTGTTGCAAAAATAGCACTCATTTGCTCCTACACTTTGACCCAGCAATTCCGCAGGACACAGTCTTTTATGTTTAAGAAAATGATCAAGATGTAAAATAAAATTATATACAAGGATAATCACAATGGAGATTGGAAAGTAAATAATTGTTCATACCTATAATGGAATACTATTCAGTTATTTATTCAGTTTCTTAAATAATTAGATTGGAAAATGCTCAAGTATTTATAAAGTAATTAAAGCAAGTTATTAAACTATATTACAGAATAATTATAATGTATATTTATACACACAAAGAAAGAGACTAACAATAAATTGTCAACTGATTTTTTTTCTGAGTAAACCAATGAAAACCATTATTTCAATTCCATTTTTAAATCAGGTACACTAATAGAAAAGCAGAGATATCATATGTAACATACATTTCCAAAAATGATTCCATTTTCAATTCTTATAGAATGTATAACATCAAGAATGAACTCTAATATAAACTATGAATTTGAGGTAATAAGGTGTATAAAAGTAGAATCATCACTTGTAACAAAAGTCCCACTCTGTTACAAGATATTGATAGCGGCAGAGGCTGTGCATGTGTTAGGACAGGATTTATATGGCAACTCTCTGTACTTTCTGCTACATTTTTCTATGAACCTAAAACTACTCTAAAATATAAAGTAAAAAAAAAAAAGATTCGCAGAATGTAAATTGGATGCAAAGTAGATCTGGCACTACATCATACATAAATTTAAAAACAATACTGATTTAGTGTAGCCTTTGAAGTATGCTGATCAGGGGCATAATACATTTTTGGCTTATCATTGCTTTGAGGAAATCTGTATCTCACATAATGATCATAAAATTAAGACAATAGTTTTTCATTTGCTTTCTTATCCTAACAGATGGACAGAAAGTGATCTGTAACAGCTCCATCCAATAGAAATATGAGATACATATGTAATTTTAAATTATCTGGAAGCCACAGTAAAAAAAATAGTAAAAGAGAATGGGTAAAATAACACTTAATAATATAGTTTATTTAACCCAATATAGCCAAATACTATCATTCCAATATATAATCAGCATTTAAAAATTGAGTTGTTTTTCTTTTTTTACAGTAGAAAAGAAAAGCTTTATTAGAAGGAAAAATACACTTCCAGATGTGGAAGCTGGCCTGAGAAAGAGAAGCATGGCTCAAAAGGCCAAAATTAATATATTTTATCCTTTTTATAAGTATTTGGTGTGAATTTTACATTGGTAGCACAACAATTTAGTTGCTAAATTTTCAGTGGAAATATTTGATCAGCATTTAGATTTTATAAAATTTACTACTGAAAAAGTAAGTTAACTTACTCAAGTTTTTCCAAACATAGTTTTCCTATAACTGAATTAAAAATCTGTTTTTAAATTTAAATTTAAGTAAATTAAAATTAAATAGCTTAAAAATCAAGTTCCTAAATTGTACTAGACACATTTCACGTTTGGCTAGAGGTTACCTTATTAGACATCTTGCCTCCTAAAAGAGAATAGTAGTGAGATATTGACATTGGATATGCTACTTTATGGAGAACAGGCCTGAACACTTACTACTTAGCAAGTTCAAATCTAATTCTTAATTATGTTAAGAGAATGTAAATTATAGATCCTTACCTACTTTTTTGGCCACTCTTTAAAATCACTGAATCACATATGAGATGAGTTATTCTCAGCAAATTCATCTACAAAAAGAGAATATCCCTACTGAAAATCAGGTATTACTCCCAGCAATAAATTGCCTGCACAATTTTACTTCCTGTCACTGGATTTAGGAATAATTTTGTCACTATACAATTTCTAAAAGTGAAGACTGACGGTGTGAAGAATACAAAATAGAGGTATTTTGCTATGTATAGTAGATGGATTTGTGACCACCTGGACAACAGAATTTCCTCACATTTTAAGAAGTCTTGCAAGACCCAAAGGAGTGAAAATAATAAACTGTCCAAAGCTCAGCTGTGCTTTTCAGTCTGTCCATGCAAATTGGACAAGCCCTTTCTTGTTCGAAGCAACTCCTCTGGTGGTGCTAGTGACTGCAATATTTTAAATACATCACCAAATGGACTTGAGTCCTTGAACAGTGGTTATGTGAAGTTGTGTCCCGAGTACTAGCAACGGAATAGCTAAAATAGGACATAAATGTGAACATGGCTGCTAGTGATGTTAACATATCTTGACAAATGCTCCTTTCCTGCTTCTGAATAAATGTATTTTGTCCTCACTTACTAACATAAGTAAAAAGCAAAACCAACAATGTGGTATCTGATAATATAGGAATGTGCTTGGACCACTAATTCCAATATGTCAGTCATCAAATTTTAATTATTTGTTGCCAAAGTTGGAGAGGGGAAAAGATAGTGGGAAATTTTTTTTTTTTTAATCTGGTCATTGCTTGACACTCAGACTATTTTGGTCAATTTACACTTTTAGGTTTCTAACTCAGGATGCAAAAGTAAAAAAAAAAAAAAATTTTAAAGAACAACTTTAAATCGTATTGAGTGCCAGGCACTTTAACAGTTGTCAGGATACAATTATATAAATAATATAGTTCCGAATCAGGTAGATTAGATTTATAGACAGCAGAAGATAACTAACAACATAAGGCAGCATGAAGTTATGATACAAATGAGTGATCCAAAAAACAACTGCTATAGGACTAGAGCAGTAGTTCTGGAAGTCTCCAGTGGTTCCCAAAGTGGGGTCTACAGATCTCTGGAGGTCCCCAAGACCCTTTCAAGGATTCTGTGAGGTTAAAATTATTTTCATTATAATGTAAAAATGCTATTTACCTTTCGCATTGCATTCATGTTGTCACTGATAATCTGTGGTTGCCTTAGCACAAAGCAAGGCAGTAGCAACCAGCTATAGTAACGATCATTGTATTCTTAACCACCAAGCACTTCCAGTAAAAAAGAAAGTCAGTTTCACCTAAGAATGTCTTTAATAAAGCAGTGAAATATTTAATTTTATTAAATCTGGATCCACTAGGGCATGCTTTTAACAGTTGGTGGGGCAACATGGGAGGGATACATGAAATGTTTCTGTTATATTCAGTAGTTATCTTGAGTTTCAAATGGAACTTATCACTTTTTCCAAAAGGTAGCATTTTTATTTGAAAACAATTGACAAACTATGATTATTCAGACTTAAGTATTTGGCAGATATTTTCTCATAAATAAAGTGAGCCTGTCACTTCAAAAAAAAACAACCAACAGTATTTCTTGCTAATGATAAAATATGAATTTTCAAGGAGAAAATAGCATTTTGGAAAACTTGTATCTTAGTATGTATAATTTTTCCTGATGAAATCAGTGATAAAATTAATAAATATATTTCTTATATTATATGATGAAATTAGTCAACATTTGGAAGATCTGCATAATTAAGTGAATCAGTAGTTTCCAAATGACCAATAGTTTCCAAATGACCAGTGCATAACATCACAAATCAGGACTGGGTAAAAGGTGCATCCAACAGACCATGGGTTTTAGTGTAACAGAGTATGAAAAGTATATTGACATGGATTTTAATTCCTCATTGCAACTAACTTTTAAAAAATTACCATTTGAAGAATTTTGAAGTAGTATTAAAGAATATCCATAATGATCTGAAAAATTTATTAAAATACTCTTCACTTTTCCAACTATACATCTCTTTGAAGCCAGATTTTCTTCATATATTTCAAATTATACAATGTATCACAATAGGTGAAATACAGAAATAAATGTGAGAATCCAACTGTTTAGAGCCAGCTAGATAGTAAATCCAGGTAGATATGAAAGAGATTTACAAAATGTAAAAAAATATTTTTCTCAATTTTTATTTTGTTTTGGAAAACATCATTATTTTTCATTAACATGTCATTTATCTTAATATATAATGATCTTATCATTTTAAATTAAGTAACAAATGAATATTTTAAACATCTCTCCAATTGTAATGTCTAATACAATGAATGTCATCGATAGATGCAATTCACATAAATCCACAGAACAAAAGCTTTTTAGGGTCCTGAGACCAAAATATTTGAGAATTGCTAGACTAGAGAAAAAGGAGCAATTAGGGGGAGCTTGGGAAACTGTTCTGTGGGACCAGGTACTGGGTAATCTCCTAACATACCCCTTCCCCTACAATCCTCTAAGGCCCCAAATGAATGGTATTATTTAAATATGATCAATTTACACTGTTGTTGTTCACATAACAATGTACTGTACTTGTGAAAATGCAATACAAAATCTCCCAAATGCAGCAAAACCCCTATATAATCAGAGATCTACTATTAAATGGCAAAACTAATAACTACACATAGAACAAATAATTGTATTATATGAGATTTTACGATGTATTAGTGGTTCCTTTTCACGTCCAAACTTTTTAAAAAATATTTATTATCATTTACAACCCTCCATTGACCTTATCTATATTTCCTAGCAAACCAACTACATTGGTTAAGTCACAATTAATACATGGATACAGCTCTGTATCCATGTAATGCTAGGCAAAAGAAAAACAATGAAATTTTAGTTCACCTATCTGCAGTAATCGTGCAATTTCCGTTTAGATATTTGAAATTTTAAAATAGGTTATGGAATCCTCTCTACCACATTATTACCTCCATAAATCATTTGGGATACAGGAATTCGGGGTTGAAAGCCTCTGTGCATGTAGTGCTTTTATTTTAAATTAGTTTTGGGACTGAAATTTTTTAAAAAGTATAGTTGGTACACAACATTATATTAGCTTCAGGTGTAGAATATAGTGACTCAATATTAATATACCTTACAATGTCTTGAATGTGATAGAAATGAGTTTGCCCACTTCTACTCAGTTACCAGACATTTAAGAGTCCAGGATTTCTGTCCTTTATAGGGATACACTGCAGTCTTAAGGTCTACAGCAAGAGAGAGTGGAGAAACCTGAGCTATATAATCAGAAAGTGACTTTCCAGTTGATAGCTGTGCAAACTTAGGCAAGTAGCTTAAGCCCTTTGAACTTCAGAGAGTCTTTATATGTAAAATGAAGCTAATGACATCTGCTTTGCATAGCTGTTGTGTGGCACACAAAACAATGGCCATCATTATTAAGCAAATAAGCTTAATAACAATGTAACAAATAAGTTGTGTTACATATCAATATACTGTTTAAAAGTTAAAATTATATTCATATTATTGCCAATTTGAGATTCTATAAAAGGAAATCTTTTGTAGTTGGTTTCTTTTTGCCACCTTTAAAACATGGAATAGACATATTTCCATGCTTAGTATGTAATTGCTTACTCAATATATATATATTTGAAGGTAAATAGCATTGGTCTTTGGCACACTTAAAACTGCTCAGATTTATCTGTAAGTACAAAGAACTATCTGTTATCAGAACCCATGGTGAGCCAGTTCCCTGGTTCAACAGCTATAGGACTGATTATCCACAGAAGCAGTTGGGTCTACTTTCTCTACGAATTTTGAACCCAATTAGGAAATCCCTCACCAAGATTTACTCACTTTCTTTCCCCCAACTGAATCGCAAGTCCTTCTCCTCTTCTTAATTCTTCCTCATCTCTCTCAAATAAAAATTTAACATTTTCCTACAAATTTTATAGAACCTTAATTAGCATTATCATTATTTTGGAAAGATCCTAAATTCTTACATCATTATATGAACTTTCCACATTAACGAAATTTCTGTCAATTAAGTGTGCACCGAACTTCCTTTTAGTAGTCACAACTGCATTTCTAGAATCTGTGATGGTGTTAGAAAAAAATACATTAAAAGTAGATATCATCAATATGTTTTGTTCATAATTATAATGAAATCAAGCATCACGTTATGATAAATTCTATAAATAAAAACTGTAATTCTTTCCTATCTTCCAAAGGCATTTCAGGGATTTATTAGGGCTTTTAATTGTGTATGAGATTCTAGAGTAAGGGTACAACCTCGCCACTATTACAACTTTTTCATTAGAATAATTTAGAAGCTCTCACTTATTAAAGCTATTTAGACGACTGTACTAGCCAGTCTCGAAATTTTTGCATCTTTGGGTTTTTCATGTGTGTGTTCACAAATGTATTTTTAATTTAGAAAAAAAAAAGTGTTCATTTCTGAGGAAATACAGGCTTTAGAGAAGCTGTGTAATGCCTCTTTGACAATTCTGAAAACTCCAGTGCTGGGGCTACCAAAGGAGGTGGGTTTTCAGGAAAATCTGGCCCCTGGCGAATCTCTGGGTCTGGACGAACTCCTAGCTGTCTACAGCTCCACGATCTCAGGAAGGGGCTGCGCTGCAGATCTCTCCCGCGATCGCAGACACACACCCTGGTATAACCTGCCAAATCTTCCGTTTCCCTTCCGAAATGGAATCTTTACCACAGTAATCTGACGACTCTATGGATCAGTAGTTCAAAATAATTTTAACAGACCCCCTACCCGCACCGATATCATCCGGACTGTAGCACCCGTACTTTAAAATTTTCTATTAAGAAAACTTAAAAAATAATCAAACGCACCAACAGATTCTATAACCCTTCCAAATGCCTGTATATTTTCTTAATCATAGCATTTGCATGCATCTAATTTATGCTGTTCGCTCGCTAAGTTTACAGGCATTGCTTGGTGCACAGATGGCTTCACCCATTCCTTGCACAGGGCGCCCCCAGGGGCCCAGTGTCGGAGGCCCGAGGCTGGGGAGCTGCTGCTGTTGTGTACGTAAAGAAGGTAAGTCCTGCCTTCTACCAAAAACCTTCAATTAAGCGGGTTTCTCAGGGACAGCAGGACGCTCTTTCAGCACGTCGGCAGCGCATCGCAGGGCATCTGCTGCCCCCTACGGGTGATGAGGCAAACAATAACCCGAATCCGGTTAGAATCAACTGGAAGGGGCCTCTTGAATAAAAGAATATTCCGTGACTGCGCAGCAGCGAAGAGGACTCTGAGTGCCTGCTTTCCGCAGACACCCGGCTCTGACAGCTGCATTTTAAAACGAATGTTCACAAATGAAGGAGATGATGTTGGATTGTGAAGAGCAATCTGATGCTGCTTGGGTGACGGCTGGGGAGGGGCAGAAGGGTGAGCGCCGGGATATCCCAAAGGTCAGTTAGTTTTCCACCTTTCAGTTCACCAATCCACCTTATCCTTATGAAAAACCATTTGCCTTCAATGGGGACGTACATTCATTAGAACCCAGCGTGGTGTTTTTCCGAGCCTCTGAAGCATCTGCACCTTTATATTACACCTTAAACAAAGTCCAGTGACCTCTGCTGCAGAGGTGACAAAGACCTCCATTCCCAAGCCGCCCAGCTGTGTCCAGGAATGGCCTCCCAACAGCATATTATTTCTTCTGGTCCCTTTGAGGAAATATGAATATGCTTCTGAAATGTAAATACTGAGAGGGAAGCTACCACTGATCCCTGTGCATGTAAAAAATTTTTCTTGGGACTGAACGTGTAAAATTTTTGTCTTTTGCACATAGCTGAGATCGCTAGCAAGCTGAAAACCTGTGTGTGTTACATACTCTGATAGTTCTAATTTTTTGTTTTCTCCCACCCTACCACCACTCCCCCTGCAAACGCGCGCACCCACACACACACTTTGCAGTATCGTTAACTTGTTCATTCTTGTCCATATTTGCCTTGGTCCTTTTGGGAAGAAGGCAAGAGGTGAGCGAAGGTGAGTGGGGGAAGGGAGAGACAGGAACGAGAATCATCTTAAACCGTACACTTTAGGTGGCAAGACACCCCAAGCAGAGGGTTTTCAGAACGACAACGTAAAAGTCCCGCTACACGCTCACTCTGGTGTCCCCACTCTGACAGTGGAGGAGGAGATCCAGGATCCAGTTGGTTGTCTCCAGGGTCCCGCCTGTCTGCGCTGGGGGTCGGGCCCTCCGGTGTCGCTGCGAGTCTGGGTGAGGGAGGAGTCTGCACTGGACCCTTTCTCCCTCCCAGCTCGCCATGGAAGCAGTCACCGGCCTTGGCTCCGCCGAGTCCCCGCTCCCGAAACGCCGCAGGTGCCGAGTGGCCCATCCCTGGCGGAAGCGAAACGCGGGACCAACCAACCCCTCCCAGCGTCCCGCTCTGAGAGGATCTTATGCGCGTGGCCGAAACCCTGGGCCCGGGCGCTCGCCACTCCCGCGGCCTGAGAGGGCGACGCGCAGGGGCGCGGGCGGGTGGCGGCAGCTCCCAGGCGCAGGCGGAAGGCGCGGCGCGGCCACAGTCACGGCCGCCGCCGGGTCTCGGGCGGAAGCGCGGGCTCGGGAGGGGAGGGGAGGGGAGGGGCTACCGCGCCTCGCGGAGGCCCGGGGCTCCCGGCCCCCAGCGTTGTGGGTCCGTGCAGGAGCAGACCCCAGGCAGCCGTCGCGTCCGCCAAGCAAGGATTGCCCTGGTCAGTTTCGGCCCCATACACGTGCGTGGCTGTGGCGAGGCCAGAGCCCACGCGTGTCCGTCCGGCTGTGCGTCTTTCTATTGCACATACTGAGCTCCCTCTAGGCGCGCAGGCCCTAGCTCCGAGGCTGGCCGCTCCCGCGTCTGCCACCTCCAGGACCCAGAGACGCCAGCCCCAACCGCCCAGCAAGCCGTGACTTCCCGGATGGGGCCATGCTTTTCTTGCAGGACAATCGGGGCTCCTCCCCTCCGGGCGATCTTTCTAGGAGGCCACCTCCAGAGATCGAGAGGCGATTTCCTCTCTGCTGGTACTAAACTGGTAACTCCTCTCACTAAAAACACCGAGGAGAATCACAAGCTGAAAATCTGGCGAGGGACCACCACCACCGAAAAAAGTAGTTCGATGTGCGCGGATTGTTTTTGATCAGTGGGTTAATGGGCGACAGAAGTTCGCTTTCTATTTTTGATAGTCCCGATCATCAAGCTTTTTAAAAGTTACATTGTCCTGTTTTCTACACGGTCATCAACACGGAAAAATGAAATTTTGCTTTTTTTGTATGATTCGAAAATCAGTTGCAATGACAATGACTGAAAATTCCACGGCATCTTAGATAAAATGGAGATGCACACCTAGGTGAGAGTCACTGTATTACATAGTGGAAGGCTGGATCCGGCCAACAAAGTCCCTGAAACTCATTTCCTGCCGCTGCTCTCAGCCGCTCTAATGGGACTTTTTCTCATTTAATTATTTTTTAAATTATTATGAGGCTCTCATGAATCTAAAGAGTAAACATAAGGTGAAGATTGAGCACAACATTTAAACACTTTCCTCAAACTATCTTTACCTTTCTTGGGGAAGTAATTCCTGTGCTAATAAAAAATATACGATCTGAAGACAAAAAAAGTTCCTAAAATAACCTTTATTCATTTTTTATTTATTCAATAGGTATTTATAGAGTGCCTACACCAAACACACACACACGCGCGCACACACACACACTCCATATATACGTACTGTGGGCTATACAAATAACAGCATCTGTTGAATGCTTAGTATGAGACAGGCAATATACTTGTTTTAAAAGCATTATATCGCTTATTCTTCCAGGGACAATATCAAATAGATATTGTTATTCTGCATTACAGATGAGAAAAATAAGATATTGCAGGCTTGAAATAACTTGCTCAAGGTTACCCAGTTAGTGGCATGGCAGGGGGTAAAATTCAAGAGTTTGATGCGTTCCACAGGCTCAACCACCACACTATATCCTCTAGTCAGATACAGGAATCTATATTTTGGAATCATTTAAGGTGAGTCTGGTGCAAAGTAGAACTTGAGAAGCATTGATATAATCATGCACCACTTTTTCCTGGTCAGAAAACAGACCCAGTGAAGTGATATGTCTGAAAGACACAGTCAATTAATTGCAGAATGAGACTGAGAGAGCCAACTTCTGGTTCCGTGCCCTTTTCTACCATCCAAACCACATCAGCTCAGTCCGGGAGGAGTCAAAGAATGTAAATAATGCAACAATTACAAGAAACAGTTGTATCTTGATTATCCTTAGCTTCCGATTCTAATTGCTGGCTTCTGGACATTGGACCATTGTAATTTCTCTCACTGAGGGAGAGAGAAAACCAGGTAAAACTCAATTATTTCATTTCTGCTAATGTTAACATGGTAAGAACTGGTAAAAAGAATAAAAGCGGGGGGTGGGGGTGGCAGAGAGGTTTGATGGCAGAAAAGGCTAGAACAAATTCCTAAAATAAGACTTGCAGATGCTCCCTAGGGTTTGGTTTCCCATACTACCAATAACTCCCATTGCCAGAGTGAAGACTTGACATAAGGGAAGAAGCAAAATGGATGCCCTGTCTAACACTACCACTCCTCCACTCTTCTTCTTCCTTGCACTCATGCTTACCCTATTATTGATATTTGAGAAGTAGGGAAAAGAAGGAAATAAATGGAGTATGATAAATTATTCTAGAACAATTTCTACTTGTGTTCTGGAGAGTGGAAGAGTTACAGTATAAAAACAAAAACAAAACAGAACTAGGCCATTGTGCCTCTATCCTCAGCTTCAAACATTGAGGATGGATAGTCATACATTGTTTGAAGCAATATTAAACTAGCTGTAATCTTCCAAACATATAATTCTGTTTTCTGCCTTTATGTTCTTGCATTATGCCCATCTTCTCCCTGGAATTCCTTCTCTCCTTGTCCTCTTGGTGGATGCCTATTTATTGCCCCAAACTCTGCTCAGAGTTCCTCTGCTACATTCTCCCCAAAGCAATAATTCCTTGCTCATGTGGAGGCTACTTCTGTTCCCTAAGTATTCTCTATTATGGTTCTTAGTTTTCATAATGCTTCCCACTCCCTACCCCCAATCGCCATGTCCTTCTCTTCTGTTAGACTGGAGCTCCTTAGGAATCTGTCAATATAAACTGTGTTTAGCATATTGAAAAGTTAGAGAACATAGAATTCGCTCATTTTTAAGTAGAATATTATTTACATTTTGAAATAATGTGCTCAATATTTTTCAAGCAATAGGCCTCTTTGTTATATAGTACAGAATTTCCAAAATATCTGAAAACATAGGAAAATACTTTTTCAGATTATCTGATTACTTTAAATTTAGAGGTACTTAACCTAGAAAGATTTCTGGGGGTTAAAGAATAACATACTGAGCAAATTATTTTAAAATGTAACTAAAATACTATTAAAATATAAGTATGTCCTCATTTCTGAATTTCAGATCATTGGTAGTTCCAGCACTTAACACACTGTCCAGTGCCAGACACATAATAAATATCTGTTGAACAGAGCAACCAGCTTAAATATCCACTGGCCCAGGGACTTCCAGTTCTAGCTCATCACAGTTCCAACCTCTGTCTCTCTTCTTGGTGAGTTCTTATCAGCTTTGGTTACTTAACCACGTGCCTCTATTTGCTCTCTCTTCCAGTTAGAATTAATAATTTGACTATAATTACTTGCATGCTTTTGACATTTACCAGAGAAAGGAGCCACTAAACTTTTCCCCATTGATGACAGTACAAGTTACTGAGGAGTACAGACAGTTAATAGAGCAATAGAACAGATAAGGCCTCCAAATCAGCTAATGAGTCAATCATTCCTTTATTCAGCAAATATTTCTTCAGCACATGCTAGATGTCAGCCTCTGGGCTGTACAATAACCACCTAGACTTATAGAGAAGCATTGTTCTACCCAACATCTCCAGTTGTACTTGCTGAAGAATTTCCTATTGCCAGAAGCTTAAGAGTGGGTAAAAACTTTCTATACCTTCTGAGACCAAAAAGCATGCCCAAACCAGCTACTTAAAGGCTTTGTGTGAATAAATTTTCCAGGTCAGGTTGACTCTTTAATGTATAAGACACTTTGTATACATGTATGCAAAACTGAGTAGATATATGCAAAATTCAAGAAATAACAGATATTTAACAGCACCTCTGGTACACAAATATATAGATATACCCATAATCCACATTCCTGAAAAATGGCCTCATGTTAACATACTGATGTCATGTGATAAGGGATCTGCACCTCTAGAAGTTTCACTTAGCACTTAATAATACCCAAACTACTTTCTATGTTTGTCTATTTAGGTACATTAGTAATGTTCATACACACACCTCAGATAACTAATGAGAAGAAAGCCTGGATGTAGTAGATACAGTTGAACATATTTTTAACATTATTAAAGTGTACCTTGTACAACACTAGGGAGGAGAATATAGAACTTCAGTTTCTTTAGTCCTGAAGAAAATAATGTGAACTACAGCAAGATATAAAGAAATTAATGAAGTCTGTATTTCCAAAGAGTGGTTATATTCTCTGACAAAAAAATAAATTGGGAACTCTTAGCTAAAGAAACATTTCCTTGAATACTGATTTGAGAAACAGGGGTAAGTATAGCCACCCCCAATAAGGGGCATTTTTAGAAGTGTAGTTTTTATGTTTTCTTCTTCAGTGATACTCAGGTCATATCTCAATTTGTAAAGCAACCAAAAATATCTAGTTATCTGGATAATTTAGCCTGCCAGATAAAATACCTTTGTATTACCTTGGCAATATCACCGTTACAATTATATTAGCTTAAAGTAAGAGACACTGCAAATATTTGGAGCGGAATGATTTGGATTCAAATCCTGATTGCGCTAGTTAACCAGCTCTGTGACCTCTGCCATTGTTAGCTTCTTTCCTCTGTTGGTTAATTCCTCTGTGAAACACGTATATCTCAACTTCCCTGTCTACCATTAGGGAGGCATTGAGAAAATCAAATACGATACTGGATATGAACTCTGCAGTTTGAACTGCTGGGCAACTCAAATATTTTTCTGATGTAGGTCATATAATTTTCAATTAAGAGAAATATTCCTTGAAATGAATTAAAGAAATATTCAAATTGATTCTTGGAATCACTCACAAAATAGAATTAATTCTCTGAATTAGATCCCAAGAAACCACATTCTCAAGTATTTGTCCATTTTGTTCTGTTTTGCATTTGATCAGTAAAACCAGTACAGATACTGCTATAGTTACCAAACAATTTCTACTCTGACTCCTAAACTAGTGAAGAAAGTATCAATGCAGAGACAAAAAGTATCACTGACTTCTCTTGCCATTTTACATCGCTTATCTTACTAGTTCATTGGATTTATTATTGACATCTATGCTGATAGCCTTGAACAAGTATTTATAAATTCTATACAAGTATTTATAAAATTGCTTAATTTTAACTTGTAAGTTTATATGTAAGTCAGATTAGAATTGAAGAGATGAAAAAGTTCTTTTTTGTTGTAGATCCTCACATTTTATTATAGAACCATTTATTTTCCTTAGCAAAAAGATGCTACAAATTCATAATTCTTAACTAGTACTATTTAAATTGGAAGGAAAGGAAAGCTATTAGTAAAAATAGCTGTATGAGAATTAAACAATGAGCATGGTAGAATTAAGCAATGAGCATCATAACTTAAAATAACACCTCTTTCTTCCAATTGTTTTCTTAAATAAGACATATCTTTCAAAGAAAAGGGAGAATTTGAGAATCACCTCCTTAAATAAGTTATATAAAAATATTATGAACTGGTCAAGATGGTGCAGTAGGTAAACACTGTGCTTGCTTCTTCACACGACCACATCAATATCACAATCGAACTACAGAACAACCATCATTGAGAATCTCTTGAAGTCTAGCTGAACAGTTCTATAACTAAGGATATACAGAAGAAGCCACATTGAGACTGGTAGTAAGGGTAGAGACACTGAACAGACACTGAACATGCAGAAGTTGAAAATTGGGAGGGATATCTCCATTATGGAGGCTCCCTCAAGTGGTGAGGGTCCCAGCTCCACACTAGGTTCCCCAGGCCAGGATTCCACTGCCAGGAAGAGAAGTCCCCATAACTTCTGGCTGTGAAAATCAGTGGAGATAGTGGCTAAGTGAGAACAGAGGATGGCTGAAGTCTCAAGCAATCCTCTTAAAGGGCCTGTGCATAGTCTTACTCACTGATGGACTCACTAACTCTGAGCTCCAGCTCTGGAGCAGCATCTCAAAAAGCACCAGGAACATATGAGGAGGAACTGAGTTGTCTAACTTAACATGAGGACTGGAGAAGCAAATTTCTCACAGAGATGCTGGTAAAAGCCTTTTTGTTGTTGTTGTTGCTGAGCCCTCCCTTCATCCAGCATGGAGACACAGGCACCTGCCATATCTGAGTCTCCATCAACCTGACTAAAACTGTTTGCCATGCCCTTGTGATTCTCTGAGACCCTGTCCCACCCAACTTGCAGGCCCACCCAAGCAGCTTCTAGTGGTTTTTCCATACAAACAGCCTGTCTTGGCTCATACTGTGGACTTTCCTAAAATCTCTCAAAGGTTGCCCCAGGCAAGCAGCATCTGGCCTCAGCATGCCCCGTACCACTTGCTGAGCAGCCCCAAGCCTGGTACTAAAAGTAACTAGCCTCAGTTCACAACTTAGCCTCTTTCATGACCCTCCAAGCCCAGCACAAGTGGCAATCATCTGTATATCACTTTGTAGTCCATACCAGGGCCCATGCAGGGCACAAGCAGAGACTGACCTTGACCTCAACAGAAACCCTCCCAAGAGGCCCCCAACAAACAAACCTGGTGGCCAGCTTCAAACCACGCCAGAGCACCTCTCAACCACCTCCACAAAAGACACACCCAAAGGGCTGACTGAGAAGGCACCAAAGCCCCGGTAAAGCAAATCCTGATCCATAAGGTTAGTTCCTACACAACAGCTCCCCCACTGTAGTCATGGCCAATCCTCACAACAAATTAGCCTGAGGGTCAATCCTTCTCACTGACCTGTCAATAGCAACCAAGACTCAACTACAACAGGAGGGCACACACAATCCACACAAGGAACACACCTGGAGCACCTGGCTCAGCTGACCAGAGAGGCTGTAACACTGGGCCCAATAGGACACCTACAACATAAAGCGACTCTACTAAGACTAGAAGACATAGCAGCTGTACCTAATAGATAGAAACAAACACAGGGAGGCAGCAAACATGGGGAGATAAAGGAACATGTCCCAGGTGAAAGAACAGAACTAAGCTCTAGAAAAAGAACTAAGCAAAATAGAGACAAGCAATCTAACAGATGAAGAATTCAAAACGCTTGTTATAAGGATGATCAATGATCTCTGTGAAAACTTCCATAAAGAGATAGAAAACATAAAAATGAAGATAGAAAACATAAAAAAGAACCAGTCAGATATTAAGAATGCAATAACTGAAAATAAAGAATACATTAGAGGGAATCAACAGTAGATTAAATGAAGCAGAGTATTGAATCAGCAATTTGGAAGATAAGGTAAAAAAAACATCCAATAAGCAAAAAACATCCAATCAGAACAGCAACCAGAAAAAAGAATCCAAAAAATTAGGATAGTTTAAGGGGCCTCTGGGACAACATCAAGCATACAAACATCCACATCATAGGGGTACCAGAAGGAGAAGAGAGACAGCAAGGAATTAAAAATCTATTTGAAGAAATAAAGATGGAAAACTTTCCTAACCTGGTGAAGGAGATAGCATTAGTGCAGAGTCCTAAACAAGATGAACCCAAAGAGGCCTACACCAAGACACATCATAATTAAAATGCCAAAGGTTAAAGACAATGAGAGAATCCTAAAAGCAGCAAGAGAAAAGCAGTTAGTTACCTACAAGGGAGCTCCTTTAAGGCTGTCAGCTGATTTCTCAACAGTAACTTTTGCAGGCCAGAAGAAATTGGCATTAAATATTCAAAATGATGAAGAGCAATGGCCTACAACCAAGACTACTCTACCCCAAAAGCTACCATTTAGAATCAAAGGACAGACAAAGAGTTTTTTGGACAAGAAAAAGCTAAAGTTCATCACCACCAGACCAGTACTACAATAATTGTTAAAGGGATTTCTTTAAAAAGAAAAAAAAGAAAAAAGATCAAAAACAGGAATAATATAATGGCAATAATTACACATCTATCAATAATTACTTTAAATGTAAATGGATTAAATGCTCTATTCAAAAGATATAGGGTGGCTGAATGGATAAGAAAACAAAAACCTTACATATGCTGCCTATAAGAAACTCACTTCATATCAAAAGACACACACAAACTGAAAGTAAAGCAAAGCATTTTTTCATAAAAATGAAAATAAAAAAAAATAAAGCTGAGATAGCAATACTTATACCAGACAAAACAGACTTTAAAATAAAGGCTATACTACTAGACAAAAAAAAAAAAAAAAAGGACCCAGTAATCCTGCTTTCAAGCATTTATCTAAAGTAACCCAAAACACTACTTTGAAGAGATATGTGCATCCATATGTTCAATTACAGCATTATTTACAATAGCCAAGATAGGGGGGCAACATGGGTGTCCATCAATGGATAAACAGATAAAGAAGAGGTGGCACATATTACCATGGAATATTACTCACCCATAAAAAAGAATGAAATTTTGCCATCTGCCACAACATTGATGGACCTAGAGGGTACTGTGCTGAGTTAAACAAATCTGACAGAGAAAGACAAATATACGATTTCACTTATATGTGGAATCTAGAGAATAGGATAAGCGAACAAACATAACAGAAACAAGCTCATAGATACAGAGAACATTTTGTTGAATTGTGTTGAATTGGAGGGTGGGGTTGGGGGGAAGGGATTAAGAGAAACAAATTGGTAATTACAAAATAGTCATGAGGATGTAGAGCACAGTATGGGGAATACACTCAGTAGTACTCTAACAACTATTTATGGTCAGATGGGTACTGGATTTAATGAGGTGGTAACTTTGTAAGTTATATGAATGTTTAATCACTGAGTCACATGCCTGAAATTAATATAATATTGTATGTCAACTGTAATTGAAAAATAAAAAAAAAATTTAAAAAACAAAACAAAAAAGTTTTTAAGTAAAAAGAGAGAGAGACCCTGGGTCAAAAAATTAATGTGAGATCACAGTACCTATATATCCAGCTCTGGTGCCCACAGATTTTGACATCTAATTTATCCCCTTGGTGTTGACTGGCTATCAGATTACCTGTTGTCTTGAAGTATATCCCTGTTTACTTGGGCCACTTTACAGCATCTTTATTCTTCATCAATATATTAACTCTAAATAAAATTCTTTTTTCAAATTGCAAAAAAAGTATGTGTAACTAAGTTCTCTACATCATTTAAATATTGAGGATATAACTGTCCTGAGTAACTTACTGAATTGGGCTCCTTTCCAACAGGTAAGGAAACAAGGTTTGAAATGATTCTCGATATTTCTGCAATGGGGAGAGCAATGATTGGCAATTCCAATCTCTTTGCAAATAGAAGTGATGTTCTATGGAGATTTCCCTATAAAGGCCAAGAAGTGAGTAACGCTCTGTGACAGGGTTGCAAAGGTGTTCAGGGGTTTATAATATGAATATCTACATGTGTGGGGATATTACAGATACTCCTCAGAGGCTAATGTTCAAAAACACTGAAAAACACCCACTAAAATTATTAATGCCTCTTCAGTTTTATTATTGTACTTTCCTGATTATCTTGGTAAATTACACTGTTCGTAAGTGGCCAGAATTAAAAATAGGTCCATGTCTACACAAGAATGTAGATGATAAAAGAAGAGGTTTCATGATACTATCAATTAGTAGATTTCATGAGGAGCTTCAGTCTAAATATCACAAGAAAAGAAAAAGATGAGTACGAAAACCTTCACAGCATCTCCACGGCTCCAGTTCATTTTTAACTTTCTTCTGTTTCCAATCTTCCTTGAGTAGAGGGCCTGATTTCTTGCTTCTCCTTAATTCAGTTCTCAATATTATTTGAGAGAGATTGGTTTGCCAGCAAGAATTCTATAGCTACCATGTTACATCGAATTCAACAATGTAACCAGAGACTGGTGTAGATGGGCTTGACCATGTGACCTGCTTGGAACACTGTGTCCCTCGCCTCAGTGCTTTGGACTTCTCTCTGGACCCTAGGTTGCAAATCTGCATAATATGTCTCATTTTAATTGAAATAGATATTTATTGAAAACTTATTTACAGCAGGAATGGTCTAGACTTTGGGACTATATGCTCGAAGATGGATCAAATATATAATTCTTTGTATAAGGAAGAAAAAGTTTGAAATTTCCAAAGATGAATGTGAAGAAGTAAGAGTGAAATCTAATGCAGTTATAGAGACTGGATTCAGAAGATCTATTCCAATTTTCTTCTCATGTGATTTCCCTTTCCTGTGGAGAGCAGAAAGCTAAAACAAAGATTTCTCCAATTCCTTTTAAGTTGGTGATCCAGTTTGATTCTCGTTCCACATCAGATGCAATCACATGAGACTTGAAATCTGAACTGAGATGAATGAGATATTGAGCATGTATTTTATCAATGTGGATTATAGCAAATATGGTTCCAGAGCCAAACTCTGTCTCTGAGGCTTGCTGGCTTAGCAGAAATAGCTTCTCAATAGTAGGAAAGGTGGTACAATATGAGACCCTGAAGCTATAGTGGCAGCTTCCTGGTTTTGCACATGAGATTTCCTAATAGGAGCACAGTGATTCTGTTCTGGAACCAGTGATGTAGCTAATTTAGCAGCGTAAACTGAGGCAGTCCTGGATTTATATACATAATAAGGGCTTCTGATTTGACGAGCAGCTTCCTGATTATGGCAGGATGGGTTTGCAGTGTAGACTTGAGAATAGATTCTTGAATCTCCTCCTACAGATTTGTATTCAACCATCTTAGTAATTCTGTGAGCCATCATATATGCTGTAATAAATCCTTTAATTCTAATTGTCTAGAGTAGAATCTGTTCTCTGCTTCAGTGTATCGACCAATACAAAACTCCAGAGAGAATATACAGAAAGAACACATAAAAATAGTTTTTAAGGTTATTTTTAAAGCAAATCAAATAATTAAGCTGAATAATATTTAACTCTGATAATAGGTCTCTCATTATGATTTCTCTCTTTTTCCTCCCAGTTTTTTTCTGTTTCCCTCTATCAATATCTCATCTGTTAACTTGCCATTCAGAGAAAAGGTAAGAATAGACTGGTACATTCAGCTATAACATCTGCAAGAAAATGTTCTTTTGAAATTCAGTGTCATATTTCTAATTTGCATTATTTGATTCCTCCTCAATATGGTGCAATGATCTTAAATCAAACATATTTTCCACTTTATCCTCAAGTGTACATTTTTAAAATGTATTCTTTTACTTAAAAAAAATCCTGCTAGACTTCATTTTGGTCTTCATTCCCCTTTCTCTCTTTTGAAAAACTACATTAAAATATTTTTATTCAATTTACTTAAACTAAAAGAATAAGTTCACCCATTTCTCCTACCTCTCACCCCTTGCCTCTTGCAATCACCAATTTGTTCTTTATATTAGTGAGCTTTTTTGTTTGTTTAGATTCCACACACAAATACAGTATTTGTCTTTCTCTAACTTATTTCACTTAGCATAGTATTCTGAAAGTCCATGGTCCATCTATGTTGTCACAAATGGAAAAAATTTCATTCTTTTTTATGGCTAAATTTTTTATATATATATATATATATATATATATATATAATTATATACAATATATTATATATATAGTATATATAATATTATATAAGTAACCAGCTGCTCTGTTTTTGGAGACTTTCCTTATAGCATATTAATTAATAGTGATTAAAATTTAATAGTGGTGAAACTTTTTGGAAAGTTAAAAAATTAGTTAATAATATTTGACATTTTTTTTAAATTAGGAATTCATTTAAAAATTAATTTCTGAATTCCCACTATGTACCAGGCACTCTTCTAGGCCCTGTCATTACAGTAAGTGTTATAGACTGAAATGAGCTCCCCCAAATTCACATGTTGAAGCCCTAACCTCCAATGTGGTATTATTTGGAGACGGGGCCTTTCAAAAGTAATTAGGGTTAGATAAAGTCATGAGGGGGGCCCTCATGATAAGTTCAGTGCCCTTATAAGAAGAGATACTGAAGAGCCTGCTCACTCTCCTTTTCCCTCTCCCCATGGGCACTTGCACAAAAAAAGGTTATATGAGCATACAGTGAGATGACAATTGCCTACAAACCATGAAAGAGGCCTCAGAATGAAACTTACTTGCTGGCACCTTGACCTCAGACTTAAAGCCTCCAGAATGTGAGAATAAAATTATGTTGCTTAAGCCACGCAGTCTATAGTACTTTGTTATGGCAGCCTGAGCAGACTAACAACAAGAAACAAACTGACAACACAGAAGTAAAATCCGCAATGTGGATTATAAGTGCTGTGAACAAAAATAAAGCAGGGAAGGGCAATGGGATGGTTGTTATAATTTGTTAAAGGAAGACATCACTGAAAGGGTGACCTTTAATTAATAACCCAAAGGAGGTAAAGAACCAGTTGTTTGCAGCATGGGAAAAAAATAGGCCAAGCAGAGGGAGACAGCAAGTGCCAAGGCTCTGAAGCAAAAGTGTGCTTGGCAAGGAAGAGCAAGGAAGTGAATGTGGCTGGGAGGATGGAGGATGGAGGACAGAGGAATAAGAGATAGGTTCAGAGGTAAGGAGTGGGTGGTAGGAACTGGAAGCACAGGGCCATTGTAAGGCTATTGTAAGGACTTGGCTTTTATTCTGTGTAATCTAGGAAGAAACATAGCATGAGCTGTCTTAAGTTTTATAAGGAGCACTCTTTCTGCTAAGTTGAAAATAAAGGGGGAAGGGTAGAAGCAGAGAGAGAGAAGCTACTGCAGTGGTCAAGGTTAGAGTTGATGGTAGAAAGTAGTAGTGGTGGAGGTAGTGAAAAGTGGTGTATGTGTTTTAAAAGTAGAACTAACACTATTTGCTGAGAGCTTGGATGTGGAATGTGAAAGAAAGTAGTTTAAACAAAGAAAAAAAACAAGGATTGAATATTGAATATCCTAAGAGGTCAGATTGCTATCAGACATGGCCCATGGACATGAACAGATTTTAAACAATGGAAGATAGAGGGTACACCATTAGAAACTGTCCAGGAGAAGCTGGCTGCTCGAGGTCTAAGGGATGCATGGGGCTGCAATGAAGCTTGGAGATACATGAGCAGCTTTGCAAATAATGTTTCCTTTGTTGGTGCACTATTAAAAGGATTCAAATGGGAATTTGCTGCATTTGTGGTGATTGTAGGAGCTGAATACTACCTGGAGTCCCAGAATAAAAATAAGAAGCATCACTAAAGATAATACCTGGAAGTATCTTTGTGGCTTCTTCACTCTCTTATAAAAATAAGATTTCACTATAGCCCACTCTTCTTTGTATTTGTCCCTTAAGGAATACTGGTAAATTTCAATAAAGAATACATGTGCCAGTCAAAACAAAACAAAACAAAACAATCTAGGACTTAATATCTGAACAACTGAAAGGATAGGATTGCCATTACCTGAATTGGGGGAGACTGAACGAGGGACAGGTTTGGGGCATAAAAGTCAAGATATTTTAAAGTTAGAAGTACTCTTTATGTATTCAGGTAGAGATATTAGATAGGCAATTAGATAATATACAAGTCTTGGGGTTCAGGGGAAATGTTTTGGTCTGAGTTGGACATAAATTTAGTAGTTCTTCTATAGCCCTGTGAATGAGTGCAAGGGTTATATTCAAACTGGGTTTAATAACCAGTATGTTAATGGTTCAGGAGCACAATTCTAAAGAGTCAGGTTAACATTTTAGAAACTAGATCATGGGTAGTTTTTTGTTTGTTTGTTTGTTTGTTTGTTTGTTTGTTTGATTGATTTTGGAGCTCACACACTCTATTCAATACCACAGAACTCCCCTGCCCAGGTGTGCTGGGGAGGGCAACACCTGGGGCTCCCTCAGTCTGTGAGAGTCCCAGAGTGGGGCCAGAGTGGTGGGTGGGAGAAGGCACTAGAGAGTTTGAGAGCAGCTTTCTACTAACTTGAGTAAGAGTGTTTCAGCATTTCATCAAGCAGGATAGCATATCAGTGTGCAAGAGTTGTGATATAGCCCCAAAGGAGTATAGAGAAGAAGAAGGAGAACAAGTGGAGGTCCAAGATGCCCCAGTATTTACAGCTTGAGGAGAAGAAAAGGACAGCAAAGAAGACTGAGGAGGAAGAGCCAGTGAGACAGGAGAAACACCAGGAAAGTGTGGTGTTCTAGAACAGTGACTGTATGGCCCAGTTTGCCTGAGACAGACCAAGTTGGTGTCTGTGTCAGTGTAATTAATAGTAGTGCCCATCTTTCACTCTCAAAATTGTCTTTATTCTGATGATGAATTATGTGGTCTCCCTACAAAAAAAAAAGCTAAGTAAAGAAAGTTTAAGTGGGAGGAATGCTCAACTATTTAAAATGTTGCTGCTAAGTGAAGTTAAAGGAGGAGTGAGAACTGGTGACTGGATTTGGTCTCATGGAGGCCACTGAGACCTAGCCAGGAAAGCAGTTTTATTGGTGTGGCAGGCATGAAAACCAAAAGCCAAAGGAGAATGGGAGGAGAGCAATTGATAACAGCAAAAAGAGACAAATCTTTTAAGAAGTTTTGCTGTTAAAAAAAGGGGAGCAGACAACAAATATTTAAAAAGATGCTCAACATTGCTAGCTACTAGCGCAATGCAAATCAGATCCATAATATGATACCATCTCATACCTGTTAGAATAGCTATAATCAACAGGATAAGTTATAAAAATGTTGGAGAGGATGTGGAGAAATAGGAACCCTCATACACTGCTGGTGGGACTACACATTGGTACAGCCACTATGGAAAACAATATGGAGGTTCCTCAAAAAACTAAGAATTGGTCTACCATATGATCCAGCAATCCCTCTACTGGGTCTTTACCCGAAAGGCTTGAAAATTCACATCTGGAAAGGTATTTGCACACCGATGTTCATAGCAGCATTATTCACAGTGGCCAGGACATGGAAGCAACCAAAGTGTCCTATGATAAATGATTGGCTAAAGAAACTGTGGTACATATATACAATAAAATATTACTCAGCCATAAGAAGAGATGAAATACTGCCATTTGCAACAACATGAATATACCTTGAAATAATCATACTAAGTGAAATAAGCCAGAAAGAAAAGGTTGAAAATCACATGATATCGCATATATGGGATATAAACCTAAAAACAGCAAATAAACAGGACAAATGAACAGAGACTCATGGATGTGAACTATAGATTAGTGGTTACCAGAGGGTAGTGGTTGGGGGAAGGAGGAAGGAGAGAGGTAGACAGGGTAAAGAGGGTCAAATATGTGGTAACAAAGAAATCTAACTATGAGAGGTGAACACACAATGTAAATATATATATTCCTTATGGTTAAAGTGTATAGCTGAAACTTATTAAATTTCGTTAACCAATGTCACCATTAAAATAAATAAATAAATAAATAAATAGATAGATAGATAGATGATTTTAAAACTGGGGAAGCAGAAAATTGATCGAGAATGGATAGTTAGAAGCAAAGGTCAGTCAAAACAGGGTTTAAGTAATGCTATAGTCTGAATATTTATATCTCTCCAAATTTATATGTTGAAGCTTAATTCCCAATGTCATGGTATTAGGAGGTGGAGCCTTTGAGAGATGATTAGGTCATGAGGGTGGGATTTGTGCCCTGATAAAAGAGACTCCAGAGGGCAAGAGTGAGAGCTCACCTCCCCTTCTATCATATAAGGTTATAATGAGAAGATACAATCAGTGAGGAAGCTGGCTCACCAGACATGAAATCTGCTGGGGCCATGATCTTAGAATTTCAGCCTCTAGAACTGTGAGAAATAAACATTTATTGTTTATAAGCCACTCAGTTTATGATATTTTTGTTATAGAAGCCCGAGCAGAATAAGACAAGGGAGACGGGGAAAATTGAAGTATGTTTGCTAATGGAATGATCTAAAAGAAAAGAGAAACTAGTACTATAGAAGAAAAATGGCAGCAATGTTTTCAGGACTGCATTATCACTTACACAGGGCCCTAGGCACTTGCCTTCATTGGCTACTTCCATCATAAAGATTATATAAATAAATAAATACACACACACACACACACACACACGTTTATATTTTTCTTCTGATTTTAAAGGGAATTAAACATTTTCATGGGTCCTTAAAAGTAAGATGAGCTGTAGGCACTGTGCCTGTGTCCACAGATCCATGGTCCTAGTTGTCATTATATAGCTGAGAAAGGGACAGAGGGACAGGGTTAGTGTACAATAGAGGACCTGAGATGGAAGTGCTGGTTTTAGTCACAGGAACAGAAAGAAAGGTCGAGAACAAGGGTGAAGTGGGTAGATATAGTATAGAGAATTTACACAGGATGGATATTTTTTTTCCCTTGATCATTTTTTTTTCTCAATGAAATAGTAAGCATAGTCATATGCTAAGAGTAAGGATGGTGTAGGAGGTATGAAGATTTGAAGAAAGAGAAAAAAGTATGAGACAGTTACCAAGGAGTGTAGGAGTGAATGGACTAGGGAAAATGTAGCAGGATTTCAGAGCTGCACTAAAAGCCCCCCTGAGGTTAAGTGAGGAATTTAAAATGAGACCAGGCAGCATGAATTGTGTGGTTTTTCTCCAGCCACATTCAGCTGCCAAGCTGCAAGGGGCAGAGTAGGAGAGTTGGATTCCAGCTGGGATGGTTTACCAGGAATGACAAAGTGAGAGGTAGCAGGTGGTTAGGTGTATGCAAAAGAGCAATCATAACAATGTACCATGGAATTTAAGCTGGGTAAGGATGGAAGTGAAGATGTGAAGGAACTGAGGACAATGAAATGACAGGAGACTTAATTATAGATCCTGGTGCATCAAAATATCTGGAGTTAAACTCTAGAAGAAGTGATTTAGAAAGATGGCCGATAATGGGGATAGAATGGGATGCATGAAATAGAGATTATGGAGGGATATGGAGTTATTATTAATGAGGAGGCCTCACTTTCGGAGACCCCCACCAGGAATTAGCAAAATGTTTGCCTGCCATGGGTCTTTATGATACTGGCAAGAGTAAGATATTTCAGAAATGAATAGTTAAGACCAGTCTCTTTTCAAATTTCTTCCAGGGCACTTTCCCTGTTTTGGATGATGTTATAGAGGCTGCAAGCATTCAAATAAATATTTACTTTCAACCAGATTCCTTTCTGAATAGAGATGCATTTTTATACCTAGTTTTGAATTCTTTGTCTGAAAGAGAGCCTTTATGATTGAAAAAGCTTTAGGCCCTACAAAGCCTGGATCCACACCTACAGGTTTAGCAATTCTCCTTTACTGGCCTATTTCCTAAATGATGTCTAGGTTCCTGGCTATTTCCTATGTTGCTCAATCATATAGTAAAAGTTCTCTCCCTTCACCACCCCATTGACTCCTCCTCACTTTCACAGATCCCTTCCAGGACCCTGCTCCCTTCTCTTCCTCTCTGAAACCCAAAACTGAGGTGGACAGAGAGCTTTCACTTTCCTCAATCAAGTTATTGATCCTCAAACTGATTTTAGGTAATTATGAAAACATGAAAATAACTCTGATTATCTCAAAGTAGATAATCATTAAAAGAATTTTAGATATACAAGATAATTTAGACATCATCCAATCCTATCCTGTCATTTTATAGCTTTAAGAGTTAAGGCACAGAATGGAAGGACCTATGACTGTTAATAATTCTATAGTAAATGCTAATTATTTGTTAAGTAGGGCCTGGCCTTGTGTTAAGTGTGAGGTGAGAAGATCAAGTGAGGCAGGTCCCAGCTCAGAGACAGAAAACTGTTAACCACATACCCTTGTAAAACTCAAGCACATTCTCCCTTGCTAGCAGACACTAATGACTATAATAAATTAAGGAGGGTTTAGTTAGGCAATAAACAATTACAGCTGACCACAGAGTGTAAACTTGATGCCTTAATTAATGTATTGACCAACTGCTCTTTCTAGGTTGAGGACCTGATTCTAATTCAACCATAGTATCCATTCTTTTTTTTTTTTTTTATGCACTAGGACTAAACAATATTGAAATAATAGTTGCACAGAGGAAGGTATTAGAAAAACACAGAGACCTAAAATAAACCAAAGTTTGGCCACACTTTCCTCTAAGAATGATGGTATTTTAACTTACCTCATTGAATTATGAAGATTAACAAGATTATGCCTATAAGTATTCTAAGCTCTTTGGATTTAAAAACTGCAGTTGGCTGGCAGCAACATTTTCTTTATGTCTAGTCTCTGTGGTTCATTTGGTAATGAGATATGACTTTAAAGTAAGAGACTAATCTTGGACAAGCATATCCCATCAAGATTCATTCATCCAAACCTGCTTTGTCCTGCCATGTGGTAACCATGGGAGACTCTGCACTTATTTTGATGAGGCTTCCATCGCTTAAAACGTTTTCTGGAATGCTCTTTGGGAACTATTTTAGAGCTAGCTCCTGAGACATAGAAGAAAAGCAGCCTCCTTATGGTTTGGGAAATTGTGGAAATACACAAAGGTCTTTAAAAGCAACAAACCATTGGCAGGTAACTCGGTACCCTTCAAAGACAAAGTTCTTTATTTCTAGCCAAGAAGCAATTGTATAAGAAGACAAATGCCTGGTTAAAATTCCTATGGAGTTGTTATAAGGTTCATCCAAAACATTTTTAAACTCATTTGTACATGTGACATTCTCCTAGAAGATAGGAACAAGAACCTTTTAAATATAAAAAGTCAGTATACAGTGATATGATAGGTCATATGCTGGCCAATGATTTTAGTAAGAGTGAACATCTGTGTAGTACATTATAATTATTTAAGCATTTTTATGTACATTGTTTCATTTTATTTTCACAGAGACCCTAAGATATCACAAAGATAGATAGTATTATCATCATTTTATTTTTGTAAAAATTCAAGCTCAAAAAGTTAAGAGAAGCCCAAGTTAAAACAATAAATGAGGTGAACCTCAGACCTACCTTTCATAACTTCTCACCCTGAGTTCTTTCAGCATTTTAACTAATGTTTTCTAAAGTGTGTTATGAAGAATTCTGGACTCCCAACAGAGTCTTTACAGTGATTTTTTTTAATGTCCATAAATTCTTTGGCATTGCTTTCTTCAAAACTGGAGCCTAAAAAAAGGGTGGAATCTGATTCACCTTCTCTTGTGTGTGGGGTGGATTTAGTGATTCATTGATAGATTAGATAGTGTGTGACTTCTGAGTCTAGGTCATAAAAGACATTATAGCTTTCTCCTTGCTCTCTCATAGATCATTCTCTCTGAGGGAAGCCAGCTTCCATGTCCTGAGGGTATTCAAGCTGCCCAACAGAGAGGTCCACATGGTAAGGAACTGAGGCCTCCTGCAACAGCCATGTGTATGACCCATCTTGAAAGCAGATCTCTCAGGCCTGACTGAATCTTCATTTAACTGCAGCACCAGCCAACATCTTTACTAAAATATGAGGAGAGACTCTGACCCAGAACCACATAGGAAAGACACTTCCTAATTCCTGATTCTAAGAAACTGTATAAGATAATAAATGCTGGTTGCTTTAAGTTTATAAATTTGGGGTAATTTATAATTCAGCGATAACTAAAACAATCTTCAAAGTGTTCCTTGATCAATTAACTTTAGGAAATCCTCTTAAAGACTCATAATGTCTGTTAGTGTATAAAAGTTCTCAAAAAGTCCTGCAGAAAAAAAAAAAAAACTGGTTTTACTTTTTTTTTTTCACTTTTTTATAATGCAGTTCCAAGTCCCCTTTAACAAAATATATTTCACACCCCAGTGAACTGTTTTGGGATACTCTGAACTGCAATAGTATAGGTTGCTAGCAATTTCAGTTGGTTGTAAATTCCCAAGTTAGCATTTAAACAAATCTAAAATACTATGCTGCATACCCAGTATGTTTGAGCCCTGTTGGACATTCTATAAAGCAGTGGCTTGGATTCTTCAAATATGTCAGTGTCATAGAAGACAAAAAGTTTGGAGGACGACTGTAGATTAGAGACTGAAAAGACATGCCATCTAAATGCAAGCTAAATGCAATGGTGATTCTTCATTGAATTCAGGGACAGAAAAAAGAAAAAAATTATCAAGACAATTTGAGAAACTTAAATTATGGACTATATATTAGATAATAGTATTGTATCAATGTTAAATTGTCCAAGTATAAGAATTATACTGTGATTATATAGGAAAACGTCCTTTTTCGTAGGTGATACATGCTGAAATCTGTAGGGCTAAAGTGTAAAATATCTGTAACTTTCAAATAATTCTAAAAAAAAAGTGGTGCATGCATTTGTGTGTGCATATAGGAGACAGTAAAGGAGGAACAGGGAAAATGTGAGGAGAAAAAATATCCAAGAGTCTGTCTGTCTATCCACAAGTACAACAAACATTAAGATGCGAGATAGGATGTGAAGGCCCTCAACTAGATTGCTGAGATTAGGGGTCTCTGTTCAGGGGCAGCCCTGAAAAACTGATAAAGGAAGGAAAACACATGTTCTTGGTGTCTCCTATGACTGAATCCTGCTCAACCTTCCAGTTACAGAGTAGATGTGTCTTTGTGACCATCTTGTCTGAAAAGGTTCTTCTGTTATTTTGTATCACAAAGCACTCTGTAAATTTCATAACACTCTCAGTTTTTAAATTTCAAATATAGTTATTCTATACATCATTATTGCTTATCCTGTCCTACTAGATTGAATGTTCCCTGAAAACACAAATAATGCCTCTTCTGCGAATAATGTCCTTTGCAATCTTTCTTTTCTACTACCTGGTAATCCTAGGCTATTTCCCACCTTCACTAGGTACCAAATGCCTTTTTGCTACCCAATGGAAACACACACACACACACACACACACCAGAGTTAGTGCCCCATGTCATATGACCATTATTTGTCTCCACAACCAAATTATCCATAGAGGTTAGCTGAGTGTTTAGCCATAATAGATAGTATGCTGGTTGAATAGTGTCCTTCAGAAATTCATGTCCACCTGAACCTCAGAGTGCTACCTAATTTTGAAACAGGGTATTTGTAGACATAATTAGTTAAGTTAAAACGAGGTCATACTGGATTAGAATGTATCCTAACCCAATGACTGGTATCCTTATAAGAAGAGAAAACAGAAACATGCAGACAGAGACACAGAAGGAAGAAAGCCATGTAAGGAAGAGAGTGGAGAGTGGATATACAAGACAAGGAACACCAAGGTTTCCTGGCAGCCATCAGAAACTAGGATGAGGCAAGGAAAGATTCTGCTCTAGAATTTTCAGTGAGAGCATGGCCCTGCTAATACCTTGATTTTAGACTTCTAGCCTCCAGAACTATGAGACAATACATTTCTTCTATTCTAAGCCACCTGGTTTGTGGTCATTTCTTATGGCAGCTTAGGAAATAAAAACAGATGGTTTGTATAGATAGTTGTAAAACTGAACTAATGTGCTCAGATGTACCCTTCTCAGGTAAGCCTCCACTCTAGGCCTATAAACCTACCACAATAACTGACCCTGTGAGTCAACTGCACAGAAACTAACCACAATGGAAAGTTTTGACAAAAAATCCCTAGCCTACCAACTTGTTAAATAGGGGTTGACAATTTATTTGTCACCCCTCTCAGAATATTTGCATTTTAATAGGATACTTAGTCATTTAATATTCATGGATCCATTTTCTCATAAGGGTTTACTGAATGCATACTATGTCAGGCATTGCTACAGGTCAGCCAGAGAACTATTTTAGGACTCAGAAGCAGCTTTCTCTGAATGTTTCAAATCACATCCTAGAGATCTTCACCTACTCATTCAATGAGTTTAAAGAACTTAGTGGATATTCTGCTTGGGGAATCTAACAACATGTATATCTTCTATTAAAGAATAATATGATCTGTCTGGAAAAGTCATTCTCTGTGTGAGCACAATCTAGAGATATAAACAAAGAGTAGGGAGGAGGAAAAGTTACCAGTCATATAACCAGTCAAGCAGGGTTAAACTAATCAGTGCAGGAGAATCTCACAAGACATTCTCTCCTGGCTTTACTCCTAGTTCTGTGGCCTCTTGTTCTCCACCTCTTTTATATGCCCATTTTCCTCTGACCATTCTGTAAATGTTTATGTTCTTCATCATTTTGTCCTGGGCCCTCTTCTCGTCTCATTTTACATACTCTCCCTGGATTTTTGCAACAACTTTCATTGGTCTCAATTACCATGAAACATATGCTGAACTCTCCCCAATCTTTACTCTAAACCAAAACTTCCTCCTAAGTCACACACCATTAAATTCAACTGCTTACTAGATAGCTCCCTTTGGGTATTCCACAAATATCTCAAATTCAGCATCTCCAAAATCCAACAAATTGCCTTCACCACCAAATCTGCTCTTCTATCACTATCTACCATGTTGCTTAAGTAAGAAGAGAGGTGTAATGAGATCAACAATGTTTAGCATTGTACTTCCTTTATTTGTCCTAAATTTAGTTCTTTTGATCTTCGAGGGCAACCCAAATTTTAGTTCTCTCTGACTTGGTGAATACATTTTTTTTCTACCCTTTAATTAATCTATCACTTTTCTTTTTAGACTATAAGCTTAATTTCCAAAGCCACTCCACTTTTTGAGGGCTTTAATAATTACCTACGTCTTCTCCAACTCTTACGTAAAAGTCTAGGAATAATCTAAATTTCTAACCATAGGGTCTGGTTACCTAAATTGTGATATATCAATAAGATCAAGTATTAAAAATCATATTTTAGATGAGTGTTTAATAATCTAAGAGATGCTTATGATTTAATATTATAAACATCAGGTTTTAAAACTATACAGAGCATGACTTTTGTTCCATAAAAAAAAAAAGCATGACCACAATACCCGAAATATTGCAGACTGAACAACATATACTTTTACACCTTCTTGAAACCACACTAAAATGACAGTTCCATGAAAGAAATAAAGAGGATACTAAGAGAATGACTCTAGGTGGCAACCTGAGAAATAAGGTCAGGGAAGACCTCTCTGAGACAGCAATATGAGATCTATTAGGATAAGAATGAGCTGTCTGTATGAAGAACTGGAGAGAGAAGCATGCCAGGCATAGAAAAAAGTACAAAGATTCAGAGTTGGGAAAGGGCTTTTTGTTTTTGAGAAATAAAAAGTAGGGGCCTTTGATGGACTTTAAGTTGAAGAGAGACATTATCTGATTTCTATTTTTATCTCCTGCTGTGGCAAGAAAATCTATGGGAGCATGGCAAGAATGGCAACACGTGACCAGTAAGAAAGCCATTCCTGTTGTCCACGTGAGAGATGGTATAGTTTGCACCAGGGGGTGATTATTGAGATGGAGAAATTTGAGATATATTTTGGTAGTATATTTTGATGATATATTGAGATATTTGATATTATATTTATATATATTTTGGTGGTGTATCCTATTCAGTAAATAGGACTTAGATTTGG
Source organism: Macroglossus sobrinus (assembly GCA_004027375.1). Taxonomy (NCBI): domain Eukaryota; kingdom Metazoa; phylum Chordata; class Mammalia; order Chiroptera; family Pteropodidae; genus Macroglossus; species Macroglossus sobrinus. Next base: position 296,579 of record PVKZ01000796.1, on the reverse strand, counting down.
ATATTGAAGAAAAAAATGCATGTTTTTAGCTTAAGCAATGTAGTGAAAGCTGTACCATTTACTGGGATGATATTTATATATTCATGATATCTATTATGATTGACTAAGAATAAATAAGATGCCCTTCTGTGGGGGCAAAGAATTACTTAAAAATTACATCATTCACTCTCATGCCTAGATGTATAGACTACAAATTACCTGGAAACAATCTTCTAGTTCAGAGAAGAGTTTCTTGAATGGAAATTAGTTATGTAAATAACCAAGTATACATGGTTTTTGAAGAAAGATGTAACAATAACTTTTAAAAAGTGTTTTAATACAATTGCCTCATTAGATTATAAAGAAAACTTGTCCTTAGAAGGTGATAGATCATCTTGCAAAAGGAACTCACAGCTTCTGCAGCAATGGGCCCAACTCTCTTTTCTCTGCTCCTTGAGACTCAAAGTTAAGTAGGCTTAGCATGTGGACAGTGTGGTCATGCCCAAAGCTCAGAGCTGAAATTGTCAAGGAGTTTTCTGAAACAGCCTTGAGGAGAGGGCAAGGTGAGTGAAGAAGGCTTCAAAAGGGTTAGATTAACTCTAAATGACAAGAGATACTCTAGATTTACTCATGTCAAACTGGTTCCAAACCTACACAGACCACAGGCCAGTTTCTCTTCACCTGAATACATGCAACTCACATTCTGGAAGAGTCATTGTAAAATCCTTACAATAGTGATGCTTATGTTCCACCAGTTAGACACCTTTGGTTTTTAGGACCTTGGTTGTATCTTAGAGACAAGCTTTTAATTCACTTTAAAAATGTTAATAAACATTTATCTTACTAGCAAAATCTCTTTCTTAAATGTTTCTGAATGTCTAACCTTTTTCTTAAGAAAAATAAGTTGTTTTTTTTTTTCAGGAGAGAGGGGAAATTTTACTTTTCCATAATACATGGCATGAGTCATGGAAAGGGCTTGAATAATTTGTAGACACGTTGCTATTGAGTCATCATGAATGATATAAGACCGCTTGAATACTGATGAAATTAAACTCTTTACAATCTGTAAAAAATAAAAATAATAATACTTTTTTTTCCCATTTCGGTTTTGCCCTAGAAGAGACAGTAGAGCTAGATAGCAACACTTCTCATTCATAGATGAGGAAGCTTGTTCCCTAAGAGGCCAAGCAAGATCTACAGCAAAGAAAAAGAATAATCCAATAGATTCCTTTTCTTTACAATAGGTAAAATATTGTATTTAAAAACAAACTGGCCCAATCGTAATTAAAATACTCAAGGACCTTGTAATTCTAAAGGCTTTAAGCAATAGGACTGATGGATTTAATGGTACATTGGAATGCTAGTGATTTATTATATAATTTAAGTGCCCATCTGTGCTGCTGGGCAAAGACATAGCCGATGAAAATATCAGCTGTCTAGCCATTTTATCTGCTCTACGGAGGTCATGAGGATTGCTTCTCTCGCTGCCATCATGACTCTAACAACCTCGTCTCCGTCAGAAGGACTTCTTATTTCCGTACTATCCTGAAAAAGCAAGTCAACAACACTGGGTCCTTAATTCTGAGGAAGACCCCAGCTTTTTTCTAAGCTACTTATGACTTAATGAGCCTTGACAATGGTTAAAGAAGTCATTCTCTCATATTTTGTGTCACTTTGCTTCATTTCCCAGCTAACCATCTTAGAACAGGGATAAGGTATAGCTGGCCTAGTCACCTGGACTAAATTTCTGGCTCATTACATTTGCTTTTCAACTTTTAAAAGAAGAAATGAATGATGCAATACCAAAATCAAGCTATGCAACATTATTTTTCCTTTCTGGTACTGCTTAGCTACTTTATTCATTCTCCATGGCTCTGAGACCTCTAACAAGTTTGGTGACACTGAGAAGTGCAGCAGCAAATTTAGTGATAATTTCCAGTGGGTCTCGCTTTTTTATTTTTTTCTTTTTTTTTTTTAAGCATAATCTACTTGAGCAATATGGATCTTAGCAATCCTACTACCTATCCTTTCCATTGTGATAGTTGCTCATTATGTAACAGGTATTATGGTAGGTACCCATATTTGGGTATAAACAAGAGAGAAAGATGAAGAAGATAGTTGTTGTTGATTGGTATGTAGGACCAGAAGTAAGGACTGCAAATATATAAAGTGTTTATTTACTATGTTATAGACCCAGTGGGTATTCAAACTTCTTACTACATTTATTGCCTTTTAACAGTAATTTGGACACACAATGGACAACTGAGGACCTATGACCAGGAAAGCACTGTTTCCATAGCTGCTGACACTTTTATATGACTTTCAGAGCCATAAGTACAAATTGTGACCCAAATGCAAAGAGGGCAACAGTATCCTTGTGGGAAAAAAAAAAGAGAGTTGGGGAGGCATCCTGGAAGCCCTGATAGGCTTCTGAATCTTGATCTTTGATCTCTTACTCCATCATCTCAGCTGGCTCTCACGGTAGCTGATCCAGGGCCCAAGGCTAATTGGCCACCTTGACTCATCCACCTGAGAAAGCAGCTAAGATCCCCTTTCTCAGGTGGTGAGACAAAGGCTCAGAAAAATAGTGATTTACCCAAGATCACCCTCCAAATCCCAGCCTCTTTTAACTATAATTTTATGGTCTTTCATTTTAACTTCAAGTATTTCTATTGCTTGAAAAGTAGACTCTGATGTGGCATATAATGATTCAAAAACTTCATAAGTAATATCAATAAAATTAATTAAAATTAAGTAACTTCATTATTATTTATTCTTTCTCACTTACTGAGTCTTATGTGAAGAATTGTCATTCAAAGCAAAATTATTAGCATGACCATAAAACACATATGTAGCCTTAACTAGGTATCTCTGTTTTTTTTTTGTTTTGTTTTCAGTGTGCTAAAATTTACACACAATCTTGACATATAAGGCATGCCAATAATATAGCAAGAAAGCTGTTGTGGGCTGAATTGTGTCCCCCAAAATTCATATACTGAAGTCCAAACACCCAAGTAACTCAGAATGTAACTGTATTTGAAGACAGGGTCTTTAAAGAGTAAATTAACTTAAAATGAGGTCATTAGAATGAGCCCTAATCCAATATGACTACTATCCTTGTAAGAAGAGGAAATTAGGACACAGGCACACACAGAAGGAAGACAATGTGAAGACACAGGAGAATACAGTCATCTACAAGCCAAAGAGAAAAGCCTCATATGAAAGCAACCTGCAGACATCTTGATCTCAGACTACCAGCCTCCAGAACTATGAGATGAATTCCTGTTGCTTAAGCCACCCAGTCTGCGGTATTTAGTTATGGAGGGCCTAGCAATCTAATACAATTGCTAAGGCTTAGTTGCTTGTATAGGTTAGTAACGTAACTGACTTTTAGTACAACATATGGATATTGAAATGCCATTGACCTCAATTAAAAATATATGAGTCTATATGTTAATCACAGGTATAAGTTTATTACGTTTTGGAAAGAGGCATTCCTCATCAGGCATCATAATCAAAGCATAAATACTCATATGCAAGTGACACACACAATGATAATGTTATATGCCAGATAAGCATTCAGATTTTCAAGAGATCAATTCTAGATGAGAGTAAGAGAAGTTTCTGCTGAAGTGGTATGACTTATGCCGAATATTAAGAATGAATAAGGTTTCGATGTAACTAGCTAAGGAACAGTATAAGAAAGGGTTATGAAAGTGAAAAATCACAAAGAACACCCAACAGGCCAGTTTAGCTGGAGCAGAAGAAGTGAGGAGACTAAGTCAATTTGGTTTCTGGAAAGGGAGAACTGAACAAAAGTGCAGGATAATCTCATGGTGTGAGGATGAGCTCAGCATATTCACTAGCCTCAACTCAGAAGCCAGTCTATTATCCTATCTACAAGAACAACCTGCTGGTGACCTAATGCTCCATCATGTGGTTACCTTATGCATTTATTGAATGCTTTTCCAGAAATATTCAGAATAACATATGCTTCTCTCTGTGGCAGTGGCTCCCAGAATCACGTGGGGGGCTTTATTCATTGTCCCCATCCTAGATATAGTCAAATAGAACCTTTAGGGCAGTGTTCTCAACCTTGGCTGCATATTATAAGCACTGGGGGAGATTTTAAAAAATTCTGATGCCCAGACTATAATCCAGACCAATTCAATCAGACTTACTGGTGGTGGGAGCCAGACATCAGTATTTTTCTTAAGCTCCTCCAAGGTGATTCAAATGCATAGCCAGGTCAGACACGCACTGCTGGAGGCAGTTAGGCGCTGGGTATCTGCGCTTTTAGTAGTTTTTCCTTAGTAATTTTTCCTAGTCAACCCATGAAAAGCTTTTGATCCTCAGCACTGAGGATCTTCTATTCTTCAGTTAGCTTTTGCTAATCCCAGGAACAGACATCACCTCTTATTTTCCTCTTTCTACCAAGAATCTCATTCTAATTTAGCTAGACTTACATTCCAGTTTGGCAAGACAAAAAAGGGGTGTACAAAAACCTACACTGGATTCTTCTCATTAAAAAGGGGGGTGCGTTTTACACAGAATATATGACATAGGAGTGGGGTCCCATATTAGACTTGACATAAAAGCAGCATTTAAATTTTTTCCCCTACTAAATAAATTGTGAAATTTACATGCTAAGAAAAAAAGAGAAAACAAATAACAAGATTAACCATAAAGACTTTGCTGAAGCCGGACAGCCGAAACTGGCAGCAGGCCAGATCATCATGGTTCTGTTGGCAGGGCAAGTGTAAGAGGAGATTAAGGAAACCAGGGAAGCTGGAGAGACAGTGTGGAGGAAGGTGAGTGACATACTGTGAGTATAGAGTCCAGATTTTAGTCCATCTTTGTCACCAACCGGCCCTATAGCTTGGATAGAACACTTACGTCCTTGGGTCTCATCTCCCTCATTTGCAATATAAGGTCATTGATCTAAATGACTTTCAATGACCTCCAAAGTCTAGGGAGTTCGCTCAAAGATTCTGTGAGTCCAGAGAGTTAATGAAGCAGTGTGACAATGATTTCCAGGCTATATATATAACTCATTATGACCATAAAACGCTCTTTATATGCAGAGTATGGAAACTAAAAAGGAAAGGTGAAAGGTTCAGGAGTTTGATATCAGAGTATAGAGAGAGTACTTAGCTCAAATAATACCTGTTAAGTTAATTAAATCAAAAAGCCATTATACTGAGGTGGCCCTAATGCCCTGGTGGCCTACACAAGCAAACCCATATCTAGGCCTGTAAGTTCCTCAAGGTTATCAAATTGAAACCTAAGGACAATCAATCACAAACAGCCAACTAGGCTTTAAACTAAAGCCAATCAATCATTTCCTTATACTCTACTTCTGCTTTTTCTCTATAAAAATCTCTCCTTGAGCTCCCATGCCTAATCACATATGGTTTGGTATATCCAGATTTGAATCGATTTTTGCTCAAATAAACTCTTAAAATTTTTAATATGCCTCAGTTTATCTTTTTACATAGCTAATATTGTCTGTGCATTAAGTACTAATATTGTACTAAGGTCTTTACCCATAATACAGCTTTTCATTCTCACACCATCTCTGTCAGGTAGGTACAATTGTTATCTTCATTTTAAAGTTGAGGAAATTGAAGTGTAAGAGATTATCATTTGCCTGGCATCACACAGCTAATAAGGAATAGAGTAGGGATTCAAAAGCAGACATTAAATTCATATCTTTATTCTTTCCTATTCTTATAAAGTCTGCATTACATCATAAAGCCCTAAAGGACTGGAATTGTTATCAGCTTTACTCACTTTGTATAGCTATAAGACAAACCTTCAGGCAGATAGGCACCTAGAGAATGGCCTTTTATAATGATGTTAGTAGTACTGACAATGTCAGCACTGGTTAAAAAGAATTTATCATCGAAATGCTAGTAACAAACCAAGTTTAGTATTTTAACATCAATTCTACCACACTGTTCTACCATACAAGTCTTCTGGAAGGTCTACCACTAAAAAGAATTTGTGAAAAAATGGAAGCATATTCAGAGAAGCTCAAAAACTTTGACTTTTCTATCAATTAAGTGGGTATGTAGGTGGCAGAAATGTCCAAAATATTTCACATTTTCTCTTCTTGATGGCAACTTGTAAAATAGAAAAGTATCAAAAAAATCACATATTTGTAAAACATTTAACAGACTATAGAGTACTTTCCTTCATAGATATTATTTCAGTTAGTTCTCACAGCTCCATGAAGATTATTAACAATATTTTAGAGATCTCAAAACTGAGGTTTATAAAAGTTCAACTTTTTGTCCAGAATACTATAACTAGCAAGTGGAGTCAAATGTTAATTTTCAGACTCCAAGTCCAGTGCACTTTCCATTACACTACAATATACTTTATTAAAATGCACATTATATCACAGTAAAATATAGAAGCTATTATTACCTGCTAGAGTAGAATTAGCTAGTTTCGCCCCCTAGAGGAGGAAATTATATCCTTTCCAAAGATTGGGTTACTAGCAGTAACAACTTGTAATTACATTAATATTGTGACAGATATTGGTTAAAATATGTGGCTAACACTCTAAAAGAGGCAAATAAAAATAAATCCAAATGTAAGATTTTTTTTGACTTAGGACTGTGAGCAGTTAGATGCACTTCTTAGTGTACGAAGAATTGGTTCATCTACTGATATTTTAATATTTTGGAGTCCGTAAACGTACTCATTATAAATCAGCCCAAGAATATCAATAGTTTACCATTAAGCCATTGGTAGTTATGATATTTAAAAAGTTTAATTTTCTTGATCTCAGGGAGAAAGCTTATATACAGCATGTTCTTTAAGCCCATATACATGTGGTATTTCCTCTAGTTCTACTGCTGACTACCTGTGTTAATGCACTGAGGAAATGCGTTAACCTCTGATTCAAAGTTTCCTCAGCTATAAATAGGGTAATCAATCCTATATCATTGAATTGCCTTGAAAATCAAATATGGAAGTGTAAACAAAGCATATATAACAAAGGTTCTGCACTCAAATATTAGTTGCCTTCCTTGAGAGTCTTGTAAGTGTTGCTATTTTGGACTTCACATTTTAAAAACAAAAACAAAACAAACATCTCCCCTAAAAAATGGCCCCTTCATCTCTAGTATCTGACATTAAAAGAGGTCTATTTAGACCTCTCCTATACTTGTTCACAGCTAGGAATTTGGAAAGTGCCCAATAAATGTTAGTTGAATTAAAATGAAATAAAATCACCCCCTCTTCCTGGGTCTCAAGTGTTTAATTAGAAGCCCACTATAGCCCAAATCTCATCAGCCAGTATTCAGCCAATATATAAAAGGATGTTGTCCTTGCAGTAAGTATCCCTCCTCCATCTCTGGGCCCTGCTTTTTTGTCATGGTTCATTCCAGCTGAACTAAAATTTCCCCAAACATGACTGGAGCGATGGGCCGAATCTAACAAGATTAAGTTTAATAGGGATAAATGTAAAGACTTATACTTCAGTCCAAAAAGAATCCTGTACAAGTACTAGATGGGGAATATGGGGATTAGCAGCAACGTGTGTAAAAAAGACTTAGAGCTTTTAGTTGATATTAAGCTCAATTAGTCAACAGTGTGCTTTTGCTAACAGGAAAGTTATGTGAATTGAGCCTGCATTAACTCCTGCCCAAGCCTGGTGATTACCCTACTGCTCTAGTTCTTTAGCTTTAGTAAAATCTTAGAGAGGCTCATACAATTCAGATTATAGTCCCATCCCCCAGAGTATCTCATTCAATCGGTTTAGGGTGGGCCTTGACAATTTACATTTCTAACAAGTTTCCTGGTTGGTGCTAAAGTTGCTGGTACCCGTGTATGCTTTTGGAACCATTGCCTTCCTCTATTCTGCCTGGTCAGGTTACACTGGGACTATTAATAACAGTATAATAGAGAGACTGAAAACATAAGAGGAACAAGGAAAGAATAGCTGTTAAGTGATGTAGTTACTATTAATAAAATTCATAATAATACCTAACATTTATTGAAGGTAATTGTAGGCTAGATGTTCCACCAAACATGTCATATAGAATTAGTAATAATTATAACAATAGAAACTATAAAAAAAAAAACACCCAAATAACACTTACTGTGTGTCGATATTTGTTCTATGTGCTTTACACATTTAACCCTTACAATAATCCTATGAGGTACACATTATTATACATATCCTCCCCACCCCCCAGCCCTTATCTATAGTTTCCCATTTCCTGGGTATTAATAATCTGAAGTCAACCATGGTCAAAAACATTATATGGAAAATTCCAGAAATGAAGAATTTATAAGTTTTAAATTTCACACCATTCTGAGTAACATGATGAAATCTCACGCCATCCCGCTCCATCCTGCCTGGAACATGAATCATCCCTTTTCCAGCATATTCACACTGTACATATAGGAAAATAAGATGTTTTGAGAGAAAGAGACACATTCACATATCTTACTATAGTATATGATTATAATTGTTTTATTTTATTATTATTTACTGTTGTTAATCTCTTACTATGCCTAATTTATAAAATTAACTCTATCATAGGTATGTATGTATAGAAAGAAAACATGGCATATATAGGATTCGGTACTATCTGTGGTTTCAGGCATCCACTGGGGGCCTTGGAACATATCCCCCAAAGATAAGGGGAGACTACTATACTCATTTTTTAGATGAGGAAATGGGTCACAAGAATCATGGCTGGAATTTGGATACAAATGTGCTGACAATAAACTCCTGTGATATCATGAGGTCTTCCTGGAGGCATGAGTAAAGTAAAGACTAATTTTAGCTAAAGAAGAGAAGAATAAACTATGAAAGAATATATGATGGTGAATAAATAAATAGAATATGGTGTATCTGTACAATAAAATCCTACTAGCCATAAAAAGGCACTGAACTATTGAAAACATACAACAAAATGAATGAATCTAAAGATAGTTATGATGTGTTAAAGAAGCCAGAGCAAAAAACAAAAGAAAAGAAAAGATTAGAAAATGCTAACTAATCTACAGTGACAGAAAGCAGATCAGTAATTCCCTAGGAATAATGGAAAGGGGACCTTGAGGAGATGTAGAAGGGAAGGATTGATTACAAATGAGCAAAAAGAAACTGTTGGGGGTGATTAATATGTTTACTATCTTGACAGTGGTGATGCTTTCAAGGGTGTCTAAATATGTCAAAATTTTTCAAACTTACACTTTAAATATGCACGTTTTCTTATTTGTTAACTATAGTGCAATAAAACCATAAAAAACACATTTGGGTTTAAATATGTTAAGTAAAATCCACAAGTCCTGTGAAGTAGAAAAGTATTATTATTCCACTAATAACTGATTGAAATTTTATTTGGTGGAGGTTCACACCTATAGAACAGGTCATTTGAGTAAACTGACATCTTTAGCATACCTAATGAATACCCAATGTGTCTTACCAATTTCTAAGTAGAAATACCAATCAAACAATAACTTAGTTTCTATGAAAACCTAACTCAACAGAAAAATTTATTACTAAATTCCTGTTCATTCAAAAACAAATGGTCCTTAAGAGGTCATGGATTTTAAAAACTAAAATAATTACTTAAATGTGATTACAATAGTAATAGTAGTAGAAGTAGAAGTACCTTCTTATTAAATTCCCCATTAAAATAAAATTCCAAAAAAATCTGGCACTTTCCTTCTGAAATAGTTAAGAGGATATATAGGATTACTCTATTTAATAAACAATATTTATGTTGCCCCGAACATACGTTTTCCATAACTTTTTCTTCTTTTGATAACAAAGATCACAATATGTTTGGAAGTTTGCTTTGTTCAGTGTCATTACTTGGTTTAAAATTGAATGTCAGTTGAATGTCCTGGTTTTTCATAGAAGCTCACCAATACTTTTGCATAACAGTCAATACTTTTAGAAGACATTATTTAGGAAAATTATGATAAAATTTATTCATGCAGGACATGTGTTTTTCAGACTAGTAGGAAATATGATGACAGTGAGCAAAGATTTCTAATGAAATCTGGAGACACTCCTATAGAACTATTCCTGGAACTTTTCAGGATTACTAATACATGTTGTTCTCAAATTATTTGTGGCTTAGTAGATACATAAAAGGCACTTGGCTCAGGGATGCAAAACTGCATATACAGCAGAGGTAGGTACCTACTACATTTTTATTGTAATTTCAAGAGAAAAATATAAGTTGTTCAATTCCCTCACTCTATTCCCAGAGAGAATAAAGTAATACAAGTCAAAGATAAACTCAAGGATACAACACGGCCTCCAGGATAAGAAAGGAGAGTAGTGGAGTTCAGGGCAGGAGGAGTACAGAAGACCAAGTTATCCAGCTCACGAAGATCTATTCTTATCCTTGTATTACTTAGGAAGTGAAATGGGGAGGAGGGGAAAGGTCTAGAAGAGTCTGCTCAGACCTGCCTGGTGGGTGGTCCTGAGAAAAAAGGAGTGCAGATTTCACTACTAGTAAGTGAATTCAAGGAGGATTTGTGGGAAAGGCCATAGTAAAATAATGACATGGTTGCATGTCATTTCTCCCTTATTTTCAAGCACGATGGGGATAGATGATTACGTAAAATCTCAGGGTTCCAAGATTGGGGGCTTGGTTTTAAAAACTGACAATCAAGTGGGAAGAAATGAGAGAATATCCTTCTAGGATTAATTATTGAGGTTCTATTATGAACCAGCCCTTTACAGAATCATGTTTATAGAGTCTTTTCTAGATTCAAATGTGTGTCTTGACTTTATTTGTTCAAGAACCTCTGAGAACAAAGTCTTGAGGAGAAGGATCTCAGTAAGTGGAGGGTAACCAGGATGTGGGGCCTGCACAGTCACACAAGCCCTCCTCCCCCAACTTGGTTTAAAGCTCTGCTGTCACTATCTTGAAATTCTTAATAAATCTTGAACAAGAAGCTCTGCATTTTCCTTTTGAGTCAAGCATCAGATTATGCAGCTAGTTCTTAGTGTAACAATGTAATATCTGGATTGCAGATTCCTCCCTTTTGGCAAATCTCTTCTGCCTGGGAACCCTACTCGTGGTTGCAATATTTTTCAAAAGAGATATCATTCAGAGCTGCTGCTACTCCCTGATGAACTGTGCTCTATTGTTCTTTAACAAAAATTTAAAAATCTTACAGAGTTCAAATGTACTTAATCCACAATTTATTTTACATTAAAAAAGAATGCTAGAACTATCATCGTATGAGTATAGTTTCATGCAAATGTTTTTTCTTGATATACCTCTGTATCGTATCTGCACACCTTTTCTCAGAGTAAGTGCTTCTGAACCAAAACTACATCCACAAGCCTTCTGCTTATATCCACATGCACAATGTATTCAAAAGTGTTTGACTTTGATCTCCATATGTAAAATCATGCAGATTTGCTAATTGTCCAGGGAACTGAGTGAGCACTGACTGACTCCTAAGTTTTCCCTTTTTGTTTGCAAGTGCCGTCCCCAGAGGAATCTTTAATACTATTTCCTCAGGGAGGAGGCCCAAGTGAAATTATGACCTACCTGGACTTGCTGATGATTAAAGTCAGCTGAAATACCAAAGAGAGGAAGAGTTGCTTTATAAGAAAGATATTGCTGGGCCCAGGCCATACAACACGGATTTGCCCCGCCCCTATTGTTTTGTGTTATTTTATTCCCTTCAACTAAGCTAACTTTTAAAGGGTTATGTCTACAGCAGCCTAGGGAACACATGCAGCTGTGTCTGCTACGGTGAATTAGATTTTCTGGCTGCAAGAGAAGTTAAAAGTTCTGTAGGCTGTCTCTTTGTAGTAAAGAGTGAGAGAGCTACAAGTGAATAAATGCTGCAATAGAGGTGATGACAAAAAAAAAAGAGGTTGAAGGATGAAGACTATAAAATTAGGATATTCAGAAACTGTTCATTTGTATCACATTCTTTCTACAAGATTCTGATTTCAATAATTGTTCAAGTAATTTCATAAGCACAGTAAAACCCCATTCATTTGGATGCTTTCACCTTTAAATCTGTATAAACAGTATGATAGAATTCTGCTGGTTTACCTTTCTACGGCAGGCACAAAAATGACCAGTATAAAGATGATTATTAAAAAATAAAAGTTAAAAATCATTTTAAAGCACCCCGAGGTACTTTATAACTAACTCATAGCTGTGTTCGAAAGTTACTATTAAGTACTTGAAATTTTTAACTTTTTTTTCTCTTAAATTCTGTATTACATTCTTTATTGAAATAATTTCACTCAACATTTAGTTGTTGAACACTTACTGCAATTAAGAGATTGTGTTAAGTGTTTAAAGGAACATACAGAGGAGGATGCTGTTCCTCATGTCAAGGATTAGGATAGATTCCCAAATAAATATTTCCCAAGGTAAATGAAGTTATAAAAGGAATAAGTAGCAGAAGCAGCCTCCTATGAGAGTATAGACAGTGTATGGGTTTGGGGTTCCAACAAAAGCTGACACTAAGACAAGAATGTGTGTGTTTATGGTTTATTTGAATTTTACAGAAAGCACCACGGGGGGGAGGGGAAGCTCGGAAGTTAGGCAAGGAAGCAAGGTAGCCAATAATAAAAGGTGCATTATTGAGCAGATTCCTGCTGTGAGCAACTGGGGCTCCAATCCTGCTGGGGGACTCTGGGAGACAGTACAGAAGGTGCCTCAGTTATCTTATCTAAGGGTGAGGACACTTGGGTTTTTTGTTTGTTTGTTTTTTAATTATGGTGACATGGTTAACTATATCCAGTAAGTTTCTAGTGTACAATTCAACAGTACACACTTGGGTGTACTGTTGCTTGCTTCAGTCACTGGTTGAGAGCTATTCCTGGGAAGTGAAAACTCCTGCTCTTGTGGCTTGCCCTGGGTCCAGGTACAGGAAGAAAGTCCTTAAGCAGCTGCTCACAGCTGGGAGCCCATTTGGTTGGTATGTACAAGAATGATATTCCTAGGGAGAAAGAGTAGCTGTTCTACAAGGGGAAAATATGCGCATGAAATAAGTCTGCTGGAAGAAGTGGTATTTTAGTAAGGCCACACAGGATGAAGGTAGTGATAGAGGAACTGCAATACAGGCAGCTGTAACTGTAAGACCGAAAGGCACAGAGATAGAGAGGGTAATGTAGTAATCACTAAAGATGGCCTTAGGAAAAAGTAGTTTAAGGTTCACAAAGAAGGAAAGATAGAGGGAAATATGGCTAAAAAACAAGCAGTAATCAGAATGAGAAGACCTCTTTAAATGTCCTCTCTAGGAACTTGAAAATCCCTTCTGTAGGTCACAAAGGGACTGAATATGTTTGATTATTGGAGTGACACAATTGCATTTTTACTTTAGCAAGACTGCTCCAGAAATTTTGTCATAATGTTCAGGATGACGTGGAGGAGGTGGACAGGAGGCTACCATTATAGCCAGGGTGAGACATAATCAGCGATGGTACAAAAAGACTAACAGTAAGAACAGAAAAGGGGATAGGAGGAAGGTGCTTTGAGAGAAGCTCCCAGACCTGGGTACCAGGGAAGATGGAGCAGCAGAGGAGTGTTCCACAAATGAAGCCTGGTGACTCATGGGAATGTTGTCTTTAATTGAGGTAACAAATCATAGCAGGAAAAGGAGGTTTTGTGGTTGGAATTTGAATCTGGTGATTTCAGGGTGAGCTGTTGGTCTGGAGAGGTTCAGTAGGCAGTTAGAAATATGTGTCCAAAGCCTCAAGAGAGAGCTGGAGCCAGAGGTATACATTTAGGATTCATCCAAACAAAGTTACCACGAAAGAGAATAAAGTGAGACAACTCCAGGTTGGTCTCCCCTAAATACTCAGAATTAGTGATATTTTCCTGAAAATATAATTTGGTACAATCGTTTCAAGATACCCACTAATTAGAATAGATAATTTCCCTTCAAATCTATGTTTTAAATATGAGGGTAAAAGGTTTACGGAGCTATAAAATATAAAAAAATTTCCTTGTCTTACTGAATATAATTTATTTCTATGAATTAGAATATAAGAATTACAAGTGCAAACTGAGAAGAAACTATGAATGTATTGTTCAGATCTTTGGGTAATGGCTGAAAGTACCTGAACCACTATATCCTTACACCAGTGACTGACTCCAGAAATACTCCAGTTTTGTTCCAGGAGGGGAGTGACTAATTTTAAAGTCTAAAATAAAGCAGTTGCCCAATTGACATTTACCAAGCTCTTCTAATATTCTGAATTGGCTACTTGACCTCTTTTTCCAAGGGCTGTGTATTTGGTGATCTGCACCTCCAAAGGCTGTGCAGAGTATTTCTTGAGCACCTTTAGGCCACCTCTCTGCTGTTTTCCTTACCAAAGCTCAGCAGACAATTAGTAATAAAACATATTTGAAGTTTATGGAGGTCCAATAAATAATACCACTATATTCCTCACTTGAGTTTTGAATTAAAGGACATAAGGCCAATGGAAAACAGTGTACCTCCTTTATTATTATCATGATCATGATCATCATCACCACCACCATCATCGTAAGCATCATCATTGATAAAGGCCAGGTTAGAAGATGTGGCTTAGATGAGGGAAAACAATGGGCATCCTAATGCCAAACACCTGAATTAGACAGGCTTATCTACCAAGACATAAGAAAAAATGGACGACTATAGGCCTACCTTGAAAAACCAACTTTGGGCACGGAAAAGCTGATCAAAATTATTACTCCCAGTAATTTATTCTCCAAAGTAAAAGAGGTGAAAGGGTAGACCCATGTATGCCCAGCTCCTTATCCACACCATTTATTCTTCAGTCACTTATATACTTGGATGTCCTATCTCCTGAAAACATGAAGCCATATGAAAGAGATTCTGATGTCCTTTGTCACCTCCCTCCCTCCTCTACCACTCACAAATTTATAGTCCAAGGACTTAAGAAAAGTTAGAAAATAGAATCTAGAATTAGAAAAGTCCTCAAAAATCACTTGGTCTGATCTGTCAGTGCTGGGAGGTGAAATGACTTGCCCAAGGTCACACAATTAATGGAAGATCTTAGGCCAGTATCCCTTAAGTTTAAAGAAGAGTTCTTAAAAAAAAACACGTTGTTACCTGATTTCATAACTGTGTTTATCACTTAAAGGTGCCTTTGAGCAGAAATATCAACCATATGGTGATAACTTTTTCAATAACTCTCTAACCCAGAGAGGGAACTTAATGAAGCAGCAGATTTTTACATGGCCCTTATTTATCTTGATCTGAGCAATACTTTCTGAGGTCACTGGCTGTGTACCTTCTTCTATTTTTGAAAGATTCCATATTTTATTCCCAGAAAATGGCAAAAACCTATTCTATACTTTTGTTTCTGGGGAATCACTTTCCAACTAGCACAGAACCTGGTAGATAATAGGCACTCAATAAATGGAGAATGATGACTAAATAAATAAATGAACAAACGAATGAAAAAGTTTCCCTTTCATTTGAAAGCACAAGATGAAAAATATCAGTGCTGTTTCAGTTAAGGCAATAAACAACTCAATAGAGAAATGCATCCATTAACTTTCTAAAAATTTTTGTCTGAACTCAACCCAAATATGAGCAATTATCATTCAAATCAACTTAAGTAAGGAGAATAGAAAGGAACGCCAAGAAAAGAGAAACAGCAGGAGAAAGATCCAACCAAAAAAAAAGTTAAAGAGCCTCCATGTTTATGAAGGACAGTCTTGATAATCCCCAGATTGACAAGAAAACAGTAAGCATTAAAGTAGCTTCACCTCTGAGCAAAAGCTACCATTCTGAACCAGCTCTAGAGCATTTGAAGTTCATGTTTATGTCAGGAACCTTTATATATATATTCTACT
The DNA here is from genome assembly GCA_004027375.1 of Macroglossus sobrinus. NCBI lineage: Eukaryota > Metazoa > Chordata > Mammalia > Chiroptera > Pteropodidae > Macroglossus > Macroglossus sobrinus. The sequence continues at coordinate 280,773 of PVKZ01000796.1, read as the reverse complement.
TCAACTATACAACCACTCCATGAAGTAGGCATTATAAACTCTCACAAACTACTATCATAGATCTTCACAAATGTTAAATTGAAATAACAAGCTTATGCTATAAAAATCTATCTTGAAGATTACTTCTTTTTCTCTCCTTTGACTAAAAAATTTCCTCTTGCTTATTCACATGCCAATCCATTAATTTAAAAAGTATTTATTAAGTAACAGATGGGACAATAAATTAGTACATACAGAAAATTAACAATTCAGTAATGAAATTAAGAGTACAATTCTACAACAAAAAACAAACAATCCAATTAAAAAATGGTCAGAAGACCTGAACAGATACTTTTCCAAAGAGGAAATAAAGATGGCTAACAGACATATAAAAAGATGCTCAAGGTCACTAAACATCAGAGAAATGCAAATTAAAACCACAATGAGATATCACCTCACACCTATGAGAATGGCTATCATCAATAAATCAAAAAACAACAAATGTTGGTGAGGATGCGGAGAAAAGGTAACCCTTATACGTTGTTGGTGGGACTGCCAACTGGTACAGCCACTATGAAAAACATTCTGGAGGCTTCTCAAAAATAAAATTTCTAATTTTATTTTTCACTCATAACAATTCTTTTACTCTATCAGATTGGTTTCCTCATTGTCCTTTATATTAGTTTCGTAGGGCTGCTGTGACAAATTGCTAAAAACTATGTGGCTTAAGACAACAGAAATTTATTCTCTTACAGTTCTGGAGGCTGGAGAGCTGAAATCCAGGCATCAGCAGGGACGTCTTCCGGCCTAAGAGTCCAGAAGAGAATCCTTCATTGCTTCTTCCAGCTTCTGGTGTCACCAGCAATCCTTGCCCAATTTCTGCCTCTGCCTTTACATGGCCTTCTTCCCTGTGTGTTTTCCCATTATCATTCTCTTCCCTTCTAAGGACACTTGCCTTCAGGCCAACCCTAATCCAAGATGATAGTGATCCTTAACTCAATTACATCTGCAAAGACCTTTCATTCAAACAAGATCACATCCACAGGGTCCAAGCAGACATATCTTTTGGGGTACTGTCATTCAATCCATTACATCTCCCAAGCACCCTATGTCCTTTTTACACTTTGACCATGTTATTTCCACATTTGAAATTTCCCCTTCAGTCTCTTTTCCAGATCCTGCTCAGATTCTGAGTGTGGCTCACAAAGCTTCTAATCAGAACACGCCGTATTAGATTTTCTGAACTTCTATAGCACTCACTGTTCCCTTCATTTCTTCATTGTTTATGTGCATATTTGTAGGTCCTGTTTGCCAACCAGATTTTAATCTCCTATAAGATCTCAAACTCTAAAGCAGTCAGTTCTGGCTTTTGTTGCAAATTGGAATCATGTAGGGATCTTTAAAAAGACACTCTTACTTGTGTCCCACTCTCAGAGGTTTTCATTTCACTGGTCTGGGCAGGGGAGGGGGTCGATGGTGGGGACAGTATCCCAGGTATGGGTATTTTTTAAAAGCTTTCTTATTTCACTCTAACATGTAGTCAAGATTGAGAACTCACTATTTTAAAGCATGTATTCTCAACAGGGATGGCTAAAATTGGTGTTCGGGGTAGAGAGGGGGTATAAAAATCTTAGATATTACAATGGGTCAAAGTATATAGTTAGATATATAGTAGATATATTTGTGGTACTAACATTTCATGAGGAGGAGGCAAGTGGGGGGAAATGTCTAAAATAACTTTTGAGAGGAGGCAATAATGAAAAATATGTTGATAATACTCCTTTAAAGTATATCAAAGTCACCTGTGGAACTTGATAAACTGCACGTGGCTGAGCCCCTAGAGAGATTTTGACTCAGGAGTTTGGGCTGTGGCCCAGAACTCTATATATTGAATAACAACTAACATTTATTTTGTGCTTACAAATACCAAGTACTCTCCTGAGAATACACATGCATAATTTCAGTTTACAGATGAAGAACAGCGACACAGTGAGCATTTTGCCCAAAGTCACTCAGCTAGTATGTGACAAAGGAAAAATTTGAACCCAGGCATTTCTTCTCAGGTACTTAAACCCTAATTATAAGGAGTTAAGTATTTAAGCTTGAGAACCACTGTGCTTGGTAGTTCTATTTCCTTCCACAAATAAAGAACCAAAGCCAGACAACAGTAGGGCTATGGGGCACCTAGATCAAGATCATCAGTCAGTACCACAAGGGGTTAGATTCTATTGGCTGACTGGATTAGCTAGTTACCTTGAAGCTGTTTAAAATGAGCAAGGATGAAGAAACCTTTATCTTTAATCTGAGAGGTTTAGATAGTATTTGGGAAATCTCCAGTTTATTGCAATGATTAACACAGAGTTAAACCAACAAAAATCTCAAAATGTTCATTGTTCATTGTTTCAAAATTCACTTGATAGGTTAAGATTCCTTTAGATCAAGGGCTCTTAACTTTTCTTAAGGTCCATGGCTCTTTTGTCAATCATATGTGAAGTCGTATAATACATATTAAGAAAATTATTCTAAGAAAGGGTGAAGCCTATAGACCACTTTTCAGGATAATGTTCCCAATATGTAAAAATGTTATAAGATTACAAAAGACAACCAAATAGTATACTGAATTACATTCATCCAAATAAGTGATAGGGTAATATCTGTGTTTCCTTATTCATATTTTAAAACAGATCTACTGACAAGTCTAAAATCAACTAATTTGAAACTCTGGCTAATGTGAATAACATTTCAAGCTATGTGTAACAACTAAAATGTGATACAGCAATATCTATGATTTCTATTGGTGACAAAGTGTCACAGGTATTGCTAACACTAATGTGGTTCACTGCCAAATTCATGGTAGACAGAAATGCTAATTTTCAGTTAGTGAAAATAATGATGTATATGAGCAACTAATTATTTCAATGAATCCGAGACAAAAATAATAATGATGTGACTGTTTTCCCCATCCATGGACCCTGTGAGTGGTGCAGGAGGCAGGGAAAACTGGCGGAAACTGTGGATTCCAAGTTAAATTCCCTGCAATAGAACTCTAATAGCTTAACCTTATCTGATTAATCCTGCCCAATTTGGCCTGTCTTGATTTAAGGAAACTCCACTGACCAGGTCCATTACTGTCAAAATCTGTTGGCCAGGAAATTTTCCCCGAAAGTTCAAGAGACAGTCTCTTGATATAGCAGCAGTTTTGGTCACAGTGACCCTTACAATGACAAGAATTGAGCAGTGTTGTGGGGAAGGATTAATTAGAAGTTAGAAAAGCATTTCTGGAAAACAATCTTTGGCTTTACTTTGCTTAACAATCAACTGGGGAAAGAATGCAAATTCTTGGAGACTCCCATCCCCCAACCCTAACACACACACACACACACACACACACACACACACACACACACACACACCCCTCTCCTCTCTCTCTCTCTCTCTCCCCCCACTCCTCTGCCCGCCCGCTTCCTGCACACAAACCTCAGAGCTTCTAATTCAATGGGTTTGGGGTGAGGCCCAGAAATCTACATTTTAAATGCTCCTGGCAGGCGATTAAGCTACTACTGATCAGGTGCATTAGCCTAAAGTCTAGCTTACCAGAAACCTTTTTTTGAGAGCAATTGGAGTTTCCAAATGGAAGAGGAAGAAGCAAGCGGCCAAGCCTTTTAGAGCATTTCCCAATAGTTGCCAGGCCAGGACCCCAGGTGGCTGGTTTAGGGCAGACTCAGCCTAACTCTAAGATTCACCATCAAGGCATAGCATTTTATGGTTCACATTAGAAACAAAATCTTGTGACTAAACTTTTCTCTTTTGCATAAGGGAAACATTCTCCCTCCTTTTCTTCCTCCATTTCCCATGTTCTCCCCCCAGGATGCTGCAAAGACTAAAAGGAATTCCATGATTCACAAAAAGGCTTCAACTCCTAACAAAGGTGCCAAATAAATACATTGATGTTTCAAGAACCCCACAACTTTGGAGCACACAGGTAAGAAGGAGGTTTGCTGTTCCACAGTGTATAGGATAACTCCATTATCTTATCTGCAATAACTTTTTTTGCAATTGAGAAGATAACTTCAGACTGTTAATGTTAAGAGAACAATGATATAAACCTCTCTCTGTAATTTAACCCTTGACCTTTTTCTGAAAGAAACACTGGAGGGAGGATTGTGGCTTCCTGATCTTTTTATATCATTAGTCTCACCAGTCAAGACTTTATTACAAATGTAACTAGAGCCACTTATCACACATATAGGTGGTAAAATTGTTCATTCAGGACTGAATATAACTAAACTGACAGCCTGAAATTATATATATTTTTTAATAGGAATAAAGAAACCAAATAACATACTTTCCTAACATTAAATACATTTTTATATGTAACACAATGCTAAGTTACATTTATTAGCAATTACAGTGTGATTTATTTTTTTTCTTGACTTGTCATAGAGCTATTTATAGCTCCTGACAGTTTATCAGTTTTAAATATTTAAAAGCTTCTTATTTAACAAGTGATCGGTCAGTGAAATGTATATTTATAGACTTCTCTCCAGTATTCTATCCATATCTTACAAATAACAATAGCACTTATTATTATTTTTGTTTATTTTCCCTCTGTTATCTCTCTAGTGCTTACAACAAAGTCTGGTACAGACAATATTTATTGAATAAATTCTGAACCAGACATTGTATTTACTACTTTACTGTAGTTAATCTCATTTGATGTGATTAATTAAATATTCCTCATTAAATTCTATGAGGCCAATTAGAATTATCATCACAATCTCATTTTATAAACTAAAAAAACGTAAGTCTGAAAAACATGGAATGTATTCCTAAGATTTCCTCACTAAAAAAACTAACACTAAAACTTGAAGTTGGTTAGGTTTAGGGATTTATAATTGTTTACTCAGGGGTCAGCAATTTATAGCCAAAGGTGAAATCTGGCCCACTGCCTGTTTTATTGAAACACAACTCACTCATTTACCGCTCTGAAAGATAATCTGAAATAAGGAGTATGTATGAACTCCAAATCCCTATTTTCTAAAACTCAGTAAAGACTAAACATGTTGAAAAGGTTTGACAATCTTATTAGGTTGACAATATTTTAATAGATAAATTGTATTTATATTTGTTGGATTAATTAGATCTTAAAACATTAAAACATATGGACATTTATTTTTTAACTCTGTTCTGATGTTCAAGAACCATTTGATTGTAAGAAACAGAAGCACGTGGGTAGCTTAAGGGAAGACCAAATCCAAAGAAATTGCAGAATCCAAGGGCAGGAAGAACACTGAGTCTCAGGGCTGGAATAGACTAAGAACCAGAAACCTATCAGAACTCGTGGCTGCTTACTCTTCTGGCTTTCACTCTTTCTGAAACCACATGGTTTCTCATCTCAATAATTCCTGCCTGTTTATCAAACACACACGGCCAACAATGAATGCCCCTAAATGGTAGCCTTGCTATAGGACTTTATACATCTAGCTTTTGTGGCTATTAACACAGTTTTGGGGTTAAATTCCTTATTCGAACATCAAAGCATTGCTGGGGGAATATGTGATATAAAGTTCTGTCTCTATCCATGTTATAGAGGGTCAAATTCTCTAAGAAGGCTGTATAGAAGTAAATAAATAAATATCATCATTTTATGTGCCCTGTTAAAATGATTCTCAACATGATAGGAGTGGGTGTTTCTCCTTCAGATTGAGCTATAACACTGTAATGAGCCACTATTACTCATAGAAGTATATCATGTCCTTCAGTTTTGCTTGTCTGGTTAAAAGGTAGAAAGCCATGCTCTAGTGTGATTTATAATTATGTACTATGTTAAGAAGAAAACGCTTTGCAGAAATATTATATTTTGAACTAATGCAAACATACAAGTGTCGTTCCTTAAAATATTTAACTTGGTATATAATCTTAAACAATTGATAATTAAATGAAGTCAGCTGTAAATGTAACTTTTCTTTTGGCTTTTTAATCTGACCTATATATTTGTTTGCCTTCTGTGTATTTCTTGTAATATTTATGCTTAACAAAATGGGAATACCAATAAGTACCACAATTTTATGGGCCTATCTAACAGAAGAATGCCTGGTCTATTGGTAGACTTTAATGATATTATTGTCTCCATCCCAGTATACTTCGTAGTAATTTCCTAACACATTCTTGGGATTAAATTTATAATGCAGTATTAATCCACTTGCAAACTCACATCGAGGTCATAATGTTGTCCCACAAAGTTAACAGAATAATTTTGCTGTTCATCTAGTAGTTAAGTATAACCTCCAATTATTTTATAATTGTTTTAATGAGTATAGTTTTTTTGTACATGAAAATGATAATCCTTTCCCAGCTGAATTTATATTTGGATTGTTCCGCCATGTTAAAAAATGACTCACATTTATTAATTAGTTGATCCAGATTGGAAGTCTTTTCCCAGACCAAAGATCAGTATCTTCCTCTATAAAATTTTAATTTATTATGTGAGTGAGACTGCAATTTTGGTTTATAAATTATCATGTGTCTTTGCATCACGTAACATTCTCTGCGTGCCTACAATATTCAAATTTTCTAGCATTGTGCTAGAAATTTGGGGTACAAAAACAAATAAGAGAGTCACTGTCCTCAAAGAGCTTCTATTTGTTAGGGAGCAGCCACTAAAACATCTGAACCTGATTAATTGTGACACATGTTATAATACTAGAAAGATAAACACATGCCATGGGAGAACAGAAAATGCCTACTAATTATTCTGGGAATGAGATAAGAAAAACCACATATGACATGACTTTTGAGTTTGGCCGTGAAAGAAGAAAAATTCTGGCAAAAGAAAATAGCAAGGAAGGTATGGTGAGGTAAGGCAAAATAGGTAAGAGGAATGTGTCTAGGATACCTGCAAAATATTGAGGAAAGAGGTAAGAAATGAGGAGAGATAAAGAAGATAGGACTATGTTATAAAAAGCTTTGCATGCCACTGTAGGGCATTCAAATGAATAATAAAGGCCAAGGAAAGTTTTTCAATTTGAGGATTTACAAAAGCATATTTGTGTTTTAGAAAGATAATGCATGTGGCAATGTGGAGGATTGATTAAATTGCAGTGATTTCCATGAGAATTCATCTAGTATCAATCTAGTTTCCTTCATTCCACAATAAAGATACTTATCTGTTTATTCATTTAATAACCACATGCCAAAAATCCTATTTTGAGTTAACATGGCCAAGTATATTTTACTACCATTGATTAACAAATGGTTAATTCCTTTCGACTTCAAGAAAACCCAGTATTCTTACAATTTCCATTGTACTAAATCTACAAATGTAACTTTCAGTAGTAGTTAAGCCTCATTTACATCAAGTTTGCTTCTTGCCATTTATAATTATGCAATATAGACGTGTATATCATTATTCAACTTATTTTAAAACTTTGAAAAAAAAAGAAAACATAACTTACAAATATCAGGAATGAAAGACCTTACAGATTTAAGAAGATAAAGGAAAAATTATCAACAACTTCATGTCAATAATTTGAACAACTTATATGAAATTAACAAATCCCTTGAGAGGCACAAATGACCAAAACTAACAAAGACAGAGAAAATCTGAATCATCCTATTAAATAACTAGAATTCCATAATTTAAACATGTCCTCAAAAAGAAAGCTCCAGATCCAGATAGCTTCACAGATGACTTATACTGAATATTTAAAAAATGATAACAAACTTAACAAACTCTTTAGGAAACTAAAGAAGGGGCTACTTCCCAACTCATTTTAGGAGCACAGTGTTACAATCACATCAAAAACACCGGGAAACATTTCAAGAAAATTATAAACCAATATTCCTTCAGACTTAAAAGCTCTCAACAAAATATTATCAAGTTGAATCTAGTCATCGTTAAAAAGGATATTATATCATGACAAAGTGTGGTTTATCCTGGAAATGTGACTTTGATTTAATATTAAAATTATTTTAAAAGTTTAAAAGCTGAGATTTAAAACTAACATAAAGCTTCAATAAGCATACATGGGATAAATGACTGATAGAAGAAGCTAATCCTCCAACTGCTTATCTTATTTTCCTTTAGCTAAATGGACTTGGACCCAGTCAGATGTTTAGGGAGGGCAGCACAAACCAGGCCCAAGAGAGTCTGTGCATGACATCCTCCTGTCCACAGTGCTTGCTTTGCCTGTGGGTCCAATCAGAGTGAGGTCTAAGACTTCTGTTGTTAGTTGAGTAAAGAGAAGTTTCCTGTTATTCTAGAATCTGAGTCAAACATATGTTGTTTTGTTATAAGGGTGAAGCTGACTTACTAAGAAGGCCAGCAAGACAACCGTAAAAAGAGAGTATAGAGATGAAGCCTAGATCAAACCATTCACAAAACCCTTTCTACATCTGAATTTTTCATAGAAATCAATTAATTCCAATCTTAATTGATTGAATTAATTTTTTATTTAGTGATAAACATGGAAGACAAACATGAAAATACAGATAAGCCGATTCTATTTCCATTACTTGTGTATTTACTACAGAAATTTGACCATATATTCAACTTACAAAATCTAAACTAATATCTGTATCATCCCCCAGAAAAATATGAAGTCTCTAGAACACTAACTCTGATAATGCTTTACAAATTATAACTGTGTATTTTAGGAATATTCTTATTTAGCCCCTTAAAGTTATTTTTCACAGTGTTTGCATATATTTGCTCATATTTCTACATTTAGTTTTATCATCTGTTTGACTTAGACCATTAATTTGGAATCAATTTCTCACATTAAGTACATATTTTAGAATTTCTTTAGGTTAGGAATTGTTGGTTGCAAACTCTGTTTTTGTCTGAAATGTCTTCATTTGGCCCTTGTTTTAAAATACATTTTTTATAGGCATACAATTATTCTAGGGTGAGAGTTATTTTGCTTCAGCACATTAAAATTATTCTAATTTCTTTTGCCTTCCATGATTGTTCTCAGTTTAATCATTGTTTCTAGACAATCTGCTTTTTTCTTCTAAGAGTTTCCTCACCACTAGTGTTCTGCATTTAATTATAAGGTTGCCGTGTGTGTGTGTGTGTGTGTGTGTGTGTGTGTGTGTGTGTGTGTCTGTGAATTCATCCTGTTTGAGAACTGATGTCCTTTTTTAATATCTGGATATATTTTTTTTATTAGTTCTGGAAAGCGCTCTACCATTAACTTAGCTATCAATGCCCCTGCTCCATTCTGTCTTTTCTGGAATTCCAATTCGATGTAGTGAAATCTTTTCACTATCATTTATGTCTCAATATCTCTTCATATTTTCTGTCTTTTTATATCTCTGTATTCCATTCTGCATACTTTTTAATATATCTCCCAGTTCACTAGTTCTGAGTTTAGCAGGTTCTAATCTGCTTTTAAACCAACCTATTAATTTTTTTTTAATTATTACACTTTTCATTTCTAGAAGTTCTGTATAATTCATTTTCAAATTATTTTAGTCATCTTTTAGTCTTTTATTTCTTTAAACATATTAAACATACCAATTGATATGGTACTGATATCGTTCATAATTCAAATAGTTAAAGCTTTTGTGAGTTTATTGATTCTGTAGGTTCTTGCTCATTGTGGCCATGCTTCCTTGTATTATTTTGTAATTTTTGATGGTGACTTAGTAATTCTTGGGATTTATCTGTAGAACTTTTTTGATGCCTGGATTGAAGGCACTTTCTTCTTAGAGGATTTGTGTTTACTTTTTCCAAATCATAGAAGAACACAACTAACTTGGCATCACTTTAAACTACATATTCACCTTGAAGTTTCTCAGACTTCAAGGTGGGGTGGTGTGAATTTGGGCTGTCATCCCTAAGGATTGGCTTGTGATTATAAATTTTAGGGAGAGAGTTTTCCTCTTTCACCCAGTACCAAAGTTTAAACACTGCAATTTTCCTTGCAGACCCCTTAGTAAATGAGGGGTAGGGTGGGTTTATTCACTGTCACACTGAATAAATGTACAAATTCACCATTCGTGTCTGGTTTACTTTCACATTGAGTATTCTACATCCTAGTGAAATCTAAGAATCTCAACAATTAGACTTCCCAATTTGAGAGGTCTTTGGAATTAATCTTTTGTTCCTTGTAACTCCTCAAGACCCAAAAGTGAAGTTTCAATTTCAAAAGATTTAGCAATTGCTATATCAAAGATATTTTCAGTGTTCAAGTTCATACTTTCACTTAGTTTTTGACATCTATACATTCCATACTTTCTTGCCACCACACTGACGTATTCAACACAAGTTTCTTCTTTTTTTTTAATCTAGCATATTTAGGAGTTTTCTTTGTTTGTGTCATAGTGGGAATGTCAGTCTGAATATCTTAGTCCATCATGCTACCAGATATGGAAGTCCTCTTTACATGTCTTCTCTCATGCAGTAATGCTGGCAAAAGACTCTCTTTCTACACTGTGCTTGTTAGCAATTTATCACCTCAGTTCCAAATTCACTCTTTATTGCCCAATGTGCAAAAATGCAGCTGGACCTCTTAAATAGTTTTTGTCAGTTGACATAATGCTAAACTTTGGCAACACTGGGCGATGGAGAAACATTGCAAGATGAGTGGATTTTCCTTCCAGTTCTGGTATGCTTCATCAGTAAGCTTCTGTAGCATGTGCATCTTCTCCAGCACCAGGCTCCTGTAGTACTCACAACTTCCTCAGTGCCTGGCTCCAGTAGTACACATTGCCTCCCAGGCACCTGACTCTGGCAGTATGGGCGGTTTCTCCAGGCTCCTGTGCTCAGATAGCTTCTCCAGTGCAGGGCAGTCAGCAGCAAGGAGCAGCCTGCAGCTACCTCCAGCACCAGCTTGGGCTGTTTCCTAGCAGAGTGCCCTTAGTGACACAACTCCTGCTAACAGATTTCCCCCTCATCCCAGAGGGTGTATTTCCAGGACTTACATCACAGCAACTTTTCTGCCATTCAGCTTTTCAGATCTCAGACCTGGGGTGGAGGGGAGAAGGAGTTCAGTGCTAGGGTTGGGTAGTGACTGACCCTTACATCTGCTTTTGCTATATTCTTTAGAGTTCCCTTTACTTCTTTCTAGTCAGTCCCTCCTTAATCAGATATCCTGATTCTTTATATTCAACTTTTCCTGTGCAGTTCACTGTATGGTTTTTGTCTCCTGATTCAACTGTGACTGATGAACAGACTTTCATCTGGTAATCTCTTCCTTTCTCATCAAAATTTAGCTCAGCCATCATCATCATTCAGATTCAGGTGTTTTAGAATGAGTCATGTAAAAATGCCATTTTGTGAGTCAAAAACAGTTGAATATTAACAATTTCAAGTGGTTTCAAACTAATATTTTCTCAGTAGTTCCCATTGTATATCTCTGCCAGCACTTATCCTATTAATTGAAAATATCGATTTTTAAATATAATGTCACCTACTATAAGAATGTACATTCTTGGGAATGGTTTTTAATCTTTTATTCCTGATGCCTAGATGCCTAATCCAATTTACAGTAATTACTGTATGCCAAATTTAAAAAAATGCTTGTTGAACTAACTGAATACTGGCAAATCATTTAGTCTCTCTAATCTTCAATTTCTTTCTCTTTTAACTGGGTTCATTAACACCTGCTCTATTTAATTCTAAAGTTCTTAAAATGGACTAAATGAATATTTGTTACTATTTCTTTCATGCAACAAAAGGCAGATTATGCTACTAAATGTTATTTCATGTGAGAAAATAATTAAAGAATTAGTCTTTTAATAGTATAATTTTATTTTTTAAAAAATTAATCAATTGTAGTGTTAACATAAAAATATAAAGAAAATAAGTTATTCAAAATTTTACTAAAGAGATAAAACTGCTAATATCTTAATGTAGATGAATATTTTCTATGAGTATTCTAAAAACTAAAATTGAGAAAAAAACCCATATAGTTTTACATCCTGCTTTTCCCATTCAATGTAATGATGTAAGCATTTTCTTATATCATTAAATACTCTTTTATAAACACATTTTTCTAGGCTGAGTAATATTCTATCATATGAATAAACCATCAATAACTTATGAAGTTACTGAGATATTTATGATTTTTCACTTTTTCCAATTAAAATAGTATTATGATAAGTACTCTTACAAATATTTATGCACATCTCTCATTGTTTCCTTAAAACAAATTAGTGGATGATATAATATATCAAAGCGTACAAATATTTCTATGTTTTTTTAAACTATTGCCAAATTTCATTCCAGAAACTGCACTAATTTATATTCCAACATGAAAATAGCATTTCAATGCATACTCAGCAACAAAATGGTTTGAAAAAATATGCCAATTTACTTGTTGAAAATGCTATTCATTTGCATTTGTATTTCTTTTATTTTAGTAATTGTTATAAGTTTTCATGTTTAGTCCTTTTGATATTAAGTATCTATATGTACCCTGATTTTTAAAAAATTGAGATCAACATATTTTTACTTTTAATTTTGAAAAGTTCTTTGTATTAACCAATTTTCATATATTTTCAAAATGTTTCTTATTTTCAATTATGATAGGTGTATGAAATTAAAATTTTTTATAGTCAAATATCTTAATTATTTATTGACTATATAGTCAATCCTTTTCCTTGTGTTCCTTGCACTGATTTTATGTTTAGAGGGTTCTTCCTCATTCTGATATCAGAGCATCATGTTTATTTTACTCTTATTTATCCAGTACTAGCTATTTTATTATTTCAATTTTAATGTATTACATGAGGTAGATATTTTTTCTAAAAATATAATAATAAATTCATTATTTGATAAAATGAAAGTTAACTTTAATATAGTTGCAAAATCTGTAGACAATGCTAGGCATTTTTTGGGGGTGGGGATGTAGAAGACCTGAACTATATGCTTTAAAAAAAGCCAATAATAAATATGGCTTTGCTTTATTTGTTTTATGATTGTCTGATAAAGTATATAGTGTCCATAATGGCCTAGCCTTTACAGGTCTTTTATTATTTATGATTTCATTAAAGAGATCATTCTTACAATGTGTGTGAATCCTGTTTGCTAAAGTGAATTTTCCCAGCTTATAGATAGTAGGCATATTAATAGTCAATTGTCTTTTGAGTTTTGAAATACTGTCTTTGCTGAAGGGGGGTGGGGCAGGGTATGTGTGTATGTGTGTCGTGTGTGGTGTGTGTGTTATGTTTGTGAAACATTTGGCAGCAATTCCAGTGGAGCTGAAGGAAATAAATGGTAGTTTTACAAAGTGTTCCTCTTTACCACATTCCTCTGGCTTCTAATACAGTCTACTTCTTGCTTATCACACCAGATTACCCTTTTGCATTTTTGTCCTCTCAACAGCATCTGAGACATTCAGAGTCCTCGGGTGGGGTTTTATGAGGACTGAGGTTTCTTGTGTTCTACTTAGGTATGACACATAACTTTCATGGAATGTATTAGAATTCCCTGGGAGATTGTGGATTCCTCTTCACCCCCATTGGAGTTTGCTATACATTTCCCACTAGCAACCTAAAATAACCTCAAGGTTTCTTGGAAACATAGAATGGATCAATTGAAGGTCTTACTGTAAACAACAAACTTGCACTCTGGCTAATTTACTCAGGAAAAAAAAACTTTAAAAATATTAAATAACTCAAGGTATCTTCAAGATGCCTGGTAAACCAGGATCAGAGGCTATCCTGCCAGGCATAATGCCCCAAAATATGCCTTCAAAACTGGCCTCATGGTGTGCATGCCATTGTAATTGCCACTACCCCATTACCAGGATGGATTCAGAGTAGTTCCTGTTTCTTCACATCTTGACTTTGACTCAGGGTTCAGTGTGAGTGAATCTGATCAGTGGACTTTATGACAAGCTACAAGGCTTAGAAAGTGTGTTGCTGGTATTTTCAGTGCCTGAGATAAGGGTTGCCCATTATAAGGAAGGGGTTCAGATGCTGGATAGACATAAGGAATATTAAATGTCCATTACCTAAACTGATGCCCATAAACACCCAGTGTTTTTAAAAAAATCTGGATATGAGATCAGCGGAAGTTCTCAAAGAGATGGACAGCATCTACATATACCATTTTGAGCTTTTTATTTAACAAATATTTACTAATAGAAATCTACCATATGCAAGACATAATACAACATATAAGAAAGTCTTGCTACCTTCAGGAGACTATCATATAGTTGTAGAAGTAAGACAACAACTATATGATAGTTGTCTTACTTCTATCAACAAGATTTTAAAGAATTGATTTAATTAAAACAAGGGCAATGCAAAGTAATGCATAACTGTTGTCTTAATTTGGGTTTCTCTCAAAGCAAAACCTGTCCAAATAGTTCAGGCAATATATTTTGGACTTGGTCCCCGGAGGCAGGAGTAAGGGAGTAGGGAAAATGAATGAGAAAATGAGGAAAATCCAATATAATAGTGTCACTTAGAAGGCATTGTCATAGACAATGGGGGCTCATTTCTGCCAGAATCTCTAAGAAGCATACAGGGAAAAAAATGTCCATCTAAAAAACAGCAGGCAGAAGTATTTATCCATTGGTTCCAACAGTCCAGAAGATTGTTGGGTAGAAGGGTTTTTTCCCTAGGAACAATTACTCTCCCACACTTCTAGGCTGAGTTTGTCCACAGCACGAGTTTCCCTTGTGTCAGAGAAAACCCTATGAGCAATTGCACTTGATGTGGATGAGGTGGGATGTCTACCAAATGAGGTGAATCTGAACGTGCACTGGCCCTTCCACTAGAGCTGCAGCTGAAATCAGAGGTTGGTCAAAGGGATGTGACAAGGGTACTAGGGGTGCCTGTTACAACTGTCAACCTACAGAAACACTTAATTGGGGTTATGTATTCAAATGAGCACAAGGTCACTTGCAGGCTGGAGTGTTTGGGGAGCCTTCCTTAAGGAGGCTGGACTCCAGCTGAGCCAGGAAAGAACTGACAGAATTTCTCGTGTCTGAAATTTTGAAACACATGAGGATCTGGAGTTTTCCAAAATCTGGCTGTGCTGAAGGCAGCAGTAATATATTCCAGTGTATAGTGCCTCAGTAATTCAGTCTGTTCTATTTCTATTCTTGTAATAACACTACATGAATGGTTATAGCATTTATGCATCTTTCGAATATTTGCCCAGACTATGACACCAAAAAAAATATTCCCTCAATTCAAGTGATTTTAGAGTACTAGGAATTTTGATAAAGTTAATAGAGGTTATTTTAAAAGTCCTTAGGTACAAAAAATACAGCCTATTATAATTTAATTTAATGATGATTCTGATAAAATAAACTATTACTACTAAGTAAAAGAGGTGACATATTTTTCCCTCTGAATTTTCATAGATTTGCTTGTAAGGTATCTGTAAAATAAAAATAAAGAAAATTCTTTATATTTAGGTGCCAGCAATTATATCAAAGCATGTATATATTTTAAATTATTTATAAAAATCTTAACATAAGATGTGGGTCTATCAAGTTACATTTTTCCATTCATCTCATCTTAACTTATTGCTGTAAATATGATCTGCTTATTATATTGGAAGAAGTAAAACTCCATTTCTCTTAAAATGTATAATATAGACTTTACCTAAGCTCATCTTGTATTCTCCACAATTATTTCAAACCCAAATGTTTTCAGACTTACAAATGACTGATTTACAGATGCCCTCAGTATAAGTTATTTGGTTGTCTCTTTCTTTCTCTCACACTCACTCACTCACAGTGAAATGAGATTCCTTTTCTCCTCACTCCTCTTTCTCTTCCTGTGAACAGTCTCTCTATGGACAACCGCTAACCTGATCTACGTTGAGGATACTATAGAAAGGCATAGAAATATGTATAAAAATCCGATGTCCCCAAACCCTATTTTCCCCCTTTTTCCTTATGGTCCCTTGGAACTGCTCTGTGCTCTTCCACCTTCACCTCCCTTACTCTTTTATCATCTCAATGACAGCTATTCCTACGGAGACAACTGACAACTATTTACGCTTAGAGGTCCTTTTAAAATGCCATTCTGCTTTCCTTGGCTTCCCCAACTTTTGACAATTCCTCAGTAAAAACCTTACGTCTTTGCCTGATGAAATGATATAATGTTCTTAAATACAATTTGTAAACTATAAAGCGGTGTGCAAAGGCAGTATAGTATCATCATTTGTGTTCTCCTCAAATAACCCAGGTCACAAGAGTAGTGCCCATAGTGTTTCAAAAAACAGGAGAAAGTCCAAAGTGTCATAAATTAAGTTTCCTTTCCCATCCCATAAGTACACATATTAATTGAAGAACATAATATTCCATAAAAATAGAAAATATGTACCCTAAATCCGACCATTCAAAGAGTTTATGCAGGGTATCCCTTGCATAAAGGGAAGGGAGAAAGAAAAGACTCCTTGAAAGCAGCAACAGGAGAAAGGAGGGCTGTTCTCCAGCCTGGGGAGAGGTCAGAGGTAGAGAAACTCTGGGGCAGGTGGCCCTGGATAGGGATACTTGGCAGGCCGGGGTCCCAGGCACAGACAAACAAGCGCAACCCAAAATGCCTTGCCCAAGCAGTGTTACTGAAGCATAAACACCTCTTAAGCTGGCACAGGTTCCAGTGGAAATTAGGGTTGATCCCAGGGTAACCCCACTGGCTTCCCAGGAACTTTGGAATTTAGTAGAATCTGGCAATTTTACACAAACCATTGCAGGAATGGAGAGTCCCTGTAATCACAGACGAAACCTGTTGCCAGCCTGGAGGCCAGTAATGCAGGCTCAGGTTTGAATGGGTTTACAGTAAAAAAGAAATGCAGTCGTTTTCACTAAGAACATTCATATTCACTATACTAGTACTATGACCATCTAGATTACAATTTTTTTTCTAAATATCACTTTATAAAGATGTTACTAATCAATTTTTTAAATTTAGTCCCCCCGCCCCCGCCATAATGGAGTAGTACTGCTCTACTTTAAACCTGGAAGGGATCTTAGTCCATCTTTGTCATTTTACAGATTAAAAACTCGAACCTGCAGAAAGTTAGGAGAATCCCCCAGAGCCACAGAGTTGAATCTCAGATAGAATCAGGTATCCTTACTCCTAGGTAGTGCTCCACCACTTCCTCGGAGTAGGATTTACAGTCACCACATTATATCATGCGTAGATTGATGAGTAATCAAGCCTGGCCAGTAAGTCATATGGTTGATCGCTATGGACATGCATGTGGAGCTGGAAAATAGTCACACATTTACTTGTGATAAAGCCTGGCTTCAGTGCAATTCACTTGAGAATGGTGGGCTTTCAAGTTTGTGCAATTCACCAGAAGAACATCATTGCAACCCAAGTTGCATATTTATCATAGCCCTTCACCCAAGAACAGTGGTGAGCAACTGTCATTATTACTATATATTGTATAAGAAAAGCACATCATTCCCTCATTTGTTTCTTTTAAGGTTCTACAGTTATTTCTAAAAGATACACTTTGACCTACATTTTTAGTACTTCTATAACATTACAGTGAAGTAGTAATGTAGTAAACCAGCAGAAATGACAAATTAAGACGCAAAGGGTCAGAAATATTGTGAAATGAAAGAAATGATATATTGTGTGAGGGTTAATACTACATAAGGATATTAACAAAAGATTAAAATGAAGTAGATTCTTTCCCTTGTACACTGGTTAGAAAAATCAGTATGGAGTGGCATAAATGTGTATGTTTTTTTTTTACAGCATTTGCAGATCTATTCTTCTCTTCATTGTTATCTTTTGCACACTCGTCAAACATTTGTTAGGCATTTTATCACCATTTAAGCACTTTTTCTACTCACTAACTTAGAAGCAATTTAAAATTCCCACTCGGGGAAAATAAACCTGCCATTAAAAGAAAACATATTTACTTTGATTTAGTCTTATCAATCCATTTCAATTCAAAAGTATATTTTTCTGATTACACATTTGTTCGATAATTCCACCTACACAGTATGGTTTTTGTTGAAGGAATCAAATGTAATTTTTATCTGATAACCTCACTAAATTTTGTATCTAAGGTTTGGGCTTTATTTATGAGAATGGTTTTTCTTATTATAAAAATGTAAGTATGCTAATGGTTCTCTGTGGCAAACAGATTATTCTGTGATATGATCAGGTCACCAGTGCTGAAGTTACAGTTTAGAAATAGGGATGTCAGAGGCAGGTGGCCAACCAGCAGCCCTGGCAAGACCTCACAGAGTGAATGACCTCTGAAGCCTTTCCCCAGATCAGTAGTGGGTTTGGAGTATTGTGGAACTAGAAACTTGATTTTGTCAATGTACCCAGACTTGAGCAATTAAAGCAAGTAATTCACATTTAATAAATTCTCAAGGGACTGATCTATAAGCTCAGATGCAGATTTATTCCTTTATAAAGGTAGAAAGAACTTGGGCTATGAAGTCAGCAAAATTGTGTTCTGAACTAGGTTCACCACTACTAACTGTGAAGCAAGTTAATGAATTTCTCTGAGACTTGGCATTTGCACCTATAAAATGCCACTACCTTGAGGATTAAAAAAAACTGTAAAGTACTTCGCACAATGCCCAGCTCTCAGTGAATGGTGGCTATTATGACGAGCATAACGTTGGCGATGATAACAAAAGAAGAGGAAAAGGAAATGGAGGGAAAAGAGGAGTGGGAGGCTGCAGAAATCACAGGGATTAGAAGACTTTGCTGGCAGATCAAACACAGTCTAGAGAGAATTAGAAGGTATTTGTTTGGGAGAGAATCAGAGCAAAGTGAATTAAGTGGAAAATTATAAAAGCTTGGGCCTTCCAGCCGTGAGTATGGGGTAGATCTACCTCTACTCTAGGGATATACCTATCTGGCAGACAAGATAAATTGTTTCTATTCCAGAACCTAGAAAAGTGATTGGCAAATGGCACTTAATAAGTAGTTAATGAATAAATAAGTAGAGTACCTCAACCCATGGATAGTACAGGAGATAGTGATGCTTCCTTTATCTTTGTTTCACCTACTTCTGGACTCAATAGAGGTATTGCTTCCTCCCATTTCTCCCCAATCCTCACACTATATGAAAACAATTTCATCAGTAACATAATCAAGTGGTTCACAGATTTCTCTGTTACATCGATCATGTTTAGACATTGTTTAATTAAACTCAAATGACTTTATCATTCACTGCAATCACATTTTCAAGTTCTATGAGTTCTGTCTTATGATCTAATATACGCTTATGGTATAGACTGGCAGATGCTCCTGAATCTCACGTCTTCATTCTCCTGAGCACACAGTTAGATTACAGTTCTCATAATCAACTCAGTTAGGTGTGGCCATATGACTGAGTTCTAACTGCTGGAATGTGTGCACAAGTGATGTACATTTGTTCCAAGCTGGGCACACAAAATCTTCCTATTTGCAATTCAGCTCTTTATCTTCTTTTGTCCAGGTGAACATAGAGAATCCAATAGGTTAGGAGATGGTGTAATCATTAAAAGGAAAAGGGTCCCTGAATAATCACATGGAGCAGAGTCTGACTCCCTTCTCACCATCACATGCACACATATCAATCCACATTGGACTATGATGTAAATGAGAAATATATCTTTATTGTATTAAGTCACTGAAATTTGGAGGTTGTTTTTATAGCAGTTAGTCTGTCCTGACTAATTTAGTACTGCAGTCATTTACTTTACTGATACACACACACACACACACACACACACACACACATATTGCTTGAGAACTTGGAATGCTTCATTTTTGGCTATATTCCACATTTACATGGTTGCCTAAGCATGGCCTTTTTCTTCTGTCCTCTTAGTTACTCACATCACACCAAATTAATCAATAAGCAATCAATTCTGTCCCTAAATATCCATTTCTTTTTGTACCCACTACCATGTTTTTTAGACCCCCAATTTTCCCAACTGGATCACTGAAATAGCCTCTTATATTTTCTTTTTGCTCTCAGCCTTTCATTCTTTCAATTCATCTGACAGCCTTTGCCAGAGTGGTTTTTCTGACAAGAAAATCTGATTTTGTCATTCCTTTGCTCAGAATTCAGTAACTCCCTGTCACCTCTTGGTTAATATCTTTAAAAATTAGCTTTCTTTTAGAGCCTCTTTGCTTGCCTCTCTCTCATCACATATCCTAAACTATAGTGGCTCAATGGTCCCCAAATGTGAGTCTGAAATACTTGGCTTTCCAGACATTACTGAAAAGAGTTCTAGAATCCACAATTGGTCTAGGCATTATTTGCTGACTAAATAAATAATATAATTTAAATATATATGCATACTACTAAACGAATTAACATGTATGATGCATGCAATATATGTGAGCTACTGTTATCACCTTCATTTTCCAGATGTATGTATTTGCTATTGTGACAAATAAAATAAATTTGTATTTGCATGTAATATATTTCTCAAAGGATGTTAAAAATATAACTATTGTCACATGCATCAGTATTTGACATTTTGATGTTAAAAAGAGATCTACACTTGATTTGGGAACACTGATCTAGCCATTCCAAACTATTTGCAGTTCATTGAATGGACATTGACAATGATTCTGTACATGTGGTGGTTTTTGTGGCTTGGCTTGCTCAACTTCCACTCCAACTTATCTCCAGGGTGCCTTCCTATATTGCAGAGACCAGAAAGCCAAAGGCTTTTCTCAACTTCTTTTGCAGCTCAAGTTTCAAATGCACAAAATCTATGTATTCTTGTGAGATTTAGAAATTTAAAGTGGGGTTGAGGCCATCTTTATGATCTTCTGGAATTTTTCTACTGGCAAGCAATTTTGTAGAGATCCTTTTCTCTAGCAGAGTTCCTGTGTCTAGTGATAGCAGCATTCAGGGCTGTCTTCTTGATTCTTCATCAATGGATGGTAACCTGTCGATTAACTAATTCCAGTGGTGACCTCAGTGGTATAGTACTCTAGTCTTTTGGGAATCATTCCTCTTTGGACAGCTCACAGCTCATTCTTCCAGTCCTTCCATAATTTTGTCCCAATTACCTATGAATTTTCATCTCAATCCTCTCCTTCTTAAAATGACTCATTGGTTTCTGTTTCCTGCACTGAACCCTGACTAATATAGGCTTGGAAAATATTGCTCTTTCTAACATAAAATGCATTTCCCTTCCCCACCCTTGTCCTCTTCTTGTCCTCAGTTCAAGTGTCTTCATTTTTAGAAAGCATTCACCAACTTCTGCAGCTGACTAAAGTAACTTTCTGCCCCAGTCATAACCTCAGGATGTAACTTCTTGCTATTGTATAATAATGGCATATAATTGTGCATTATTTGCCTATAAAAGTTAATTAATAAATATACTTTTTGTTAATCACTTTGTTAGTGGCAAACCTTGTTAATTCCTAGGTAGGTGTACCATAAGGGGTTGTGCAGTAAATGAATGAATGAACAAATGGATATTTTCATGAATAACAATTAACAATGAGTAATTGATGCATAAAGGAGGAATATAGTAGCATGAGAGAAGACATATGTAGTTTTCCTAGCAAAATGGTGCCACATGCAAGTTTACATAAAATAAGGAGGGTCTAAAATGCCATGAGTCTACATATGTTCTCCTTAGACACCTAACAAAGACACCCATATGATCTAGACCAGAAAACAGCAATTTTCTTTCAGTAAAGGAATAGACATTAAACATTTTAGTCTTTGTAAGCCATATGATCTCTGTCATGACTACTCAACTTTGCCATTTTTGAGAGAAAGAAACCAAATATATAAGCAGATAATATAAAAATCATGGGAATGATTGTGCTCTAATAAACCTTTATCTATGAATATCAAAATGTGAATTTCACATAATTTCCCCATATCTCAAATTATTATTCTTTTGATTTTTTTTCAACTATTAGAAAAATGTAAAAACCACATAAAAATAGGTTGGGCGGGGGTAAAAAATGGGAAGAGAAAGGAGATTTGGCCTGCAGGCAGCAGTGTGCCAATATCTGGTTTAGAAGACTAAGTAAAGGTCTGGATTCACAGTAATGGACTGACTGATTTTTTTTGAGTGGGCCTTCTTGTGTGTTTCAATTTCTTCCCATGCAAAATGAAGATCATAATATATTAATTATGTTATAATATATTACTAGTAGAATTAGCTCTGATATAAAAATAATAATGACTAAAAGGCTTTGAGACCTTTAGGACAGGCCTTTGTCATTTGTAGGCCTCTTTAAATTCATTAAGACTAAAGTATTTTAAGGGTTGATAGATGACATCTAATGGTAAGGCCTTAAAGTTCTAGGTATATAGCAAACTGCTGGTGAGCAGTGTATGATAAGAATACATTCTCCCCTTCATTTATACCATGGAACGTAAAGAATCACAAATAGCATATGGAAGATTACCACCCCACTTTTGTTCCCATCCAAAAATGGACAAATGACTTTAATTGCCATTTTCAATAAAGCAGATATCAAGAGATTATAAGCCCACATATTATACTTGTTTTAGTTTCTAGGAGAAAAAAATTCTTGGAGCTTTTCAAAAATCATGGAATTAGAGAGGTAAAAGGGACACCTCCCCTTAGCCCTAATTCATAGGTAAGAAAGTCTCAGACACGGAACTGTCAACGATAGTAGCAGGGCTTTGGCAGATCCTAGTCTCTGAATCCCATTACAGTGCTCTTCCTATTTTATCAGGCTTTTAAAAAATTATGCTGCTATGCTTTAATACAAAATTGTTTAAGATTAAATCCAATCACAGATTTATAGTTAATTCTGTATGTTTCCCTGAGTTGCAAAGGATTTCTGTTATATAAAACACAGATATAGCATAAGAAGCTCTAATATCTCATCTTTTATTGATAACATTATCCATCAGCCAAGGTCCTGAGACATGAAACCCCAGGAAGTGAGAGATAAATATTCTATGACCTAGAGACTAGAGGTGAGTGAAATCAAAAAAGAAAAAACAAACAGTTCTTGCCACCTAATGGGCAAGCACCACTGAGCTTCCTTCTGCTTCTTTTCTGCTGTATTCGAGAAGTTAAGGAATGACTTCCCACTTCTTTTAGGCATTCAAGCCTGTCACTTTGCCTAAAACTATCCAAGTATAATGAGCTCTGAACAACTTCATGAAAAGAGACAGTTCTCATCTCTTCTATGTTTAAACAACTCAGTGAGGTCTATTCTGATCATCTCATTTAAAGCTGGAACACCTCTTCCCCTACACCCATTCTTCATCCCTCTGTTATCCCTTTTTCTAGTTACTCACTCTGTTTACTGTCCACTATGTTTCTCCCCTCAACTAGAATGTAAGCTCCATGATAGCAAAGATTTTAGTCTGTTTTATTCTCTGATTTAAGTACTTAGAATATTGCCTTTGTATATAGCAGACATCCAGGAAATATTTGTAAATTAACAAATGAAATTGAGAAAATGAAGAATAGGGAATTAGGCATATCTTGACATATTACATAATTACATTTGAAAGAAATTTGGACAAGATGCAAAGTAAAGGTGGGTACAATAGAATCAAAGAAGACAAAGCAAAAGGATACTTATTGAGTGCTACTACATGCCGGAACCATCATAAAGACCTTTATATTCATCACCACATTTCTCTCACCACAGCTACAATTATCTTCATCCTACAGTTGATGAAACTGAGTCTAGATAACTTGTCCAGGTTTATACAACTAGTGAGAGGTGGAGCCAGGACTCAAAAACCCACATCTGACTCTAAACCCCTGTGTGAAGGCACTGCTTTGTAGCAGACTATATAATGCCACCCCTGTGAACCAGAGTGTGGGTAGAGCCATCTCAGCATATGGTCTCAATTTTATTAAAGTAGCTAAATGGACAGGTTTCTTTCGTGGAACACTAGCAGATTCATGTTGAAGAGATTTTGCTTTCCTGAGCTGCAGTCTCCAATTTCAACACATAAAGAATGTCTATTTTCATTAAAGTTTTGAGGATCTCCTAAACACATTTCAAAACAAAGGTAAATTAACATTGTTTCATCCACCAATCAGTCTGCTAAAATATGGAACTTCAAATATCAAAATTTGCCATGCCTGAGCAGGAGAAAATGGCTTAACTGGTTAAGTACTCATAGATTCAACATACTGGGGGCAGCAAACATCAGCTCACCTATCTCTTTGCCTGTAACCACTTAGATCAGGAAATATAAAGGCAGAGATTTCTTTCCTGACTTCAGAGGTATCTTTTCCTTTCTTCTCCCCACCTCACAACTTGTGTTGACACTTTTACACATGTATATATCTTTTTAACTTACAAACTGAAAATATCAGTTGTATTGCCATCATGGGTAATGAATTTCTAGAAGCAGAATCAGACAGCAATCTCAGATATCTGGCTGATGTAATCAAAATGGATCTGGAGTAGTGATCAGGACAGAAGGGTTAGGGATCTATAGGTTGGGGATGTCATGGGGATATATACCAGGGATATATGAGACGTTAGAGACAGGGGCACTGGGGAGAAAAAGGCCAACTTTAACAAGTTCAGCCCTGGAAAGGTCTACATAAACCAGGGGTTCTCTATGGATCCCAACATACATTTACTGTTGCTCCATCCCTAACTCTGTTCTTCAGTAACAAGGTCACAATTTAGCTGTTACACAACAAGAAAGGAAAGACGATTGTTTCTGAAGACTAGAAGAAAAGTAAATCATTATTAATCAGGTGATTTGGAATGGTTGTTAAGGCATAAAGAACAAAAGGTTTCATGTCCTATGAGGGTTTTCGGGTGTGTCCTGTAAATGTTTTACACAAGTTGCCATTGAAATAATAAGCACAAGCTGACTGAGCTTCAGGAGTATAGCTTCTATGTGGAACGCCATTATTTGTATGGTATAGTCATTCTTAAGCTTAGGTGTTGATAAAAATCAGCTGGGTTAGGATATTTATTTTAAAACCAGAGACTTATTCACACATCAAGGCCAGGAATCTGAATTTTTAACAAGTCACCTGGGTGATTCTGATGAATCACATTTTGAAAAATGCTATCAGACTGTAGAGTGCTAAGGATGTAATGGTGAGTTGGAGCTAAAAATGAGTTCTTCGCCTAATACAAACACATATTAAGAAAGCTAAGCAAGTCAAGTCAGAAGTGCATAAATACTCTGAAATTCTCCAGTGTAACCTAAATAATTGTGAACACTACTGTCTTTTGTAAGGAAAATAGAAGGAAATATTTAGTTTACTGCATCCATATAATTACTGTGCCACCATATTACATTTTAGCAAACTTCGAAGAATGGCCCACCAAAATTTCTCTAGCATTTTATCTTCCTCAGAAGATAAAATTTGTATTTATCTTCTGAGGACTCCATGTCACTGGACACAGACATTACTCTATATGACAAGCTACACTTAAGGTAAGAGTTACTATTTATTGAATGCTGGGGACTGTTTTTTACATGCAGCACCTAGTTTAATTCCCGTGACAAGCCTTAGATGTAGAAACCATTATAATACCCATCTTACAGTTTAGGAAACTGAAGCCTAAGGCTTGGCAGGTTTAGGAAGTTTGTCCAACGACACACATGAGTAAATAGCAGAGCCAGTGTCTGAAATCAGATCTTTCTGACTCCAGAAGCACTGGTTCTTAAGCTCTAAGCAATTCAGCCTCCACTGGGAACCTTAGTTCATACACACCCTATGAACATACACGGGAAGAGCAAATATCAATACAAATTGCATAGCTTACTAGGATACACAATCCCAGTAGAATAACAGGTCTATTCCACAAGAAATGACATAAAATCAAAATGTAATTATGCCTCTCCAAAATATAAATAAAAACTAAAATCTACATCAATATCCAGTGTTTGTCATTCTTATCAGACATGCTTTATCTATGGAAATAGTCATTCTTGTTGCCAGCACATAAACTTTTGTTTGTACAGTGTAGCTGCCACCTGAAACCTCCAGTGTGTAGTATTTCCTGATATATCTTCTTATAACCACTAATATGTATTTTTTTTTTACTGAATACTCCTAATCCATTTAGCTTCCTACTGAAATTTCTGAAGCAAACAAAACAGTCTCTTCCAACCACTCACTACTACTGTACACAAACACAAGAGTTTGAAAATCATAAAAAGGACACATCCCAAACTGGCATTTTCTTTTACTTAGGATATAAAGTCAACCTAAGAATCAAAAGATCCCATAATCCAGCCTTTTTTTACAGCCAATCAAGAAAAACTTTACTCTTTAAAACAGCTAAACATTTAGCATCCTCAGATTCTTCATTTGCTCCTCCACTTTGAGATTCTTCCAGCATTACAAGTTGTCTTGCTCTGCCTCTATCCCCGATCCTGAGGAATATTTTGCATTATACTGGATATTACATCTTTCTCTGCTGCTAGACCATAAGCTCCATTAGCACAGGGACCACATCTGTTTGGTGTCTCTTGCAATAACCACAACATCTAGCATAGAGAAGGCACTTAATAAATGTTGAGTGGATTAATGAATGTGTGATCCATGAACCTTACTCCCATAACTTGGTTCTTTCTTCCAAACTCACCAGGATAATAGCTGGAGCTTTGTTGGATGCATCTTTATTCTTTAATTCACTCAAGATTGAAAAGCCATTGGTTTCTCAGATGATCACCAAGACCTTGGACCAGCTCTTTGCCGTTCACCTTTCTGAGACACCTTTCAAATGGATGTTTTTTCCTCTTTTGAAGGGCTAGAGACAACTCCAATCTGTGCAGGGTGGGAGAGCAGACACAGCCTCCAAATTAGGAAGAGAAGACTAAATGGAATGGTGCAGAATGAAAAAGGGGAGAGCTTTCAGCTGCCAGTTTTTCTCCTCTGAACAGAACAAGTATGACTAGAGAGAGAAGGAACCCTGGAACTCTGCAATTAAGGTTTAATAGGAAGGACACAGTTGTGTAAGTCAGGATGGCCTCGTCCTTGCTGTAGCTACTGATTTGGTTATGCCTAAAGTAGTTGGGGAATTAGAGGGCAGAGAGATCCTTATCCCTCTGTCTGGTGTTGGGGACCCAGATGTGGCTGAAGAGTTTTTTTTTTTTTCTAATTCAAAATTATCCACTAGGGAAAGGGTTATTTTGTATTTATTTCTTCCCTCTCCCCAACCTCTGTTCAGACCACATCTAAATGCAAAATCACAGCCAAGGGCAGGTGGCTTCTGAAGTCAGCACAGCATAACTTCTCTTAGAGCATGACTTCCTTCTTTCCTTCTCTTCTTTCCTTTCCTTTTTTCCTTCTCTCCCTCATACACTGTGACAAGCAAAGTTACCCATTTTATTTTTCCTTCTCCTGAATAGAGCTGGCCAGACAGAGGTCAGCACTTTAACAACCCTGTAACAGTCAATCTGACATTTAGAAAGAGAACTTTACCAATTCAACAGATTAGAGAGTTTTGTTTCTGAATAAGGAAGAAAATGGTATTGTAGGAAAAAGTGTCAAAGGACAGAAAAGGAAAACATCTCCTTCCAAATAGCTAAATACTCCCAAGACCTTCTTCCATTGCAGAGACTCCAGCCTAATTTCAGGTAATGTATTTAATGCCCCCTTTATGAGCACTGTTACACTGTTCTTTTTAAAGCTGTCCTTTCTGGTAAGTCAGACTCTATCTATTTATCTATCTATCTATCTATCTATCTATCTATCTATCTATCTATCTATCATCTATCTATCTATCTATATATTGTCGGCAACTCAAATATGTAGGGGTGAGCCTAAAGGCAAATCCATACCAAAACCAACACTTAGCATAACTTTTCCCCCTGCCTTAGTTTTATCGCCTGTAGGAACATCATTGTTTTAGTTAACTTCTCAATTGTATGCCTCTCCTGTCTGTCCCATTTCACTTCAGGAAAAAGCAACCTTGCTGCCAACTGTACTTCTGCATTGAAACTGCACCTTTAGAAATGTCCCTGGCCTATCGCCTATCTCTGATCCCTGATAATCCCACTTCATTTAGGGTTTAAATTATAGCTTTCTGTTGCTTGTTCTTTACTGTAACCTCACCTATGTAGTGATTCTAAGAAATCCTCTATTTCTTCAGCTTGTTCGAACAGATTACTGTAGAATGTAATAGGAAGTAAAAAATAAGTTTTTTTAAAAAAGTTAAGAGACCACCTAGATACTCAAAATGAGTACAGGTTTCCTAGATCTATTTACTAATACCCGAGAGTCTTGAGAAAACACACAGATAAGAATGAACTGTTGAAGACCAACTGAAATCCTTTCTGGAATGAGTCAAGGACTATAACATAAATAAATATATTAAATAAATAATTTGTTTTTGAATATATGTGGGTATAAGATCAGGCCATAAATAGTTTGAGTAATTCTAGTTCAGTTTCTTGGGATTGTGGGGGAAAACTTGGATTCTGCAAATTACAGAATGGGAGACATGGAGCCTAAATAAGGATATCCTAGAAAGTGCTATGTAGTAGAATACCCATTATAACCTCCTATCCCCATAGTCACTTTAGTGGACTGTTTCTGCCTACAGAAGGTCAGCCTCCATAATAGAGGAATCCTTGTCGCACACCTGGTGACATTAGTAGTAAAGGAGGTGAGGTGCTTTTGTTTCCATGCCTGGTTTTTCTTACTGCCCTTGACTTTTATGAGAGACCCCAATATCTGTACAATTAACTTCCTCTTTTTTTTAAGCTTATCTGAGTGGCTTTATAGTCCTTGAAATGAAATGAAATCTGACTAAGATAGGCAAGTAAAGTAAAGATCTGTATATACTTAGAAAAAGGACAAAGTAATTGTCAGAAGCCAGCATGGAGTCACTAAGCCTCGCCTAAACTTATTTTTCTTTTTGAACGGGGTTAATAAACTGAAAGCTCAGTTGCACTGTGGCTGCTGGAGATGTATAGACCTCTTGTTTTCACCTGCCCAGTATCTTTCTTATTCTATTAGTAGTACTCCTCCAATTTAAGAACCTAATAACCTTCTTCGTGTGCAATTTTTTTCTATTATTTTCTTAAAATTTACTTTTATTTTTCAAATATATTTGATACATACAAAAGAATAATGTAACATCTATGTAAGTTACAAAATGAGTACCTGTGAATCCACCAAGAACTAGTATGTTA
Source organism: Macroglossus sobrinus (assembly GCA_004027375.1). Taxonomy (NCBI): domain Eukaryota; kingdom Metazoa; phylum Chordata; class Mammalia; order Chiroptera; family Pteropodidae; genus Macroglossus; species Macroglossus sobrinus. The sequence goes on along the minus strand of PVKZ01000796.1, from coordinate 251,765 downwards.
CCAATACACTACCTAAACATTTCTGTACTCATCTCCTTACTTCATCCAACACTGCCCACTCCTCCTCACACCAGATAACAGTGCAGTCTTGGTGGGAGAGTCAAGCAAAGTACCTTCTACTCTGGGCCAAAGGTAAGCACAACAATTGGGTAAAGGCAAATGGACTCTTCTATTCCATTATCTTTAGTAGCATAAAGAAAGGATGGAAAAGAGTTTGAGCAAATTCATCATAATGAATATTTTCTCATCTAAAGTGATCTCAATCCTTGGAGTTGACAGGGTCACTGGGCTTTCTGAGACCTGGTCCTCCAGCTTTTCTTTTATTCTAAGAGCCTTTTCATATCCTTCCATATTTTCCTGTTTTCATTTTAAGTAAGCATAGTATACCCACCCAACAAAAAATTCCATTCTGATAACATTAGCAAATGAAAATTTCATTAAGCTTTTTGATAAAGTCATATCAAGCATTTTCATGAGTGGGCTGAAAACATATGAATAGGATGAGAGTGAAATTACAAGATAATGGTCACCTTTGGGGAGAACTAGAGAGGAACTGTACCAAGGAATGGGGCTTCCATTGTATATGCAATGTTACATTTCTTATAAAGAAATCTGAGGCAATGTAATAATATATTAAGTTGTAATAAGCTATTATTATATTATATTATTCTCTTTAGGTTTAAATTTTTAAAATTTAGGTGAAATTAGGTGGTTCTATTGTAGGTTCAACAACTGGCCACAGGAGTGCAGATTAATGATCAAAGTTAACCTACTAGGAGGTAGGTGCTCTGGGTTTTGCCTTAGGCAATGCTTTTAGAAATGAGTAAAAATGTAAAGAAGGCATCAAATTTGTGAATGAATTAAAGATGGTGAAGTCAACAGCAAATATGTTGAATGAAATAATCAGCATACAAAAAGATGTGGCAAAATGGAATTCTGGGTTAGATCTCATCAGCTACAGAAAAATGAAAACTCTACTATTTATTGAGTGCTTATTATATGATAAGAGCTGTTTTAAGTATTTTACACATATTATTTTATTTGATCCTTACAATAACTTTACAAGGTACACATTACCATCCCCTTCATACCCGAGGAACTGAAGCAAAGACAGGTTATGCAATTTGTCCAAGTTCACAAAGTTAGTAAGTACCGGAGCTAAACTGTTAACCCAGATTGTTATAACTCCAAAGCCTTGGATCTTAATCACTCACTATACAATGCCAGGGTTATTAAGGCACATGCCTCAGCTTCCCCAAAATAAATTATATAATACAGATGGAGGAGACATGGCTTATCAGCCCACATTCCAAAAATTTTTTTGGAGAATAAGCACAATATCAGTGAGAATGATGTGACTGTCAAAAAAGCAAGTTCTATCTTAGGGTGCAGTAATAGAAACTCTGTTTCGAAGATGAGGGAGCCTTGGTCATGATGTACTGCACGTAGCCTCAGCCCCCACCTGCTCTGGATATCCTACTTGAAGGAACACACAAACAAAGACAATAGGCAGGATTTGAGACCAAGAATAGAGAAAGGTGCCCTAGAAAGAATGTTTTAAGGAACTGAGACTATTTGCCTGGAAAAGACACAACTCAAGGCAGGGGTGATCATGAGAGCTATCTTTGCATATTTCAAGTACCCCAGGGACGGGGGATTAAATTGTTCTGTGTGGTAACAAGGGAATAGAAAAAGGAACAATAGATAACATTTAAGAGGAGAGAAATTATGTTAAATATCAGGAAGAACTCTAGTGGTCATAACCATCAGAAGATGAGATAGATTGTCTTAGAAGAAGGGAGTTCCCAAGGGCTGGATGTGTGATAGTAGATGTTCCTTGTTGGGGATGTTGTTGAAGCTTCTAATGACACAGTGGCTAGAAGGACTGTCTAATGCTTGTGCTTACTGATTTTATTATTAAATCTATTAGTATAAAACCATCATCCACTGACAGACCTATTTTTATGGTATGATCCTTAAATGACTCCTTGGTGACTCTTCCTCCCTACAAGGCAGAAAGGTTGCACAACTAGGTATCTAGAACTTGAGCACTAATCCAGCTCTGCTGCTAGCTGTACAATATTGAGGGAATCATTTAACCTTTTCCTGCTTCAATTTTTTCATCTTTAAAAAGAAGTTTCCTCTGTCTCATCTTCCTTATGTGGATATTAATGAGTATGCTAGTTTATCTCAAATGTGCTTTGAAAAATTAAAACAAAAAACAGGTATAACCTATGATGACTAATATAAGTTTTGTTCACCATATCTGGGACTTCCAACCTTTTCTGGCACTTCTATCTATAGATTTTCTCTGATCATTCTTAGAATTTTGTCATCTTCTTTGTTGGTTTGTTTTGCTTGTTTGGTTCATTTGTTTTATAAATCTTTATTGAGTTACCGTTACATGTTAGGCAATGTACAAGTTATTTAGTCACCATTGGACAACAGAATGATTAAAGCAACATCATCATTTTCTTCAAAGTGTTTGCCATCAAATAGAGATCTCCATCTATATGAAAATAATGTCATACAAGCCTAGGTATTTGAATGCCTTAAGAGTTATACAGATGAAATGCTACAGAAGATCACAAGAGAGTGGGAATTCTGCAATGTTTTGCCTAACATCACTCTTATCTCTAACTTTGCTGGGATCTACTAGAAAGCTGGTTCTCTTCAAGGTTATGAATTTTTGTATTGGTGCTAAATTAGTTCTGATTTTTGACTCTTTTGCATTAGTCTTCAGGAGAGACATATGCTTTTCTCTATTTTTTTTTTCTTATAGAGGGAAAAAGAGTGAGTTCGGCAAGGTCAAGTACAAGTCAAAAACTGCTATGTAAGGCAGACCCTCACCACTGGAACTATCTAGAGTTTCAATGCACAAAACAAGGCTTGTTTCAAAGAGTGATTTATTACAAGTTTGCCTTTTTAGGTGCTTAATAATGGCCACCCAATAGGATCAGGCTCACATCCCTTTTATGTGTGGAGATGCTGGAGTTAGAATGTAGGCAAAAGAGAAATTGCAAACACTGGGCAAGTAAGTTACAACAAGTCCCCTTTACAAATAAGGAAACTGAGTCTTATAGCGATTAAGGAATTTTTCCAAGGTTACACAGCTAGAAAGTTGTGAAGTCAGGATTTGAATTAGTATAAAGAAGTGATTCATGAATAAGGAATTGAAATGTTATTTATAGACATATTTAAACAACATATACACTTGTACATACATTTACACACATTTAAATTTATTCTCCAAAAAATTATCTCATGTGGCTTACTACAAAGAACTCATAACATAAAATTAAGAAAATGAACAATCAAGGCCATGAGAAGGAATAGTATGCTAACCATAAGTTCAACTTGTATCATCAAATGTGAAAATGAGAAAGGAAAATATAGATCTTCTTAAAAGCCATTTTTTTCCCAGGGACCCAACAGTTGTTTTTATTTTTATAATCCTACATTACAAAAATTAAATAAGCTCTATTAAAGCTATGATTTTTCGCAAACATATTTTTAATTTTTGAGCATCAATGGCATTTAAAATTTCTTTATATTTATTCTTAAATGACAGTTAAAAATATAAAAAGTATTTCCAAAATGATAAAATACTACATTACATTTAGTTGTGAGCTTCTTTTCCTAACTTAGTGTGGAGGCCCTATCTATCATACAAGAGAGTGGAATTCTACTCAATCACTTCTCTTAGGAGAATGTAATTTTCCTTTTCCGGAATCTGGCATGCACAAGTGCCTAGCACCCAGATCCTTCTCAATAAATGATCTGAAAATGAATATTGAATGATGGCTTGAACTGCCACATAATGCCTAACACACCATTAACTTATGTTAAAAAAGAAATGTGTCATTCTCCTAATCTAAGGCTTCATGGACCCACCAGTTTTCCAGTAGTAGTAATGACTTGCACTTCATGCCCTCTTGCATCAATTCTGGTCAGTTAGTACCCTGTACTATCAGAGGTCTCCAGATTTAAATGCAAAACTCTAAGGACCATTCCTAAGACTGTATCATAGGACTCTAAAAAGAAAATATTAAAACTCATATTTAATTTTATTTTTAGCTCAGGCTTTTTATTTCATTTTTGTGAGTATGCTTTGTAATAATAAATTATATATCTATGCAGTGGTACATTTAAAAATGTGTGTATATATATGTACATATATATACATATATATATATATATATATATATATTTTGAGGGTACATACTCAAACATTTTACTGATAGCAATGCATGATCTAAAAGTTTAAAACTGTAGCTCTTAATAATTCTAAGCTAAGTGTAATTCAACCAGAAAAAATCTTTGTGATCATAAAGAAATAAAGAAGTTTTTCCTGTGATTAGGGTTGGGGTGAGGGGTGGGGAGTAGACTGGTCTTTTATATATTTTGCAACATAAATATGCTAGCAAATAATCTATAGCATTTCACTCAGCAGTTAAATGTGGCAACTCGTTTTGATTCTTTTCCTCTTCAAAAAAGAGCATAGTAAAATCCTGACAAAGTTTTTTTCTGGTTTTTCCTCCATCTGACTCTTGTCCTTGAACTTTGTCATTTTAATGGAAGTACTGTCAAGTTACTCAAAACCTTTGTTGGATATTAAGAGTCCAGTCCTGGGTTTAAATTCCTTTTTCACTGGCATTCTGTGTAATATTGAGCAGGTTATAGAATTTGTCCCTGTCTCATTTTTCTTATAGATAAAATGGAGATAATAATACTTAGAACTGACCACATAGAAATATAGTGCAGCTAAAGAACACTTTGTTCCTTCTGTCAACTAAATGCAGTGTCATTAAATATAACTTTACTATTATCAGTTTAAAATGCTGTGATTTCATATATTTTTCCCTTTTAAAAATCATTTTCATTAAAAAACAAACAAAACATCACATTTCTAAATACCACTATTTGTTTTCTAAACTTCATAGACTTAAGTTTTCTCAGTATCTATTTCTCCTCTTTTCTCTCTTTCACACACACACACACACACACACACACACACACACACATTTGATAACTTTATGGATGTGAAAAAGAAAACCTTAAAATAGTATCAAGGAAATAAAAGAAGATTTGAAGTAAGTTCTCTTACTCAGCTTTAAGTTTTAAAGCTATCCATCTAGGCCATACAATTGTACTGTTTATTTAATCCTCAAAATGTTTATATTTAAGAATAATTCACACACTCTTAAATTAGAAGGAAGCTTAAGAAAACATCGAGAGCCAATGACAATGCCTGGTACCTAGTATATAATGAATGAACATTTAACTAAGGGAAACTGGGGGAAGCTTCTGACTTTAATTTTAAAAGAAAACTAGTTAAAACAAAACCCAACACCAATTCTGAACATTTAAGAGGCTAACTTAGTTGCTCAAGATTGGTCAGCTCTTTTAAGAATTGAGTCTAGAATTTATTCCTCTTAATTTCCAGCTATGGCTTCTTCCCCAGCAACCTGTTGTTGTCTTGGTCTAATATAGGATGGTCTAATATAATCTGTCAAAGATGCATGTAGAAAAAATCAGAAAGAATTCCCTGGGTTCACCATCTCCAAGTCGCTCAACATGTGATGTTCACATATGATGTGAAATATGTAAACTCAGTATCATATACATAATATGCAAAATATAAACCTTGGGTATATTGACTTGAAAGGTCTATTTTTAAGAGAAAGGGTCCACAAACAATCTTGCATGACTTATTCTGCCTTACAGCAGTTGGTATGCCCACACAGGTGATGTGCAGTCCCTCTGGCCAGCTAAAAGTAGATTGGCTATTTCAGCAAAATGTTTATCTTTGTTTCTGTGTATTGTTGTATTGATTTTTCTGAATTTACTTACGAGTGAAGCATTAACAACCTCATGCACTACAGTCCTAATAAACTTATCTTTCACTATTTTGGCCTATGTGATAGATAACCCATTGACAAAAAAAAAAAAAAGTCAAGCTAATAAAAGCCTTTCTTGGCGACTAGTCAGCCAGGTCAGGCTGTAAAATCATAACACAATGCACGCCTCTTCCATGGGGCACCACACAGCAGCGATTAAAAGCCCCCTCACTTCCATATCCAGTGGAGTTGTAGTTTATTACTATAACCCTCCCAAGTCAAAAGGACACCAGTTTCAAACCTTGCAACTTGGGGCAGACAGGGTCTTTCGCCCTTACCTCACTCTGCTGGGCCTCTCTACCTGTCCTCTCCTACTGTCTACAGGTCCCGAACATTAGAAAATAGAAAATGTGATGATCTTTGTGTGTCTCTGAAAATGTGTGTATGTGTGCGTGTGTTTGGGTGTAACGGGCTTTCTGTTTGGCCGCGCGGCCTGTCTATCACGGCGCGGGCCAATGGCAGGCTGCCTTATATAAAATGAGTGTTTTCAGTCTCTCCCGGTTGCATGTACTGTATGTGGAGCAGTGTACAGTGAAGCGGAGGCAGAGCGGCTCCGCGAGCTCCTCTCCACTTTCCCATAGAGAAACCCTGACTGGCCGCCGAGGGCGAGCCACACACACGCCCTCACGGCCGGCGAGCCCGCAAGGTAAGCGCCCCTCATCCTTAGCCCTTCCTGGGCGCTCTCCCCGCACTTTCTGTTTTCCTACTCACTTGCGAGACGCCGGGGCTGCAGCCCCAAGGACTCCGCGGGAGGAGCAGCGGCGGCGGCGGCAGCCGGTAGGGTGGACTTGAGGAAGACGGAGGGAACCCCGTGCGTCCGGAGCCGCCGCCAGCCGGCCCGCTCCCCGGGTACTTTCCCCCTCCGCCAAAACTTTGGGTTGGGAGAGGTCGGGGTCGAGGGTCGCTGTGGCCGCGCCGGCGGCGGGCGGGGGGCGCGGAGGCAGTGCCCTGCGGGCGGGAGGCTGGGGGCCGGGCTGGGGAGTAGTAGGCCAGCCGGTGCCAGGCTGCGTTTGCAACCAGCACCTCTCGGCACACAGGCAGCGCCGCCCGAGAGGGGCACGGGAGCCGGGGCGCGGGCAGGAGCAGCCGGAGGAAAACAACAACAGAGCCTCACGCCAGCGGGCGGCTCGTGGCTGCCCGGGGAGCCCCAAACTTCATCTCGGCGAAAGTACGTGGATCCCAGCTTGGTCTCGGCTGCCGGGGAGGTGGGGCCTGGGGAGCAGGGACAGGGGAGGAAGGTACGAGGAGCCAGCCCTCAGTGGATTTATGGAACGTTTCGTGTGCGTCGGTGACCGGGAACAGCAGCCCCGTTGCTCGTTCATCTGGAGAGTTGGGATTTGGGTGTTCCGGCCCCAGAGATCGGTGCCCTCTCACCCCCCACCCCTAACCAAATGCGCGGCGAGTAGAGAAAGTGCTGTTTTAGTGCCAGAGTAGGCAGTAGGAAGAATAGGGGGAGAAGGGGAAGAGGGCGAGGGAAAAGGGGAGAGAGAAGAGGGAGGGAAGGGGGGACAAGCGGGGGGGGGGAGAGAACGGGAGAGAGAGAGGGAGAGAACGGGAGGGAAGAGAGGAGGGGGGAGAGGAGGAGGGAGGCTGTGTCAGGATTTTGCTTGAATGTGGGATTATGTTGTGTCAATAAGTTTAAGGTGGAGAGAGCGAGGCTGGGGGTGGCGGCGGAGGGGAGGAGGAAGGCCTTGGCTGTTTAAAGTCTTATTTCTGAAGGTAAGTTATGGCATTGCATGGTCGCGATGACAGAAAACTTGCAGATCCTTTATTCAGGGATGGGGTCGATGCCTCTAGAAAGAGCTTCCCAGCCCTCTTAAGCCACACTCGTGTTACACTGTTATTTGCTGCGATCCGGGTCGCTAGTAAATTACAGAAATCAGACTCGAGGTTTCTTTTCCTCCTCCACCTCGTCTCGCTTGCTCACCCTCAGAAATGTATTATTATTTTTTATTTTTGGGGTATTGATGAAACTTAACGTAACTGAGACCAAACCCGAGTCCTGAAATTTGCAAGGACCCCACATCCAAGAATCTAGAACACGTTACTGTGTGAAATATCCGCGATCATTTCTGCTAAATGAGGAAGGTAAAACGAAACGATGCAAAAAGCTAAGACACAACATGTACGACAGAGGGGGGGGGCGGAGAGGGAGAGACGGAGCGAGAAGCTATTTTTTGCTTTCCTTTCTGTAGAAAGGAAAATAAAGCGTGCAATCCCCTTCCCTCCCGATGTGTATGGTCTAGTCAACATTTTAACTGTCTGAGGACAAATTAGTCCAGGTGGATCTTGTTGAAAAGTTTCGCGAGGTGGGGTGGAGGGTGGCGGGGGGGTGGTTCGAAGGGGAAGGTGGGTGGAGGTTGTGGGGGATGGGGACGGAGCGAGCTCTGCCTCTGCTGATGGTCATTGGCCTGGGGCTTTGAAACCATTGCCTGTCCTGCTAATGACACGTCCAGTTCTCGTCTCCCGGCCGCGGACGCCGGGCTGCCGGGGACTGGGGTACTTTCCCTGCGCCGGGAGGAGCGTTCTTCGTCATCCCATGGGGTTGCCCACTCGCGGCGTGGGGGCCCCACGCGCGCCCCCTCTTCTGTGCGTAGCCACCACCTCTGCTGGTGCGACTTCTGTAGCTAGTCCGCGGCGATGGGGCGCGGGGGTCCCTGGCGCAGACGTCCCCGCGAGGATACCCGGCGCCCGGCCCCACGCGCGCTGCGCGGTCCAAGCCCGGAATGGCAGCGCCAGGCTGGGCGGCGGTGCCTCCCCGGGGGGCAGCGGCGGTGGCGGCGGGATCTTCGTCCCGGCCCGCGGGAGGAGGAGGAGGAGGAAGGGAAGGAGGAGGAAGAGGAGGAGAGGGAGCCGTTTTCTACCCAGACCGCCGCCAGTTCGAGCGGGCACGGGTATGGGGACACCCCACTCGTTGCTCCTCCGTTACGGAAAGATGTTTAGCAGACTTTTACTCCCGGAGTGTGGGATTTACACTTCATTTTTTCCCTCTCCCTTCTTCCCCAAAGCAAGATGGACTCTATTCCCTTTCTCTTTCTCCCTCTGCCTCTGTCTTGTCAGCCTTTAAGATCGACATTTTGTACTAAGATGCAAACTTGATGGTGACCAGCAACAAAGCGGGGGTGGGATCTCTTGCTCCCTTCCTCCCTCTTCGTTTCCTAGCTTCCCCCTCCCCGACCTCGAAGACCTGGTGGCCCTGCACTTGCCGCCCGGGGCTCTGGTGAATGTGTTTCCCCGCTCCATTCCAATCTCCAATCTCGGGATTGTGACCGGAGCCGGGCGTTTGGGTGACGGCTGTGGCAGCCCAGGTCTGCAGGGCTGAGCGCTGCTCTACCTGGACCCGCTGCCATCGCTGTGCTACCTCCGGCTGGCTCCTGGGCACGGTGGAGGCTTGAGCTGCCAATCGATTGCTATGATTTGGTTACTGGTGTATTTGTCCTGGGGGCGGCGATCACTTGTTCAAGTTGATGAATGATCGCGGTGTGGGTTTTGGGTTTGCGTAATGGATCAACTTTCTGCTTTGTACATGGGGGGAGTAGGGAGACAGGATGCTGGAGACACACTGGAATGCCAGCTGGGCTACCCTCAGCATGTGCCCTTTGAATAAAGGGAGCTTCTTTGCCTTTATTGCCCCACAATTCGCGCGAGAGACTGGTGGTGGAGAGAGGGAGGGATTGGTGGGGAACTGGACTCCTAGGTTTTGGGGTCCTTCATAGGTGTTGCAGGAGTTGGGACTTCATTGTGAAGCTCTACCATACTGACTATGTACCTTATTTGATACTTTATAGGTCACTATCATATGACAAAGGGTTTGCTGCAGTTCATCTTCTCCCTTTGTACTTTCCATTTGCCTTCCTGGGTAAGTATGCAAACTCTTCATACAGGAAACCTGGATGGCTATTAGTAATGGCATAAGGGTCCTTACTGTTCACAGAAGAAGATGCTTTGTTGGGGTTGCAACACCCCGAAAGCTTGTCTCACTAAGTTTCCCACAGCAGAAACCAGTTTAGGATTCTTAGTATTTAGATTTCAGCTGCTGTTATTATTTTTTTAAGGCAGTTTAAATGTTCATTTCACGTTTATCTGCAAGTGTCATTTGAAAACTTGTTTACAAGTAGGCATTTTAATTGATAGTGAAATTTTACAGAGTTGAAGGCCTAGGGCATTCAACTAGATAATATTGTAGAAATATTGTAGCTTATGAGTGGAGAGAATTATTAAAAACCGAAGGAAGCATTATTCAGAAGGTCTAATTATAGTGACTGACGTTCGCTTACTCTTTCCTAGGTGCTCTTTCTTGGGTAACTTGTGTTGTTTGTGACAGTTACTTTTGTGCTAGGGAAGGGTGTCCTGGACAGTATAGTAAATATAGTAGTTAACATACCAGCTTGATTCAAAAGGGAAATAACTGTCCAAACTTACCATAATCTCTTTCAAAATTTATGTATTTGGTATGTTTTAGCAGCCTGAATGTACAATAAACAGTGACTTTGAAATCCGTTGTTAAGTGCCTTTTTCAGACACATGCCTTCCCAATGGAAAAATTGGTGAAATAATGTGTGGGACAGCAAGTGCCCTGAAGAGTTTGTGGGAAGTGATGGTGTAGGTGAAAACTGAGGGTTTTTGGAATGTTCGAAAGCATCACGGTGAGGCCAAACTGCAGAAAACCTACTTGTAATTTTGCCTCTCCATTGTAAGGAACTCTTCAGGTATTCTTAAGTTGCTGATATTTTAAGAAAACTGATTATACAAAATTATATAAATCAGCTGCGGTGTTTTATAATATTACCATAGTTAAGATGGAGATTGTATTTTCTGAATGAAAATGGACTTAGACTCAGTTTTCCATAAAAAAAAAAAGGAAAGGGAACTTGTCTGTATTGTTTTTTGGCATGCTGGGATATTGTACACATTACTAAAAGGTCATCTTAGTATTAAGAGGAATTGAATTTGTAGACCAGGCTTTTCTGGTAGTTTCCATATGGTAGCAAAATGTACTTTGACATTGCTGAGAACTTTAGATGAGATATACTGTAAACTCTGTGTCCTACATATTTTATGGAATTTAAATATCACATTATTTCAGATAGTTGGGAGAACCTCCTAAGATATCACATATATAACAGGCCAATTGGAGTGGTCAGACTGAGATGGTTCTATAAGATGAATTTAGTGCATACCACATTACGTGGATTTTATGTCTTTGATTTTTTTTAAAGCTTGTTTGCAAGAGAAGTTTTTCATTTTTGAACATATGGCAAGAGTATTCAAAGTACATTCCTGATTACTAAAGAACGTCACATTTATACATGTGAGGCACATTATTTTGTTCACTGGAGCAAACTTTTAATGTTAGTTCTTTCTCCATGGAAATATTTGACTAATCAAAATTTAAGATGGGAACCTGTAATTTCCAGAATAAAAGCGATCCAGTGAACACTTGCCTTTTTTGAGATATCAAATAACTGCTTCATTAAAACAATATTTTTAAGAACAGTCTTGTTTTTTGAAGTCAGAGTAATTTTTATAACATAAATCTTGTAGTAGAGATCTAAAAAAGTCACCCTGACAATGAATTACTAATTATTTGCAGTTAAAATATATTTATAGATTTGAGGCTTAATTATCAAAATAAGAATTTAAATAAGTTTTGCTTCTCCATTGCCAAGAGTTTCCAAAGTTCACATTTTATTATTCAGCATCTCTATTAAGTTCTGAAACTGAAGTCTTAATTTGTGTTTCACATCTAATGCTAGCTATTGAAAAGGGGCTCATATTCATCTATGTTGTTTTTTAGGGCTATATATTTGGAGGTACTGTGGCAGTTCTAGAAAAATCTTCCACTAGAGAATGAGAAATTTGCAATTCTGATACCTTTTAAAAAAATCTATCTTGATCTCATCCAAATTTAAGAAAAAGTACAAGATTTAAGAGTTTGTCCGATAGCACTAGCTTTAACGTATAGTTCTGCTACACAACCTGAAAAGTGTCTACTTTTTTTACCTTTTATATGAACTTTATGCTTAATCCATTTAAACAGGAAATATGTTTTGATATTGAATTTAGAACATAGCTTTGAGTGGAAGTTAGTATGAACATGTAATTATGGTTTGTGCTATAAGTAACTATGTAATTGATAAGTTTTTTTGTATGTAGTATAATAATAAGAAACAATTGTCTTAAAATAATGTGGCACAACTCAAAAATCTAACTTGGCAGCTAAAGTATTTATAAAGCCATATTTCCCAGTAAAATTACAAACATAATTTTAATTAATCACCAGCTAACATAAAGTTAACATTTTCTGCATTTCCTAAAGAGCATGGGTACAAGAAGTGGGGCGGTATTTTATGGGATCTTACCATGAATATCAGTTACTTTAATACTGGGAATCTTCAACAGAAGTAATGAAGACTTCACAGCTCAATTCTATTAAAAAAAAAAAAAACAACTTTTGAAAATAGTCTCATTATAGCCATACTTGTTTTTGCTGTATTAAAGGAAATCCCTGAAATTACTGTTTTACGAAAGTTCAGAATGTTTAAAATTGTGATGTTTAAATGTTCTAAATTTACTAAACTCAGGCAATTATTTTGGCATATTGTATCACCACCAGTGTGGGATTACCTATATTTTAAGATTTAAACTTAAGTATGTACATAACTTAAGAAGACAGGTTTCTTGAACTTGTCATTTGAAGTCCACTTCTTTTTTTTTTTTTGTTAACATTTTATCATTAAGAGCACCTTTTAAAATAGGTCTGAATGGTATCCTATATTTTTAGTTAGCTTCCCTCCTCTTGCTATGAAATGAAAACAAACCCACATTATAAAAACATTGTAATTTCACAGCTTTTGTTTTTATCACGTGTCTCAGGTAAATTGGATGCAGATGTTCCTCAGGTTCCACTTTGAGAAACTTGGGCTCTGAAGGGAGTAAGGACTAAGGCTTAAAGACTGAATGGAGTTTCTTCTAGTTTGAAGTTTTTGGGACTCATTCAATCAGTGAGTTTGTACTACCTCAAGGGCAGTCATCCCTGTAATTTAATTGTAGAAATTTTTATATTTTAAGTCATATATTTCCTCAGTCACTTAAACAAAGTACTTTTTTGAGTACAGCTTCACTCGACATTCACAGATGTTCATATTATTCCTTAGAAGAGGGATCTCCAATCCCCAGGGATCAGTCTGTGGCCAATTAGGAACCAGGTCACACAGCAGGAGGTGAGCAAGCAAAGCTGAGATGTATTTGCAGCCACTCCTTAGTGGTAGCATCTCCGCCTCAGCTCCACTTCAGATCATCAGGCATTAGATTCTCAGAGGAGTACTGTCCCTGGTGCCCAAAAGATTGAGGACCACTGCCTTAGAAAGCAATTACAGTTCCTTGAAACACCAGGACATCATTTTAAAACTGTAAAGATACACCCAGAAAATCCTATATATTAATGGGGATTGTTTTTATTTTTTTCTTTAAAAGAAAAAGATAAGATGAGAATTAAAATAAGTACCAGTTATACAATAGAAATGCTAATGAAGGCAACCCAGAAAAGAATTCCGTCTAAAAGTATGTATAAATAGAAGATGGAAGACTAAGGGAATAACAGGATTAAAGGATTATAGACACACTTACCAAAATATAAACTTAATAAGTTAAAGTATGTCAGTCAGTTCAAGGATCTAGATAATAAAATAACTAAAGGTATAAAACGCAAAGTAAAAATAATGTGTTGGATTTTATGAAATTGTAGAAAAATAAAAAAATATTGTAAAGTATTGATTAAATAATTAAACAAAAAAAGATCAGGGAATAAATAAACTCCTGGAATGGAATAACAGATTCTAAAAAGGACATGGAAGGTTGAAGTTTACTCATTAATTATTCCATAGAAGGGAATAATTAAAGAGAATTTACTTCGATGGAGAAATAAGAACAAGGACAAGAATTGTTTAAAGTAGCTGTATTTCTTAAAATTTTTTACTGAGATATGTAAGAAATACCTTTTATATCCTAATTCACATATAAAAACTGAAAAAAGGAGTTTTCTAAAACAGTACAAAAAGCAGTGGCCTGTGATATTTTCTATTCCTACCTTATCCTATAAATCTAATCTGGTCCAAACTTTAGTAATTTTAGTAAAATTTCTAAAAAGCAAATACAGGGGATCATTCACTAAAGTGATTTTTATGACTTACAGTTTGAAAAACACCAACCTGGAGAGCTTGCTAAAAATGGATATCCTTAGACCCCATTCCCAGCTATTCTGATTTAGTGTTTCTGGTTAGGGACCAAGAATCTGCATTTCTGCTGGTACTGTAGGTGATTCTGAAGCAGGCACAAAGTCCTCTGACACACTTTGAGAAACTGGCATAAGGGACAGAAGGCTAACGACTGAATAGGAGTCATACACTGAATGTGGGGTTAGAGTTCATTGACTGCTGAGGTCTCTTCCAGCTTCTAAGATTCCTTGGCTCTATTTCAGTCAGCATTTCTTAATACTGAGAGGGCGCTCATTGCCCTCTATAGATAACTCCGGTAGTAACAGGTATAGTACAGGGAGCAGAAGCTTTGTAGCCAAAAAGCCCTGGGTTCTACTGCCGCCTCTGGCCTCTGATGCTTATACTAGCTGAGGGACTTGGAGCATATATGTTACTTCAGGATAAACTGCCATTATCGTATATGCAAAAGGGCATATTAATATTTACCATGTAATAGAATGAGAATTACAAAGAGAATCATGTCTGTAATAACCTTTATCTACATTCAGCACTCAATATATAGTAAAAGTCTTTATACTTGCATCTTACTTCACTCCAAGTCCCACCAAGTTTGAAATTTCTCAAAAGCTGTGCCTTTTCACTTTTGTTTCCTCTAAAGTAATTCTCAACCCTGGTATCATGAAACACTAGTGCCTTTCTAACTGAATGTGAGGTCCTGGACAAGTAATTTGTTACTGGAGGTAATAATAAGAATAACCAGAAGGTTAAGAGTAGCTGAGGCATGCCGCAGTTAAGTACAGTGCACCTTCAGGTTTGGGGAATGATTTTTTTTCTACCTCTTTAAAAAGTCATAGCACAGGACAGAAGAACAGCTCTTTTCATATTTCAGAGTGGTTCATTGTCAGCATAGGGCATTCTCTCTGGTGACTTTGCAATCTTAGAATGATTTAGTGCACCATTTCTCAAACTTTCTTTCAACCAACACACTCACGACTAATGTTTACACATGGGGCATTATGATTTCCCTGGTTATAGACATAGCTAAATTATGTCGTGGGTTTTATATGTAGCTCATGGTGTGATAAAACCACTTCTTTCCCTATTAAGAAAGTATGTCAGAATACAAGTGAGAGTCATCTTACAATTTCACAATGAAAATCATGAATGTACCTATACATATGTATAATCCTTTATAAACTGTGGTATTGTTTAACTATTTGAACTAGTTGCTTGGGGCGCTCCTCAAAACCATTTGAGACTTTCCCAGTGTCAAGGCATGAAGATCGAAAAGGATTATATCCAGAGTACATAACAAATTATATTGCATAAAACAGACACTTAAATAGAAAAGAGGGGCAAGTGAAGGAGATGAATGGGAAGTACATCAAATCCCTGAAATCCCAAACAATGTGAAGACTAAAAGCTACGGAAAGTGCAATGTGTGGTCAAATGCAAAGGAAGTACAAACGACTACAAGTAATATCAGGGTTCTCAAACAATATGTCTTACTCAATAATCATTACATCTAACAGACATATATTTTTAAGTAGTTTCAACACTCATTTAATTTATTTGAATAAATTTAAATGAAATAACTGCATTTCTCAATTTTTAGGGTTATATTTGCTAAGAACATCTTTGCAAAAGATTAATTCTACTTTGCAAAATTTAAATTGCTGTACTTTTTCATCTCTGATAAATTAATAAGTTGTACATATTTTGAACATATTGTACATTGATATATATAGTGGTGCTGGATATACAGTCACAATCCTTTATCTAAAAAATCCGAAAAACTGAAAGCTATTTTTTTAACTCAAAGTTTAGCATCAAAATTTATGTGGTGACAAAACCTGACCCAAACTGTCATGGGCTTGTTTAAAGTAGTTTTAAAGCCCATTAGTATATTCACATACTTTCCTATAGATATAGTAATACGTTTGATACATGCTATTCTAGATCTGGTTAGAAATGTTATATAATATGTGCTATTTGCTCTCTCTGACCTTTTCAAAATCCACAAAAATCTGAAGCATACCTAGATGAAAGGTTTTCAAATGAGGGATTATGATCCTGTTGTATTAACTTTCTTAGTCCATAGAGTGAAATTATCTGGTATTCCCACCCACTCAACTCAGTGAAAATCTTTTAGTAATCTTGAACATCGGTCATCTGCATGTTGAGTTCATTGCAAGCTGGTGAATCGTGGAAGGCATCTTAACATTGTATATTAACTTAGTAAAACTGTCCGTTTCAACTCTGTGGCTTCAAATATAAGGGTGGAGGCATCATAGGTTATAAAGTCAGGTAAGCAGAATGGTAGTATGTAGTTAATAGGATTTGTACCTCCCAAGTTGAGTTGTGTTGAAAGGCCCCTGTCCCTGGGTAAGAAAGCTTAAAAACACATTGTTAGTTTAACCTCATTTACCCATTTTGACATCAGGATTCCTTTTCATTCTTGTAATTGTTGGTTGTATTAAATAACAACAAAATCTATATAATATTTGAAATGTTTCTTAACACAGTGTACAAAGTTTAGGCTACTTTTAGGATAAGGTTAAATTTCCTTTATTATATTGACATTTGCACATTTTTTTATGTGAGAAAAGAAAAATAGAAAATCTTTTCTGCAGATTTAGTCTGCTCTGATGAGAATGTTTTTGTTGTTTTGTAGAGGTCCTACGTACCTTTATATTCAACAGTTAGCTATGAAATGCTAAGTTAAGGTTGCCTTTGTATTTTTAATTTCCTGTAAAACCACCATAAAAAAAATTTGATGAGAGGAGTCTATATTGACACACTCTAGGTATAAAGTAATAGCTGGTCTGATCTATTGCTATAGTTAGAATTAAATCAGTCTTCCTTTGGTCTAAACTGAAACTAAAGAAAGTTTTTCTTCGTCTGTTATTTATTGATTGACTTCACTCTTTGGTGTAGGAAAGCCACCAATTGAATAATTCAGAGAGAGTCTTAATTAGCAGTGCTGATTTTTTTAGTATTAAAAAAGATGCTGACTTGTTTTGCAGTTTTTGGTATACTTCTCAAAACTTATTCAAGTGTAAAGTTCTCATTGACTTCAAAGAGAATGTAGAAAATGGAACAAAATGAGAAAATAATTCTCTGTATCCAGCTGTCAAACTTTGATTATCCTTTGAGTTACTGAAGTTATAATTTTTTTCTTTCCTTCTCTCTTTTCCTTCCTCTTTAACTCCCGTCTTTCTTCTGTTGGTTTCTTCTTCCTCTCACCTTCCTTCTAGCCTGTCTACCTGTTGAGCTAATCTCTCTTTCTCTCTCAGCCTTTTATTGTATTCACTATTGTGCATCTGTGATATTGCCTACAAATGTTTGAGAATGGGAATATGGAATTAAACATTTTTTCACCATTATTTTACTTTAAAGATTTGTTTGTAATTTTGAGGTCTTTTATTATTTATCACTACTCATATAATAAAATTAATGATACATGAGTTTGAGACCTACACAGTTCCCTACATGTGTCATTTAGGAAGGAATTATGAGGAACCTTTAGCAGGGCCATGTCGAGTAAAGTCACCTGTTATTTTTATGGAAAAAATTGAAATAAACTCCTTATTCAATCATTTTTATGTTTTAGGTTGATAGACTGACAGCACAGTTTCCTTTATATTTAAGGGAAAGTTGAAAGCAATTTTTAGAGTTTTCCAAATAGTATTTTACTTTGAGAGGAAGGAGAAAAGATAATTTGGACTGAGGGCCTCTTTATGAAGCACAAGTTTTATTTTTACGACTTTATTTTTCACAACAACTTTATGATGAGAGGTAACCCTATTTTAATGACAAAGAAACTAAGTCTCAGGTTCAGTAAGTTGTCTGAGGTTACACAGGTAGCAAAGGACTGTGCCAGGGTAGAAGGCCTGACTGTAGTGCCACAATCTCTAAGGCCACATTCCAAGAGGTTAGAAATGAAAGTTTTGGAGCATCTTCCAGGCAAGAATTGCCACTAATTTTTCTTCTCCCAAAAGAGAAGGCTTCATTTTGAAGTGATAGGACTGGAATGTTACTCACTCTTAAGGAAGGTAGATGAGAAAGTCTCTGAGCTGGGGCCTGTTATCAGTGAGGTCACAGACTAAAGCAGCCTAAATTTAGTTTATAAATTGACATTTAGTGAACTTTCTTTCTAGTTGGTATATCCAGTAGAAAAGTATCTGATAATAATTGTTGTTTTTACTCTCTTTTTAATTCCTCTGGTACATCAGTAGAAATTGTTCTTTCATGAGGAGTTTTTTTTTCTGGCTGAGTATTCTATGATGTTTTTACTCTGCTACTTTTAATACTTAAATCAGTGAATATGTTTTACTAAAAGAATTTACCAGTATAACATGGGTAGTGTTATAAAAGTTTTCTGACATTTGCTTTGAAAAAATATTTATTATTAGTGGAAAAAGTAATAAGCAGATTCATGGACTTCATTTTAGAGTATCTAATGGGTCAGTCAAAAGTTAATAGTTTTCAAACTGGTTAATGGATACTTTTGATTTATTTTGCCTGAGAAACTTATTTCTGCTGTGATAAGTAGATTTTATAAATTATACGTTTGTGTACAAATAACAAATCATTTAGAAAATATAAAATAATATGTTGCTTTTTTGTCCTAAAAGCCCCATTCATCTGAAATTAAATTTTTTTTTTTTTTTTTGCAAATTCAGCAAAGTCAGAGCCTAATTCAGATATAGAAGATAAAAAAATTTGTCATTCTTTTTGGCTTTTCTTTTTCCCTGATCCATGGAACATGGAAATAGGGTATTTTTGTATTTTGGCAAAATGCTTTTGTGGATGATACCCTTATTAAGAGTGTGCTCTTGCATTGTTTTAGCTGAATGATGCTCTACCAAAGGTGTTGGGCTTCCATTTGTTTCATCCCTATAATAAACCATTTCTATACTGTTCTTATTCAAGGAGATTGGTAAACTGAAACATAAATTTAATGGCATCTACTACCTTTCTTTTGACTTGTTTTCTTGGGTCACATTCAAAGAATAATTTGCATATTAAATAATTTGGTCCAGTGTGGTGAGATTAAGGTAGCAAAAATGATTATCCGTTTAATTCAGCCTTCATAAATTAAGTGCCCATGGCATGTTGATGCTGACTTAGACTTTGAGGATAAAAAGATAAATATGCAACAGTCCTTGTCCTCAAAACAAATGTGTTCTACTGGCTAGAAAAGTCTACTAGGTTTAAACATCTATCATGAGTTATGCCGTGCTAATTGTTCTAACAGATCTAGCATAAAATAGTACTGAGTAAATACCACTGAACTGGCTAATTCCAGCATGGGAGCTGAACACTGAAGTAATGGGGGGAGTTTGTTGTCATTAAGGGTGTAAAACTAATTTGGCCCAAGTAATAGAGTGGATTTTAAAATTTAGATTTCAAATCCTAATTTGGCTTTTATTTAAATATTAGTGCAATTGGCTTTTGGTCTATTCAAAATGCCACTGATTTATTTATTTATTTTTTTATAAAGCTTTCAACTTAAAACTTTTCACATTTTCAACTTTTTACATTTTCTTTTTAATTTTTTCTTTTTTATTTTATTGCTGTTAATGTCACAATCCATAATGACAATACTTTTAAAGTGAAGTGTTTGAGGATTCCACATATACCAAAACATGTTAAAAGTGTACTGAATAGAATAAGTTTGAATAGACATCCAAACTAAAGTCCCAAACATATGCCAATAAAAGTACTATAAGTTACTGTAGTTAACACTTTTATTTAGATAAATTATACTAGTTAGGAATTTATAAATAAGACTACCCAATTAAAACACACGACATGAGATTCTGAAGGGGTGAAAATGCACTTTCCTATAATCTGTGAGAGATTATAGATTGGTCATCATTTTGATTATGTTTTTCAAGATGTTTTCAACTTGTATTTGTAGCTGTGGTTCGTCTCATGGCTTAGTTAGCCATGGTATGGAGGCAGCCGTGAGTCTGGTTGCCTTTAATGCTTGGTGATCTCGGTTCTGGTATTTGGATTCCCTATGATTTGATCAGAATTTCATTGCCACTTTTTTTAATCATGTCTTTTGGTTTCTTACACCTTAAAATATCTGCCTTTTCACCCAATTTTAGTTGTGGCCCTCTTTTGACTGATCCTTTCTGGATATCAGCCCAGTTTAGATTAAAACTTTGTTTCTAAAATATGGTGCTCTATGTTCCAGATGCCAGCCCTGGGTCTTTAGTAACAAATACGTTCATAAACAAAATTTTTAAAATGCTGATTTGGGAAAATATTTCTTCATAAGCTCACAACATTGATAACGACCCTAATGATTACATTAAAGCAGCAAAGAGGAACAGAGATACAGATTCAGATTTCATTATTTACGAGCCCTCATTGTAGTATTGAACTACTTTATAAGTAGTTTATAAGTTTGTGTATGCACATGTGCTATCATCTCTTGCTGTTTTCCTTTCTTAGTGGTCCCAGAGAACATGTTCATATTTGTTGTAAGGCCAGGATTTTGTTTTATTTTCATAATTTTGTACTTTTAGCCTCTGTCTGAATGATAAAAATCCATACTGAAGTTTTCTGTAGCTTGAAAGGTCCTGAGGAATGGGATGACAAATGGCAAAGAGTTAGACATGTGAGGACCTGGTTTCATGCACACAGTGATAAGTTTACTGCATGAGGAACTTTGGAACTGTGATGATGAATCAATTGTTAGGAAGTGGGTTTTCTTTAATATGTTGTTTTGAAAAATAGGACCATATATGTCATTTCTGACATCTTTCAAATATAGTTAAGTGGCCTTAAAAGTCTAATATATAGGTATTAAGCAATAGAATAATCAATACTTTTCTTAATTAAAGGTGTTTTCTTGAAAATTTCTGACTTAGTTTTTCAAAATCAACAATGGATTATTATTGACAGATTATAATTTTAGTATGCTCCATGAATATTTCTCAATGATCTTTAATTAGCAGTGGCTACTGATTTTACAGTTTGAAGTTTTACTATTCCCTGGTTCCTATATTAAATGATCAGTATAAAGTACACATAGGGGAGCTGTGTAAAGAAATACAGTACTATAGGGAGATAGTAAAAAAAGGAATACAGTACTGATCATTTTATGAAAAAGATTCATCTTTGGTAAAGTGAATGATTATCCTCTATCATATCTGTTTAGTAATTCCAAGTTATACATATTGAATTATCTTTATGCAACATGTATTGACTGAGTAACCATAATATGTAAAGCTGGATTAGGAATACTTGGGCTTGTAGAATAAAAAGAAAATAGCTCTGGCCTGAGAGTTGTTTCTAGTTTAGTAATGACACACATATACCACATGTGGAATAGAAAGTAAAGATGCTATAATATCCATGGAACACAGAGATGGTGAGTATGGAGTGATAGTCGATTAGGAAGGGCAAATGGGGTGGACCTGAATTTTGGTTGTATTGCTTAGTGTTTAGGCATTGTTGCAAAATGAGAGAAAATGCACCTGGTGGAAAACCCAGGTTAACCCTACCTGGGCCAGACAGTTTATTCCATATGTATTATCATATAAGCCAATGGCATCTGGACTTTTTAAATGCTGCCCTATCCCCCTCAGTAAAGAGATTTGGCCTGTATCCTTGATATGTGTACATTTACTTACATATACTGGGCTATTAATATGTGTAATAAAATGTAAAAAGCTTAGAAATAAAAAAAGATAATTGAATAGAAAGAAAAATTCTAGTATTTTCTTACCTACTCTAGTGGAATATATCTTGTTTATGTTTTGGGGTTTGAGAACCCTATTTTGGAGACCACAGGTGAAAATTGGGTCATGTCACACCAAGTTTAGGTAAGTTCATTAGATCAGGGTCTTTGTTTTGTTCACTGCTGTGTATCCTCAGAACCTAGAACATGATAGGAGCTCAACAGAGACTATTGAACGAATAGGCAGAATTAGGCTTCTTAGTTAGGATGAGGACAGTCTGACTCAGCACGAGGGATCTGTTAAGATTAGAGATAATTTTTGTTCAATAATGTATCTCTCATGCCAATGAAAGTGCCTGCCATATAATAGGAACTTTATAAATATTAGGTGATTGAGCAGAGGTGTGGATGGTGTGTGGCTCAGTATGAGGGATCTGGCAGAGGCCGAGATTTGTGAGCAGAAAAGTAAGTTCCAGGAGGTCCCCTAAAGTAGGACAGAGTATGGAGATAGACTAGCTATTATAGGTAGGCAGAAAGTTATAGCCGGTGGTGGTGGTGGTGATGGTGGGCAGGGGTGAGCATAGTGTTAGTAAGAATATCAGGAGGAATGGCTTTGGTTACCTCAGATCTTAAAAAAATGTGACCTTCTTAAGCAGTAGGATGCAAATTTTACTAATCTTTGTACCTACAGTACCTAGGACATGTTATAGTAGGTGTCTATTCATTTTTGTTGAATTGCTCTGTTTTAGACTATGTACTGGGTGTAGGAGGCTCTGTGTGTACAGGATTGGATCAATGTTAAGACCAAAGGCCTATAAATGAATTCTGCCCTTATTGAAGCAAAGCCACCGATTCTGGGGTTACCTCATATGCAGATATATTTTTAAGCCTTGTCAGTGTTGCCTGCACAGAGATGCTCTAGTGACTACAACTGCCAAATCACATTTAGTTGTTTATTTAAAGATCATTATTAACATACTTTTATTGACATATTATCAATGAAGAAAATGGAGTTTACAATAGAATTATTTCTTATATGTTGTTATTCTATACCTTCTTCCCCATCACTAAAACTGAGGTGTCATGGATTACTACAGTGTATACTATTGAAATTAGGACTGAATTTATTTATGAATAAATTAAACAAGGTAGTTTGCATTTTCTCTCTTCTTTTTGGAATTTTCTTTCTTTTTCAGACTTCCTCTTAAAAGGTGATAAGAATTCTAGATTTGTGGTCATAAAATAAACCTGTTACGCATTTTATTGAGTGTTGTCAGTGTTGGGAAGAACAAACATTTAATCCCTGAGAAGTTTAGATGTTTGCTCTGTTCTTTAGAAGCTAACCAGACAAAGGCATCATTTTTGGCTCTGTCACACTGGTCAAGACAGGTACTCCCTTACCCCAGCTATAGAGTTCAGTATCATTTAGGACATGTTTATTTAAAGCAGTTTCACATCTGCACAATTAATAAATTACTGTGCTCAAATTTGCATTTTTAATGTTTCGTAGTAAATATAAGAAGTTTCCCTTTGCCGTTACAAAAACAGTTAAGTCTGCCCAACCTTCCTAGAGTTGGATAAAAATTTCTTCAGAGAGCCCTCTTCCACCTTTAAGTATGGTCTCATCATTAAGTCATAAAATCTTTGTTTCAAGGCTGTCACCCTTAAAGACACAGTAGTAACATATCTTACACTTGTTATTGCAATCTAGAGTTTACACTGTGATTTCAGTGACATCTTATTTGCTCTTTAAAATCACTTGGTGAAGAAGATAGTAGGGTATCATTATTTTTATTTTGCAGATGAGGAAATAGGCTCAGTGTTAAGTGGCTTGAGCCAGGTCACACTGAGTTTGCAGTGGCTCCCATGAGACCAGAACCCAGTATTCTGGTCACTCCTCTAGAGAGCTGCTTACTATGTAGAGTAGAATTTCCCTAATTCGAACTAAAATTTGATTTTTCTTTACCTTTTTTTTTTTTTAACAACTGATGAATTATTATAAATAACCGAAACAACAGTGGCATAGACAATATGGTAGTTTAATTTTTCATGTCTGGTGGGATATAAAATATCAGTGAAATGGACATTAAATTTCTGGTGTACATAAATCTATTTGTGTATTTAAATAAACGTCCTCAGATCATGTGGAACGACTGTCCATTTGACTTAACTTTTTTGTGCTTGTGATGGAAAATTAAATGCATAGGGACCACACACTGACAAAGAAGTGCTTTGAAGTGTATATTAGGATTCTTAAGTGAGATTTAGATTATGAATTGGGGCCATTTTTTTTCCTGTGAGATGTATTTTTGAAATTATAATGAAAATTAATTGGAAAATATGAATTGATATTTAGATATTTGAACACCCATTTCTGGAACACATTCATATTATAATTTGATATCAACTAGTGTTTTCAAAAAAGTGAAAGCAAGTGCTATAGTTTTCTTCTTTTAAATTTAAAATACATTTTAATGTGGCACTTTGTAGAAAAGCAACATTTCACAGACCAGTTAGAGAATTCAATATAGCACTTCTGCCAACTATAAAAAGAAGATATTTCTATCTTCTATAACTACAGGATCAATTATTCAATTAATATTTTACATAATAGAAAAGTTTTATTTGTTAGGATCTTATCTCAAAGTTCTCCAAGAGTAAAGAGGCTAGTTTTTTATTTTACTGTGGGAGAATGATGAAAGATTGATTGCATTAGAGCTCTGGAACCTTTTTTTATTTAAAGGATTTATAGTCTGACACAAAAGCAATTTATTCAGAATATTTATTTTCATAGATTCTCTTTACTTCAATTTTATTTTTATACATTGTTTTTGAATATTTATACCAACTTTGGAACATGGTATAGTAGAAATGGCTAAAGAAGAGGTTTGTTGAAGAGAAGCCAGAGCATATATTATTGGAGAAGGCATATGTAGATGGAAAGGGTTAGAACCTGTTCTTTTCTTGAGTTTGGCTTTTTATGGATTATGGAAAAAAACACATGAGGGTAAATTAAAATCTTTAGTTTTTAAAGCAGTTGTGTAAACTTTGAATCCAGTGGTACCCCTCTTTTTACCTGGAAACTGCCTGTAAGAAGGAATTATCTATCTCCATTTTAGATGAGGGAACTGAGTCTCAGGCTCAACAACTTGCTCAAGGCCACTCTTCATTAAGTGATGGAGCTGGCACTTTTCAGCTCATTCTGTCAGAGGATGCTCCTACTTTTACTCTCTTATACTGTCTCTTGTGCTGCCCCCATGGCATTTGTATCACTCTATATAGTTCCATATACCTGTCTTGATTCCTGTTGAGTTGGAAACCTGGGATTTTAAAGCACAGCCTTCTGTCTCAATATAAAAGTATTTTCTCTGTGTTTCTACATTACCATGCAGATTGTCATATATAAAATTGCTCATTAATAATTTTATTTCTTGAATTATTCTAAATATATGGTAAACTTCTAAAGTTAAAGTTAGTATTACATGGTATCTTAAGAGATCATGATTAAAAAAACATTGTGCCCCACCACACAATAGTTTTGGAATTCAGATAACTTACATCCAAAGAGACTAGTAAAATTTTAGCTCCAAAAGGAATATTGCAGATGATCTTGGAGTAGTATAATCCATCATTCTAAATTTGAAGAAAGCTAGGCCCAGATTGAGAAATGGACCCAGGCCATGTGAGTGGCAGAGCTAGAACCAAGATGTAAGCCTTCCGGTTTGGTGTTTTGCTATAGAAATCTTCGTAGCTCCAAAATGATATAAAAATAACTTGACTCAGTTGACAGCACCATTTTCACAGGAGGAATATGGTTACTTTTTTTGTGTTATTTTTTTATAAATGGTTATACAATTAAATATCTAAAATGTTATGTATTGTTAGAATAAAACTATATATAACATCATGCATATTAACTTTGAAATCATTTTATTATCTTTCTAGTTGATTTCTAATTTATTTAGCAATATAACAGTTTTGGTAGTCAACAGATAGTCAACTGAAACATGGCCCTGAGTCCTGTGAAAACAGAGGAAGAATTTGTAAAACAATAACACATTGTTAAATGGCATGCCAGTTTATCAAATGCCCTAAGTTTATTATGGTCTGGTTTTAGGAAAAACCATCCCAGCCCTGAAGCAGCTCATTCTAATTATAAGCAAAAGAGCCTTTAAAGTCTCTAGGGCTATTAGATTTTGTTCTTTCCATCAAAGTATAAACAACTCATAGCTGTTGACCAGGAGAAAGATAGTAAAACCCTGACAGCTTTAGTTGTGAAAGCGATTTAACTGATTTGTGTGCTGGGACGCCTCATCGTGGCCTTGTTAAGAAACTGCGATAGTGCATACCTTATAACTGACTGAATCTACTGAAATGTGTGTGGGCTAAACATTAGTGAGTTAAGACTCTACTTAATATTTTCAGGTTTGGTATTTTTATGGCTTGTTTTCAAGAAATTAACCTCTGCTCAGCAGTTCAGGAGGAAGCCTGGTATTCCTTCAGAGCTCTGCTTCTGGGAATTCACCTAGGAGTGGCCATCCTCCAGCTAACTTCCATGGAATAAGAGCCAGGCAGTCCCGGCAGCCACTAGCCTATTTTTCTCCTTTGTATTATCAGTGAAAAGATACCTTTTTCTTGAGATATTCTAGTTCCAGATGTTAGAAAATTATCATCACAGACTGATTTTGTTAGAACAAGACACTTTACTGCCTTTTGTCAGAAAATTATCATAATAAACGTATATATCTATGCTTTCTGATGTGAGTGGCATCCCCTAGGGTTGTACATAGCACAACTTGCACAGCTTTTCCTGGAGACCCTGCAGGCAATTATATCTGAGGAGATCATGTATTCAGACATCAGGTATTAAAAATTACATTGAGAAAACTAGAGTTCTTAATGTAAAATGTTATTTATGAAATCCTTATTTTTAAAATTATAAACAATTGAAATTAAGTTAAAAGAATAGATAACAGACATTTCTTACCTTTGCCATGTACTAACCAAAGGCTCTGTATTTTATTAAACATCTCTTGGCCCAATCAATTTAATATATCTTCAAAGTTAGTCTATCTTTTTAGAGTTCTGATTAAAGATGAAAATTTTCTGACCTTTAAAAAGGAGCTTTTCCCTTATTATATAGGTGTAGCAATAGAATGCAGAATGACTTTAAGCATCCACTCTTATCTGTCATTAAACAGTCAATTGTCACACCATATAAGTACAATTCAATGGGATTTTTAACACACCAAAAATTGGCAACCTGTGATGAGGAAAGTATGATTTGTGACGACTTAAGAGACTGAAAGGAAAAATGAACTTTTTATAAATTTTAAGTGGCAGCTAAATGGAAATAAAAACTTTTAATTTTTGTGTGAGAATGGTGGTAGCAGATCAAGCAGAAGGTTTCAGAATGCAGCTTGCCTGAGCTCAGGGTCATTGTTTGGGTAACTAGGGTTTGTAGATAGCAGTGCATTCACTATCTTTGTGCTGGTGCATGGAATCATTTGAACTGCCTTTCTCATTCTTATTTAAGGAATGGCAATTGGTGGGCTATTCAGCAGGAAATCCATTACCCTATTTATAGTCTGGTTCTTCCCTGGTTGAGTTTGAGCCATGCCCAGTAGGTAGTGACGGTACATTAAGTAGTTAAAACAACAGTTGCACTGGGCCTTTTATTCAGCTCAGTGACATGACTGAAATACAGGATTAAAAATAAAGATTGTGAATGATGCTCTCTTACCAGTCCTCCACAGAATTTGTGAGAAAGGGCAGTAAAATGTTGCTGGTTTGTAAAAAAGAGACTGCTTATTTACAGTAGCTCAAAGGTGCTAATTGTGTCTAGTAGGAATATTATACATGAAGCCTCAGGTAATCCTTAACCTTTTACTTTTAGGTCCTACTGGCCAGTGACCAATTTTTCTCACACTGTAATACCTAACCTCTCTAGAGCTTTCCTGCAGCCTTCCTGGCTTGAGGTAGACTGATTAGATAATGTTAAGTTTATTTGTATCAGCAATCTTTTCTGTGCCCTCTGAAGATGAACTCTACGTAAGACCTGGGAGCCACTGATCATCCATATTTTGATTCCTTAACTCTTTAGACTTTGCTGAGATGACATTTATTTTCTAGTTATTCCTACCCATAAATTACTAGTTTTTGAATTTTATCACATTTGTAATTTTACCATCATCATAATTTTTGGAAATATTAATATGAATAACTTAAGGACCATATGTTTAAAAGCCCTTTGTCAGAGCACTAGTTATTTGCTTACTTTATTGACTAAATAAAACCCAGAATTTTGTTTGCATGATACACACGGCAACATGATTAAATAAATCATTATCAAGTACTTTTAGTGAAAAATCATTTTGGTAAATGTGACAAAATCATTTATGTCATGTGAGATAATCTGTGCAAGAAACTCATGTTCTCTTTTGAATTTTTTTTTTTTTTTTACTTTTTTAGGTTATGAAAAGGGTTGGGACATATGAGTTAACAACAAAAAAAAAATACCTCCATAAAAATTTACAGTAATCATAATGTTAACATAAGAAAAAAATTGTCTTATTATTTTAAAATTTACGAATTAGATATTTGATAATGATATTTGGAAAACTGGTTATAATGCCAGACCTTTCATTCAGCATACCTACAGAGCTACCTTTATCACAGATATTATGTACCTAAAAGTAACGTATGATTCCTTTATCCTTGTAACTCTTGCTGTATTTTCAGAAGGTAAAGTAATTATATTGGTTTGCTGAATAACTTCTTATTTACCTGTTTCTCTTATGTTTTATATTATAATGAAATAGTACTAAAGAAGTTTTGCTCTGACAACATGTAATGAAACTCCTCTATTTTTTTTTGCGGAGGGGGTGTTAAGATTTATGGCTTTAAATCTCAGCTGTAAGTTAGGATAGTGGCATAAATTATAGTTATCTTACAGAACTTTAAGAAAAATTTGAAGGAATTTATGATGGTTCTAAAACATATCTATAGTAAATTTATGGTGTTGGTGACAATTCACTAAATACCTGTCTTTGGCCTGGAGTTTGGGACTCCTGACCTAGCAGCATCACACAGGAGGGACCAGCATCTAATTTCAAAGCCAGTTCCCTTTCCAGTGTCTTCACTTATTCAGGGAATCTTACACCTGGACTGACTCTTAATATCTGATTTCCGGAAGAGTTGCACCCTTTACCTCCATTTGTTTGGCTTCTTTTCATGATTTAAAACAGTTCTGGGGTTAGCCACACATGGGAGGCAGCATGGTTTAAAAGTATATCATCAAGTGTCAGACAAGCTCCATTTGAATGTCATCTGTGCCACATACTTTTTAGCTGTATGAGTTTGGGCCAGGCACTTAACTTTTTGGTAGTCTACAGTTTTCCCATCTATAAAGAAGAAAAATAATAGTTATTTTTAAAGTCATTTTGGAAATTAAAAGCTAAAACCTATGTAAAGCAGTCAAATGCTTTGCACATTTAACAGCTGTGAATTTCTACTCTTTTATATAAATTCTTTTGCCTCTGTTAAATATATTGAGTTTATCTGTGTGTGTTCATTTGTCTATTTGTAAGCAACACATAGAATCTTATATTTATACTCGTGTATAAAAAAAATAGGTTCAGAAAACAAGGGGTTATCTTGG
The DNA here is from genome assembly GCA_004027375.1 of Macroglossus sobrinus. Classification (NCBI taxonomy): domain Eukaryota; kingdom Metazoa; phylum Chordata; class Mammalia; order Chiroptera; family Pteropodidae; genus Macroglossus; species Macroglossus sobrinus. The sequence continues at coordinate 222,290 of PVKZ01000796.1, read as the reverse complement.
AGGTAGGTGGAATCTTGATAATGGGTAATATTGTATATTTAAGATAAGTAATAAAAGAATTGTAACATTCATTTAGCAAACATTTACAGAGCTCCTGTGGGCTAGGCTCTTTTCTAGGCTTTGGGGTTATAACAATAATAATAGTGCGGTTAAAAATGCTATCTGGATGTGAGGGTGCTTTTTAGTTGAGGAAGAAAGACAAGTTGTATGCAATGTCAGATGGTAATATATTATAGGAAAAATAAAATGAAGGAGAGACAGAGTGCAGGGTCTTACTCTGTAAGGAACTGGGCAAGTCCCGGAGGAGTTCTTACAAAGATGGGAGTGTGGTGCTGACTTTAGGAAGGCCTGTCCTCTTCCATGACCATCTTTAGAGTGCTCTGGCACTCTCAGAAACATTCCTTTTCAATATGGAAGGTGGTACAGAAGTTTGTACCTGATGGCAGGCTTTTGGGGAATCTGCTATTATGCTTTGAAAAGGATGCCTGGTATTCTGGATGGCTTTCTCTGTAGTTGGCAGAATTAGGGGCAAACCATGTGCATTCCTTGAAACTAAAGTGCTCACTCATACTTTTCTTAAGATTTTTCTTTGAAATTCCCTGATAGCAGTCAAGTGAGCTAGTAAGTATGCTTTCCAGACTGAGAAGAGCATCTTAACAAGTGTGCTGTTCTTAATTTCCTTTTTTACAAAAATGGAATGGATGGAAGGGTACATTTAAGTTTTAAAATAATCTATAAAGAGTCAAGACAAGGAAAAGTGTTGAGCTAATACTTTTAAAACATTTTTATGAGAGAATAAATTGTTCATTCTCCCCCATTCTTACATTTATCTATAGATCTGTTCATTCAGCATATATTTATTGAGCATCTACTATGTTCTGGGTACTGTGAATGTTACCAAGAGGATAAGGGTGGGTAAAATGATATCCCTACTCACAAGAAGTGTATACAACAGAGAGAGGAAGTACAGAAATAACCTCCTTATGAGACATTAATGAGATAACGCAAGGGGAAGAAACTAGCACATGCCTGGGTATAGTAGATGCTCAACAACTGGGTGTTGATTTTTAGAGAAGGTGATTAGTCCAAAAATCAACACCCAGTAAAGACAATATGCTAAAATGATAGATGAGGGAGCAGTAACATTTGGCTCCATTATTAGGGAAGTCTTCATGGAAACTTGAAATGGATCTTGAAGATTGAATGGGGCTTGAGCATAACCTTTGAGTATGGAGAAATTAAGTTATTTAGTTTTTAGCAGGTAGTACAGAATATGCTGTCAAATATTTCTTACATAAGTAAACAAGGGGAAAAGACGATCCTGGTAAAGGGCAGGCCGGAGAATGAGAATTTCACAGGCCTTTAAAAAAGGGTGAATGCAAGGGAAACATTGCTTTAGAGTAATAATGGATCAATCCTAAGGGCTCTGAAATGCCAGACCAGGCAGTGGAGGTTCATAGAAGCAGCCTTCCTACTCTGCGCAGTAACATTGAAGCAGGGGGATGGGTGACAGGAGCATCAAGAGATGACACTATTACAGCAACAGAGACTGGAAGTAATTAGGAACTCATCTAGGGTGACCACGAATGGAGCCAAGTGATATTTGAGAGGCTGAATTGACAGCACACTATACTTCAACTGTAGCTCAGTGGAATGATTTTGAATGCTTCCTTTTGCTATAGGAAGGAATTCTTTTAAGAAAATGAAAGCATCAAATCATATTAACTGAACAACTTTTCTAAGAATTTAGCACTAAGTCATGCTCACAAGAGTCCTTATAAACAACATGAAAGCAAAAGAATATTAAGTAAAGTTATATTAGTGTTTAGATAATTTATAGCAGAGTTCAATTTTTATATACTGTAAATATATTTTTATAGTTCTTTTGAGCCCTTTGTATATTCTGTGTTATAAATACATCCATACAGATCAGGAAAGGAAAGAGGAAATATAGAAATAACCACATATCAGTTACTTATTTGATGCTGCATTTTGAATCAATAATGTAGTCCAGTGATAACACTTTGTTGATTTTTATGTGAAAATTCTTTATGATTACCATTTTTTAAAAGTGGTTTCCAAGAAAACATTTCAGGGAAGTTTTTTTCCCCCCATTTAAAGAAACATTTAGAATTGTAATGATATTTTAAGTTTTATTTAGAATAATACATTTTTGTTAGGAGAAACATCCTTCAGACAAATCATATCAGCTTTTGCCTTCACATCTAGTATAAATGTATAAAACTATAAGAAGAGATAATATAAAAGTGTGAAATGTCTGATTCTTTCTTTCAAGATCATAGACCTTGTAAGTATAATTGTGTGTTAGGATGTAAGTCCTGAAAGTTGATGAATCCCGACCAGATTCCATCCCTGGCTTGTGTACCACCAAAGTGTATAACCTGTGCAAGCCATTTTATTTCAGCAGGCCTAAGTTTTCTCATGAAATAGGGACTGGCCTGGAATGATCAGCAAGGTCCTTCTCAGGGTAACTCCTTGTGACCCTAAGACCTGTTAGAGCCACATGGAGAAGAAACTCCAAAAACATTGACTAATGTAATATTTTAAAATTCAAGTTATTTAGTATTCTTTATAAGTTCTTGACTTGTATCTTTTTTCTTATAGGATGCTGAAAGGCCCATGTTAATTTTGTAGCAGAACATTGCCTTTTTCTGAGCAGAGTGCAAAGCCCATAGATGATGCCCCCAGTAAATAATTGCTAGGTTTATTTCAGCTGTGGGAGACATTAGTGTGCTAAGGGATTGCTCTTGGACTTGATCTGATCCTCTGCTAATGTTAGAGAAGCAGTTGAAACAACTCTTGTTATATTCTGAAGTAAACTCTTGAATGGATGATCACTGAAACCATTATATTCAGTCAACAAACATGTTGAGGTACTATCTCAAAGGCATGATATTAAGCCCAAGGAATATAAAGTTAACAAAAATAGGTACCCCCAATGCCAGCTTCCATAGTAGTAGAGAAAACAAGCATTATGGGTTTAGTACAAATAGGTATTACTCCAACATTATAGTTGGAAAAGTGTGAAATCAAGTGGCTATACGCTAAATCATCATTAAAATTAAAAATTTTTTAAATGCCCAAATCAGTAAAAACGTATGTGTACATGAAAATATTAAAAGGTAACAAGACTCACCCCAACTTCCCCTCCCCCCAACTAAAGCTTTTTTCTCTTGAAGTAAGATGATGAACTCTCATTTGTTTCTTCATATTTCCCTTGTTCAGGTCTGAAGAACAGGGACATTTTAGTTGGTCTCAACAACCATGATGAGAGGCAGGGAGATCTGCAATCTCTAAGTACACTGCAGTTCCAATTATTTAGGGATTTATAGATCAAAGCCATTTTTAGTCATTTTTGCTGAGGTAGCAAAGACCTCATTTTAGTCACCCTTTAAATGCTGTACTTTATTTGACTTTATAAGAAAAAAAGTCTTACTTCAGAAAGATTATTTTCGAGTAACAGTGGCCCCAGGTTGGTAAAGATCTGCTAAATTTGCTGAGTTTGAATAGACTGGTCAGTCTGTTCAATAAGTTTGACTTATTTGATATTTAGACATCCCATCAAAATGAGTGATGAAAATCCTCGCTGTGTTATACTGATGGATTTAACCGTTCTTATTAATTCTTCTGTATTTATAATCATTCCTACTGTGTATCGAGCATTATATACCAGACATGTGATAGGTATTTTAAATCATTTTATTTAATCTTTATAATTATACTGTGAGATAGATATTATTATTCCCCATTTTGCCTATGAAGACCACCTAGCTGCTTCTGTGTACCGGGATTTGAATTCTGGTCCTTATGACTCCACAGTCTGAGTTCAAGTGTTCACTTTCTCCCAGGCTTCCAAGTGATTATGGCTAATTTCTAGGCCTATGCATTTTAATGCCAGACTAAAGGATAGACTAGGTAGATGAGTGTTGTGCCTATAAGGGTAGCATGAATAGGGAGAGACTTTGGAATTTTGGAAGCTGCATTTTAGAAGCTGAGGTGAAGACAAGAAAACAATAGGCAGAAGGAGAATTGTTCCAGAGAGAATTGTTTCTTGGACCCCCCACGGATACCAAAATCGAGAGTGCTCAAGTCCATTATATAAAATAGCATAGAACAATGCATACAGTTGGCTCTTTGCATCCACAAATTCCCAGCTGTGGATCAAAATGTTTTCAGTTCCCAGTTGGTTGGATTTGAGAATGTGATACCCAGAAATGCAGAGGGACAATTGTATATTCATTGAAAAGATTTTTCATGTAAGTGGTGGATTCATGCAGTTCAAATTCCTGTTGTTCAAGAGTCATCTGTAATTTAGTTGGCATACTTTTCTTGTGTTTGCCCCTTAGTTTAAGGTTTTAGATATTCCCAGTTTGCAAAGGAATTTACAGATTTCCAGGAGCACTTTAGCTCAGCAAAAGTGATGTACAAAGGTCAAAATAATCTACACAACTTAGGTTCTTCATTAAAGAATCTAGAAAAAGCTTGGAGACTGCTTGTTAACTTTTTCAAGAAGACATTGACTGTGATCACATCTCTGCTATAATGATAGAAGTCCTACAAAAAATTATTCATCAAAAAGCAGAAGCTGAACCCAAAATACTATTGCACTCATGTTTAAGAATGTGATGTTCATCTTTTGGAAATACAATATGCATCTCTAGATTAGAAAGAAGGTGAAAGTCCTAAGGTAGGAGGGCATCTGAAACACCTCTTGGATGGATTGCTATTATTGAAGGAGGCTCTCTTTTTGAATGCTCAGCACATCTCTGGTTAAGTCTTTGAAATCATGGATCCAGAAAAGTATTATAGACTCAAATTCTCATGAATTTGAATGAGTAATAATTTATAATAGTCCTAAAAATTTCTAGACAAATACCTCCCCTTCCCATAAGCATTCCTATCTTAAACATAGGGCAAAAATGTTATAAACTTTTGTCCCTAGAGAAGATAAAAAGAGAAAACAGGCATTTCTGCAAAAATATAACATATAAATTTATGATAGAAAAATTATAGCAAGTAAGAGGTTTTGGAGCTTGTCCATAATCTTGTTAGATTGATGTCAGAGGAACAAGCCATGTCCTTCCACAACAAGCCCTTGTCTCTACTGTCAGATCCAGTACTGTCCTGGTTGGGTCAGGGCCTGCTCAGCTCTCTTGCTCACATGCTTTGGTATTATATCACTCTTTGTTTCTATCCTGCCAAGTTTCTTCAAGATATAACTTTGCTTTTCCTTTTAGAAAATTATTGGTTAATAGAATCCACTGCCTATTCAAGTCTGATTCAGTAGATGTTCATTAAACAGATTGATATGCTTATTATTATATAAAAAATTGCTCATATGTTCATAATTTTGTATATGTGTATTTATTTTTTGGATTAGTTGCTGTTTTAGAGGCTGGCCTTGATCCAGATTATTTTGCTGAACAAACTTTCGGAGCCCTTCTCCCTGTTAGGGAATATTACATGTAAATGCTGGGTATTTAACAGCTTTACAGGTATCTGGTAACTTTCTGCAGTTATTCTTTTAATTAACAGAACCAGGAGGGCTGTCCCACTGGGGCTACTGTGGTTGTGATTTTTCTGGTATTTCTTTTGAAGAGTTTGCTTTAGGAAATATGTTTTAAGGTACAGACCAGTCTTAAGTGGTAATCCTACCAGATCACCCATTTAAATTGCCGGAAAAGACTCAATTTATATAAAATAACCAATGAAGCTGTTGGAAAACTTTAAGAAACCAAGCATTTGGAGCTTTCTCTTAAACATGGAAGCCAGAATCAGAGGAATGTTTGATTTTCTTCGTGCTCCGTGTCTCACAATTTTCTTCTAAAATTCCTGAATAGCAGATAAAAATAGTCATATTCTTATGAAGTCAGGGATCATAGATCAAATTGTGCTACCAGAAGCTCAGATTTGTTGACATTTTTTGAATGCTTTATTTTAAAAATCTCTTTGAATATTATATTCTATCCCATAATATATACTTTAAAAAAATTACAGTGAAATGTGTAGATCTTAAGTATGATGTTTGGTGAGTATTAACAAAAGCATACACTGGTGTAATCCACACATCTATCAAGAATATGCCTACATGTTTTAACAGAAGTAGTATTTGAAACTTTTTATCAAGAAAATTGATATTTACTTAATTTTATGCCTTTACTTATTATTACCATTCTATGTATTCCTGAGGGATGGTGGCAGTGGCTATAGCATGATTATTCCATTTTGAGAGTTGTGGGCTTCATCAAGATAGTTGTGCAAAATGATTAGACATGTTAATGGACTTTCTTTAGCTAAAGCCCGACATTAATTAGAGAAGTTGGTTAATGCCCACCATTCACCTAAACACCTGAAAATTTCTGCTGCTCTACTTGTGAATAGTTTATCAAGTTAAACAGTAGATTTGTGATCAGGAAATCAAAGTTTTATTCACATTCATTGTTTTTCCTGATAATCTATTTTGTTGTAAGGCCTTATTCACATGTATGTGGTCTACCATTTAGTTCCCTTAACATCCTTTTCAGGATAACATTTGACACTTTCCTTTGCAGTAGTCACCCTCCAGGAATTCCACTGATGACGCACTCCCAGCTTTTTATTCCCATTTCTTGAATTCTTTCATGAACTTTGCCTGCAACTATAAGTATTGTACCTCTGTTTTTTCTCCAGATTCTTTCAGAGTAGATATTAAAGCTTCCTGTCAGTAGAGACCAAATTTTAGTTAGTGTATCTAGTGCAATGCACAATGCATTAAGCCCACTAGATTGATTTTAATCGTAGTTATTGGTGTTAGGTAATATAGACAATACAGAGGGATAGACCCTCTGCTCAATAAATGTTCAGTAGTATTAGGATAGCTGATGATGGTAACTGATACTTGTTAAAAGAGCTTTTTATGTGCTAGTTACTATTCTAAGCTTATTTAATATATTATCTGGTTTTATATTCACAGTAATCATTTGAGTTAATTAATAATATGCCTGTTTTATACATTCAGAAACTGTGTGTTTTAGGTCAGGTTCCCTAGAAGCAGAGTCTGAGATGCAGATTCTTGTGCTGGTGATTTATTGAAGGAGGGATCAGGAAGAACCTGAGCAGGGGAGGGAAGCAGGATGGGGGAGGGCACTCGTTCTTGGACCAGCAGTGTTAACATCGCCTGTTAGAAATACATTTTCACAGGTCTCACTCAGGAACCCTGAATCAGAAACTTGGGTGAATTGGGCAGCAGCCTGTGATTTAACTAATCTCTCAGGTGATTCCGATTGATAGGAAAACTTGAGAACCACTTAGGAAGAAGCCGGGTAAAGATGTGGGTTTTGCTAAAAACCTAGCCTCAGTGGGATCCTTCAAGGAGTTTTAGAGTGTGAATGGCAACAAAAAGGGCCACTTTGATCATCATTGGGCGGGAGTGGGCGGCACTGCCTTGGGGTACAGAAAGGGAAAGGTATGCATTTCCAAGAATTTCTCAAAAGGTAGCTCTTGTGCAATTGTGAGCATACAGCACTCCAGCTGAGCAGTGGGTATGCTGGCTTAAAGGTGGGACATCCCAGCATCCACTACACTGAGGTACAGGGAAGTTAGGTAACTAGCTCAGAGTCCTACAGGAGGTAGTTGGATTTGAACTATGGCAGTCTGGCTCCAGAGTCCATCTTCCTAACTATTAGCCATACTGTCTCCTGTGGTCAGAACACCAATAGCAATAACAGCATGGATATAAATGAACAAGAGACAATTTAGAGGAGAGAGCTGCTTCTGACTGAGGAAAACAGAAGCCTTCGTGAAAGGGGTGTCATTTGATTATGCCTTGAAGTAGAAGATCTGGACATGTAAAATTTATGTGAGAGGCTTTCTAGGTACAAAGAGTAGCCTGAGAAAAGGCACAGTGGCATGCAAGTATGGATTTGTATATAGAAAGGTAGTTTATTCTGTTTGGCTCAGATTTGGCTTATTAAGGAGTTTCTGGAAGAAAAGTCATTCAACATTGGTTTGAGGCCAGGTCATGGATATCCTTAGATGCCAAACAAGTGAAGATTTTTTGTCTGGGAAGAGATGTAGTCAGAACTGTACTGTAGATTAATATGACAATGGATGTGTAGGGTGAATTTTAGGAAGAAAAACTGGGAATAAGCAGAAGGGAGACAAGTCTGGAAGCAATCAGTGTACATGATAAACTAAGACCTGCTCTTGTCTGTGGCAGTTAAATTGGAAAAGAAATGGATGGAAAAGATACTACAGATGAAGCAGTTCAGGGAGTTGGGGAAATACAGGTGAGCAAGCCATTGTAGAAGCTACCTGCCTAAGAGAGTGCTGGTCCTTTTGCACATGGACGGAGCTTCAGTGATGGAGTGTGTTTGAGAGTGTTCATAAAAAGTGCAGTTCAGATCGGGAGCACAGGTTCAGGAGTGTGGAATTTGGTACAGGGCATTCCATGTGGAGATGTCAAGCAAGTAGCTAGAAATGCTGAACTCAAGCTCAGGGATGGATATTTAGATTTTATAAGACTTTATTGTAGAGGCAATTATTGAAAGCCATAGGTCTGATAATAAAATTGCTAAGGATGGCAATAATAAGAGAGAGTTGACACACCTGGTCTCCAAATGAATAACGAAGTTACATTTTGCATATTAAATTGAGAGAGAGTTAAACCCCTTACTGCTTTCTGATTCAGGGTAGGGAATATAATTGGAAAAATGAAAAAATCCTCAAAAATCTTTTCAGTCAAAAGTAAATGTGTCTTTTCAGCAATTTCTAGATAGTATCTTTTTATCTCCTGTCTTATTTTTTTTCCAAAAGAGGTAATTAAATAGTCCAGTTTAAAAATCTTTCTCTCTTTCTGTAGCATAGATTTATAATAAAAGAAAAGGCAAAAATGTCAGCCAGGATACTAAGTCAACTGGGAAATCAGGTCAGATTTCTTTCTGATAATTCACAAAACTCAGATTTAGTTGTATTTCCAGTTCTTTCCGTTTAGATATGTATAGTCAGTTATTTCATAAAGATGTTATAAATACTCTGATTAATGGAACTTTAGACTGTCATTATATGCTATAACTCATTTTCTTTATTTTGAGTCAAACTGTTTGTGATGTCAGAAAACACTTCCACCTGGTGTCACTGCTTATTATCTAAAGAATGATTTCATAGGCCAAAAGTTTCTAGAATTTATATTTGGCCAAAGAATGAAAATGAATTTATGCTGGAACAAACTAGGTGGGCATTCTGTTCTTCAAAAGGCAATACTGGGAATAGTGAGATAACCCTGGCCTCCAAACTATGAGATGCTGATACCATTCTCCTAGTTATGACAATCAAAATGTCTCCCAGGGACAAAATCACCTCTGATTGAGAACCACTGCACTAACTACCTGAGTGGATCAAGTAAGAATGTGAAAGTCTATATATTCTGTATCTTAGGTATGATAACTTGTGGAATAAATGAAATTTTGCCATTTTAGAAACCAGTTCCTTGAACACTATACTTGGGACAGTTTGTCCTGGTTATGTAGAACCCATTATAAATCAAAGTACAATTTGACATAACCACTTAACCAAGGGAGAAATTTGTCAATATCTAGCAAAAGTTGAGAAATACTGTAAATTCTACATCTAGTTATACCCTAGAGAAACTGTCAAGCATTTGTACAAGGGCACACGTACAAGGGCATTCATAGCAGAATTGATTTGTAATGAAGAAAACTGGAAACGTATCATTGGCCACCAGTAGGGAAACGGATGCATTATGGTGTATTCAACACGATGGAAGGAATGTGAACCTGTTCAAATGAATGAAGTGAATTAGTATGGATTAATATCAAAAAACAGTGTTGACCGACAAAAACCAAATTACAGAATAGTTTTTACTTTATATCTTCCATGTTTTAGAAAACATCCAAAACAATGCATTGTGTAGCTCAAATTTGTGATAGTGTCTACCACTGAGGACTAAGGGATGAAGATGAATGGGACCATGGAAAAAAAAAATGGGAGGATGTCAGTTTTATTTACATTGTTTTAATTTTTTTAAAAAAGATCTGAAGTATATGCAGTTGATCCTTGAACAACACTTGGGTTATGGGTGCTAACTCCCATCTCCTCTGCACAATCAAAAATTTGCATATAACTTTTGACTCCCTTAAAACTCACTACTAATATAGACTACTTATCTTACCAGTAAGATAAAACAATTGATTAACATATTTTGTATGTTTCATGTATTATACACCATATTCTTACAATAAAGTAAGCTAGAGAAAAGAAAATAATTTTAAAAAATATAAAGAGAAAATACTTTACAGTATTTATCGAAAATACCGACCTGTAAGTGAACCCATACATTTAAGTCCCTGGTGTTCAAGGATCTACAAAATGTTAAATTTTTATGTTGGGTTCACAAATATTTGTTATTTATCATTGTTTTTATTTTTTTAATTAATTTTTTCAAATGAAATGTAAAAGAAATACTTTAATGCTTGACAGTATATATTGGTATTTGTGAGTGCGTTTTGGGGATATTGAATTGTCCCTTTTCCTGAAATATTTTTTAGCTAAAGATTTCATTCTCAGTGATGTGTTTGAAGAAGTGATTGTGCTGTGTGCTATTTCCTAGTCACATTTCCATGCACCAAGCAATGATTTCATGATTCATTCTTGCACAAATGTGTAGATATTGATTCTCATACTTTGAAATAAATGCAGCTGTGTTTATTTCAATGAGATTACATTCAAATAAACACACATGTGATCCCTTGTGAGTGTGAACCTGTAAAACACTTGTTGATTTGGTTCTGAAAATGTGTGTTCAAATAAACACACTTGTTTTAAGGGAAGTTTCACTTTTCTCAGATGTTCATGCCTTGAACATGTGTTTTGTAGAAGGCAGATGTGGACATGAGTATCCTAAAAGAATAATGGTTCTTTAGAGTCTGTCGTTGCTTTAGACAAATACAGGATTTATTTAGTGGGCTATGTTTTAATGTTTGTAGTTGTCCTATATGATTAATTAAGAATCTTCGAATATGACATTTTATATAATTCCTTTATTCTTTTCAGGTTAACTGAATGGAATAGAATTTTTAACAAGTTAAATAATATGTAAAATATATATGTGAGTGTACTTTTGACAAATATTAATGATAGATTAAAAAGTGGAGGAGCTTTTTTAATTTTGGAAACTGCTTCTTGTTTTACTAGACTTATAAATCTGTGTTTTTACATTTCAAATTTTAGAATTAAAATAAGAGATAAGTTCTAAACTAGGAAGAATACTACTCATATTTATATTTCTACTGAAAGAACTGTGGGTAACCCGAAAAGAAATGAGTTAACCATGCTTCAGCCTTCTACAAAATATTTTAATCGAATAGAATATAGCTTCCAAAGTACCAATATTTGAAGTTATCTTTTCTTAAAAAATGAACCACAAGACCATAGCAGCCAAAGGTCTTTTTTTCCCTTCAAAACATGGGGGACATTTTTATGCATTAGTATTGTGCGAATATTTAGGACTTAGACTGACATCTGTTTTTGACCTGAAAACCTGAAAGTTATCTTACTGTCCACCTAAGGTTCTTTGGTTTAGAAGTCCTATCAACCCCACAGCCTTGAGCTCTGCAGCTCTTCTCCTTGCTTGTGTGTTCATACAACAGTGTGTGTTGAAGGTGGGTAGTGAGTGAGTGGGAGGGAAGGAGTGGCAGGTTGTTAATGGAGGGGCATCTTCAGACAGTCTCCTTTGCCCAGTTAGTGCCTGAGTTTGGCCTCATGGGCCCACCACTGCCTCTTTCTCAAGACTCGTGTAGCTTATTCACCTCCTCCTGAAGCTCAGTATGGCTTTTAGCTCCATCTCTGAGGAACGGACACAAGGCACTACCCTCCACTTGGAGCCACAGTGGATATATAGGCATATCACCAGAAATCTTGTATTAAAGCTGTTTTCTGGTCATTCATTACTGGATTTGGCCTTTTAGGAATATTTATCCAGGCATTTCAAAGTTTAAATATTATATACATAAATTTCCTAAGTGTAAACTATTATACAGAAGATAAAGTTTTGAAAATTACTGTTTCTATTTCACAGGTAATGCAGGAATACATTTTTCTTTGTTCAAGACCAATATATTTCAGAATAAATACAATCCTGTTTTATTTTTCCTAGTATTTACTAATTTTTGAAGTTAATTTAAAATAAAAAGTATTTTAATTATTTGCTGGCTTACATATTTAGAGGCTGCCTCTTCCTTTCTAGAAAAGGAAGCTTAATGAAAACAGAGTCCTTCCTCTGTTTTGTTTGCCCCATATATACAGTTCATATAACAAAACGTGGTATATATTAAACACTAAATAAATATTTGTGAATGAATGTTGAATGAATAAAAGATATAAATTTTCTTTCGATTTTATTCCCAATCCTAGTGTTTTCCTACCTGTTCCACAAACTCCCCAAACTAGCTACTTGATCAGTTAGATGTGTCTTTGTTAGAACCCTTTCAGTATGTTCACTTACATATATATTTTTTTCATTGAAAAATCAGAGCATAGTCACTATTTTTCTACACCTTTTTCAGACTTGATATTATCAAACTTTTAATTTTTTCCAGTCTGATTTATGAAAATCATCTTGTTTTAATTTAAATTTTCCATGAAACAGCATACTTTCATTTGTTTGTTTAGCCAAAAATTTTTTTTAATTACCTGCTTATACATTTCTCCATTGGCTCTAGGGAGGGCTTGGTTCCAGGACCCCTGAGAATGCCAAAATCCTTGGATGCTCAAGTCTCTTATATAAAATGGCATAGTATTTGCAAATTATCTATGCATACCCTCCCTACAGTTTTAAATCATTTCTAGATTACTTATAATACCTGATAAAATATAAATGCTATGTAAATAGTTGTTACACTATTGTTTAGGGAATAATGACAAAAATAATCTGTACATGTTCAGTACAGACACAGACATCATAGGCCTAACTACAAGTACACATCAGCAGCAGTGTAACATTTAAAAAAAATATTTTTGATCTGTGCTTGGTTGAACTCCTGGATGTCATTGATGCGGAACCCAGGGATACAGAACATGGAGTGTATATCCTCTGCCCCTTTTGCTATTAGGCTGTCCTCTTTTTCTTGGTATTGATTTTGAATGAGCTTTACATATATAGTCCATATATTCCTTTGTCTAACATATTAATATATACAGTAAATCTCACATTTTATTTTTAACTCTGTTAATAGTGTCATTTCTCATGGGGATATTGTCTGTTTTTATTAATCTTTTCCTTCTTGTCTTTTTGTTTTGTACTTCAAGGCTTTTCTTACCCCAGTGTCATTGGTATACTCCCTTATATATTCTCTTAAACGTGTATCTGTTTTATTCTCATGTTTAAATCTTAAAAAACAAAACAAAACAAAAAACTATTTGTAATTCATTGTTAATGTCATGGGGTAGAGATGAATATTTTTACCCTCTCCCATTCCTTCACTCGCCCTCCCCCACACACACGAAGGGGCAGTCTGTTCCAGCCCATCTGTGGATTAGAGTGTGCTTTTTAAAATCTGAAATGCTTTTATCATGTACAAATGTTTTGGGTTGGTTTTTGAATTTACATATTGCATTCTATTGATGTATTTTCCAGTTTCTGTGGAAATAATGGATTGAATTATACAGTTTTATAATATCTCTCTTAGTAGTTTCACTAGTTTGTCATTTGATTCCCTTAAATATTATCTTCCAGGAAATCAAATCATAAGTAATAATGATTGATAGTTGTGTCACCTTGTTGTCTTTTAACTTTTCTATTTTACTTTTGTTTTTTCTTTTGGCTAATACATTGGCTGTTGCCTCTGATGTAGTTTTGATTACTCCTTGTGATAGCGTATATATTTTTACATGTTTTAATGCATCTAATATTCATTTTACTACTAATCCTCTTTATCAGATTAAGGAAACTCTCCTATCCTTAACTAAGAAATTTGATCCATGAATGTGTGATCAACTAGTTTGTTTGTCATTTTCTTTTACCCTGTTAATATAATGAATTGCATTGATAAAAATGCGTTTCTGAGATAAACTTTACTTGATGTTACTTTTTTTCATACTGTTTTATTTTTTTTTAAAGTTTTACTTAAGAATTTTATATCTATGCTGAAGTGTGAATGGCCTTCTCTCATCATTAGTACATTTACAAATTCTCTTTTAAAAAGGTTAAAATTACCATTCATATGTTATAATTATTTCAGTCTTTAATATATAAATATAAACAGGCTGATTTTAGAAAGTAACATTTAAATTATCAACCATTTAAATAAAAGATTATTATAGCTATTGAAGTAAGACTAGGAAAGACCAATCTTTTCCTGAAAATATACCGATTTACCTCTGCCATATTAAGAAGCCCATTTTAAATAATATAAAACAACACCAAACAAATTTCATTAAGTGATGTCATGAGCCACCCTATTTGTTAATTTTCACTTCAAGTCAGTACCTTTACTACTAGTGTACCAACACATGTGTTTTCTGGGTCATTTAAAAATTTTAAGTAAATTTGCAATTCATATACTAACTCAATGTTATCCTGTTAAGTATAAACAGTAATCAGTAAAAACAATGAAAATACTATATTCAATCTTATGCCCTAATCAGTGGAATAAGATCATGTTCACAATAATTAACCTACATTAATGCAACTATTTTCAACTTTTCACAATTATGATCCTTTAATATGTACATAGATTAAGTCAAAATAACAAAAGAATCAAATAAGTTGTCTTTATGAAGATTAAAAATATTGAAGGTTTAACGAAATCATCTGGTATCTCAGAGTTATAAACTCAAATTTTCTTAAGGTATAAAAATAAAATATTTGTGAAAATATGTAGGCTTTAAAAATGAAACTTAGATTAAACATAATTACAGTTTTATTAACTGTTTTCAGTAGATTTTAGAAGACGTACACAGTTTTATTTTTTGGACACAGTCCTAATATAAAATCTTCTTTCTCATTGTCTTCATAAGTACACTAACATTTTTCAGACCCTGTGTCTCCATTTTGGAAAATATATATGGGCAGTAAAAATAATTGAATGACTATCATTTATTGAACAGTCACTATTATAAGGCAATATGGTTTCAAGGGTTATATCACATATTCTTCCCTAAAACTAGTGGCAGGAATTATAAACGTCCTCATTTTGTAAATGAGAAAATTGGAATCCAGAAGGTTTAGTAACTTAGCCATGATAACACAGCTATTAGAGGACTCCAGAATTAAAACCAGCATTCTCTTACTTCAAGGTAGAATTGTGTTAAGTTATATTTAGGTACAAGTTATTTTACTCTCCTTTGCAATATAACAGCTTTACATTGATCTTTCAAGAAATGGAATTTCGAGTACATATATATTTTTAATTATCAAAGTTTAGGGTGCTTTTGGAAATTATGAAAGACAAAGGATTGTCATATTTTCGTACCTCTGACATCTAGCACAGTGTCATACATATTAATCAGTTATTTGCTGAAATGAAATAAAAGAAGTTTCTCATTGGGAGGTTAATGAATAAAAATGGGTAAAAGGCATGTAACAATATTTAAAAATCCAGCTTTCACTTTACCATTATCAATTTGATTTAGAGATGAAACCGAATGCTGAATAATATCTCTTTACCCCTTGTTCTGTGCCGTACTTCCATGTTGCAAAAAATACAGTTTTATTTTTCAGAAGAAATGACTCAAGGCTGTAGAGGGCAGTGTAAGCCAACTCAAGCGGACTTTCTGGGTTAGTGAGGTGCTACAATAGTTGGTATTGTCCAGATATTGTCCAGATGTCCAGTTATGTTTTGAAACTGCAAGTGTCAGACCACTGACATTAGAATGGTCTCAGACTTAAAACTAGAAGGATAGTGAAAGGTGTATTAGAACCAAAGGATTACTGAAACCCACAAAGAAGCTGGTGGTTAAATAAATACTTTCTACCATTCTAAATTTTCTTTCTAATGGCAAAACCAAGACTTTTCCTGGATAATCTAAGCCTAAAAACATTTATGTCTCAATGAACTTCATGATAAAGTTTCTTGTAAAGAAATTTTTCTCCTCTTTAGTTGTTTAATTGTGTAATTTCAATTAAAAATAGTAAAACTCTCAGTTGTCCTTCCTTTTTTCTCTCCCCTTCCTCACCACTTTATGAAGGCATAGACTATTTAGTTGTGTATCGAATTATGAGCCCTACTAAATTTAGTAAATATTTTAATATCAGTTTAGGTTTATTTGACATTCTCTCATTCTGTTGCCAGTATTCATGGACAGTTTGATTACTCCAGATTTGCTTGATTATGTCACCTTTTGGGCAAATATGATGTTTTAGGACTACATTTTTCAGTGAGTGGCATAGGTTTTTATTGAGGAAAATAAATATACTGGCTCACAACTATTTTAGTTTCTGGCAAAATTGCTCTCAGTGTATCCCACACTGACCATCTGATGGAAATGGATACCTGTAGTCTGAAGTAGGGTATAGGATTTATACAAGTTTTATAATACTGATTTTCATTGAAACACCACACCATTCACCTAGTTCTTTTAGATTTTTGGTTTTGGCTTTGGATAAATGCAATTTCCATGACTGAAAATGTCAGAAGTAAAAATTATATCTTAAATAATTGCTGACTCAGTACTGGTTATTGTACTAATTCCACTTAGTAATTTTGTCTAGTTTAAAAAATTTTAATAAGCATTCAGTCTTTGAGTAACAGTCCTTGAGTATCTCCAAAGTTTTAATAAAAAAGCAAAAGCAAGTTTCCTAAATGTAGACAAATGAAGCATGTATGTATGGCAGAAATTATAGGAGTGTTGACTTCCAGCTTTTTATTCATATTTGACAATCTAAAATGTGAAGAAAACCAAGGAATATATAGTTCAGAAAACCTAACTTTATTTTTTTAGATCCCATCCATATTCTCATTTGATTTTCAGAATAATGTATTGGTAGAGTCGGGGTTGTCATTGTTATCTTTGCAGATGTGGAAAAACTAAGGCTCAGGTCATACATGGCATATGCTGAGAGGTTGAAGTGGCTGGTAAATCATAATGCTGCAACTGGATCCCAGTCCCGCCTGTGGAGTTGCTTAGAATTAAATGGCTATTTTTTTATTTTGTTGGCACAAACATAAGTGATTTCTTCAACATATTAAGAATCAAAACACTACCAATATTTTGTTGAATGAATGACCTTTTAAAAATCAGATTCTGTTATCTAGAGATTCTCAATAACAGTTTATAATTTTAATTTATTAACCTCACCAATTCACTAACTTTGGGGCAGTTTCTAGTTTTCAGTTTTGCTTTAGAGGTCTTTTTTTTTTTTTTGATCTGATCTCAAATATAGTTAAGGTTGTTTGTATATTTCATGTCTATGAAAGCCAAAATTTTTGGAGATTTATAGAACAAAGGTATGTTAACAGGACAAAATTGTAAGCTGAATAAATTTGTGATGCAAATTTACTTCCTGACATTGTCTTCTTTAGGTACAAGTCAGCATTCCAAGGTTTGATCTCTCTATATGGTTAGTTATTTTGTACCTTGTGAATTTTGGTTTGGCATTAGGATCCTTGGGCTGTGGCAAGAAGGGACTGACCAAAATTTTTCTTGGGACTTTTTTCTCCCAAAACTTTTTATAAACACTAAATCACAAGAATAAATTTTTACTACATCTCTGAAAGGCACATGAAATTTTTTTTGCCTTAGGTCCCATTAATTAAAATACTAAAAAGAATCCATAATACCTGTTTCTAAAGGGATTTTAGAGAGTGTGTGGTACTGTTGGTGTTTGTGTGCAGCACACTGTGATTCACCAAGCAAGGAAGTAGTTTCACATTTTGGTTTTAAATTTATCAAAACAACATTTACAGAGAGAAAAATTATTAGGAATAGAAGGAAGGATTGGAAGATAAAGGAGTTCTGCTTCCGTCTTCATAGGAAAGGAATTGGAAGCTTACTTTAAATGTTTGTGACTTTGGGCAGGTTACGCAAGTGCTCTCAATCTCAGTTTCCTCATCTTTAATGTGAGATAATAATAGTACCTGCTTCACTGTTGAAAGTAATGAAATAGGTAAATGGCTTCTGTGCTTCTTGGCACATGGTATTTTTTAAATAATTGATAGCAATATCAATAGCGCTTGTTGCTTTAATAATCTTACATAAAAATTAATTTATACCTAAATCTCAGTGGTAGCAAAAGGAGTGGACAGGAAAGATCAAATAAGTGAAGAGTAAGTAACGATTCCATAAGGGCTTAGCAACTGGCATAGTGTGGGTGTTGAAGTTAAGGGGCTACCAAGGGACTGATGGTTCAAGGATAAGGGTCTATTCTTCCTTACTCTAAGAAAGTAGTGTTTTCAAAGTATCAGTGAGGCAAAGTAGTGGGTAAAAAACTCAGGGTAACTTTGGGTTTTATTTGACACACTTGTTTTAATAAATTGGTGTTTAACATTTTTAAATGCTTTTAGGTAACGTGTATTTTGTGGGGCGGGGTTCTCCTGTCTAAGTAATTCACGTTTCAGTACTAACTTATTTGGCTAGTGATGATCTCCCTAAAAAGTCAAATGGCAAAATTGTTGCCATTGCTTCATTTAAAAGAACCAGCTCTTCTTTAAGATAAACAGTATCTAGAACCATGGCCAGGTACATTCTCTTCACTGTAAGAGGGAGACAGGGGGAGTAGTCAGGAAGCATGTAGGTGGGAAGGGTTTCCTGTTTCCAGGCAACAGTGAGGAGCTACAGAGGGAAAGCAACTTGAATATAAATTCATTCAGGAGGGGACATTTTACCACACTGCCTTCTAGCCGTGGGTACACAGACTTGATTCTGGAAGAGAGGGTGGAGTTTAAACTTCATTTATCAGTGGGTAAAGTTATTGTCAACCTCTCTCGCATCAGGTTTTGTGTATACAAAATATATATAATATATATATATATAATCACATCTTAGTGACCAGGTTAGAATTTTACAATATTTTGAAAACAGCAGCACCTGCCTGTTGCCCTCTTCTCATTTTCCGTGTCATTTTCCAGGAGCATGGAGCTTTCTGTGGCTTCATTTTCTTGTTGTCTGCTTAGAGAATAGAGGAGCTCTTGGCCCTAGAGCAGGCTCTTTCCCTGCCTGCCTCCATCTGCAGGAAGGAAGGAGAAGCACAGCACACTGGGCTCAGAGGGAGGTGCTTCCTCCTTCAGTGAAGCCAGCCCAGAGGCTTACTGTAAGCAAATGAGAGAAGCCTTCCTGCTCTTGGGCCATGTAGAGTGTGTCCCGGTTACCTGCTTGTGACATTTCCCCCATCCTGTGAAATGCAGGAGAGTAGATTTGGAAGAGAGGAGGAAAGCATTTGCAGGAGACAGCTACCTGATGGGGGTGGGTTAATTTTAAGCTTTTGAAATACTAAGAAAGGTGGTTTAAATATTGCTTTCCCCCCCAAACCCCCAAGATTTTGTAACTGATACAGTAACTCTATGGGCCCACATTTTATACTCCAGCTCTGGAGTGTGTTGGTAGTCGTCAAGGTTAGGGACTGATGAGAAACTGGAGAAGGATTACACATTGTGTTGAATGCATGTGTTCTCATGTCTCACTTTCACATTGTGTTTCCTCTAGAGCTACTTTTCTTTTAAAATCTGCATTTTATTGTTTCATCATACTGAATATATTTAAGAGTTTTCTTCAAAATCTGTAAGTCAGATGATAGGTCTTATAAAGGGCTAAGTACTATGATGGATCTTGACTGGGATTTGTCCTATGCTCAGGCAAGAGAAGAGCAGGTACTGTTATTTGAGAGTGGGTCTGGAAAGGTTGTATGTTTTATCGCTCAGTCTGGAGCTTCCTTTAGTAACTTGTCTCAGAACTGTAGGTGCCTTACACTCACTTGTTAGTTACAGGGCCATAGACAGAGCTGCCTAGATGCTTAAGCAAACAGGCCAGATTCAAGCTTTATATTGGATCCCCCTTGCCATGTGTCTGAGGATGAATCACCACTTGAAGGGTCTAATCTGTCTCCTTATTGTCCTGTATGGAAGGGTCACATTATTTAAATGTAACTCCTGAGAGCTTGGCAGGTCTTTTCAAACAGATGTTGATGGATGTTCTGCAGTCCCTCCCATCTCAACAGATTTCTTTATGCTTCTTTTTACATAGACACTTAACCTATGTTAAGGGCACCTCCTTTATGATGACTAGAGAGAAGAAATTAATTCTCATGGTTTATTTAGTTTGTTCATCCTCAGTTTGCAAAGCCAGTTTTTAGGCAAATGTCAAGCTGTATTTCTCTTCATCTCTGTTTTCCTTCTGTACTTGTGTTTTCAGTATACTGTGGAGACATCAAGAAAGTACCTATGGTAGATTATCTTTTAGTTTTATTATTATTTTGTATAGAATTAATTATTAAATCTAGTTTTAAGGACACGATTTGGCAAGTTCTTAGGTATTTTTGTTAATTATATAATGTAATTATATATTTATGTTGGTGGATCCCCTTCTCCCCATGTAATTGGATTGTATTTGAGAAGCTCATTTAATTCAGTGCAAAAGATTTCAAAGAGCCTATATGTTTTGGATAAAATTTGAGTCACAACATTATATACAGGCAGTTAATTGGGTCTAGGTTCATTTTAATCATTTGATATCAGTTATAGAGTTTAATTTCAGATGTAGGAATTAATGAAAAATTAATATAATGAAAATATACTCTGTGTCAGGCTTTCTTAAAATGAAAAAATAAAGAGTTTAGTTTACTAGGAGTATATATCTAATTTTTAAAAACATCGCTTCTGTTTCGCTAGCATTTTGGACAGAAGTCTTTAAAGGTTTTTTTGTTAATTTTTGAATTATTTCATTATTATTATGACTATTGTCTTTAAACATTGTCATCCTGCTATTTCTTTGAATGTTTAATATTGTTATTAACTTTTGCATGTTCATGTGATAATTTATATTAATAATTTGTTTTATTTTACTGAAGAGTCAAAAGTAAGATTTCTGTGTGGGATTCAATTAATAAAAGAACATTGTCTTTTGGTGTCAGTCACATCAAACTTTAGATGAATTCTTAGTAAGTATTCACCAAAAATGTGACTATATAGGTATGTTGTCAGGAAAAAAAAAAAACATGTCCAATGGTTTAAAAACATTAAGTGGTCACTATTTTTAATAAGAGATAGTAAATTTCATGATTTTAGTCTTCTGTAATTATACAAATAAATGTTTATGGAAAACCTAAAGTCTACCTTATATCTGGTCTGAGGCTAACCTTTTTCATTGTTATTCATAAGTGAATTCTTGAATGAGTTTCACTTAAGAACAATCTATATTTAACTGGGAGCAAATTTAAATAAAGCTTCTAATTTTTTATAGAAGCTGCTAGTTTTGCCTTAAAATATCTTCAATCATACTTTCACTTGCTAAACTTTCATAGAGTAATCACACGTAAGTTCTGGGGTGGATAAAATAAATTTAAGACCTTCCCCTTGCATCCTAGGAAATAGAAATAGTATTTTCCCTATATCTGCTGAAAATTTTATTGGTGATCCAAGCCAATCTCTTTCAGGATTTCTAACTCAAGAATTCCCCTTTTATCATCCTTTATTTGTACCTTGTTCCTCTTACCAAGCCTGAAGTGAAAGGACCATATTTTCTTCACTCTTTTGTCATGCAGGACTATCTAGTGCTTTGCAAAACTAGACAGGTAATAATTGTGGAATTAAACAGATATTTTCAGAAAGTAGCTTTGAGATTGGAATTTCATGCCAAATTATAATTAGTGGTTTTTTAATTGGTCTCTGGTATGGGCATGAGTTGTTCAGTTTTTATACATTGCTTACCTTTGGTATTTAATATCCTTGAGTTGGCTGTTTCTTTTATTTTGCCAATAGGAATTTAAAATAAAACTTATTTGAGTTATAAAGAATGTAATTTATCAGCACCAGGGCAGAATTTATAGAATTTATTAGATCTACTTCTCAATCACCAACTATGTTCTCCAAGGAATACTAGCATGATTTTTTCTTTTTAATGCTTACAGCACCTAGTATCCTAGGTGTTCTCCCATTCAAATACTAACCAGGCCCAACCCTGCTTAGCTTCTGAGTTCAGACAAAATTGGGCACGTTCAGGGTGGCATGGCTGTAGACTAGTATGATTTTTTTTTAGAAAAGACTTACAGTATATCATTTATTATTACAATTGAAAAATTTTTAATAGAATTTAGATTCTATCAATTTGTATATCTATAGTGGCATGTTTATAAAACATTTTTGTAATGTTTACTTTAGTACAATATGTATATGAACCAATATTTTAAATCTAGCTTAAAAATACATTTATTTCAAAGATTTAGGTAGCAATAATTTCTTGTTAGCTTCTTAGGGCAGAAGATATTTTGGAAAGCTTTCTGTTTGATAAAATATTCACATTAACCTGATAGAAGTATTTTTCAAAGTGCATTCTGCAGATAGCAAATATTTTATAGAATTGTATACTTTTGGGAACATTTGGCAAAAATTTGTGCAGTTTTTACTTTAAGAATTTTAAGTACAATATAGCATATATGGAAACATTTTTTAGACATTCCCACTTCCCCCAGAAGTAAAAAAGTACCTTTTTACCACTTTTGCTCATCTGTTTTATATCTCAATATTCAGACAATGTTATAAAACTAAGATTTGTTTTAAATATTGATTTCTTTTTTTCCCCAAAAGTATTGTAATTATGTCTTTGTGGTTGAAATGTCTTAGTCTGCCAGTTAAGTAGCCATCTTTGAAAACCCAAATGCCAGACAATTAATACTAATTTTAGGATAGCTTCCAGACAGAAATTTCAATTGAAGAGATTCCCTTCTCCCATGTTTTGTTTTCTTGTTTGCTTTTAATTGTAGGTGGAGAAAGTTTTTGCTTACTAGTGCCTTACTAGTATTATTCTAATAGTAGTAGTAGTATGTTACTGCCTTACCAGTATTTTTCGTACTTAAAGCTGTTGGCATATAAATAAGGTACTACTTCCTGTGTTAATGTTTTATCACTGGGACTATAATGTACCAAAGTATAATGCTTATGAGTTTAAGTTCTAGAACCTTTTTTTAAAAAACAGTTTTTAATTTTTATAAATTTCAGTTTAAATTTTAAACTTTTCAGTGATGATATATTTTCCTGCCTAGATAAAATAGAATTTTGCAAACATAATTTACTTCTTTTTTTATAATTCAGAATTGTTAGTACTGTAATTAATAGAATGTTGTAAGAATGGAATATGGAAATATGTTGTTCTTTTTGCTTCACTAAAATGTTCTGTTACTGTTCTTTAGAAAATGATCTGTGCTTTTAATCTTTTTTTCTATTCCCTTTTCTTACTCTGTTCCCCTTTTGACTCTTCTCAAGGTTGTTAAATGATTTGCTACTAGATAATGAAGCATTTCGCAACAATGATCAAAATTAAAACAATGATTAACATGTAAAGGCCTGTGTTAAATATGTAGTACGTGATATGTGTTAGTGAAAATATTCTGGCTATTCAGAAGACTTTTAATGGTTTTCTTTTTTTTTTTTTTTTTTGGCTTATAATCTTTTATATTTTGAATAAAGTCTCAGAAGCAAACTTCCTAATTAAGTGGGATGCTACTGTGTTAGGTTTCTTGGTATAACTCTTAAACTTTTTAAAGTCTTGGGAGGGTCCTTGCAGATCAGCTACTCCACTACTAATTTTATAAATAAGGAGAGGGAGCATGAATGGTTTGCACATTATTGCCACCAGCACAGGATACTAGATATTTTGAGTAATCAATGCTTCATTTATCATTTTAAAAACAAATTGAGTTATTAAGAATACTTTTAAAATATTAATTTGGGTTTAAGAAATACTTACTCTAAAATGTCTATGGTTTTCTTCATTATAGCCTGATTTCTGCTGAGCCTGCGTGGATTAACAATTCTGCAAAACAGTCTTCAGTTTTGATTTCTGGAACTATTTTTTTTATAGGTATGTTTTGTTTTTTAAAAATGCCATTCGTTTCAATCTTTGGCATAACTATATTTTAAATTTTACACAGTATCTCTAATTTTAACTAGTTCTTCTGAACTTCAGCTAATTTCATAGTTGGTTTGTTTTATAAAATCTGAATCAAATTATTGAAATACTATTTTTTATTTAGTTTTATACTTTTAGAATCAAAGTTAATAGTTATCAGTTTCGTTTGTGAAATTAATTCCTCCTTCCCTTTTTTTCTCCCACTCTCCCTCCCTTCCTTCTTTCTTTCCTTCAAATGTCCAGGTATAGAAAACTATATGCTGGGCACCAGGGATCACAGCCCCTAACCTTACATTCTGGTGAGGGGAGTTTACATCAGATAATTAATTATACAATTACTTTAATTCAAATTAACATAAGTGCTTAAAAGCAGAAAAATGGAGTAGTAAGAGAATTATAAGTGGGGCACTGACCTGTAGGAGCACAGCAGGCCTCTGTGAGGAAGTGGTTTCAGTTGAAATCTTAATTAGTAGGCCTTTGGAAGACAAAAATGCAGAAGTATATAGGAAGAAGGCCTCGAAGAGGGGTAGGTGGAGTGACATCAACCTGTTCAGGGCCTGAGGACTGGCCAAGTAGGCAGGAGGAGAACCAGGAGAATATCACATCAAGTGGAGGAAACAAGGTAAGGCTGTAAACCCACTACTGCATCTAGCAATGTTCAGGCCCTTGGTGATCTCAAAGAGAGTCATTTCTGAGAAATGGGAGGCGGTGAAGGCCTATATATTAATGGGGTGAGGAACAAGTAGGAAGGGAGAAAAAGGTGATAGGTGCTGTTGACAAATGTTTTAAAAAATTTTTCTTGGAAATAGGAAGAGACATAGGATAGTATCTGGAGATGGAATTGAGAGCTGATTAATGCTAAGATAAATAGGATATATCTTTATGTCCAAGTGGAAAAAAAATAGCTTAACTTCTCAAAAGGTCAGTGTTACATATATGAAAGCTAGTACAAATAGTCTTTAAATTATTGCATTTTTTGTAATTATGATGTTTATAAGAAGACTTTCTTTCCAATTATGGGGCTTTTTAGCTAACGCTGTACAGCAAAAATACAGTCCTATTTTTTCTATGATTATTTCCTTTGGAAAATATTTTATCAAAATATATCGTTTTTAATGATGCTAAATTGGCTTAAACCTCTTGAAATAAGAGAAATAGCTCCTGCAGGTTGGTCAGTTCTCCACTTACAATTCTCTTACTATTCCATTTTCTGCTTTTAAGCATTTATGATAATTTGAATTAAAGTATACATAAAACAGAGGTTTCCTATTATGTAAATATTTCTCTTGTTATATATATGGTTCTCTGGGTAAATAAAAAGTGAATGTATTTTGATTATGTTATTAAAACACAGTGGGAAGATGATATTTATTTCACAAAGGTCAGGAACCTAAACTAAGAGGTTCCAAAATCTTCAGATTTTATCTGCAATTATATTGGTTAAGGTCACACTTTATAATTTTTCGATATTTTGTGTATAATTTTTTGATATTTTGTGAACAGATCGAATTTTAGATATATTTTCTGATGCTCTTTCACATAACTTTAATGTTAAACAAATGCTCTCATTTTAAGACAACCCAAAGCAAAATCACACATTAATAACAAATTTATTTGACCAAGATAATTTCTCTACACAGTTCTTTTTAAATAGCAGTAATTTGCTATTTGAAAGAGCTTATATATTGTTAACTATTTGTCCAACAGAGAACTGTGGCTGATAGGCAGAGAAATTTAAAATATTTAAGTTTTAAGAATTTGAATATCAATCAGGAATGAACTTTGATTAAAGTATTCGGTTTGTTGTAAATATATGCCCGTACCAAAAGTATACATGAATTCACTTCTTGATAGATATCCTTACTTCTGTTTTTTAAGATCTGGGTTTCCTAAACTTGGGTCAGGTGTAATGGACATATCCTCAGGGACATATCCTTAGCCAGTTCTTAATGAAAATTAACAAAATTTTTCAATGTTTCATTTAGGTGATAAATAAAAAAATAATAATAATGTGAATGTTTTCTGGGTGGCCTGATTAGTTATTTTATGACCAGGCATTACTATTAGATTTTCGTCACAAGTTTGCATTTGTGTTTATAATACAGTTGACAATTAAATGTGTACCTGAAACGAATGTTTAACTGTTAAGACCATGTTCCTTAGATTGGGGAACACATAGTTGTTTGTGGACTTATTTTTGTTGTCAAGGCTAAGTATGTTTGAGAAATAGTGTCCTTGATTATGGTCTGTGATAACTCTGTTGAAGTCTTCGACATTTTCTCTTATTTAAAAATATATTCTACCTCTACCTCTAAATATTTTAAAAACTTCAACATATCTTTAAAAAAATGAAATTAGTTTTCGTAAGCTTTTGAGAATTTAGTCACACATTAGAATGATTTGGATCATGTAATTATAGACAATCTGGCCTAAAAATCATATTCTCACAATCCCAAAAGAATTAGTTAAGAATATGTTATAAAATTTTTTATTTTGCTATCTACTGTTACTAAATATTGGAACCCTGTCCTAAAGGAGAAACTTTCTGGTGGCAGATGTTCACAGGAGCCAAATAGGGGCACGAATATGGGAGCTGGGCACTAGATAAGAGAATAGGAAATTGTGAGAGAGTCAGTGCCTTAACTGGAGATATCTATCCTACCTAAAATCACTCAGATTCATTTTCACCTTTGCTGGACAGGCCAGACCAACGTAGATTTGCAGGATGTAGGCTCTTGACCCTCAACCTAGTTGGGAGACCAACGTAGTTGGGGGAAACAAAGCGTAAAGATGAAATGGTTTAATCACAGTTTGAGGCATTTGTCCATTTGTTTGTTTGTTCTTTTGTTCATTCATTCATTCATTCTTCTGTCCATCCATTGATCATTGTATCCATTCATCCATTCTCATTTGTACATGGGATTGATTTACTGATCACTGAAGTATCTATTATGTGCTAGGCTTTGACATAAGATGGAATCCTTGCCTTCAATAATGCAGTTTTATAGCAAACTGTCAGAAAGTGACTGGAAATAGTACAGAAATCATCTTCTTTTCATAATATGTATCACTGATAAATTAATTTTTTATTTTTGTACTTGCTTATCCTCGTCTTCCTATGAGAGTGCAACCTTGTCTGTTTCGTTCCTCTTTCTTTCCCAATACTCACAGCAGTGCCTGGTACAGAGTATTAAGTATGTAATTATTGAATGATTTGAATGAATTAATAAATGAATGAATGTTCTGATTGTTCAGTAAGACTTGATGTAGGGAAGGAGACATAAACCAGATATTAAAACCTGGTCTTGCTTTGAGGAGGTAGAGAAAGGAGGAAGTGACTGACGAAATAGAGAGTATGAGGATCAGTAAGGAAGTCAACTTGGATTTAGTAACCATTTTGTGTTGGGAGAAGAAAAGAACTCAGGTGGTTGTTGAATGAGCTCTAGGTGGAAGGATGAGAGGTACAGCATTGCATTAGAAAAGTAATTTGGTTACGAGTGTGGGAACCACACATTTTAGATGCAGAACTGAGTTTGCTACCTAAACTGAGTAACTGTAATCAAGATGCTTACCTGAATTTCCCAATTACAGTAAAAAAAAAATTTGTTCAGCATTAAGATTATATACTCAATGTTTTTAATACCAAGAGGAAATGCTCATATTTTTCCTAAAACTAACATGTGAGTGAAGAAGAGTGGGATAAAAATTGAACCACGTATTTATCTGCCAGGCTTTGGAGTTATAAAGAAAAAAGACTGGGAGTCAAAATTGTCAATAGCTGTGTGATTATAGGTAATGTTTATTTAATTTAAATATCATATATATATATATATAGTTTACTTATGAGCATTCATGAATGTGAAAAATCTCCCAGATTAGTTAAGAAATAACATAAGTGCTGTTGACAAACAACATCTGTGTTTTCAGAGTTAGGGATGATGTGTTGTACACACTTATTTTCATTTCTGCCATTTACCCTGCCCTGTGAAACTTCCATTTGGCATTTTTGGCATAATCAGTTAGAACTTTAAGACATCATTTTATGCTAATGCAAACTCGTTTTTAGAGGGGAAAAAAAACGAGGAACCGTTTTACTCTTTGAGTTTATTAATTATACTCAATAAGTAAATATCATTGAACATCTGCTATTTGACCGTTCATTATCTTGTGTTCTTATGAACATAGATAAAGAAGTATTCTTAGATTTTTACTCTCCAGAAACTTAAAAATTAATGAGAAAAGCCATTAGATAGAAAAAAATAGAGAACAGTTGAAGTTAAAGTTTAAATCTAATTCAGAATTATTTCCAGGTTTCCTGTCCACTAATCCAGTGGTCTTTCCCTTGTTTCCAGAGGGCCTTTTTGATTAAGTTACTTGGCCCTTCAGAAAACTATTTAAATATAAAAATATAACAGAAAAAATGACAACTGATTCATATACCCCAGCTGCTTCCAACTCATCAGCACTGTCTTCAGTGATCAAATGATTCTTGGCACTGTTTCAGGAAGTTTTACCAGAGGAAACAGCAAAGCCTAAGTATTAACTTGGTCTTGAGCAGTGCCACATAGCAGTTCTTTTTCAAAGTTTCAGAAGCGGGATTATGCTCTTTGTTTCCTCTGTCTGGGAAGATATCAGAGAGGGAGGTTGAACCTGACTTGTTCAAGTACAGAAATATTTCAGAATTCCTTAGTGCATGTTTTGAGAATTTTAGCCTTCTTAATCACAAAAAAATAGATGTATTTAGAGAAAGGGCAAGATCTAGCAAAACAAAATTTGTTCTAAAAGTGTGATTCACAGGTAGCTAGAGGTTTTGTATTATGCTCCATGAATTTCGATTAGTTCCTTTATTGCCTTTGTTTTAGTGCTTCCATCATTTTGGGGTCTAATATGGTCCCTTCATTCTTTCCTACAACTCTTAATTCTTCCATTATTTTTCCCCCAGGAATATATGGCTTCACGTATACAATATAGAGCTTTATAGTTTCAAATATGAAGTATTTTCTTAAAGTGTGAACCTTTTAAAACACCTGAAAATATTTTTCATAAATAACCATTCTGTGGGACCACTAGGATTGTACCAGATTTAAGATGGTTTCATAGATCAAATAATTAGTTATATGCTTCATAATATGGTTAAACAGAAAATTACTTGTATATGCATATATTTTTATTTCAGTTTTCTAACTCTTTACCTCTCTCAATTTTACCCAGTCCTGCTGTTATTTCTTTAAATCACTTTAAAGTTTAAGCTTTGTCCAGAGCGCCTCCTGCTCACACAGATGAATCTCTCCCTTTCAGTGACTGTGTTGGGCTGCTTACCTCTCTCTCTTTTCTTCTGAGAGCTTATTTATTTATTATTTACTCCATCATCAAAATCCATACCAGTGGGCCTGCTGCCAGAAGTTGGGGTAGGGAGAGATAGTAGGAATTAAGCTTTGGAGTACAAGGTCGGGGTTTCCACTCATCAATAACAGTGCAGGTTGTGTGTGGTCCCAACAGAAGTCACAGCTTTGCCTGCCTCCCAGTATTGCCAGATACTTAGTTACTTAGTTCACGACCTTGCCTCCTTAACACAATCCGAACTACCTCCAGCTTCCAGGCAATAACCACTCTTGGGAATTAGCTGGTTTCTTAAAGGTTAATGCCATCTCAGAGAGATCCCCCCCTCCCCTGCCCCATAGTCTTAAGGACAGTATTACAGATTATGTATAGAATTACATCATTAGCTTTCAAGGTATCGATCCCTTTTCCTTGGTGCTTATAAATCCTAAAAGAAGCCTTTTTTTTCTTTTTAAAACTATTATACCTATCTAAAGAAAAACAATGAACTCAGATAATTTTCCAGAGAGGCCCTTAATGTTCTTTGTTCTTCATAGGACAGTGAAGAAAGTTGTAAAAATAATGAAAGTGATATGGATCAAAACCATGGTTAGGAGAATTCTGGTGAGCAGTGCAAGTCCAATAAAAGAGGCTTGAAGAGACTTGGTTTAAGATGTAGAAATAGCTGCTCAAAGTGGGGGAAAGGAGGAAAATGAAGCATTTTAGAAGCATGTAGGATCATTCCCTCGATCCCCATTTTATATTGCACTGATGAACAAATATATTTTTAAACTTTTCAGTTGATGATAAAGCATCTGATTTAAAGTAAGAAAAACTGGTTCAGATCTTTTCAGCTTATTAAATATGTGGATTGTTTGACCTCTCTCAATCTTAGTGTTTGTCTCTGTAAAAATGTAAATTTTCATGAGTAGAAATTTTAGTGTATTGTAGACCCATCTTAGATGTCTGTAACTAGAAGGGGCTTGCTGAAACATTTACAAATGATGACTTTAAAATACGAAATCTCTTAGAGCTTAAGAGATGTTAGAGTATAATGGAAATCTTTACTTTGGAAAATTTATCAGATAAAAAAGAATGTGCAAATAAATGATACATGTGATCTGATTTGAGAGAATGAATGTATTTCTGTGAAATATGACATTAATTTTGTAAGGTACTGTAAAAATCAACAAATGTTATTTTATACATGTTAGTAATCGTACATAGTTAAAGGAGGACTCAAATTACAAACTTAATCACAATCTATTAATTTAAAGGGTCCTAATTCTAATAGAAATGGTTCCTTGAGACAGAGTAATTGAAATGTTAGTAAGATTTCATTAAAGTAAATGGAAAATCTTTGAATATATGTGGTGAGAACCTGTAACTTGATAATGAATTTATGCTTTTTAGCTTTTATAATTATTATGATACAGAAAAATGTTACTGTGAACTTTTTGGCATTGTACATATAATTCGTAGACAGCTATGACCCTGACTTTATATTAAAGAGATTAACCTCTTCAAGAAGTTAATAATCCCCTAGTTTAGTATGACTTTGATATTTGGGGAGACTTATCTACTTACTGTTCATTTTTTTTCTTTTTATTTCTCAATGTTTTGGGTTAAAAGTATATTAAGATGACCAGGTGTTCTCTGTGAAATTGCTGATTTTTAAAAATATTTTAAACTGATTTTTAGTATAATAGCCTTAGCATTGAAGAATGCTCAATCTTAACATCTCTTAGAGTCTATTAATGCAAGGAAATCTTGTGGAAATTTGAAACATCTAAAGATAGATCTTTGCATATAACCTGAAGTTAAAGTTTATTTATTTTGCTGCATTTAGCAGTGTACACGGAGCTCAAGTTTTTTGTAACAAAAGGAGCATGTGCAGTTTTCAGGAGCCCCTAGGTAACTTTTTCAAATAGGTATGTTTAGACTTATCAAAATAGTGTTCAGATTTGGCAAATTTCAGTAATATTGAATGATCATTGATGTTGAGTCTGTTTTCTCTATATACATACCTCAAGGGCCAAAAATTTCTGTTAGATTGTGCCATATGGTTTATGGAAAAGTGGTTTTTTTGTTTGTTTGTTTTTGTTTTTAGATTAAGGTAAAAAATTCTCTTGGCACTACCTTTTTCAAAGATCTTCATATGGAAGAAATAGAAGTATGATATGATATGTTTGGGATATTTTAATTGTCTTTATATATAATCATAATTTTATATTTCTGAATAGCTAATTATCTGATCTTAGAGGCTAACTAGTGTTTTGCTAACTCTTTTAACACCCTTGTTGGTATTTCAAGGATAGTCTGCATTTGGCCTGTGTCAGTTCTAATAGCAGGAGTCAATTAATCAACTTAAGTAAAAGTGTTTATCTGATACAGACCTTGTGCTGGGCACTTCTCTGGTTATTATGGGATAGACAAAGCCCCTTGAGCTCATTTATAAATTTTAAGTGATCATGACCTTAAGTCATATCTTTTGTCTGAAATATGGGTACTGGGTTAGTGTTCAGCAGAGAGGGTACTGAAACAACATCTGAAAGGTGTTTCCTTTTTATTTCCTAAACCAGTTGCCAAAAAAGTAATAACTAATGCACTAAATTCTAATCAATTTTGGTGATTGAAGATGATCACTCTTTAAAGAGATAGGCTTTCTATAGTGAGCTCAGTGGCAAAGAAAACTTTGAAGGAGTCAGAAAACGAGCTTAAAAACTTTCAACTAATTTTTGTCAACATTTATTGAGTGCAACACAGTATACAAGGTGCTGGGATTGAGAAGATGAACAAAACATGAGTTGTCTCTCTCCAGTGGGATCTTACAGTGTAATGGAGAAACCTGATCTCTCGTATGAAGTGAGAGGCCTCACTGCGCTAATAGTGGCATAAGAAGAGCGTTTGGATGCACATAGGATGCAGCCTCACTCTGCATGAAGGAAATGGGCAAACTGGTTTTTGCCAGTGCCTTTCAGTGAAGAAAATAGGCTTTAGATTTAGACAGAAGCCACAGAGGAAAATAATGTGGATTAAAAGTTATCCAAAGAAACTCAGAAGTTACATTGCACTAGCATATGATTTAAGATTTGCCAAAGGAATCAAATTGCAATTCAGTATTTGAGAGGGACATTTTGCTTTTCACTGTGCCTATATCAAGTCATCAATGAAAGTTTATTAAAATGATCACATTTCCCCCCAAGGTCAGATAATTATTAAGTAGACAGGAAGTAAACCTCAAATTATATCACAGGACAGGTTTTTGCCATTTTCTTTTTAGTATACCTTTAGGCACCTAATAAAATGTTAATAATATAAGTTTTTTTTCCCCTTAGGTTATTTTCCTTCTCCCCTCCTCCCTTCCCCCATGCAGTAGCTGATATTTTTTCGCGTTCCCAATTTCAGGCCTCCATTTAGTTTCTCCATTATGTTGCACAGTACTCTCCCAGAGACCAGCTTCCTTCTTGACTTCTAACCTGAAGCTCTTATTCCTGACAGTCTTACTTCGTCAAATTCCCTCCTCTTTATGTCTCATCACTGGGGAGCTTCATAGACCTTAGGCTCTCTAGGCTAACTATAGAGAAGGTTAATAATGGAAATGGAGATGATGATGGTGATGCTGAGAGTAAGGATAGTGCTATCATTATAATCATTTCCAAAGAGGCAGTAGTTCAGAGTATGAGCCTTGGGTTAGGCTGCTTAGGCTCAGGGCCAGTTCTTAGACTTCTTAAAGAGGGTACAGAAACAACATCCCAAGGTTCTGTGACCCTAGTCAAATTGCCTTACTTCTCTTGGACAAAGTCTTTCCTCATTGATAAAACAGGCATGATAAAAATAGTATCTATTATGCCATGGGATTATTGAGAAAATTGGATGAGTTAAAACATGTCACACAATAACGTTCAAAAACATTAATTATTTAGTAAACTCAAGTTTGTAACTGATGCAGAGCTAAGAACATTATCTCTTTTAATCCCCGCAACAACCTTATAGGTGCTATAGGTGCTATTATTATCTTTTACAGATAAGGAAATTGAGGCTTAAATAACTTGCCCAAGCTCATATGATCTGGATTCAAAATCTCAGATCATTGTGATTCTGAATTCCTACTCTTTACACTAAAACATAACCCATCGTAAGAATCACAGCACAGAGCAGGAAATGCCCCATAACTTACTGCAATTTTTATTGATTATACCAGCTATTTCAGTGGGCCACATATACTAGGGAACTTTGCTAGACCATCCATCTCCAGGATTGAGTTGTAGTTCTGGCTTTCATTATCTGCCTTTTGGATCTTGAGCAAGTCATTGTAATACTTTTGAGGTTCAGATTCATAATCAGTAACCGGGAAGTAATAGAGTTGCTTACAGGGTCAAGTGAGACTGTAATACTAGTAACCACATAATGATTTGTGGAAGAGAATGAAGTGCCTAGCTTTACCATATGGACATTTTAAATAGAACATGTAAGATCAGTTAATGTTTTAAAACCTTATCTCCTCTTTGAGGTTATTTGAATTTTATTTGCTACTTTTAAAAGTAAAAGGTTTATTTTGTGCCTCTGAGAATTAATTTAAGATTTTAGGGCACTAGATGCAACTAGATTAGATAGGCTTGGCAACTGCAGCTTTGGAGTACCAAACACCATAATAAGTAAACACACTGAGTGTGCAGATAATTAATAAAAGTAACACGTGGCTGTGTGGTGGTAGTTGGCAGGGGGATTTGATTCTAAAGTGAATGAGGATCACATCTGAAAAGTATGTTAGGCCTCTCCTTCCTGTGAATCTTTTGTAGCAGATTGAAGTTTTACATAGAACATATATAAAGTTATCTTTCTCTATATTACTCAGCCATCCAGTGATATCAGTGATCCATAACCCATATGATCTCTGGAAATAAATGTCACACATGATGTATTTTATAAAAGACACTCATTCCTTTTCTGCTGATTTTCATACCTATACAATTAGAATGGAAAGGAAAGCTTCATGCAGGCACTCGGTGGTAGGAAGAGCCTGACCAAAAGGGAAAAATCCCAGAACATGTTTTTTTGGTATGGAATCTTTAAGTAAAGCATGTTCACTTTGTAAACTCAGCTTAGTTTTGCGAGGTAGTTTAAGAAGGTGAGGTTAACTTCTTTTTGTGGGGAAGAAAGTTGGAGCTGAGGGTGTATCAGTACCTGCTCAGGACTGGTAGCTTGTGATTGGCAGGTTAGGAATTGAACCCACATCCCCCACTCGCTGGCAGATATGCATAAAGCCAAGCAGGAGGAACATCATAGGTCTTGGGAGCATTGTGTGAATGTTCAGCAGGATTGGTGTTAGTAAAAATTGGGAAAAACGAATGAAATGTTAAATCATGTTGGTATGATGTAAGAAGGTGAGAAAGTCCCATTTTAAGATTTTCATTTATAATAGTTTAAAATTAGGAGACGTAATTATTGTGGTATTCAAAGAATATAACCAGAGATAACTAGAAAATATAGTTGCTCTAAGTAGCTCATTTCCTGCAGTTTTAGATTGCTGTTCTCTTTTAAAACTCTGCAGTGATTCTTGAAAAGTGCTTTGAAAGGAAGAAGAGTGAACCAGTGGAGTGGTCTTTAAATATCTGTGTTCCAGTAAAAGAATTTTAAAAACTATGGGTTCCCTCATTGACATTTAAAATTGTTATCATAAATTTAAATCATTTGTATGATTGTTGTTTGTAAATATTGTTGTTGATTGTAAATATTGCATTTCTTAATAAGTTTGACATATCCTTCTTAAATATTTGAGTCAAATACCATAACTGTCTGATAACTACCTCTATTCATTTACATACTACTCTTTAACAGTCAAAGTTTAGAGTTAATTTTTCTCCTTGAAGTCTTTATTATTATACTTTTACCACAATTTTATCTTTATGTATTATGTTTAAAAATTTATTTTTGATTACCCTATCAGACTTCTGGTGATAAAATTTAATTTACTGTGACAAAACTCTAAGTGATTTTTTAAAAAGTTATTACAGTGGTTATTAGTACACAGTTTATCATAACAACATGTGAATTATAAATTTTGATAAATATTATAGAAAAAATACAATTTTATTGGAAATTTATCTCTTAATGCATTATTAGAGCTTTTCTTCTGATGAGTTCATATATCATTGGATGAATGTTATTTATTACAAAAAGTTCAGCATATTTTTCATTCTTTTTAATATGTACACTGTAGAATTTTTACATAAATAAGTTGAAGAAGATGAGAATATTAATATAGCAGTGTCACTCAATTCTTTGAACTCCTGGCTTGTATTCAAAATCACAGTGATCTGTCATTTAAAATTATTTTTAATGATTTATCAGCTAACAAACCAAATTAGGTTCTCCTCTACTTTTATTCCAAGCAAGGAATTGGCAAAACCACTTGAGTTGCAAATCAAGAGTGATTAGGGCTATAAGCTTGTTTTTACCACCAATATTTCCCTTTGTGTCCTGCCCAGAGGTTCTTTCCTACCCCAGGCAATGCCCTGGGAGAGAGATTTGTGATGGGTGAGCTGTGTGTCTTGATTTTGTAAAGTGGGAGAAGGGGGATTGGAAAATGGAAGGTGGGACAGGTAAACCTGCTCTGTAGGGGCATTCTCAGGTAGATCA
This sequence comes from Macroglossus sobrinus, assembly GCA_004027375.1. Classification (NCBI taxonomy): domain Eukaryota; kingdom Metazoa; phylum Chordata; class Mammalia; order Chiroptera; family Pteropodidae; genus Macroglossus; species Macroglossus sobrinus. The sequence goes on along the minus strand of PVKZ01000796.1, from coordinate 186,257 downwards.
GTTTTAGAGAATGGTGTTGAGAAAAGTTACCTGGAAATTAATTTACCCTTTATGTATCTGCATACTCTTCATACTCTTTGGAAAGCCTCATATACTTTCAGGAGTTTGCCTACCCTAATTTGAAGGCAGTTGTGCTAGTAACTAGTATATTATGGGCTCTTAACTAAAAAGAAATTCTCGTGTGTGTATGTGTGTGTGTGTGTGTGTGTGTGTGTGTGTGTGTCTGTGTGTGTCTGTGTGTGTCTGTGTGTGTGCGTGCGTGCCCGTGGCTTTTAAACTTAGAACAGTGTTGGTCAAGGTAAATAGTTGTCTAGGGTAATGTCAGAAGTCTTAATGGCTGCTAAGCATCTGTTTTTAAATTATCCTTTCCTGAGCATGAATCTTTATTATCCCAATTCCCTTTCAATTCTCCAGATTGTAATTAACACTTGAACTACCTGTAACATTTTCCCTATATGTCTTTTGGTAGTCCTACTCACATTTACTAGTACTTTGGTGAACCATCTTAAATAGCTCAGTAAAAGGAATTACTTGCCAATTTGTGTAAACAACAAACAATTGGCCATGGTCAGATTACTTTTTTGCTTCTGGCTTATTTCTTTTGGGTATCAGTTCATAAAATTACAACAGTACAAGAAGTCTCAGATATAATTTATATTAACTCTTTTCTTTTACAGAAAATGAAACCAGACAGATTAAGGCAATTGTCCAAAGTCACAGAGTTCGTATTAGAATAGTATAACTCATTATTACATAATATTACATCCTTTGCTATATGACACCTTCTGCTGCCTTTTGCTAAATTGCATTCCTCACCTCAATCCTATTTAATATTATTTCTCCTGGGGACTGACTAGTTTTTGTCGACTCAGCATTATTTTTCAAATTGAGGCATTTGCTTTTTCATTGAAGACTTTTCTCAAAACAAAAATATTTCTTATCCCTTGGCAAATACTTTTCTGCCTCACAGTAGGATACAGCTAGGCGAGCCTGGGGCCCTGCGGCCCCAGGGCAGTGGCACTGGGGGAGGGGAGATGTTAACAGGTCAGAGTAGAGGTGGATTGGCAGAGCAGGGGCTGGTGGGAGGTGGGAAGCTTACATCATTTCCCTGCAACTGGGCTCTGGCGAGGCTGTAAGGCCTCACTTTCCCCTGTGTAATAGTTTATCAGATTGACAGAGATTCGTAAAAGAAAGAAATGGTACGGCAATACGGATGCTCACCGCTCACCCGTTCATAAATCTGTGCTATAAGATGAAACTGTCAATAAGTAACTAGAAGCAGCAAGGACTGTCTGTGCTTCGCTCTCCCCCAGCTCAGTTCCTTTCTGCTCCGCCCCATCCCTGCTCTCTCTGCTGCTCAGATCAGCTTCCTGCTTCTCTTGAAAGCTGTTCTCCTATAAAGCTGGTCTGCTTTCACTGAAAGCATTATATTCATAAATCTGAGTCAGGTTTTGTGGAAGTATTGTTGGTTTAGTTTTCTTTGGGTGATTGAGGGGGAGGAAAAATTTTTTTAAAAAGAAAGGGGCTGGCTGAAAAAGCAAAATCATCATGAATTTTGTTGTCACATCGTGCCGGTGTTATAACCAGCTCTGTAGACTGCCGCACTGAAAACATTTCTGTGAGAGGTATGTGCTTGAAAAATGGAAAGGTGACTGTTGGCTGTGGAGCAAACTGTCCTCTCAGCAGCTGCTCAATGGCTGTAAGGTTGGAATTCTTTCTGGTGTTTTGATATGGCAAGGGCAGTCGTTACTTGAAATATGGTACAGTTAACCAGCTATTGGTAAAATGTTAAATGTGTGCTTAGTTCCCCATCAGGACTCATGAAATGCCGAATACATCTAGTCAAATCACAATGTTATTTCAAGCTCTTTTGGTGGTGGTTGTCTGTAAACAAGATGATGATCTTTAATACCTCTCTCATTATTTGTGAACCACATGACAAAGATTAATGAGAGAGACTTCTGGTAGCCTCGAAGAAACTTCATATTCATTAGGAGCTTTTGCAGTGACAGATGGCAAAAGTAAAAGGAAATGGTTGATGATTTACTGTAACCTAAAGTGAAAGTTTTAAAGTTTAGAGGGTGTGTTATAGCTAAGTGGAAAAATCTGGAGGGGCCACTAAAATTTAGAATCATAACCCCACCCACTGGAATGGATGCCTGATCCATGTTATGGCTAGAAGGCTTTTGAACACATATAGATGTGTCTTTTCAAGGGAGATTAGAGAACATGTATAAACGTATCTATTCAGTGGTCAGAAGAATAAAATTAAGAATAATATAACCAACACCAAAGGAGATGTGGAGAACTGCATATTGGTTGCAAAATATTCAGGCTGTTATAAAAAGTATTATAAAATATTTAAAGTAGGAAAATGTAACAGATAATTTAATCATATACATTGGATAAGCTAGTGCAACAGAGACCAAACTACAAAGTAGTTTCTGCTCGATTTCAATAATTATTTTATCATTGAATAAACTTGAGATTTCTTGAACCTTAGCATGTTTTAAAATTATTTTACTTAACTTGGGCATTAAATTGTTTAAGATCATCAACATAGAAACGTGCCGGTACTGTTGCTCTTTTCCACAAAGATAGTAGTGCATATATCTTTGAAAGCTCTTATTCATGAGTAGAATAAGCTAGCAGAATAAGCTAGCAATTACAAGTCAACCTAAATTCTTTAAGAGACTGCGCCATTTAAACTTCATTTCTTCTCAGATATGTGCAAAGAAAGCTAATCTTCATGCTCATAGAGTATAACGTTAAGTTAAAAATATAAGAAGTTCTAAAGCAGAAAAGATCTGGGAAGCATGCTTCTGAGAAGGAATCCCCTCTACATCATACACAGACAGGTGGCTACCTCGATTGTATTTACCTTGGTCATTCTCAAGTGTAATCGCACATTAAAAACCCCTGGAGAGTCTTTAATACCTACCATTGCCCCTGTCCTCCGCCAGAGATTCTAATTTAATTGGTCGGGTGGGGCGTGGCCATTGATAGACTTAAAACTATTCCCAGGTGTTTCTAATGGGTAGCCAGATTGACAATAGTTGATTTCTTGAACATCCCCATTGGTGAAATAACCCATTTTGTTCTGTGTACTGTTTGGATCAACACCAAATCTGCTTTGATGTGTGTTCTTTTAGGTCTGAACTTTGTCACTTGCAGTGCATCAGATATTTAATATCTCTCCCCCAAGATTTAGCTTTTCCAGGCCAAATAGTCCTGGTTCCTTCAGTGGTCAGGACGTGTTTTCTAGGTGCTTTTACATTCTGGTCTCTCCCTGTCATGGAATTGCTCATGTTTGTCAGTATCATCCTTTTTTTTTTTTAAATATTTTAATGAGGTAATTGTAGATTCACGTGTAATGGTAAGAAATAGTTAAGAGAGATCCCTATATACTTTTCCCACTTTCACTTAATGTCAGACTCTTGCAAAACTATAGTATATCACAAGCAGGATATTAACATTGATAGAATCCACTGATCTTACTCAAATTTCTGCAGTTTTACTTGAACTTATTTGTTTGTGTGTTTACATGTGTGTATGTGTGTACTAATTTATTTACAATTTTATTATTCTTAAGTAGGATGCCCTTAGGATGCAAGAGCATCATTCTAAATGTGTGGTGTCCAGCACAGGATGCAGAGAATACAGTAAAGCTGTAACTCCCTTGTTCTGGACACTATACTTCTGTTATTGGTGGCAAGGATTACGTTAGTTTTTTTTGGCAGTCATGTCACACTGTTTACTCATGGTAAGTTCAAAGTCAGCTCGAGCTCTTAGTTCTTTTTCACATGAATTGTGCTTAAGTCAGGCCTCTCCTATGTCTTGCTTGTAGGTTGTTTTTTTTTTTTTTTTTAACTATATTTCCAGGTTTACTTGTGAAATATAAGAAGAAAACCCATTGAATCAGTTATTCCACACAAGGAGAGGGATGTATCCAAGCTGAATACCAGAACTTTATTATATGCATATAGCAGCATTTTTAATGAGTAATCTAGACCATTCATTTGAATCCACAGTTCAATTTAATCTTGTTAATTCAGTTTATGTTCGTCTATGTTCCAGTGTTCCTTCTGATTCATTACTCAGCATTTGCTGTTCAGTGTTAAGAACCCATTTGACTAAGCAGCCTATGTTAATGTTTATATTCAATATGTAGAAGATGAAAAAATAATTTTCCTTCTATTTTTCTAAGTTCTTTTGGCTGGTCTAATTGTGAAATATACATGAGACAGATTAACAGGAGAAGATAACCAAGTTTATTATATATACACATATGGGAGATTTAGGAGAATATGGCACCAAGGACAAACTGGGCAGTTGAGGCTCAAATGCCATGTTGGACTAAGGTGGGAGAAGTAATGGTCTAGGACTTTAAAGAATGGGACATAGAGGGAAGGCAAACAGACTTTGCTAGGATCCTCCCTGTGACACTTAGTTCACATTATGCTAAGGTGATAGATTGCTTCCTTCCTTTAAGCAGGATTTTCTATCTAAATTTCTTTAGGCAGGTGAGGAGGTGGTAAAAGGCTCTTTTCGAGTTCTTTTGTTTGTTTCTTAAAAGTAACCAACTTAAAATAGTATTCCAAAAGCATGTTTTGGGGTGGCACACTTTGCTCACCCTCAAATACATGGCCAAATGCTTTTCCAAAATCAAAATATGTTATATCCGTGGCATTCTCTTGAATGAACTATTTGTGTAATACTATCTTTATTTTAAAAGGAAATGTGTTGAAATTGTCATAGAATTTCTGTCTAATGACAGAAATAGAATAAATATTTTGTAGACTAACAGGTTACTTGTCTAAGATCATACAGTTTTCTATTCTCAAGGCTAGAACCCACATCCAGGTTGGCTGATGTCCACTCCAGTGATTTATGGATCAGACCACAAGGGCTGATGACATTTGTCATTCAGGATAAGACTTCAAAGAAAATGGAAAAAAAATAAAGCCTCTGTGGATGCTTCACTGTCTCTTTTGGGATATTTGATCCTTTAACATCTAGCCTAATCAAATTTTGATTTGTTATTCATTTAGTGTTCTGCCCAGAGCAATAATAGAAGAGTAAAATGACTAGTCAGCACTACTACTAAATTAACTGCAAAGAACAATATTCTTAGGAGTTTGTGGATCCTACTTCTCCTTAAAAAGTTATTCTTCCTACACCCCCACCCCCACCTCCTGCCCCACAGCTGATGGTAGAATAATACAGCTTTGCTTATAACAAATGACAACATGGGAAACTTTTGTATATTATGGAAGAGGCATGTATGGCCATCCTTCTAATTTTGCATATGAAGGAACTAAAGGCACAGGTAGGAAAGGCTTTGCTGTATTCATGATGTTTAACAGTGCATTCAGTACATAAGCATACTTAGTACATAAGATATAGTGAATACCTGAATAATACACAGCTTTCTGCAATATTGTTTTCTTCACATAGGAATTGGATTTTACCTTTCTTTTTCCCCAGCTTTGCCTTTGGGCATTCATTTTCTTAAAAGTGTTGAAATGGAACAAATTTTTCTAGAATACCTATTACTTTAGAAAAGCTCCAGTGGTACCGTAAAAGCTCAGATAACGAGGTTTATTTTTCCTGCCTTTGACTTATAGGAAAATAAGCTGCTTTCCTTACCTTTAAAAAATTGATTTTAAACATTGAGTTAAAAAAAGGAGCATACAAAGAATGAATAGCCTAGGGCCAGTCTACATACATCTAACCCAATGTCCACATCTTCCATAGGGCCCAGTGAAAACTGATGCTTACAACAAGGCTGACCCTAATGTATAATAAGACCTGCAGTCACCAATGATTTAATTATGTCCACTTACTGTATACTTACTAAAGCAAGAAAGTATACCCTAATACATTTTAGAAAGGTTGTCTGTAGGAGCAGTTGAAACAAAAAGGCTTAGAAGTAATTTTAGTCAATCAGACTAGCTCTATTCCTTCACCTTTTGGTTAATATAGTTTTGATTGTATGTCCTCCTTCACAGTTTGGAAGCACCTGCTTTTATTAACCTGGCAGAATATCAACAGTAATACCCTGTGAAGATGTACTTTGAGAGCATCCCTTGCTTCTTTTGTCCCTATAGTCCCAAGTTGTCTATTTTCTATTTTGTAATCATACTTAAATTCCTTCAATTAATAGTGGTTGCATTTTTACATGGATATTTCTCTTATATCCTAAAATCCATTTTTGTAATCTCTTCATTTTTATGTTTCAAAAATGATGCTTTCAATCAGATGTTTTTAACAGGAAATGAAGATGAAATGTTCACAGAACCACGCACCATGAATATATGAGCCATACAGAAGAATATAGTTGCAAACTCTAATATGACAAATAGATGAAGGTATGATTACTAGTAAGATTAATTTTTGAGTAGTACTTGGTACAAAGTATCCATATATAATTTGAAATCAAAGATGGGATATCAGAAAAAACAGGAGTTGAGAAATACAAATTCATTACAAATACTTCTTGTTGTAGAATATTAAAATGTAAAGACCTAAAACCCTAACCTCTCTAAATTCCTATTCAGAAAATATTTTACAGACATACCTTCTTTTTATTATTATTAAAAAACTGGGTAGAGCTCATCAAACTTTAGAAAGAATGCTGCATAACTAAACTTTTGGGTCAAGTTTTTGGTATTTATAAAGCATGTGTTTTTTTATGTAGTAAACTTAACCACTAAAAAGTTTGTGTGTGTGTGTGTGTGTGTGTGTGTGTGTGTATATATATATATATATAAAGTTTCCCTTAAAAACCTATAAAATGGTAAAGAATTGCAAGAAAATCATGTACTGGTTGCTGAAATATTCATAATAAATAACAGCCTTTCTTAGTCTGTTCATGCTGCTGTAACAAAATGCCACAGACTGGGTGGCTTATAAACAAAAAACAATTATTTTTTCACAGTTCTGGAGTCTGGTAGTCCGAGATCAAGGAGCCAGCATGGCCAGGTTGAGGGCCCTCTTCTGGGTCGCAGAATTTTTGTATCCTCCCATGGCCAAAGGGCCACGGGAGCCCTCTTTTATGAAAGCACCAGTCCTGTTCATGAGGATTTCTGAGCACCTCTCAAAGGCTCCACCTAATACTATCACATTAGACATTAACATTTCAACACATGAATTTTGGGGGAGAACAAACATTTCAAATTCATGTCTCTCTCGCATGGAAAATACATTCATTCCATCCCAGTTGTCCCCAAATCTTAACTAGTTCCAATATCAACTCAGATGTCTAAAGTCTCATCTAATGATGTATACAGTAGATATTGGTGAGACTGAAGATATGAATCATCTTGAGACAAATTTCTCTCCAATTGTGAAACTGTGAAATCAAATAACTTACATGAGTCCAAAATATAATAATGAGACAGGCATTGAGTTAAAAACTCCTGTTCGAAAAGGAGAAATGAAAGAAAGGGGTGGGATAGATGCTAAGCAAATCAAAACTGAGTAGGGCAAATTACATCAAATCTTAAGATTAGAGAATAATCTTTAACTTGATGCACTGCTCACCACTGGAGCTGGGATCCCACCTTCTGGACATACCCTGGGCATCCTTGTCCCCATGGCTTAGCAAGGTTCAACCCACACAGCAACTTTCCAGGCTGGAATGGTATGCTTGTGGTGCTATTCATTTTACATTATAGGATGGCTGCAGCCTTTCCCCCATAGCTTTTCCAGGCATTGCACTAGTGGGGGTCTCCATGATGTTCTTTGCCCTTGCCATGTCCTCTGCTTTCCACCTGTCCCAGTAGCTTTAGGCAGCTCAATTCTTTGAAATCTAGGTAGAGGTAGCCACTTTCCTGCTGGCTTCCATGGTTTAGGGTGGAAGGTCTTCTGTCTGGCCTATTGAAACCCAGGCATTGCACTTAGTCCCTTTTGAAACCAGGAAGAAGCCCTGGCAATCTCTGAATCACCTGTGGGGTTCTTCCTTTGTCTTGAAGAATATCTCACATTCACAGCGGAATAACAATATGGTCCCATCCTATAAATTCTAAGAAGTCTGAAAGCCATCCTTTATTCATTCTTGTCTTCTTCCCCTTTAGTTCTATAGCCTGTTTTCCTGCTGCGGTGGTTAATTGGATTCTAGGTTCACACCAACACTAACTCTATCGAAAGGTCTCTTGGCCATACATACCCTTAGAGTTCTCTTCTAAGAGACTGTTACAATATGGATAACTTGAGAATTTTTAAATTTTTAATTCCGCTTCCCATTTGACTACAAATTCTTTCTTTAAGTCATTTCTTCTCCCATTTTAGTATAAGCATTCAAAAGAAGCCAAGCTGCACCTTCAACACTTTGCTTAGCTAAAGTTTCATCCAAATATCCAAATGCATCACTCACACATTCTGTCTTCCACAAAATACTAGTTAGTATATGAACAGTTCAGCTGCATTCTTTTCTGCTTTGTAACGTGGATGGCATTTCATCTAGTTTCCAATTAACCTGTTTCTCATTTCCATCTGAGACCTCATCAGTATGGCCTTTACTGTTCATATATATTCTTATGAACGTTGTGTTCACTACCACTTAGGTATTCTCTAGGAAGATTGAAGCTTTCTCTACCAATCTTCTCTTTTCCTCTGAGCCCTCACCAGAATTGCTTTTAATGGTCTGTTCACGGTCATGTAGGCTTTTTCTACCATGCACTCTAAAACTCTTCCAACCTCTACACATTACTCGGTTCCAGAACTGCTTCACAGTTTTACGTATTAGTTATACCAGTACCACACTTGCAGTACCAGTTTTCTGTCTTAGTCATTTCAGACTATGACAAAATATAGAACAGGTGGCTTATAAACAACAAATGTTTATTTCTCAGTTCTGGAGCCTAGAAATATAAGATCACAGGCATAGTTTGATTATGAATGAATGACCAAGTCTCTTACTAGGAGAATTATTCTTACTGTTTTCTATATTTAGAAAGCTCCAGAGAAAATAGATGTCAAGTATATTAGTAAGTAGGCCTGAGTTAACTAAATAAAGCACCAAGCCAAATATGTGTGACTTATATATTGAAGTATATTGATTTAGACTTTAGATGTTACCTTTTCATGAATCTTAGAATTATTTAATTATTTTTATTAAAACATTGTGATTAGATTTATTTGAAGTTGTATACATATTATTATTTAACAAAAGACCTAGTTTGGGGGCTCAGGAAAACCCATCTTGGAAGAAATGATGTGCAAGATAAGATCCGACTAGTAGATTTATAAGTAGGTTGAACGAGAAGTGGGAGGAGGAATTGCAAAGGGCCTGAGGTGAGAAGGAACAGGATGCATAGGAGAAATTACAAGAATCCATTATGGCTGGAATTTAGAAAAGAGTAAAAAGGGTCATATGATACAGATGGAAACAAGAATATATGGGATTTTGTGTGCTTGGATGAGATTATGACAAACACAGTGAGCAACACTGAAAAGTTTTGAGGTAAGGATTGGGGTGTTTTGATTTGCATTTTGTAGAGGTCAGTCTGGTTACTAAAGGAAGGATGCTTTGGAGAGAATCATAAATGGGGATGCAGAAATCATTTAAGAGACGAATAATAGTGGTAGTTGAGACCAGGTGGTGGTAGTAGGGATTTAGGAACTTGAATTTTCAGTGTTTTATGATTTATTAGATGTATGAGAGTAGGACAGAGAAAACCACACACTAGCTTTAGCATCTGCTGCATTGGATGATATAGTGACAACCACTGAAATAGGGAAAGCCCCAAAAGAAGCAGAGCTGAGAGCTCTCAGGCAAAGGTGATATCTTTAAATATACACATGTTGAATTTGAAGTGCCCGTAAGATGCCTAGATTGACTATTCATTTATAGGTAAAATATGTCTGGACTTTAAAAGACAGGAATTGGCTTGAAATACAAACTTCACAATCATTGATGTATGGTAATTGAAGCTTTCAGAATGAATGATATCGGCTAAGGTGTTCGTAGAGTAAGAATAAAAGCTGACTTGGTAACCCTAGCTCAAACTCCTGCAAAGGAGACACTCTTCCAACCAAGGATTGAGAACATGAAGGAGAATCATACAGTACTCACTTGTTCTGTTTGTGTGTATATCGGTATTGCTTTAAAATTTCTTTTACCAAGTGTTTTATTTTAAAATAATGATTCACATGCAGTTATCAGAAATAATACAGAGAGATGTTATGTATCTTTTATCCATGTTCTCCCAGTGGTAACTTTTTACAAAACTATAGTATAATGTTCACAACCCAAGTACTGACAAAAGTACAGTCAATATGTAAAACGTTTCTCTCACCACAAGGATCCCTCATGTTGCCCTTTTTATAGCCACATTCACTTCTCTGTTGTCCTCACCCTCTTTATAACTTCTTGCAACCACTGATATGTTTTCCATTTTTATAATTTTATCATTCAAATATGTAATAAAAATAAAGTCACATAATACATAGTACCATTCACCCATTGAAAAAATCTGGGTGGTCTGAAGCTTGGAGCTATTATGAATAAAACTGCTTTGAACATTCACGTATACATTTTTGTCTGAATCAGTTTTCATTTCTGCTGGGTGAATGCCCAGGGTGTAATTATACGGATATATAATAGTTGCATATTTGTTGGTTTGTTGCATTTTGAGAGTTCTTTATATAGTTTAGATACTAGTCTTTTGTTAGATATGTATATGACATGTCTTTTCTTCAAGTCTGTAGCTTATCTTATCATCTTCTTTATACGGTTTTTGGCAGAGCAAAAGTCTTAAATTTTGAAGGAGTTCACTTTATCAGTTTTTTTTTTTTTAATAGATTGTGCTTTTGGTGTCAAGTCCAAGAATTCTTAACCTAGCCCTAGATTCTGAAGGTTTTCCTGTGTTGTTTTTTTTTTCTAAAAGTTTTAGTTTCGTGTTTTTCATTTAAGTCCATGCCTTATTGTGAGTTAGTTTTTATATAACTATTTATTTTGCCTATGGATGTGTCGCTCTAGCACCATTAGTTTGAAAAGTCGATTCCTCCATTGAGTTTCTTTTATACCTTGGTAAAAACTAAGATAGGCATATTAACATGGGTCTATTTCTAGGTTCTCTATTTTGTTCAATGATCTGTGTGTCTGCTCTTCTATCAATATCATACATTCTTGCTTACTATAGCTGTATAAATAAGCCTTGAGATAAGATAGATAGATTCCTCACACTTCAAACTTCTTTTCTAAAATTTTTTTAGCTATTTAGTTATTTTGCATTTCCATAAAACATTAGAATAATCTTGTCTGTGTCTACTGTATGTACCAAAATCTTACTGGGATTTTTCTAGTAATTGTGTTAAATCTGTGGAAGAGTTGACATCTTTTATATTTAATCTTCTAGTTCTTGAACACAGTATGTCCTTTCATTTATTTAGATCTTTAAAAAATTTTTGATCAGCATTTTAAAGTTTTTAGCATATATGTGTTAGACATGTTTTATTAGATTTACAATGAGCTTTTCTTTAACTATTGTAAATATAATGTATTTTTAATTTTGGTGTCTACACATTCATTTCTAGTATATAAAGTATTTTAATTTGCTATCTACATGTTCATTGCTCATATATAAAAATACAGTTGATTGTTGTATATTATGACCTTATATACTCACTTATTCATTTTAGAAGTTGCAGGTTTTTTAGATTTTTAAAATTTTTCTACATAGGTAATCATGTCATCTTTAAATAAGGATAGTTTCATTTCTTCATTTTAGATCTATGTGCCTTGAATTTTCTTTCTTTGATTTACTGTGCTGGCTAGAACTTTCATCACAACATAATAAGAGTAATGAGAGTGAACATCCTTGCCTTGTTCCTGATCTTAGGAAAAAAGGCATTCAATATTTTACTGTTATAATGTTAGCTGTAGGTTATTTTTAGATGCTCTTTAATAAGAAAGATTAATTCACTTTGATATCGCTCACGGAAAGTTTTTATCATGAATGGGTGTTTAATTTTGTTAAATACTTTTTCTGAATCAGTACTATTATCAATATGATTTTTCTTCTTTTACTTGTTAATATGGTGGATTATATTAATTGATTTTTGAATATTGAACCATCCTTGAGTTCCTGAAGAAATTTTTGGTTGTGTTGTATAATTCTTTTCAAACATTGCTGAATTTGCTAGTATTTTGTTACATTGTACAAAAGGGATTTTTGCATCTATACTAATGAGGAATATTCCTGTGCAGCTTTCTTTTTTGATATTTTTTGTCTGGTTTTGATATCAGTGTAATACATAAATAAATAAATTTTCCGTTTTCAATTCCATTGATTTATGCTTTTTATATTTTTTTAAGTTTTGCTTCTTTTGGTTTATTTTAACTTTCTCCAGGTTCTTGAGGTTGATTAAATTATTGATTTGTAAAATTTCATCCTTTAAATAAAAACAGCTTTTAGTGCTACACATTCCCCTTTCAGCACTGCTTTTGCTGTGTTTCACAGATTTTGACATGCTATTTTTTTTATTTTCATTCAGTTCAATGTATTTAAAAAAATTTTTTCTTTAGAAATTTGATCTGTGTATTATCTATAAGTTTATTGTTTGGTTTCCAAGTTAGGGAGTTTCCTATTTTTCTGTTAATGATTCCTAATTTGATTCCATTGTGATAAGAGAACACTATAAAATTTAAGTTTTTCAAAATTTTTTGAGAAACCTGTTTTATAGTTTAGAGTATATAGTCTTTCTTGGAATGTAGTCCTTGGACACTTGAAAAAGAATGTGTATTAGATCCTGCTATTTGATGTTGTTGTGTGCTTATATATCCTTTCTGATTTTCTTTTTAATCTTTCTGTCAGTTGCTTAGGGAGAGTTGTTGATGGCTCTCACTATAACTGGATTTATCTGTCTCATTTCAGTTCTATAAGTTTTTACTTCACATATTTTGTAGATCTGTTGTTGATACATACACATTTAGGGTTGCTATATCTTCTTGGTTATATAAAAGGCATTTTTGTACAATGTAATTAATGTTCCTCTGGTAATTTTCTTTGCTATGAAGTCTTTTTATGATTAATATAGCACTCTTTATTTTGATTAATGTTTGCATGATGTACTATTTATGTTCTTTTATTTTCAACCAACTTGCGTCATATTTGAAGGAAATTTCCTGTAGGTAGCATAGTTAGATTGTTTTTTAATCCACTGCCTCACTCTCTTTTTAATTAGTGCATTTACCTCCTTATTTGTGTGCCTTTACTACTTCCATTTATAATATAATTATCTTAAATACTTTTTCTACATACATTTAGAACCACATCAGACATTTATTATTTGCTGCAACTATCAAACATAATTTAGAAAACTCAAGATGGAAAGCCTGTTATATTTACCCATATTTTTGTTTATGATTTTCTTATTTTCTTTCAGGGATTCTAAGGTTCCTTTTTGTTGTTGTTCATTGAACTTGTTTAGTCACTTTTTTAGGTTAAGTCTGCTGGTGAAAAATTTTCTGAGTTTGCCTTTATCTGAGAACGTCTTTATTTCTTCTTCTTTTCTGAAGCATATTTTCACTTGGGTATAGGATTCTAGGTTATTAGTTTTTTTTTTCTTTTAGTTTAAAAAATGTGCCATTACCTTCTGATCATCATGATTTCTGATTAGAAATCTGCTGTCATTTGAATTGTTCTTCCTCTATGTAGTAAGGTTTCTTTTCTCTTTTGCCACATTCAAGATTGAGGTGAGATGATTTATTTTCAGAAGTTTGACTGTGATGTGTCTCTTTCCAAATTTGGGAAGTTTTCAGCCATTGTTCTAGTACTTTTTCAGCCTCACCTTCTTTTTTCCTTACCTGGATTTCAGTAACATGGATTTTAGATCTTTTGTTCTATTCATAGACTCCTGTTTAGTTTTTTCAGTGTATTTTCTTCCTTTTGTTTAGATGGGGTAATTTCTGCTGTTTTCTTTCCTTGTTCACCAGTTCTTTCCCTATTACATTCTGCTATTGAGCCCATTCATTAAGTTTTTTATTTTGGCTATTCTGTTTTTCCATTTCAAAATGTCCTTCCATTTGCCTCTTTTTTATATCTGTTTGCTGAGACATTTTGTTTTCATTTGTTTCAGGCATATTTGCAGCTACTCATTCAAGTGTCTTTATGATGGCTCCTTTAAAATCTGTCAGATAATTCTAATATCTCTCTCATCTTTAGTCTATCATCTGTTGATTGTCTTTTTCATTCAAGTTAGGATATTCCTGGTTTTGGTATAAGAAGTGACTTTTGACTGAAATCTGGATTTTTGGGGCATTATGTTGCGAAACTTTAGATCTTATTTATACCTGTTTTAGCTGACTTCCTCTGAAACTGCTCTAGCAGGAAGAAGGGATGGTACCATCTTACTATGGCTAGATGAGAAGTCTAGGTTCCCCATTTGGCTTACATTGACACTAAGGGAGAAGGGGGCTCCTTGTACCTTTAGGCCAAGGTAGGAGTATTTCCCCCACTCCTAATTGGCCTGTTTGGATTTTACTCTAGCTGTAAGGGATCAGTGTGTCTCATTACTGCTTTACATATGGCCTTCACTGACACCAAGGGTCAGGGTGGGAGGGTGGCCTCATTACTGCTGAGCAGTGGTCAGAGTCATGATATTCATTCAGTAGGCATCCTCTGATACCACTCATGCTGGGAGGTGGGGTGAAGGGAACATGATAACTGCTAGGTGGGCAGTGGAAGTTTCGTGTCTGTTCATAATTTCACTGACTCTGTATGGGAGTAGGGAGAGAGGGACTTGTTCCTACCTGACAGGATGAGAATCCCAACTTTCTACTTGTCCTTCTCTGGCACCATACCATTGTGGGGGTTGTGACTCATCTTTACAGACTATGGTAAGGTTCTACTCTTGAACTTAGCTGGCATTGGTAGGTTTTGAGCCACAGTTATTTCTGTCATGTTTAGCTCGCATAGCGCAATTACTGTCTAAAAGTTTTCTGTCTTGGGAGGCTGCCCCTTTTTTGGTCTTCTGTCTAAAGAGAGTTGGCTTTTGTTGAGAGAGACTTTGTTGTTTGTGCCATATTGTCATATCTGGATCACTGGCTTCTTCGTTTCCAAGCTTAGGATATGTGGTGCAAAAAGGAAATCAGGGAACTCACCAGTTATTGTTCTTCCTCGGGTTCTGAAGTCCATAGCTAGTCTGTTTTTTCTAATGTTTAGTCTTCTTATGATTGGTTTATATATATAATGTCCAGTGTTTTTAGTTGTACTTAGAGCTTTAGGGACAAGTATGTCTGCACCATCTTTCTGTAAGTGGAATTCACTCACGTGTTTTTTAATGTGGCAGAGAAAATAAAAATGCTGTATAGATAGTGTTAATGAAAAACATAGCTTGGAATTTCCAGGTGGAATTATTAATATTGGGATGGGTCTTCTCAGAACTGAGATTTTTATCACAGGTAATTTAGATATCTTTCAGCTTGGAGACCTGAGTTGCTGCTTGGTAACTGACAGTGACACTGTGTTCTTTGATTTTCTTCCCATGTGCTATTTTGGTCTTGGTTTTGTATATACAGTAGAGCAGGAAGCATGTTAGGTAGGATTACACCTTTGTAAGTCATTTTCAGTTCTGATGCTGTTTAGTTGATTCCCTTGGTTTTTAGTGCAAAGGGCCAAATGCCCGTTAAATCAGTAAATTGGTAAAACTCATCTCTTAAAATGCTTTTTTTCATAAACACTCCAGCAATTTATTTTTCTGTTTTTTTCCCTAACTTGGGCTTTATTTTTTTCTACCTTTTATGTTAACCAGCTATAAAATTAGCTTTTTGTGTACAGTTCTATGAATTTTAAAAAATGAATAGATATTTTTAATAGTTCAGTGTTAAAATTTAGAAAGTTCTGTCCCCCCAAAAAAAATCCAACATGCTGTTTATT
This sequence comes from Macroglossus sobrinus, assembly GCA_004027375.1. Classification (NCBI taxonomy): domain Eukaryota; kingdom Metazoa; phylum Chordata; class Mammalia; order Chiroptera; family Pteropodidae; genus Macroglossus; species Macroglossus sobrinus. The sequence goes on along the minus strand of PVKZ01000796.1, from coordinate 170,373 downwards.
TGTAGTCACACCTGCCTCCCAACCCCTGGCAAACACTGTTCTTTTCTTCATAACTCTAGTTTTGTTTTTTGAGCATGCAACATAAGTGGAATCATATGGTATTAATCTTTTGAGACTGACTTTTTTCACTTATTGTAAACCCCGAGATTCAGCCAAGTTGTTGTTTACATTGATAGCCCCCTTTTTTCCTGCTGAATGGTATTCCAACATACATATAATATATTTGTGTATATAATATATTACATATGTTATATAACATTACATATATTATAAATTACATATAACATATATTACACATATACATATTACAGTTGTTTATTTAGCCATTGAGTTCTTTACAATTTATGGCACTTATCAATAAAGCCACTATAAACATTTGTGTAGATTTTTGTGTGAGCATAAATTTTAATTTCTCCCAGGTTACTATTTAGGAATGGAAGTGCATGGTTATATCATCATAAGTGCATATTTATATAAGAAATGTCTAAACTTTTCCAGAGCACCTGTACCACTTTTAAGTCCCTTCTATCTTCTCATCCTTTTCAAGAATGTTTGCCTTCTTGGAATATTTTTGTAAAGCTTCTTTAAAACATTTGTCAGATAATTCTGACATCTGCATCATTTCAGTGTTGGTATTAGTTGTTTTTTCTGTGCAAGTTGAGATTTTTATTATTTCTTTATATGTTGATTATTTTTTATTTTTATCCTGGATACTTTGAGCATCATGAATTCTGGGTCTTTTTTAAATCCTATGGAAAATATTGGCAGTTTTAGTAGACAGTGATTCAGTTTCAGTAGACAGTTGATTCAGTTAAATTCAGGATTCATGTTGCAACCAGCCCTCTGGGAATTGCATTTACTTTATCATTTCCGTTTTCAAAGGCTTTTCAGTGTTATCTGGATTTGTCCAAAGTTTTTGCCACCCAGTGGCCAATCTAGGAATTGAGTGCTGCTCTATCCAATAGTTCAATTCTCAATATCTGTATGATGTTTAGAATCAGATCCATGCATACATAGCTTGGGGTGAGACCAAGAGTTCATAAGAACTACCTTGACATCTCCTACTTTTGTTCTGGTTCCCTGGTTAGGAAGCTGGGGCTTTAGTTATGCTCTGCTGAGCAGTGCCCAAGATTGGGCCCTTGTATGTAGATAAGTGGTAGAAGGACAAAGAGAATAAATACAATAGGTTTGTCCCACCCTCTTGGAACCGGTGTTCCTCCAATCAGAAATAAACGTTCCCCTTGCTCAGAATTTTTGCTCCTGTGGGCTCCTGTTTTTGTACTCCAGAAATCTTTGAGGCCCAGCACATGAGAGAATAGAGAAAATGTTACTTTAAAGTTTGTTGTTCTGTTTCCAGGTTGTATAGTTACATTTAGTGTGACAGACAAGTTAGAGTATATTTATTTACTCCCTCTTACTCAGACTGGAGTCCATTGTTTAGTGTTGAACAAATTTTTAGGAGGAATAGAGGTAGATCCTCGGTTTTGTGGAGTCCAAAGTTCTTACATTTTGGAGGCCTTCTTTAAGAAAAAGAACAAAAGTTACGAATATGAAATTAGGCACAGTGTCTTGTATGGGGCTCTGAAAGTAAAGGACCATGGAAGCATAGGCTTCATTGGCTTTCATAAAAACTTTTGCTGTAAGGAAGAGATAAAACAAGTAAATTTTGATTTATAGGTCAGGCATTGTGGAAGGTTACTTTTAATCCATGTTTTTATTTAATATTCATAAAAATAAAAATGCAACCTCTTTTATTGCCATTTTACAGATAAGAAAAACACAGGATAATTATCACAGATATTCTGATTCTAAAGCACATGTGATCTTTCTACTACTCATAGTACTTTACGAAATAAAAAATTAGAGATTAGGAGAGCCAGTATAGGCTGTGGTTAAGAGTATAGGTAGGCTCAGACTGCCTGGGTTCAAACATGGCTTTGCCACTGAGAAAGTTCTTTAACCTTTCCTTACTTCTATACATCTGTAAAATGGGATAATAGAACCTACTTCCTAGGGTTGTTGTAAAGATTAAATGGTTAATATAAAGCATTTATAATAGTTTCTGGAACATAACAAGTGCTTTTTATTTACCATGTATATCTGTGCATTTAGGTAAATTAAATCAAATTTTATTTGCTTTGTTAGCGGCCTTGCTTCTTGAGCTACAAAGACAGATTTATAAGGAAAGATCTTTACTAACATGTAAGTCATATTACAGATTTGGAATACAAGCTGAGACCATTGGTAAAATAGGTTACATATTATGTAATCAATAGTGTTTGCATTTTTTTAAAAAAAGTTTAAGAATGTTAATCTGCTTACCAAGAAAAGCTAGAGCAAATGTTGTATATGGCTAAATGGATTATTTGAACTATTACAGGTTAAATGTTTTGAGGAAGTGCCCCAAAACACAGTGGTAGAGAGTTCACCAAAACCAAAACTGTATCTCTTTCTACAAATAATTAGTCTTAAACATTCCCAGGCTCTTCTGTAAAATGGAGACAATAAATAGTATCAATCTGTATTAGTTATCTCTTGACATGAAACTTAAAACAATAAATATTTATTGTCTCACAGCTTCTGTGGGTCAGGAATTTGGGAGTCGCTTAGCAGGGTGGCCCTGGCTGCAGTCAAGATGTCAGGCTTGGGCTACATTCATGTAAATTCTTGACTGGGGCTGGCAGATAACTTCAAGGTGGTTTACGTGCTTGGCTGGCAGGAGGTCCCATGGCTTTCTCGCCGCTTTATAGGATTTACTCTAACAGATTACTGGAAGCTAGTAACCCCACACAATACCTGTTTGTTTACTGCATTTTTCATTGATGGTCCTGGTCAGTAGAAATCAGTTTCTGGGTTCCCAAATGTAGAGGACAGTTTATATGTCTCTATAGAAAAGAGACTTTTAGGTATCAAGTGGTAGTTAGTAGCAATTCAAGTTCAAGGAAAGAATGTTGATGAATTCTATAAGTAACAATTTTGACTCAGAATGAACTCATTTGTTATCATCTAGCAAATGATCGTGAGGAAGAATAATGTATTTTAAGGTCTGATACATACTTTTTTGTGTGTGTTATTGAATATGATTTAATCTCTTCTAATTTCTCTAATGCCAAAATATTTTTGTTCTAAGTAGACTATTTTTATTGTTGATAGTACTATATTTATTTTAAAGAGGACAATTAATTAAATTATTTAGAAAATGATACATAACAAGAATGTACAATAGTTCTTTTGATTGTGGGAAAGAAATAAAGGGAAAAGAACTCCATTTAGTTCTTAAAAAGTAATATAAATATTTGGCCACTGGAGGGCTCCATATTTTAAAAATTAAAGCTGTAAATGGTTACTAACAGTTTTTAACATTACAGAAAGATACAAAGAACTTCATGTTTTTTAGTCAAGATATTGAATTAAATAGTTGCTTATATTAATTGAAAATTGTGTGCATATGCAAATACAATGTATTTGACAAGTATTTGCTTCCTCTTTTTTCTTACATTGGAATGAAAATAAAACATATTACCTAAGTTCTGCATAAATAAAATGACTCCCAACTCAGATGTCAAAATATAAAACTAGTCACCTCAAGCTCCTAGTGAAAAAAGAGGTTGAGAGAGATTAAATATTTTTTCTTATCTCTGTTCTATATGTGCTATTTTTATTTGAGAAAATATCTTGTTTTAGGGTTCATTGAGGTTATTTCCATTTAGTTTAACAGAATAGGCAGTTATTGAAGTGAATGCTATGGCATAATAAAACTCATGGAACACTTTGAAATTGAACCAGAAACAAAAGTAGATGTGTCATCAAACAGTTGACAATCACTGCTTTTAGGGTCTTTTTTTGGTCCAGACATATAGTTTACATTATTTTGCTCTGAAAACGGAGCTTCAGGGCTTGTTTTTCAATATTAAAGTAAAATGAGAACTTATAAAATTGAGAAATTAGAAACTTCTTACAACAGGTATCAGTACCTGAGGGGAGCATCTTTTTGTGTAGAAAAATTCTATATAGGAAACTACTGTGTTCCTCAAAAACAGCATTTTACTTCCTTGATCTTTCCTACTTGAAAAAAATGTTTTGATTTCTTTATAATTGTGAAATGTTTACTTTTTAAACGTTTGATCTGAGCTCAGGGAAGCTTGCAATTTCCAGGGTAGTTAAGCATTTTTCCCCTCTGATAAGATGTTTGAGCTTACAGAGCTGAGGCTGTGTGCTTTGGGTGATCTGAGTAAGTTAAGTTTCCTAGTTATTCAGTAGCTTTGTCCTTCAGCAGAACCTTAATAAAGGAGGCTATAATGCAAATTAATTGCTAATGAGCAGGAAACAAACCTGAGCCAAAAGGATACGAAGTAAAAAACATAACTTTCATTCCTGTCATTTGAAAACTATCCAGGGTCTATGAATATATAAATCACTACTTGCTTATTTCTACATGTTAATATAGGGACAAAGATACCAAAACATAATACTAAGATAATACTAATTATCTTGAATAGTCCCTAAGATAATACTAATTATGCACATGATGTTAAGCAGCATTATGGAATGAAATTTTTTTTTTAAGCCACTGTCAAATACAGTAGGCAGTCTCACAGAAGGTGTATCCTCTCCCACTACCACCACCTATTCTATTCACTATCCATTCATTAGTATGTTAAAGACAGTAACCAATGCCATTTAACTTTGGGGCACGAGATACATTTTTTTCCTTTCTACAAACACACCATTTAATGTCTAATGTGTTCCATCTATTTAACAGTGATTGTAGCATATATTTGGTTGTAGCCTACTGGGCACATAAGAGAAATTCTTCTCTTCTCCTGTAGCCATAGATGCTTCCTTAATATTAGTCAGCTGTGCAAAACATGTTTATAGCCAAAGGATATGGGAGAAGACTTAGGAGACAGCATGACTGACACTGCTGCATTCTCATTCTTGCTGCCATGTGAATCTGAAGACAACACTACATTGCTTGTATTGAGAAACTTTATCTTTTTTACATAGATCCATTCATATGTAGGACATAAACTGGTGGGATGCCTGTCAGGGTAGAGGTGTAGACTTGCTATGAAACAATAAGACAGTGGCTGATTCATTATTACCTGTGACCATTTCAGCTCTGTGCTTTAACTATCTGAGCTCCTCAGCCACAAACACTAGCAGATTTTAATGCTTAATTTCTATCACTTCATTTCTTGTGTAGATATCCATAGTGGTTTTCAAGCCTTGGTGTACCTTAGAATCACCCTGGAAACTTTCAGTACAATGGATGCCTTAGACGAACCCTACACATTATTCTCATGTAAGTGCTTTTAGGCTACTCAGTACCTAGGCATCTGCATTTTAAAAGTGTCTCGTGATTGTGTTTGGGTTGAGAGTGATGGATTCAGCAGTAAGCTTCATTCTTGGAAACTTTGAGGCCCCTAAAGTTCTGATTAAACAAAAACAACTACTCTATATTTGAATATATTCTTTCCCTGCTCTACCACACCCCTGCCCCCGAAGAAAACAACTAAACCTTGTGTTATTTTGGTTACTGACATTGCCTAAATCATTTTGAACTGAACTATTTCTGTTTCTGGGGTGAGAAATAGGGAAAATAATGTCGACAGGTTTTGCCCCTTCCTGGTGAGTGTCATTTCTGTTGCCTGCCAAAGCAGTCAGCTTATCTCTCACTTTTAAACCAGGTCTAATAGAAAATAGAATATATCCTGGCCAAGAGAACACGATTCAGTGAGTGAAATATACTTTGGCTTGTAGAGATCTTTTGAAATGTATGGGGATTGCAAACATAAGGAAAAGTCATGGGAAGAACAGTAAATGCTGCAGGCAGACTGTAGGGTGCTGTAGGGAAAGAACACTTCAAGATTTGCAGGCCCCCACAACTGCTTGCACCAACTCCTGAAAAATATTTAACAGTGTCAGTCATGGGTTAAGGGATGTAAATGTAATTCCTTATACTTCTTTTCTAATTCTTCTCACAACAAAAGGCAAGTTGTGAAAGTTACCTGAGAGTTCAGTCCTTGAGCCCCTGTTTTCCCCATTCTTTTTACATGAGGACCCTGGGTGACATTTCTCAACATGTTTAACCTGTATTTGTTGGGATGACTCACAAATTCTGCTCTGCACTTAACTTTTTTCTGATTTATTCCATGTTACCTTCCATGTAAAAAAGATCACAAACTGGGTTTCTAGCATCTGGAACCAAATGTTTAGCTACCTCCTCACTCCTAAGCATGAGGACACTCAACTTTTCCATGAGGGTAGAGTAATACCATCATCTCACCCTGCCCAGGCCTCTAAGCCTTTGGGCTCATCCCGAAATGCACGTCTGACTGTTGCCTAATCACATCTTCCTCACAAAGTGCTGCAGGCAGTGCTGATAGTGAACCATTTGGATGAAAATAGTGATGATATTTAGGTTAAAAGAAAGAAAGAAAAAATCACAATGGAGTATCTGTGCAGTGAGAGGAAGGGTTAAGAAAAAAATAGTTTCAAATAAGTCCTCTGTTTAGGTATCTATAAGATTTTAATGAAGCATTGTGTTTGATACCTAACATAAATCTTACTGCATGTTTGGGCTAAAACCATTCTCCTTGCTTAGAATTAGCTTTCAAAAAAAAAAAAACTAAAAAGGAAAAGCTAGTAACTGAAGACAATTTTGGGGATTCTGTTTTGTTTTTAAAGACATTATCTTTTTTAGTAAGGGTCTCTTGCATATAAATATTACCAGTGCATGCGTTCTTCTTGCTATTTGTGGATTATCCATAGCAGTCTCATGTCCATTTTTCTTACCACCAAAGACTCTAAATTCTCTCCAGTTGCTACCTTTCTGACCTGTACCTAAGAAATGTAAGATTTATTTTACTTTTAACCACAAGAAACATCAGTGGTAGTTACATTAAATTTTAGATATTTAAGAACTTTTTAAATTATTCCAAAATTAGTTGAAAATAGTTTTCAGAATACTTAATTGAGTTGCCCTCTGTTAGTACTGGCACTCAGGAGCTGGCTAACATGTTCCAATTACAGGTCCTAGGGGGAATCTTTTAGGAAGTCTGTGAAATGCTTGTTGCTATTCATCTGGCTTTAGTTTTTGCCAAGTGTCTAGGTGTATCTACCTGTATTTTATTTGAAGTTCATTTTAATTGAAGAAATATGATTTGTAAAGTTAGAGTTTGTTTTTTGCTTTTCTGTCAGATGTTTGGGATAACCTTCAGAGAATGGTCCACACAAAAATGTGCAGTTACAAAAAGCTCACCTGCGAGTATCAGAGTTATTATCTGTACAGTGGAATTTTAACTGAGAGAGAATGTCCTCTGGCAGGGGAACAATGGTAAAATTCCACATAAGGTCAATTATAAGGTATATTAACTCTACCAAGATATTATTCTCATGATCTTCAATTCCAGGTTGCATTTAGCACCCTGTAAGTTCAGCTGAAAATATGCTGACAGGTAAATTTCATAAGGTAATGAAATAAAATTGTAGACCTAAGTGTGTAAGATACAATTAGAAAATAAAATCCTTAGTCCTATATTTAAGTATCTGACAAATCCTTGGCTGTCTTACTATTAGTAGCCTAGTCTTTTGGGACATTTATAAAATAACAATTTTAAAAAGGACATGGAGAAGTTTTATGGCTTAACAACTTAGCTATCTGATAATTTTAATTCTAGAGATTTTTTTTTTTATTTGTGAAGTCAGTGAATATAACTAGCAATTGGTAACCCTGTCATCTTAATATATATTAAATGGGGGACAAGCTTGGTATGTCAGTTACTATAATACTTCTTTATAGATTCACGTGTCCATGAAGTGTTTTGAATTACAAAGAATGGTTCTATGAAAATAAGTAATACTATGTGTTTTGAATTCTTGTATTAATTCAGTGTAACAATATGAGCATGAACTTAGTACATTTCTTTTGCTATATTACTGCACAAGTAATATTTGGCACTTGGAGCAAGGGAATGAAGCAGTGGTTGCTGGGCACCGTGACTGCTGGGCGTACATGTTTTCCAAGCCTCATGGCTTCCAACTCTCATTTGCTTTGATTTCACAAAGCTAGAGACATTTGAAATATTTGGGCCTTAAGACTCTAAGGCTGAGAGATTAGCCCTTAGTGCCCTGCATGAATCTCCATCCAGTAACTCCTAAAGTTTTTGCTTGAACATCTTCATTGAGGTAGAAATATCCAAAGGACTCATTTCATTTTCAGAGAGATCTGATGGCTAGGAAGTATTTCCTTGTACTGAAAGCTCCAAACTGCCTCCTAGAAACATCTGTTAATTGATGCCAGTTTTAAATTCTGAAATCATCTAAAATTATATCTGATGCTGCTTCTTCATAAGGCACAAAAAGCTTATGAAAATAGCACTTCTTTTCCACAGTAACGTTTTCATTTCTTTCAACCATTCTGCCCCAATAGGGTTGCTTAGACCCTCTTATAATCTTTCAGTGATCTGGTCTAGAGGCAATTTGAGTTCTTTCTGATCTCACCTGACATAACACAGCGCCAAGTAGAGTGGGCTCTCATCCCCTTTTTCTGGGCAGTGTAGATCTAATAAGTTTAATTTTTTTTGCATACTTAACAATGCTGACTTATAATGCAGTATGTCATTTTACATGCTTTTAGTTAAAGTAAGCACCTGCACCCCCTATTCTCTACTTGCAGCCTTTTATTCATTCCAATTGATGCTACTCAGTTTGGACTATAGGTGTTGCTTTTCATCGATACAGATAAAGATGATGGTGCTTACTTACAAATTTGAGGGTGTGTTTTCATCTAACCTACTCTTGTTACCCCACAGTTGGAGATTTTTTACTTAGACATTATGCTTGTTAGCATGCAGATTTTACTCCACAGTTAATATTGTGAACCTTCTTAGTCATTCATGTAAAAGCTGATTTTAATGTGGAGAATGGTGAAGTGAAACCAGTTAATATCTGTGGTGGGGTGAAGAGTCTTTGGGGAAGGAGAGAAGATTTATGAAGAATTTTGAGGATACCAAAGCTCTTTAATTTTGCTTAGTACCAGTTCTGTAGTGCTTTTCTTCATGTCTCACATGACCAAACAGTTTTGTGTGTTGAAACTCTTTGTTAAGTAGTTGAGTGTTCCTGGGACAGAAACTGTGGTGTTTCTTGGAACCTTTTACAGTGAAATCTAGATGGCTATGGCTGCTTTGTAGTCTGAAAGATAACTCAAATGGTATGTTTGGTATTGTCAGGTCTATATGAGCATTATCAGCTCCTTCTCTCTTGGTATCATCTTTTTATTTTATTTATTAATTTTTTTTCCCAAGAGTTAGGTGACCCAAGTTCATGGTGGTGGTGAAGGTGAGGTGGGCAGAGAGTTGAATCTTTAACTCTATTTTGATCTGAGAGAAAAAACATAGTGAAGAAAATAAATAGAAGAAAAGTATTATTTAATTCCTTCCATTGGAACTTCAAAAGAGGCTTCCTTCTTAATACCATCTTTCCTCTCCTCTACCTCTCTTTATCTTATGTACCATTCTAGTTCTATGTAACATTAGCACACATTCAGAATATTCAGTATCACATTAAAATGGTTGCTTTGGAGGAAGGAAAGGGGATGGGAGTGGATAAAGGGAATCTAATTAAAATTGTCAGCAGTGGTGTTCAACTGTGTTGCAGATTTTACTTTAAACAAAAAGACTTGAATTTCCAGTCTATTCAAGTCTGTATCTTTGACTATAACTTGAGATTTCCCCACAATTCATTATATTAAACTCTTGATGTTGACTAGATTCATTGAAGACTTATGAACCACAGGCCAGAATCAGAATCCAAGATATTACTATTACTGTTTAGTCCCAGTTTTAAGTGTGTGGTTGAAGCAGGCTTTCACATTTCCAGAACACTGTAAAAGCCTTGTTCACATGGCTACAGTTTGGAAATACATCCTAGGTCCATTTACATTTAAATGATATTTTTTTCTTTGTATTCACCTTACTTCCAAAGTAAGAAACAAGTACTTGCATTGTTGCTTTTAAATTATAGCTTGCACTTTCTGGAATCTTGAGTAACCATAGAACTTGGCACTTTGAGGTTGAGGTTTTCGGTTGGGTGTATATGTTTGTATGTAAACACATCTCATATATTATGTTCAACTTTAATGAAGAGGCCTGGGTCAAGTAAGCTGATATAGGAGATTTAGTGAATAAAATCATTTCCAATATATTGTGATACCAACTCTGATTCTTTATGACCATTACTGTCTATAAAAGTAACTCAAGTTACAAGATTCTCTTTAAAAAATTATATTCAGAATAGTTTTGGTGTTATTTTAGTTTTTTTAATTTTTCAAAAATTGATTATGTTTTTCTAGAAATATTTGTTATCTCTCACCAAAGAGTATTCCCGACTATTCCATGTGTTCTTACCCTTTCTCCTAAATTTAAGAAAAATATAATTTCAGGCATGGTAAAAAAAAAATTGTGTATCACTATCCACTTAAGTATAATAGCATACATAGCAAATTTAAAGACACTATAAATGCCCTTAGAATTGGTTTTAGAAGTCAGATTAGCAATTAGTTTTTAAGTTTTTTTTTTAAACCTGAAACTTCTCTTTGTAGGAAATATAAATTGAATGAAGTTGGCATTGAGGAGTATAGATCGAAAATTTAAACGTCTTATTGAACGTCATGATATAACACAAATTTTGAATAAATTTGATGAAATTAGGATTTGAAATTAAGTAAAATAAATTAGTAGTCCCTTTAATTTTCTCATGATCCAATTCTTTTATGTTCTTTTTCTCTTACTACAAAACTGTAAACTACAAACCATCCTTTCTTTTCTTGTCTTCTTTCACTTAAGGCACTCGTAATAATACACTGTAACATATCTGTTATTTGTTTTGTGTGTTATACCCCGATTCATGTTTCATACCCATTCCTTACCCAACCTCACAGTCCAGGAAGATGGAATAAACTGATTGGCTGAGCCTGAGTGAGATTTTTATTCCTGAAGCTAGCGTAGATTAAAGTCAGTTCCACTGAAGGTACGTAGACTGTCAGCAAGGAGGAGCATTTCCCCCCAGGTCAGTGTTTATAACAGAAAACAGGGATACTGGATAGGCAAAAATGTTTATGTCTATTATTTTCTGTTGAAGAAAATCCAGTACAGATGCTCCTCAATTTAAGATATCTGTTAATTGATATCAGTTTTAAATTCCGAAATCATCTAAAATTATATCTGATGCCTCTTCCTCATAAGACCCCAAAATGTTTTGAAAACAGCACTTTTTTTCCCACATTTTACTTTCTGATATGTCATTGTACATTTAAAATATTATAAGTCGAAAATGCATTTAATAGACCCAACCCACTGAACACCATAGCTTATCCTAGGCAATGCAACCTTAATCATGCTCAGAACACAGTATCCAATAATCTCTGGCAACACAGTGCTCTGTAGAATATCAATTGTGATTGTGTGGCTGACTGGGAACTGCTGCTCACCGCTGCTGCCTGGCATCATGAGAGGGTATCATGCTGCATATCACCACCCCAGGAAAAGATCAAAAATTCAAAATCTGAAGACTGCTTTCTACTGAATACTATTACTTGCACACCATCATAAAGTCAGAATATCGAAAATGGAACCATCTTTATGTTGGGGACCATCAATTTAGAGAAATACACTTTTGTGGCTGATTATTCTCCTGTTTAAGGCATTCACAGTGAGTTTCCTTTTAACTTGAAAGGTGACAAAATTTGATTGTGCTAATTGTAAAAATGTTAAAATTTCAAAATGCTATTAGTGGTACTGAGAACCTTGGCTATTAAAGATGTCCCTACGGCTGCTTGAGGGTGCACCTTTCACCTAAATTTACCTTGTATTCCCTGTGACTGGTAGTCCATGGTGTTGTATAAATGAGCTCTGAGGGTCAGTCACCATGCAGGAATTAGAGACAAAGGATAAACCTTGTGTCTTACCAGTGAGAATATTTGGAGAATGTTTCCTTTGATTTTCTTTTTGAATTGGCTTAATTTGATCCAACTATTTTATATTACTTTAAACAATGACTGCCATAGGATCAGTAGTAACTAATGCAGAAGGCATTGAGTGAGGATTAGAGTTAGGAACCAGTGGAGCATTTATGCTGTACTACAGAGGTTGTTGTAGGGCATGTGCTTAGTTTTAATGAAGGACATGATTTTAATTGGTACAAGGGATTTCTGGTGGGAGTGAGCATTTAAGGGAGAATTACTGTTTATATAGTCTCAGCTGGAATTGACTTGTCATTCTGCAGTCAGTATATAATTTTAATATTGTTAGAATGAAGTAAATTGACAGCTTTTAAAAAAATTAATAAACTTTATTTTTAGAGCAGTTTTAAGTTCATGGCAAAATTGAACAGAAAGTATAGAGTTCTCTTATACCACCTTTCCCTTACACTTGTGCAACCTACATTAACTATTTACCCCCAAGTATTTATAAGAATATTTAGGAACACAAAGAAATATTTGCGTGCTTACTTTTATAACTCAAAGGTGTCTTTCTCTGCCTTCAGACTAAAAAGGGGAAAGTATTCTAGGGCTGAGAAGCATTCTCTGACTTAACCTGAGAGTGAAAAGTTAGGCTGTTTTTATGATCCTTTTCTATCTGAATGTTGCTGCTATGGAAGACCACAGAAAGAACAGGGATCTGATGTAACCTGTTCTGGAACCCCCTGCAGGTCTACAAGTGGCAAGCCGCAGATCAAAGTGATGATAGTCCAGAAGAGCAGTGTGCTCTAGGGCAAATGCTCTGTTGCACAGCCCCAGCCCTGGGTTCTGGCCTAGCTGCGTTCTAGCTAGCTGTGGGTAGCAGGGGTTGAACTGAATGGCCTGTTACTCTCATCTGTGATTGCATGATTTAATGAAATGTCTAATAGGAAATAACTTCAAATCCTACAGGGGCAACAGTGTGGAGTACTGGGAAAAGCTCTGTGGGGTATTGTCCCAGCTTGGTACAAACCAACTGAAAATGCCTTTTGTCTAATCACTTAAGCTTCTCGAGTCTGTCTTAGTTTTAGTTATAGAAATGTTGTGATTGGACTTCTCTATTTCCTAGGAAAGTTTCTTGGATCTTTGTGGTTTAAAATAGCTGATTACTATATGGTATTATTTGTCCCAAGAATACCTGCTTTGTGAATAAACAACTTTAAAAAGGAGCATATTGACACTTATTATGGATTACTTTGGAGCACATTCCTTTGTGCACTTATATAGAGATTTTTTTTTTTAAATTAATGTTTTGGGAGCAAGAGTCTTTCTGTTAATAAGCTATTTGCTAGAAATACTTTAGGCATACCAGAAAGGGAAAGGGACTCTTTTGATAGTACAGTTTTGTTTTTTGTTTTTTTATTTATTTTATTTTTTTAAACAGCACAATATAAATTTTAATAGGAGTGTGCTTTTTAATAATATTACAAAAAGTTAAATTTATTTATGTTTATATTTAAATCGTATTGGTGCAACTTAAAGGGAAAAAAGGGACTTAGTGTCTGTACTTCTTAGAACAAATATTTTCCATTTAAAATTTTGTAAATTGCTAAAGACTGACTTCCTTTTTTAATTAAATGACTTTAGACTAAATCGTTTAAATAGGAGGGATTTTCTGTATAGTGTAGATTATTGCTGATGTGAAAGCAGCTAAAGAAATCCTTTCTTACCTCAAAGAACAAGGCGGTCCTTAGGTTCCTCAGGTGGGTTCCTCATTTACAGAACCCCTCTGAAGGTACAGACTAATTCCTAAAGTGTGTAGGCCAGGATTTACTTGGGCTAACACATGTACCTCATAGGTGAGATATCCCACAGGGCTGAATTATCCTAACCTTGTATTTTCCGGCTCAGCTCTCAGGGGCTCGATGGACATTATGAATCTTCCTAAAGTATCTGGCAGTTTCTTGTCGCTGTTCCTGATGTAGCTGCTGGCAGGCATGTTTTTATACTCTTCCTAGAAGTGAAACTCCTTCTGCCTTAAATGTGCAATTTCCCCTGACTGAGAAGGTCAAAGGCACATTTATACAGTTAACAGGAGTATAAAAGAGGCATTCAGCGCCTCCCTGCCAAGCCATCCGACTGGACTAATGCCTAATCATTTTCCACCTCTCCTTGTGGAAACTGCAGAAATTCATGGTTGCGCCATGGTCCCTGAAACAACAGTCTTAGGGCAAATGAGCATTATAATAAAGTATCTATATTATGAAATTAGCTAATGTACCTTGAAATTGGTGGGAGTAAAAAGTGGTTTCTCAGACTGTTAGAATTAAACACATGTTAGAACCACCTAAATTAAAACAAAATCTGTGGTGAAACACCTTTTGAAACTAACAATCACTTAGCATCCAAATGCTGAGAATATTCAGGGCAAACCACATTTTATTGTGTTCACAATGTACCCTTATCGTGCTTTTCTTCCACTTAGTTTTAACTCTAATGAGACTGTTAGCATTTTTTGAGCACTTACTATATATCTCAAGCCTTTTGTTTTATCTCCTCTTACAATTAAGGGCAACTTTAGAGGTGTAGGGATTGTTATCTCTATTTTGCAGATGTGGAATGGAGGCTCAGAGACTAGAGGCTCAGTGAGTCTCAGGAATTGGCCTGCAATTACAGGGTAGTAAATTGTGGATTCAGGTTTGGCCCTAAGGTCAGAACACCATGCTGTTAACTACTCTGCTATTTATGAGAAGTGGGAGAGAAAAAAAGAGCAAATTGCATTGCTTTCTCATTTGCCCACATTTCATGTTCCATTTTCTGATGTGAACCCTGTACTTCTGTCAGATCTGCCTCCTGTCCTTTCTAGCATGCTTCCTAGTATCGAACCTTGGCTTATCCTGTGCCTGTAACTCCCTCCTCTGTCCTCTCTGGCCACATCGCAAATTGCCACCAGTGCTTGAGAGTACAGCTTGATTCAGTTCCTGCATAAGGATTCCCTTGTGCATTCTTTTTTTGAATGGTTACTATTTTGACAATATACATTTCTGTCTATTATTAAGTTTGTATGTGATTACCCAGCTAGATCATCAGCTTCCAGAAAACAGCAACTCTTGTAATACCTTTTGCAGTGTTAATACATAGTAGGTCATTAATAATTTCTCAAACTGTAAAAGGTTATACTCCTTGCATCTTTGTGCTGTTTGTTGGCATATAGATAGGTGTTAGGTAATTTTTAAAGTATACTTTTATAATTGGTAAATATTGAGTAATGAAAGGATGAAGATTTCCACATTTTTTATCTTACTATTATAAGAGGTCCATGTCAAACAATAAATGCTGGAGTTTTCCCTCTCTGCCTGCTAGTGTTTCTAACACCTTACTGGTATCCATTTTCAGAACTGTTATTGTGTAATGCACCTGATGCTACCATTGAGATTAAAGGAATACAGAGTATAGTTGGGATATATGGGGGACCTTATACACATGCAAGACAGGGAAGGTTATGAAGAGAATTTTTATAGCTACAAATATGATACATAGAAGTAAAGTTTTTAAGTGTATTTATAAAGAACGTTTAAGTTGTATTTGTAAACATAGTATATAAAAGAGCAAATTGAGGAAAACATAAGAATTGTATTCATGTAAAGAAGTAGTTTTAAGATAAGAAAACTCTTAAGAAAACCTGCATTGTAAAGTGGAGATTGGAATACATATTGTTGGGAAAATGGTGGAAGTCAGTAGAAGATTTAATGAAAAAGTGGATATTAAGACTGTTTGTTACCTGACTTGTTTTGGCTCTCAGAGGTCATGCTGACTTCTAGATTAGAAATGTAGTCTCTTTCAAAGTGTAAACTTAATTGAAAGTAATAATTTAAAAATTTTCTTTCTTGCATGATCTATTTTTTTTTTCTTCAGGCATAAACGCATGAGTATTCTATTTTTAAGAGGATGAGGAAAAAAACCTATTTTTCTTTCTAGTAGTTTGACTAGTTTTGTTGTTTCTAGCCCCATAAATGGAGCGACATCTGTACCATGCATTGTATCATGCCTTGCAATTTTTTTTTTTATTTGAATGTAATTGTTCCTTAGCAAATAATTGCAGTCCAGAATAACTTTTATTGAGCTCGATTGATTTAGGGTTATGTATGAAAATGAGTTAGTTAAAGCTTAATCTGTTACCCAGAGAATTGATGAAAATATCAGAAAAGCAGTCATTCGTGGCATTTAAATATTCTTCTTTATAAGTGGGAAGCATGTTTGTCTGGGCGTCCCTTCCGCACTGACTAGGTAGTTGTGACATCAGGGCGCAAGACACACAGCATTGGCATAGAATGGGATTTTGCCATGATGTGCCTTTGAATGTTATACTGGACATTAACTCTAATTGGGAGTCTGCCTTATTGTAAGAGACAGCACCTCACCTTTTTGAGTATAATAAGCTTCTCAAACATAGCACCCCAAGGGACAGTGTGTAAGCTGTGCCAGAAAGCCAGTTGCCTTGGGATATTTCATTACTTAGGCCACATCTTTAAGATAGTTTTTTTTAGGTGCCAAGTCATATGCCCTATGACTTGTGGTAAGAGACAAATAATAGGTCTTTAATAGATAGCTGATGAAGTTTCTCAGAGGAAATCCTGAGCTGTCAGATCGATCCTGGCTAGTTGTGCATCCTAGTGTGCCATGGAGTGGGAATTATGGTAGTAAGAAGCCTTATAAAGGGAAAGGGATCAGGTTCTTCATGAAGCAGCGGAAGCTAAATCATGGGGACTCAGGAATTCAAAGCTATGTGTATGTGATAGTGAGGGTTGAGAGGAAGCCAACGTGGGACCCAGGGAACACAGCCAGGGCTGGGGTAGCTCATATGAAAATCTGCCCTGGCTTTGGTCTATGGGCATTATTTCAAATCACCATTTTATTTTACAGGGTTGTGTTCACACTTTAGGCATTTCCCCCTGCTTGCCCACCTGCCCATCTGATACTTCACACAGCTGTTCATTTCCATCAAATCAAAACTTTGTGAAGTACTTGTAGCTTCAGTGCAGAACAGCTTATGCTTAAACTGTGTTTCTTCTGAAACTACTCATATGGGCATTTATAATAACCAGATAAAATCTGGAGTCTTAAGTTTGGCTATCAAAAGGAGTATGTTTCAGACAGGGTCTTCAGCCTTGAAATTGAGTATGCTCTGTGGCTGATTCCCTGACTTCTCTCTCCCGTTAAGTCCAACATGATTTCTTTGTTATCATAAGAGTTTTAAAACTTATATTGGCCATGGCATAGCCAACTTCTTTCTTTTCCCTCCCTGCCTATCACAGATGATAAATTATTGAACAATAATCAGAATAAGGTATAGTTATGGTCCATTTTTGGTGTCTATATCTGATGGATTGTAGAAACAATCTATAAGGATACCCGAAGATTATTGAGAGTTTATATTTGATCTAAAATATGTTCTGTATATAAGATATAGTAGCATATTTCATTTCCCAGATAGTAGGTGCTCACTTCTTAAACTAAAAAGAAAGCAGATCTTTAAACCAAAATAAGAATCCAATCCGTGTTGTCAAAATTAATGGTGTGGTGGAACATCCTCTCCCAAATTTGGCAGTAAAATTATATCGAATTTTTAGTTTATACCAATATAGCCAGTATAAATACCTGACATTTATAATTTTTTTTTACTCATTTTTTTTTTTTTTACAATATTTGTTTTAATGATTCTTCTCTATACTGGCTTCTGTGGATTTATGTGAAGAAAAAATATGCAAATAAATATATAAGAGTATATGTGATATTCTTACAACAGCATTTTTAATAATGTTGCCTATTTTATTATCATTAAGAATAATAGACTTTACACCACTATTTAGTCAGTTCTTGGAATTGTACAATCCATAGTAAAAACATAGTCATTTAATTTGAAGTATTCATATGTGTCCTTTGTAGTTTGCTTCAAAGATCTGGATTTTTTCTTTCATTCATACCTTTGTTTTAAAAAATATGAGTGAACGAGTAGTATCTTGTGTGACGCTACATGAGTTGACTTGTTCTTTCCTGCTATTGTTTTCTTCAGTAGCACTGGGTGACAAGTGAATCCTCTAAGTCTAGATAGGATTACTCAAAGAAATCTTTTAACATTTTTGATATTTAGTGTGTAAGAGCTAGTTTTTCCATATTATAGAGACTAATTGGAGGGAGAGGGTAACAGCCAACCCATAAAATGACTAATAGTCCTGATAAAGCCATAAGCTAATAAATGATGACCTATTTCTAGAGTATGTTGTAGCCTATTGATCATAAAGAAATATATTGTCATAATCTGCAGGGGGACATGAAATGGTCTCTCTTAGTTGAATGTGTATTTAGTATTACTGAAGCAACCTAAAAATTAAATGAATGTCTCATGTTGAAACTGAAATAACTTAATTCTTAAAAATGATACAATTTAAACGTTTATATATGAAGAATGATGTAAAATGTTCCATTTAATTTGTATGGATGCCCTTTTGCTGATTTTGAGCCTCTTATATTTACTGCATCACTTGTAGCTAGAAAGTAATTTTTTGTTAACAGCCTTTCTCTATGTCTCTCCCATCCCACATACTTTTTTTTTAAAACTATCTTGCTTCACTCACTATCTTTAAAAAAATCAAAAAGATAAATGATAAGATATTAATTAATATCTGAACCACAGCTTGTCTGGTTAGGTTGGGCCAGTCATTTAAAATAACTTGAATTTAGACAGGAAGCCATTTTAATGTCATGTTTTTTCAAGGGATTTGCTTGTAATTCTACACCTGATTTTAGCCAAAAGCTGGGAAGTGATGGTTTACTGTAATTCTTTGTAATTATTCTCACTGAATAATTTTACTGACTGTCTTTGTTAAATTAAAGTTGGCAAAAACACTTTAGGTCATTTTCTGTAAATAACGGTAAGATAAAGATTTTTAATAATTTGCCTGATTTTGACGGTTGGGCTTTTAATTCATTTGTGGGGGGGATTACTTTGGTAAAGGAAAATAAATGTTTGCTTTCTTTGAAAGGCCATCATGACTCACCATTTTAACTACTTTGCTGTGGGTCTTTCACAGAATCCTGCTGCATCACAGAAGCTGGAAATTCTGATGTTCCGTTGAAATCACAATGGATAGTCTTGACTTGACCGGTAAGAACAGCACTGCAGGTGCATCTGACTTACCTCCAAGCAGGGAAGCAGTCAAGGACGATGTGCCACCAGAGCTGGTCTTAACTTTTTCTCATCTGATGGATTCACCTTCCATATTGATCAGGGAAGTGTGATAATTGTGTTTTTTTCTTGTCAATTTTATATTTTTAAGGTGACATTTTAATCTCTATCAAGTAAGTTAAAGTTTCCTTTAAAATCATAAATTTATAAAAAAATTACCTATTTCAGGATCTCTAATTTGTTTCTCCACGGTAATGTACTGTTGATAAAAGTCAATTTATTTAAGTCTTGAATGTCTAGAGATTACATAAGTAAATAAATATTAAATTGGTCTATTTCCCAAAAGCTATTTTTTTGTACTTTAAAGCTTTTGGCTTTAATTGAAAAATGAATCAGTATCAAAGCATTCTGGAGGGTTTTTTGTTTTTACCTATTAAAAATAATAGAAGTGAAACTATTTTGAATATGAAAACTGCACAATGAAGAAGAAGTTGAGATTGTAAAATATATACACGTGACAAATTATATTAGACTCTAGAACTTACAGATACTACAACTGTCCTCTTGTAATATAAGTTATTTTCAAAGTTGTTTCTTTAGGAAAATTTTTTCAGTGGTTTAAAATGTGGCAGTAATATCTTGATTAATTTTAATAATGGTTACTTAAATGCATTGAGTTTTCTCAATCTGAGAATAAAATGATTGCTCTATTGATGCCTGAACACTTTATTATGAACTGGTGATTTATAGGACCAAGAAATTTTGCAATTTTTAAGATATAAATTTATTCTTTATTTTTTATTAATTGAAAATTTATCTTATTTTGTTTTTAAGTATTTTTGTTAGCTTATTATATCTGTCTAGAATATCTATGTCTACTAGTTTTAGTAAGTATAGGACTGAATGTTTCTTTTATGATGTGAGTATAAATATAAAAGCCTCTGAACCATTCTTCTAAATGTCATTATCTAGGATTGTAAACATAGTAAAAACTGTATGCAGTTTAGTTTGAATGTGTATTTACTAGGATCTTTAACACCTACCAAAATCTAAATTCCAATGAGAAGATTGGGATTTAGTTATCATTTTCCCTCATTTCTTTGCTATCCTCTAAGGCAAAATTAAGTTAGGAAAAAACACACTATTTATGAATGCCAGTTAGTATACAGTTGATTATGGTTTTACTGGGTCAGCAGAATAGACTATAGAATATTCTAATGTTGATACTGAAATTTTAAATACATTCTTAATTGCTAATCCAAAAGGGATTTGAGCATAGTGAAGTTTAAAGAAAATCAAATTTGTGCAGTATTCTGGATTTGCTAAATATGAATACATAAATAAAAAGTAAAGCGGAGCACTATGTGACCTGTTAAGAAAACTAAATCATTAATTAGCCAGTTGTACTATGTGTTCAATTGGTATGGCAGTCTTGACTTTTAAGTAGCCATCCCATCTGTGATTACTGAATGTAAATCAGATTATTTCAATAAAATATTTTAGATTTTGACTTTGGGCAGAAATGGACAGAATTTCAAATTGCCGATAAAATTTAAGAAGCTTGATTAGCGATGACTAGCATCATATGCTTCTAGCTTACATATATGTTTACCTTAAATGCAATATTAACTGAGAAATAGAAAAGGTGCTATACAAAACTCTAGCAGTAATATAGGAAACAAATCCTGGAAATCTAGAAGACAGCTTAGGCAAAATTATATTTCATTATCCTAAGAGTCCTCAAATCTTAGTTGTTTATAGCAGTAGAAGGTTATTTCTCACTCATGTTCATGTTCCTGATGCATCTCCTGCCACTCTGCTCCATGTCCTCTTCATTACTGGACCAAAGCGGAGGAGCAGCCTCTCTGGGATGTACAAGGTTGTGGCAAAAGAAAAAAAAGAATGGTGGCTCTAAAAACTGCTGCTTGGAAGTGGACATGTCATTACCTCTCATATTTCTTTGGCCAAAGTATGTCACATGACCAACCCTCCTGTCATGGAGTAGGAGTGCCCTTTTAAGAGGGGTTGGGTAAGGAAAGACTGATAGGCACAGTGCGTACTTATAATATCTGCATAATCCCATTTATAACTCTTCTAGAGAGACAGAATACATATAGTAAGTATATTAAGCTTCCAAGAAGTCCTGTAGTTAAATGTATCTATTTAACATGTAAAATTATTTGACCATGAATCCTTTTGTTGTTACGTGGAACATAGTGAACTGTGATACTTTATCTGTGACAAGTTTTAAGGAATGAGGAATTGATATAATTCAAGAGGTTTTTAAAAATCATTATTATTATTTTTTAATTACAGTTGACATTCAGTATTTATTATATTAGTTTCAGGTGTAAAGCATAATGGTTATACATTTATATAACTTACAGTGATCCTCCATAAGTCTCGTACTCACCTGACACCACACACAGTTATTATAATATTATTGACTATATTCCCTATGCTGTACTTTACTTCCCTGTGACTATTTTATAACTGTCAATTTGTACTTATTAATCCTGTCACCTTTTTCACCTAACCCCCAAACCCCCTCCCATCTGGCAACCATCAGTTTGTTCTCTGTATCTGAATCTGTTTTTGTTTGTTCGTTTATTTTGTTCTTTAGATTCCACATATAAGTGAAATCATATGGTATTTGTCTTTGTTGGTCTGACTTATTTTACTTAGCATAATGTCTGCTAGGTCTTCCTTCATTTTGGGCAAATGGTAAGATTTCATTCTTTTTCATGGCCAAGTAATAATGCATTACATATACGTACCACATCTTTATCCAATCGTTTGCTATTGTAAATAATGCTGCAGTGAACATTGGGATACATATATCTTTTCGAATTAGTGTTTTGGATTTCTTAGGATAAATAACCAGCAGTGGAATTGCCGGATGATAAGGTCGTTCTATGTTTAATTTTTTGAGGAACTCCAGACTGTTTTTCATAATGGCTGCAATTTGCAATCCCACTGACAGTGCTTTGAGGGTTCCCTTTTCTCCACATCCTGAGCAACACTTGTTTATTGATGTATTGATGATAGTCATTCTGACAGATGGGATATATTACCTCATGGTGGTTTTAATTTGCATTTCTCTACTGATTAGCAATGTTGAGCATCTTTTCATAGGTCTGTTGGCCATCTGTATATCTTCTTTGGAGAAATGTCTATTCAGGGCCTCTGCCCATTTTGTAATTGAATTGTTTGGGGTTTTTTTTGCATTAAGTTATATGAGTTCTTTATATATTTGGACATTTATGCCTTATTGAATGTATCATTGGTGAATATCTTCTCCCATTTGGTATGTTGTCTTTTTGTTTTGTTCATAATTTCCTCTGCTGTGCAAAAACTTTTTAGTTTGATGTAGTCCCATTTGATTTTTTCTTTTGTTCCCTTCCCCAAGAAAATGTATTTAAAAAAAATAGTACTAAGAGCAATGTCAAATAGTTTACTGCCTATGAAAGTTTCTTGATATTTTGAACATTAGAACTTTTTTCACCATGCAGTGAGGGTTTCTCCTGTATGTAATAGACTTACATTGTTGTTTTTATTAGTAGTTTTAAAATGAATGAAAATTACTACAGACTGGACCCTCTGCTGTTTGCATCCAGAATTAAAGAAGTGAAATAATGATATTCATAATTATTGCTTACCTATGCTTCATAGGTTACAGAACTTTGACATATATTATCTAATATGATAAAGGAAGAGAATGAGAAAATGAGTACTTGGCTTTCTCTCGTAGTAATATAGCAATTTTACCAGATAATAGTAGCCGAATACGTCCACTTAAGATCAATTTCAAAAAATCATTCTAGAGAGAAAGATTATGGAAACTGTAGGGAGGCTAACAATTATATTATATTCCAGGAGTTTTCTAAGATACTCCACCTGAGGTCGTATTCACTATACAGTGTCATTGCTTCATTGTCTCCTAAGTCTTCTAGAAATTTACTGGGCATATAGAACTCCTTAGCCAATGTTGATTTAATTAATTCCACTGGTATTATAAAGAACATTGCTACCAGACCTGTGTGTATTTAGATGACTTAAAATCTGGGAGTATATAAACAGTGTTTTCTTTAATAGTTTACAGTTCCTTTAAATTGGGGGAAAGGAAAACCTTTAAATTGGGGGAAAGGAAAATTTTTAAACATGTGGATTCAGAGAAACTTAGGAATAAATCCTAGTTCTGGTTATTTAACCTCTCTGAAATTTTGTTTTCTCCTCTTATGGGATAATGACCTCTCTCTACCTCGTGGGATTATGATAATTACATGAGGTAATTACGTCAAGTGCCTGATACAGTGCCTGGCACATGGGAAGCTCTCAAGGAATGGAAATTAAAGAAAAATGTAATTAAGATTTATGAATCTTGAATACATTATAAAATATCTTCAAAACATCTAACAGTGTATTTATATCTAAACTGTGTGTTTTATATAAACACACACACACACACCCCTCCCTCCAAGATTAAAAAAAAAATTGTCTGAACGTGGTTCTATAGTATAGCGGTTAGTACATGTTTGCTTTGCATGCAGAAGGTCCTGGGTTCACACCCCAGTGGAGCCATCATCCATAGTCTGTGGCCATGCATCCCTGAACAAGCCCGATGTCTGATCTTGGAAGCTAAGCAGGGTCGGGCCTGGTTAATATTTGGATGGGAGACCACCTAAAAAGACCAGGTGGTGTAGCATAAAAGAAAAAAAAATTGTTCTGAAAACATAAGAAGCTATGTATTCTTCTAATTTACTGAAAATTGAAAGTAACTTTATCTTTATCACTGGAAGGGTGAATCCTATAGAAATATTAGCTACCCTATGATCTAATAACTCACTTCTTGCCACTGACGCTGTAGAGGTCCTAAGGACAGAATGACTGCCAAATGTGGACATTTGGCCTTTATCCTGAATATTAATGAGGTCAGCATCAAAGAAATAAAATCTTATATAATCGTGAGGCAAGGTACAAGGAGGAGACAGTGCTACTGAAATTTTCTATACCATATATGGCAAATGCTGTTTGGTTTTAAAAGAATTGTTATTTTTATTTCATGATTTTTTTGTTACAATTTCCCAAAGAGAGTTAAATTATTTAGACTCTTACAGGGACTTCTCTATAGACACTATCCCCTTGTACCCTCAGAATCAAGCATAACATGATGATATCATATCTCTTATGGTTCAAAGCTTTATGCTGTTTCTAAAAGGACAATTTCATTTGTTATTTAGAATATATAAAAAATATTTTGGGTGACTTGTTCTTCAAGTTGTTCCAGTCTCTCCTCTTTTTATAAATGGATCATATTTGTAACTATTAGTTGTTCATTTACTGGATTATTGGTAGAATAAAACTATCTCAAAAATATAAGCTCTGCATTTTTAGAAATTATAGTCTGCTTGGGCCACCGTAAGAAAATACCACAGACTGGGTGGCTTAAACAACAGATATTTTTTTCACAGTTCCGGAGTCTAGAAATTTATGATTAAGGTGTGGATAAATTCTGTTTTTGTCAAATGCCCTCACATGGCCTTTTCTCTGTGTATGAGAGAAAGTGCACTTCTTCCTCTTCTAATAAGGACATCAGTTCTTTTGGATAATGACCCCACCCTAATGACCTTAACTTAACTCTTAACTACTTATAGGCTCTGTCTGCAAATACTATCAGTCACATTGGGGTTTGAGGTTTTGACAAATTAATTTGAGAGCAACCAGTCCATAACAGAGGCAACTGTTTGTACCAAAGAGTGAAGTGAAAGTTAAAATACTCTATATTATTTAATTTATAAACAAAACCTAGTTTATTATAATCATCTAAGATTCTAAAAATATCTTTGCATCTTTGAGGCGGAAAGCATTTGAAATTACTGAATTCATCATATTTCTTTTACTTTGAAGTAACTGCATGAAAATGAGTTTCTTACAAGGGAAGAAATCAAGTCTAAAAACTTAGAAATCAGAGTGTGTTGTATAATGGAGGGGTTACATCTTGTAAAAATTAATTTCCATGGGTATTAGTTGTTATCTAGGAATAGAATGTATTTGAAAATTAGGTTGACTCGGGTTATACCTGTTTCTGCTTACTGTAATCAAACCAAATCACATTTTTCAAGGCAGTATTTTTTTACTTTGTAAATCAATTGTGAATTCAAACAGAGAATGATATGTACTTAAGATTTTGGTAAACAGAAAGAAAAGATTGTGTATTTGAAATAATGCCACCAGAATTTAAGGAGCTTTGAATCCATTGTTTCTACCTGTTTATTGTCTTGCCTCCCTCCCTTCCTACCCTCTTATTTTTTTCCTCCCTTTTTCCCTTTCCCCTTTTTCTTTCTTTTGAAAACGGCTCTTAAGTTAGTAATGAATGGTTGGATTTTTCAGTCGTTTAAGTACAGTTCATCCAATGTATAGAACTTTATTTCTTTTTCTTCCTTTCTTTCCTTTTCCTTCCTTCCTTCCTTCCTTCCTTCCTTCCTTCCTTCCTTCCTTCCTTCCTTCCTTCCTTCCTTCCTTCCTTCCTTCCTTCCTTCCTTCCTTCCTATTTTATAGTAGTATGCTTTTTCTATTAGGTAAATCAGTTGATGGATGTTTGGGATTAGTGGTGGGTAAATAGTGCATTTACTTATTGTGTGTTTATAGACTAAAGGATAAGCTCATGAGCAGTGATCTAGTTTTGTGAATGTCAGTTTAATTGGTTGAAACATATCTTAACTTTTTCATCTGTTTTTGATTTCAGTTTCCCTAAAAAGCTGAACAGAATGACTCAAACTCACAACCTTATAGATAATACATTTTAGCAGTGTATATTGTCTCAACAGTAGGATCAATCTAGTGATTGTGAAATCTACTAGTTAATGACAGTATAAATAAATTCAGGAATGAC
This sequence comes from Macroglossus sobrinus, assembly GCA_004027375.1. Taxonomy (NCBI): domain Eukaryota; kingdom Metazoa; phylum Chordata; class Mammalia; order Chiroptera; family Pteropodidae; genus Macroglossus; species Macroglossus sobrinus. The sequence goes on along the minus strand of PVKZ01000796.1, from coordinate 144,336 downwards.
TTTATCTCATGCTTTAATACTACTCTGAAAGGTAGTGGAGAAATTAAGTATTTTTATATCAAAGTCTGTATTCCCTCTGATCTATATTATAGAGAAGTGTGTTTCTTCAGGAAAATAAATGAATCTAATGGGGGAAAATTTCTCATAACATTTCTCTCAGAATTTCTGTGCATTTTAGTATAAGATATGTGCTGCATTTACTGGATATTCTGTGTTTACATATGTGAATGTTGTGTATATGAGTGTATGCATGTAGTTTTTCATATAACCTCTTTAAGAAGCTAAAGGACTTGTTTACACTAGAGAATATTTTCTTCACGGCTGTATCCCCAAAACCTAGAAACAGTGTCTGGCATGTGGAAGCCTCTCAGTAAACATTTGTTGAATTGGTATTACAGGAGTTCATTTTTCATTAATCTTGCATTCCATTGAACTTGGTGGTCATAAGCATTTCCTGCTCTACCTGGAAAGAATTATTTTTCCCAGTCTGAGTTCAGGGAAAAATGTCTTCTTCAAAAATAAAAGTCTCTCTGTGTCTTTGAGTTTTTAGTTAAGTCCTATAATTAGTAAATGTTAGCAGATTTAAGACCTTAAAATGAGCAGCAAAAAATTTCTGGGTACTTGTTGGCTCATTTTGGCTCATTTGTAGTGGACACTGAGTCAGCAAGGGTTTGTTAAGATGTGTAAGCCTTCTGTCAGGTGCTTCTCTAGTGCTCCAGTGGCCCTAACACATGGTAAGGGTTATAAGATTTAAGATAGGCAAATTGATTCAGGCTAGGCTTTAAGAGATGCTGTTTAGTACCTGGATTTAGATAATGTGTACCAGAAAAAGTTGACTGACGTACACTTTTAGGTGTTTTATTCCAGTGGGATGGGGGTGTGGTGGGGGATATTTTTAGGATATTTTTGTATTAAAATTGATCTATAAAGATGATGGATAATAATATTATGTTTTGGTTTTATATTGTCTTCTCTAAATAAGCCTGGTTAGTTTAGTTTTGCAATTGTTCTGCCTCTGCTGTGGTTATATACTCTTTTTAAGAAGTCGATGAATTATGTAATTATTTCTGTGTTTCTTAGTATTTACAGTAAGATCATTTATTACCAAGTATCTCTTTATGGCAGAAGTATTGCACTTAAGGTAATGTTTTAAGGGACTAAAACCATTACTATATATGCACTTACAGTGAGTGCACAGGTTTCTAGAGAAAGCCAGCCAGATAGGGAGGAACTGGCTACTAAACAAGGCTTAAATAATAAAAAGTTACCATAGATGTGACAAACTCTATCCTAATCATTTTCAGTTATGCCACACTAATTACAATGAAGAATTGCAGGATTAGAAAAATGGTGAAATCTACAAAATGTGAGGTCTATTGATGTGCAGAGTAGTCTGTGCCCATCTTTTCATTTCGGCACCACTCTGAACATGTACATGAAACTCTGAACGATCTTCAGTATAGTTTTTGAATATGTACTATGTTTTCAGCGTTTTTAGCATAACGAAGTCATCAAATAGGTATATTATAAAAGACACAATAGAGCAAGGTTTGAAATGAGCAGACACTGACAGTTTCCTTTTTAAAATACCAGACTTCTTTCCTTAGCGCTTATTTTCTCCTGTCATTTGATAAAGCATACAGCTCATCTTTCAGTTCATTTGGTGAAGTGAATGAACACTTAAAGGAATGATAAAATTTTCAGGTTTGAAGTTTAGTTGTTCCTGTTAAAATGATGGGTGTTGTCTTTCTTTATTATTCACTGAGACTTTCACTTTTTAGAGAACACAGTTAAATCTTAATAAGGCTGTTGTAATATATCTTAGTAATGGTAAAGGTGCCCCAATTATGTCTCTCTTTATGAATTTTTGCTTAATCATCAAAATCATGCCTGTGGAAAATTTTAGAATTTTTACTTTGTAATGCTTTTAAACACCCTTTTTCTTGCCTCTAGATAGTAAATATTACATCCTTGAGATTAATATGGATAGGCAGAAACTTAAAGATTTGTTTGTAAGAGACAATTTTAAATGTATTACCTTTTTTTTCCTTTTTTTCTTTTTTTTGGTTGTCGCTTGATCTCAGACGCATGGTCTGTGGAATCAGATGGGCCCAAGACAAGACAAAATCTAACTCAGTTGTTTACTGTGGTTGGGACATGGGAAAGTTACTTAGCGTCATTGTGTAATGAGAGGAATACCAACTATGTAAGATTGTTATGAGGATTAAAAGTGCTGGAGGGTGCAATGCTAACCCAGCACATAGCAGGGCTATTAAGAAATGTGTTTGTTCTCAAAAAGGACAGTAGGTCAAAAGTGGCATTTGATGTTTTTGCAGCTTAACTGTTCCTTGAAATTGAAGCACGTATTGTCTCCATTCACAACAAGGGAAACATCTGGCTTCAAATTGCATATCTTTGTTATATTGGGAGTTAAATTGTATTCAGGATAGACTTACTTTAAATTATTAGAAAATAACATATACTCTTTATATTGTTAGATATCTTAAAATATTTTCTAAAATGATAGTTTCCTCAATTTATTTTTCAAGTTTATTAAAAATAGCTCAACAAAGCTCAAATATATAAAAATATTAGGTGATAAACCATCTGTAATTCAGTGGACTATGGTTACTCTATTAATATTATTGCTTCATAGTATTGGTACAAACAAAATGACCACCCCAAACTGGTATATTATATAAGCATAACAGTTAATTTTTTTAAATCTTAATTTTCTTCAAACTATTTTAACAAAACAGGGAGCAGTATTATGAATTTTTAATTTTAAAGTACAAGAGCTGTTTTTGTAAATTGATAATCTCAATCTGATAGCTATAAAAATTTTTAAAAATGAAATAACTAAGTCAGTCATGACTTTACTCATAAACTAGGTTTAAAAAAGCAAGATTTTCCTTCATTTTAGGTCATTGGTTTAGCATTTAGCATTAAGTGATCCAAGAGAAGAAAGTATTTTTCTACATCTGCAGAAAATGCTACCTCAGTGAAAGCATTTACTTTTAATAATTTTCTTTTCATGCACTACAACTTGGTCTTTTGTCCCTAGGATCAGTAACTTTATTAATTTTTAAGATCTCTCTATAATTAATATAGTTAAATTTGTTTTGGAAGTATTTTAGTGCCATCTATGAGAATACCTTTGCTTCCTTTTCCTTTTAAAAGCTGCTCTATATATAAGTTAGCATGTATGTGTTAGGTATTTCTGGTTTTATAAGAATTTTGCGTTTTCCTAGTTGAATATGTGAACATTCTAACCATAACAAACACGGATTTAATAGGCTTTAGTTATGTACTTTCTCAGTTATTATCATATATTGAAATTCTAAATCATTCTTACCCACCTGTAAGAGTGTTTAAAATTCTTTCTTCAGCTCTGTTGTATTCTGTTTTAGAACCTGAACTTGCTATAGTAATCTCACTGGAAAATGTTTTATTTGAAGATAAAGTAACTAATTTTCTGTTCCTCTGTTTATCTAATATTTACTACTGTGTGCAAGGTGTTAGACACAATTGGGGTCAGATATGATAATAGAAGGCAAATCTAATTAGGTGGAGAAAGAGAGATAGACAAATGTCATTAAGAGTTCTGAGGAAGATCTAAAATCCCAGGCAGGAATATCAAGGAAGACCCAGAGGGGGAAATAAAGGAGAAGTCTGGAGAAGACGAATGGACCGACCCCTTTTGCCATTTGGACAGGATATGTGTAAGGGTGGCATGGGAAACTTCAGTGAAAAGCCAGGTGTCAGAGGGCCTTGAATGTCTGAGTGAGTTGATGTTTTTTTCTCCCCCTCAAGGCAGATGAACCACTGAAAAATTTTGAGCAGATGATATAAATAGGATGGATTGGAAGGGAGAAGAGGTAGGTATTGGAAAGTTTGATTTGGATGCTTTAGCTATCCTAGGTAAAAAGAAATTTGTTCTAATAAGGTTTGAGAGTTGTAAATGAGACCACTATGAGAGACATGAAGGTTATACCCTGTCTGGATGTATCTCAAGATATTTAGATTGAGATATCCAACTTACTGAATGAAGTCAGTCTTTTCCCAACTCTTAGGGTAAAAATTGTTAGATATTCAGTTTTAATGATTTCTTCACTGAAGATTTTCTCAAATGCTTGATGCTTACTACCATTTAGCCTGTGTGTGTGTGTGTCTGTGTCTGTGAGTATTTATTTAGTAATTATAAATCTAGCTTTCACTATTACTCAGAGAATACAAATTCTGTCCTGTCACCTAAACCAAATTATTAATCTAAAGAACTTGGCAATTGACTTGAACTTGTGTTGGAGGTTTGAAGGGGAACCATAAGAGGGAGGAAAGCAGTGGGGGAGTGTTGAAAAGGAGGGCAAAGATAGGATTTACATTTAGGTAGGCATTTGGATTACACTACATCCAAAAGTAGAGAAACAGTCATAGAAACTGATTTGTGGGATGGGGAGGTGAAGTTTGAGATGGATTGGATTTAACTGTGGAGATATCCAGATGATTATGTATAGGATGTGGTAACAAATTTGAGGCGAGTTTAGAAGAGATTAGGGCTGAAGACAGGTATAGCTTTGAGAGGTAGAGCTGAAACTTGGAAATTGGTGAGAGTAGAAAATGTGGCTAAGAACTTTTGAAAACACATACTATTCTTTGTTAAGAGAAATATAAGAGAAAGAAAAATAGATCTATGGTAGGGAAATAAAGTATAGGACCGAGGAAGATAAGGGAAGAGTTTCCAACACAAATTTTGAAAAATATAGAGACACTTAAATGCATAAAAAAAGGCATTTGGGTTAGGTTATCCCAGGGGTCCTTTGGAAAAGGCAGTTTTTATACAGTGGTCAAGGCAGAAGCCATGTTTGATATTTCTAGTATTGCCCCTTTCACTGCCAAGTTTTTAATTTTCTCTTTAGCTGAAGCTATATGTCGAGCTACTGTCTTCATGAATTAATCTATAATGATTTACAGACCCACTCCCTGGGATCATAACGTTCACCTTCTTTAAGTATACTTTTAATATTCTTTTCTTTAGCTATATTACCTTAGACTGTTCAAATCAAAACTTACCCAAACTAATATCTTTTCTTCAAATGCACTGATGTGACTTTCTTTAAAATAACATCAGCAAACATACTTTCTAAATGTGTCCTCTGTAGGATTTGTACTTTATTGTTATTATAAAGGGATGATTAATGAATTCCCTGGCATTACCAGCTCTTCTTTTACACCAAGTACAGTTAGACTTTAAATAAGGCTGTACTGTCTTAATAAAGATCCTTTAGAAAGCTCCTTGGAGTAGTAGGGACACCTGCATATGAAATTTCTAGGTTAGAATCAGATACGAAACTTCTGTTTCCATGTACAGAGAATAGTTCTAAGACTAGGCAAGACTCACCCTAAGTAGTAATAACAATTATAATGATGAAAATTGCAATTTTAATATTTGGATTTTATGTATTAGTATCTCTCTGTGTGTATGTGTGTGTGTTTTTTTTTTTTTCTAATCTTCACAACGACCCATATATGTAGATATCATCATTCTAAGGCCCAGGGCATTATAAATTGTCTGAACTTTTTTGCTAATTATAAACAGAGCCAAGTTTCAAATCAACTCTTTCTGATTTTCAAAGACATGTTCTTGACATGGCCCATCCCATTTTCTGATGTATTTGAAATTTGAGCTTTAGCACCCTTGATGGCAGATACTCCAATTTGGAAGCTCAATGCTTTATTACTTTCTTTCTATTTCCTCCACCTAGGGAAGAATAGATTACTTTCATTTGTTTAAATATATTACTGTTGGTTGTTGTTGATCATCAGCACTTTCCTTTATATTTAATAATGTTATATATACATATTTAATCTTCATATTTACTCTGAGAGATAGAGGTATTTCCTCCTTTTTATTATGAAACTTTCAAACATATATATTACACACTCGTATATTCACCACCTAGATCAGCCATTAACATTTTCCTATACTTATTTTATTAAATATCTAGAATCCATCCATCGTCATTTTATTTTTTTGACGCATTTGAAAGTAAATTATAGACATCACTGTATACTTGCTCTAAATACTTTAGCATGTGTATTACTAACTAGAGTTCAGTATTTATGTAAAGTTTTTTCTTTTGATGTAAAATTTACATTTAGGGTAATACACAATCTTAAATGAATATTCTCTATGTTTTGATGAATGCACACACCTATGTAAGCCAAATACCTATCAAGATAATAAAACGTTACTATCTTTTTTCCCCCCTTTTGTAGATGAGGAAACTGAAGTATACAGAGGTTAAATAATCTGCCTAAGGTTACACAGTTAGTAAGTGACAGAGTTGGAATTCATACTCTGGCAGTTTGGATTCAGTGTTTGTGCTCCTAACCATACCACCATACTGCTTATAGATTGTCTTTACATGTTCCAGTAACCTTTTACATTCACATGTACAAATGGAATGTTTATTTTTAACACAAGTGCATATACACAGAAGCAATACACTTGGGATTAGTAAGAGTAGAAATCTCGTTCTAGAAATGCATTGGCTTCCTGCAAAGGTTTATGGGAAGAAAAACTAAGAGGGAAGTTCTCTTCATCAAAATCCTAGGGTGAATCTCTGTATAATAACTGTCTTAACTGGCATCCTTGATTAGTGTTTCCATATTCAAAGTGACAATTTCCTAATGACAAGAGTGAGGTTCAGGAAAATCTTAAATTGCCAGTTGAACAATTTAAGGGCAAATGATGTTCAATATGTTTTTTTATTAAGCATATTTTTTTGTGTTATAATTAGTAGAAAATTGCTCATCTATGTTTTGTATAGTACCACTCATCTTGATATCTCAGTCTCCAAAATAATAGAATTAACTAATTTGGGATTTATAGTTATTAAATTTGTAAAATTTTAAGCAAAGAAACTGAATAGAATTCTTTGATATAAAAGTATAAATAAGGATTAGAGTAGATTAGATTGTCTTTTATTTCTGGTTTGCAATACTTAGGTCAAGCTTACCTACAAAAAGAAGTTGTGTCTCTTTCCTGCATTGTGTTGATACCACAAACCATATCTTGAAAGTTGACCAGGGTTCTCTGTTCACTACTCAGATGATAAAAAAGGACCATTGTGTATATATATGTATATTTAAATCCTAAGTTTTGCTTCAAAAGCAATTTAAAAAAATAAAAGCATTTAGTTAGCAAAACATAGGCAATCACTAGAGGGCAGAGCAGTACTATACTTTAGGCCTTATTTGAAAACTTCCGGCTTAAAAAGTACTAAACATGGGAAAATATATTGATGCACACTTGAGTAGAAATTTCTTTGTATTCTTATTATCTTATCTTGCTGTAAAATCCAATAACATGCTTACACTTCTATCAGAGGAGCTTTTCTAGGAATTACATTGATTGCTTCCAAAAGGGTGTAATTATTTAAAAGAGTATTCCTCAAGAGAAAATACTGTGCTTACAGGGAATGGTGCATTAAATCATTTCTACTGTATATACTACCCTGAAATTGAATTGCAGTATAAGACTTTAGGTGAGACATTATGAGAGAACAAGTTTAAGACAAATTTACTAGTATTTAGAATTTATTGAATTATAGAGCATCTTTTGATCTTTCAGCTGAAATTTGTTGAATCATTAAGACTTTGAATTTACAAAGTTGTAAAAACAATGAACTAAATTATAGCTTCTTTTTTAAATGTTAAAATTTTGTCAAGTGGGTGCTTACTTTTATTTTTTAAAAAATGTCTATTCTGATATATTTTTATTCTGATTTATTTTTCCTGATAGATTTTTAAAATAAATGAAGCCCCAAGGTAAAGTAATCTTAGTGAATAACCTGAGTAGTTCAGTGTCCCAAAAGATAGATGATTTTATCTTGAATGTGTAGTTTGGATTGTATTTTATAGAAGTTTGTATTTATATATGATTTCTAAAAGAGACAACAGAGGATATCAGAAAAAGCACTGGATTTTGGAATGAGAAGACTTGAGGCCCCAGTTTTTATGTACTTACTTGTAGCCTTAGTCAAGTCACATTACTTCACTCAAGTAACCATTTTTCTAAATTGGAGAATTGGAAAAATATTTCCTTATTTACCACTGGGTTGCTGTATTATGTTTTCATCTACGTTTATGCATCTCCAAAGGTGAGACACTGTAAAGATGAATTTTAACAAAGATATAAGCTCAGAAAAAATGTAGAAATAACTTTGAAATGGTTGACTATATCATAAATTTAGTAACATAAGGTCACCTATTACATGAATAAATAGTACCAAAAATGTGGTTCCCAAGCCCAAACCCAAACCAAAGTTCAGATTGCTGACTTCCCCTTGTCTGTGAATGTCTCTAGCTACTTTATCTTTCCATAACTCCTGACTCTTTTGCTTCTCTCATTCTTTATTCTATCCTCTGTTTATTTCTATGTTTCCTCTCTGTGTTTCTCCTGACTGTCTTTGGTCTCTTTCTGTGTTTTTCTTGTCCCAGGCACACACAGGAAGAACCCAAGCCTCTAGCGGTACCTGGTATCATCTCCAGCATGTTTATAGATGTGGAGGATTCACTGGGATATTGAGAAATACCAGAGGCGAATTGTTCCACTGTAGTAAGTCAATCAGCATTTATTAAGTGACTACTGTTTTACAGAGCACAGTTCAGGAGGTAGTGCTTTGGGGGAAGAAGTTAGGGCATACATAGCTCAGAAGAAATAAACATGTAAACTCTTATCACTCGTTCTTATAGGATGGTCATACATATAAAGAAAAACAACAAAATAAAAAGCTGACAAATAATTATATAAATGAGTTCCTGTTGTATGTGTGCTGGAGAGGCCCAGGATTAATGGAGTAGAGAAAACCAAGTGGTATTAATTAGGTTTCCTGCATGTGTTTAGATTGAAGTATGATTGGAAGAGATCAGGAAAGAAAGGGTAGGAGTGAGTCATTGCTGAGTTGAATTCCTTATGGGAGGATGGTGAAATGGGAGTGCTAAGTTTCAGCCTACCAGTAGCTAAACTTCCAGTCTAAGACTTCCAGTCTTAGTTCAGGCTACGAAAAGAAGTACAGACAAATTGAGACTTTCCATAAACATAATTGGTGTCTGTTGTCAGTTTTAGAATTTATGGAGTTTAAGGGTAAATTATGTTTATGAAGTAATAGAGAGGTGTACTATGAATTAAAATTAATATAGACTATTATACGGTCTGCAGATGCATTTTAAATGCTAAGATGAATGAAAATAGTAAACTGTAGTATAACAAGTCAGTTTCATTTTGTGTTGGAAATTTATTTTTGCTGTTGTATTTTAGACAGTCTTATCTACAGTAGTACCAGGGTTTTTAGAGTTGGATATGGTTTAAATCCCAACTCTACTAATTCAGTTTCTTAATACATAAACTAAGGATAAAAATATTTATCTTAGAGCTGTTGTGTCAATTAAAGAGAAGAGTTTTATATTGTCCTGAGCACATGCTAGGTACTTGTTCCTTGCAGGTACTTAAAAAGTACTTTTAAAACATTTTGTTAAATACAGCATTTTTAAAAAACAAGCAACCTCCATAGTATTTAGAAAATGCTTTGTATATACAGGGCATATTTATAACATGTGAATAAAATGCAAAGAATAATATTAACATGAATCATTGAATACCTACCACTAGCTTGGGAGATAGACCTGTGCCTTGTGCCTGGCTCATATTCTATCACCTTTATTTCCTTGTTTTTCCTTATATTTTTTACATATTTCTATATCACCTGTATTGTTCTGCTTGTTTTTGAATTTTATATAAATAATATAATACTGTATGTTTTTTTCTGCAACACTTATTTTTGCCGTTCAACATCATGATTTTTTGGCTCCTTTGTCATAGTTTAATTGGCCATCTAAGAATGGGTTTATTTCTAGGCTCTCTACAGTTCGATTGATCTATGTGTCTGTTTTTGTGTCAGCACCACACTGTATTGATTACTATAGTTTTGTAGTATATTTTGAAATCAGAGACCATGATACTTCCAATTTTGGTCTTTTTCAAAAGTGCTTTGGCTATTCAGGGTCTTTTGTAGTTCCATATACATTTTAGGATTTTTTTTTCCAGTTCTGTGAAAAATGCCATTGATATTTTAATAGGGATTGCATTGAATCTAGATTGCTTTGGGTAGTATGGACATTTTAATATTCTTTCAATACATGAACATGGTATATTCTTCCATTTATTTGTCTTGTACAATTTCTTTCATCAACGCCTTATGGTTTTCAGAGTACAATTCTTTTACCTCCTTGGTTAAATTTATTCCAAGGTATTTTTTTTTATGCAGTTGTAAATGGGATTTTTAAAAAAAATTTCTCTTCCTAGTAGTTCATTATTAATCTATAGAAACAGTAGATTTCTGAATATTAATTTTGTATCCTGAAACTTTAATGAATTCATATATTCTAATAGTTTTTGGTAGAAACTTTTGGTTTCTATATGTGGTATGTCATCTGTAAATATTTATAGTTTAACTTCTTCCTTTCCCATTTGGATACCATTTATTTCTTTTTTGATTGCTGTGATAATGATTTACAGTACTATGTTAAATAAGAGTGGTGAGAGTGGACATCCTTTCTTGTTCCTGATCTTAGAAGAAAAGATTTCAACTTTTCACCATTGAGTATAATGTTAGCTGTGGGTTTGTCATATATGGCCTTTATTATGTTGAGGTATATTCCTTTTATATCCACTTTGTTGAGAGTTTTTATCATAAGTGGATGTCAAATTTTGTCAAATGCTTTTTCTGCATCTATTGAGATGATCAAATGATTTTCTTTCATTTCGTTTATGTGGTGTATCATGTCGATTAATTTGCAGATATTGAACCGTCCTTGCATCCCTTGTATAAATCCCACCTGATCATGGGAAACTCTTTATCTCTTTTCAATTTTGAATGATAATTTTGTTGGGTAGAGTGTTCTTGGCAGTAGGTTTTCCCGTTCATCACTTTTACAATATCATGCCATTCCCTTCTGGCCCGCAGATTCTCTGCTGAAAAATCAGTTGATTATCTTATGGGGAATCTCCTGTGTGTAACTAGCTTCTTTTCTCTTGTTGCTTTTTAGATCCTCTCCTTACCTTTAACTTTTGGTATTTTAATTATGATATGTTTTGGTGTGGGTCTTTTGGGGTTCATCTTGTCTGAGTCTGTCTGTGCCTCCTGGACTTGGATGTCTGTTTTCTTGATCAACTTAGGGAATTTTTCAGCCATTATTCCTTCGAATAGATTTTCTGTCCTTTTCTCCTTCTGGTATCCCTGTGATTCGAATGTTGATATGCTTGTTTTGTCTTAGAGGTCTCTTAAACTATACTTATCAAGATGATTATGATGATGATTATTGTTTCTTTTTGCTGTTCTGATTGGATGATTTCCACTACTTGGTGCTACAGCTCCCTGACTTGCTCTTATGCATCATCTCATCTGCTGCTGTCGATTTTCTCTTAGTGAATTTTTCATTTCATTTATTGTGTTCCTCAATTCAGATTGGCTTTTAAAAATATTTTCTGTCTTTTTGTGAAGTTCTCACTGAGTTCATCTATTCTTCTCCTGAGTTCATTGAGCACCTTTAAAACCACTGTTTTTGAACTCCTTTCTGGTAGGTTGTTTGTCCCTGTTTCATTTAATTCTTTTTTTCTGGCATTAGGGTTCTTCCTCAAGCTGTTCTTTCATTTGAAGCATACTCTCTGTGTTTTCATCTTGACTGTCTCTATGAATTGGGTGAAATAGAAGCCTCTCCCAGTTTTGAAGGAGTGGCCTCCTGTAGGAACTTTCTTTTTGTAGACTGGGTATGCAGAGCGTCCTTGTCAGGCCAGCTGGCGTTGAGCTGGAGTGAGCTTGGCCGCAGAAGGACCTGGAGGCAAGCTGCACTGCGGCCGCCTTGGCCTGGCCGGCTAGTTACAGCTAGAAGTGGAGCAGGTGCAAGCTATGGAGACTCCTGTGGGGTAGGGGCACACCTTGTCAGGGTCACCTTGGGTATGGAGACTCCTGTGGGATAGGGGCACACCTTGTCAGGGTCACCTTGGGTATGGAGACTCCTGTGGGATAGGGGCACACCTTGTCAGGTTCACCTTGGGTATGGAGACTCCTGTGGGATAGGGGCACAGCTTATCAGGGTCACCTTGGGTATGGAGACTCCTGTGGGGTAGGGGCACACCTTGTCAGGGTCACTTTGGGTATGGAGACTCCTGTAGGGTAGGGGCACACCTTGTCAGGGTCACCTTGGGTATGGAGACTCCTGTGGGGTAGGGGCACACCTTGTCAGGGTCACCTTGGGGAGGGGGGTGGCTGGGACTGGCTCAGGCTGCGGGATTCCCAGAGCGAAGCTGCACTAAGGCTGCCATGGTGACCTTGGTTCATGGGGAGTCTTGGGGACACACTGCATGTTGGCCTTGTAGCTGGAACATACGCTGCTTGCAGTGAGTCCCAGGGGCAAGCTGCGCTGAACCACCTTGGCAGGCTGGTTGAAACTGTAGTTTGAGCAGGCTCGGGCCACAGGGAGTCAGGAGGACAAGCCGCACTGGAGCCCAGAGCTGTGTCTGAAATGGGTGTGGTCTGTGGGAAGTCTCAGGGACAAGCCGCATGGTGGCGGGAGCTGTGTACATAGTTAGAGTGGGTACGGGAAGTCGCGATTTCGGGGGACAGGCTGCCCCTGTCCTGGAGGTATGGCTGGAGAAGGCACAGACCGCAGGGACTCCTGTTGGCAAGCTGTGGACCTGGTATCCGCTTGGCGTCCAGGGCGTCTCTGGCGAGTTTGCTAGTGTCGGCATCGTGCGGTCAAGGTGGAGGGCTGCACAACAAATGGCGATCTCTTGTGCCTCCAGTACCGTGGCGAATTACGCAGTTCTCCTGTTTGCAGTTGAAAAATGGGTTTCTTTATGCATATTCTAGATGACCTTTAAACCACTTCCCCCCCTCCCCCCGCGCTGTGCCGCAGCGGGATGGGGGGGGGAGTCTGTGCGCGGGCGGGTCAGTAATCCCTCCCCACTTGCTGGTCAGTGCGTTAGGGGTGGGGTTCTCAAGGTGTCTTCATCTCTCCTGCCTTCCTGCGCGTTCTTTGCGGTCTGGCTGGTTTGTTGAGCAGAAGCTGCTCCGTCAGTGCTTATTCTTCTTCAGAGGAATTCCTTTGTTTTTGAGTATAGATTTGCTGTGCTCCTTGGAGGAGGTAAGTTCCTGCTGTGCCACCATCTTGAACCTAGGAAACCTCAATATTGTATTTTACAGTCTCGCTTGCATATACATGTAATTCCTTTATGATCATAGCTGTATTTCGTTGCGTGAAAATAAACAGGTTATTTACTACTTTCTTTTGATGGCTTTTTAGGTTGTTTCTAGTCTTTGTGTTATTGGATATAAAGCCGCAGACAACAAATTCTGAGGTTCCTGTTTAGGCTTCTTTACACGTTATTTCTCTAAGATAAATAAATGTTCAAGAGTAGAACTGCTGGATCAAAGGATATTCCCAGCTTCAAACTGTACGGGATAATGGCAAATGTATTTTCATAGAACTTGTTACATTTTATACTCCTTTTATGTCTCCTATAGTTCTCTAAAATTAGGAGATTTTTGTTTAAAGAATTTTTTGTGTTGCTTATGATACCATCTTAATAATTCTGATGACCTTTTTTAAAAATCAGTTTTATCGTTTGTAGCAACTGCTTTTATTTCTGTCCGTTTTCCAGTTGTTACTTGGACCTTTCTCAAACCCAGTTAAATCCAGACATCCTGAAATAGCTGGGTATGTTTGCTAGCTAAATTTTTTCTCCCAAGAAAACCGCATTATAATGTAATGTTCTCTTCCCCTAAATGAAAATTGTCGTCTCTTCCTGACTTCTAAAGACAATTTGGACAAGGAAATGTACATTTTTTACTGATTTCTTTTTTCCTTAATTCAAGTTGAGGAAGAGCGACCCACAGACGATTGTTTGCAAGCTGCAATGATTTACCGAGCCTGTGTTTTGTTCTGAGTTGCAAAAGTACCTGGAGCTTGAGTAAATGACTCAACTTGTATTTGCCACTCTTACCTTTTTTGTTCTTTATCCACTTCTGTTTTTCTCAGAAAATGGTTCTTTTGGTATCTGATTATACTTGTATATGCCATTCTAGTTTTCATATCACAGTTCTTCCTAATCTTATAATCTGTACTTGGTGGTCCATAATTTTAGTGGATTGATCTTAATATTTTGCCTATTGTTAGAGTTGTTACCACTTTTCTGCCATATTTATTTTCTGAGGTTTTCCAGAGAAGTATACCAGGATCAAGCGTAGTACTTAGTACTGACTATTCAGTAGATGTTAATTGAATGGAGAAAGGAAAGTTGTAAATGCAGTAAGCACTGGAATGCCTTTTCCCTACTCAACAATAATAATTTTCCTAAAAGCAAGGGGCAAAAATCATGAGTAAACAGTTATGCCGGTGAATAGCTTTGTAAACCATAAGCAAGTCATTTCCTCTTGAGTTTCACTCTGGTTTTTGAAAAATGAAAGCGGTAGACTCTTTTTGAGTTGGACAGTTTGTATTCCATCTTCAATTGAAATGGCAAGTAGTTTCTCGCTGAATATCTGGGAACCCCTACCAAAGCCTGAATCTGTTTACCTTACTGGGTTTTTGGCCCGTAACTGTGTCACAGCAACCTGCCAGTTATTTTCTCTTATAATCTCAGCAAGTGGGGCATACATCGAGCTTTCCTTCTTCTCTGTTATTTAGAGTTGATTTTGCTCTACAGAAAGAATATATTTATTTTTCTTTGAGAAAACAGTGAATGCCTATGGCTTCCCAGTTTTATTCATCAGGCAACCCAGGCATTGTTCAGTATAAAACCTTCAGTTCTGGCATCTTGCTGTGGCTCCTATTCCTCCAGCCATACAGTCTAGGGCAGTTCATCCTACATATTGCTAATTGCTGTCCAATTTAACACCGTGGCTTTTCTCACATTCTAGTAACTAACTTTGTGTCAGTGTTGGTTTTTACTATTGGAAGCCTTTTCTTGGATTATTTGGGTCTGTCTGCATCTGGTGATGGAGGCAAGTTGCCCATTCTTTTCTCCTGTGGTTTCTCTGCTAGGAGCTTCGCCAGGTAAATCGTGAGCAACGACCTGAGTTCTTTCCCTTGCTTCTTTCACTTAGTCTTTCCATAAGAGGATTCCATCTTAAGAGGATTGGTGTTATGACCACTTTCAAGGAATAATCTGACTCTTTGGATTCTCACATGACTGATATTTCCTGGTTTTTGTTGAGAGTTCAGAGTGCCTCTGAACTCTGTGATCAGAGGAAAAGGCACCAGAGAACAGGCCACACAGAGCAAGGGATACAAACTCTTAAATTTACTCTGTAAATTGTAAACACTGCCCAGTCACTCTGGAGGGTCGGCCACAGAGCTTTGTATCTGACCACAAACCAAGCTTAAAAAGGCTCTTTCTGACATTCACCGAAGGACACAAAATAATCTAATTTTATCATGATTTTTATGGACCTGGTTTGTGAAAATCCCATGTAAGTCTGGTAGATTTTAGGCTAACAGGAGAATAAGGCAAGAGAAGAATTTTGTGACTAAAAAAATGAAAAAGGGGAAAACTTCAGTGAAGGATTTATTTTTAATAACAATAACAATAACAATGCTAAATCAAATTTGGAATTTTAAAAATCTTTGCTTTTTTTATGTTAAATTATCTTTTTACTGGGAGGCCATCTGTTAACCTTTTACCTTCAGCCTTCATACACATAAAAGATCTGGAATTTAGTGGGCTGTTCAGCTATGAAGAACAAGAAGCCAAACTATCTTTGATAATTCACCCTTCCTAACTGCTTAGTTGACAAAACTCTACAAAAATATATTATGCCAAATGTTCTATTCCTGAAAGAAGCAGTTAATACCATCCTATGTCTAGAAGAACAGATAACTTTTTATGCTTGTAAGGGAAAAATGGGAAAAATTACCTGACATGAAAATTTTACCGATAGGAGAATGCTTACTCTAACCAGTCTTACATTGTGTGTTTGATTAATGTAAAAGGCTTGACTTGTTAAATAGTCACATTAATATTTTAAATTATCAGTGAAAAAGTCTCCTTTGAGGTACTAATTCACTTAATATTTTATTAATTTAGACAAGCTTGAAAGTCTTTGGAAAACCTATTGCCTAATTTAGTATTATTTTAATTTAGTATCTTTTGAAAGAAAATTACATATTTCCTAATGATTAAGTTGCAGCAAATATTAAAAATAAACTTGTGTTATAAGTTGGATCATTTTAAAATATAGTATAAAATTTATAATGTATCTAAAGTACATAAATGTGATACAAAATTTTCCTTCAGAGGGAGCTAGAAGCGCATTTATTATAGTTTCTGTGTTGAATGGGATTAACTTGGAAGAGGAATTTATAAAAACTAACTTAAAAATACATTTTGAAGTACATGTTTTTTACTCACTTCTTAAACCCGTTTTTCATCAAAGTATTATGTATAAAAGTAAGCTCAAAGTTGAGCTTTATGTAATTAGTCATGTAATTACACAAAGTACAGATTTATCTAGATTATTAAAAAGCATCTTATTAAAGTATTTCTGAATAACTTAAATTTAGGTATTGCCGGAATAATAATATTCATTTTGTTTGATAGTTTATATCTGGATAAGAAAGCAGTGAAATGTTCAAATGGGTCTAATTTTGAGGAAATGGTAGTGAGCAATGAATATTTTCCTGAAGTTCATTTTCTAGTATATTACCATTTATTATATAGATGCAAAATCCACATTTCTAAAAGGCTGGCTAGGTTTTATTAAATCTGAAAAAATAAATCACCGAATCTTTTAAATAAAAACAGTAGAACAGAGTATAACAGTTGTGCTTTAATACTGATAGTTGTTTTGAGGAATTGGAACTCATCTAGGAAGCTTACCTAGACATTTAATGTTATTAAAGATCATTAAATATGTTTTTTTTCTGTGTATATTCTAAAACTGTTTTCTTCCACCAAATCTTAATCAGAATTATGATGTTTCTTTTGTGCTTAGCCAGTTGACAGTGTACTACCTATTCCTGTGTTAGCCAAGCACCGTGTTTCGTTTGAATGATGGCATCGTTGCCCTTAGGTTAAGGTCTGTTTTGAGTATAGAGAGGAATCTTGGCTGTAGCCTTCATCCATGTTTAGTTATTTGCTGTTATTTAACCCTTACACTGGGTAGATGGCAGTGTTACTTTCTGTGTGTCTCAAGCTGTCTTAGAAACAAACACAGGGTTTGTGAGTTGTCAATTAGTAACCTGCCAACTGCTTAGAACTCTGGATCAAGGGAATTTGGCACTCTGGAACTCTTGAATCAGAGAACTTCTAGATCTCAGTGCCAGGGCAAGAGTGGGTCTGATTTTCACTGAGTGTAGTTATCCAGTCAGCTGTTCTCTTGGAATTAAAGCTCTGAAGATAGCCTTTCTTCTGCTCTTACTGGAGCTTACTCAGGGATTGATTTGAGTATGTTTCTTTTTCTTTCAAATTAAAAAAATATATATGCCAGAGATTTTTGTTTATTTGTTTGAAATTATTTGCATTTAAATGTTTTCAAAGAGTTTTCCTCAAGAGGTTATAGCTTCTTTTTTTACTCTTTCTACTTAATAAGGATGGTGAACTTGTGGTGGGATTGCATTCTCCTGTTTCCTCCTTTACATTTTTCTGAGGAATTCAGAGGCTAATATAGGATACCAACTTTTCCTCATTCCCCTCCTCCATTTAGAGTTTACAAAAGAAGTTTGAAGTCAAATTTTGTGTGTGTGTATTGGGGGGAAGGAGAGTGAGGCAGGGAGAGTACAAAAATGTGTAGAATGTCAATCTAAGGAATTAAAATTTGAGACTAGACTGTGAAGGGCCATTTAAGAGTTTAGATTCAGAGAGTAAAAGACTCAAAGCATGATTCTGAGTAAAACTACTGATAGAGATTAACTTGGAAATGGAAGTTATCACTTAGAAGCCACTGTAGTCATCTCTTGGGATGAGGTGGTGCCAAGGGCTTGAAGAAAAAAGAAAACACTGCATTCATTCATGCTTTTTTAAAGTAAATATGGTAGCGTGTGAGACACTCTAAAGGGGTTTACATGTTATCTGCTTCCATTTTTACCATTCTTTAAAATAGGTACTAGCCTACTATTCTAGATAAGTAAACCAGAGGCCCTTAATTAGACCCCTAGACATAATAAAATTCCATGGCCGGAACTATTGGAGTGCCAGATCTAATCTTTTCTCCTCCTTTGCTCTGACTCATTGAGCATGGAAATGGAGAACAGATACACTTTTTATTTTTTATTTGATTTGGCATATACTCCCTTTATAGGAGTTATTAAATGGGTCCAACTTAAGACTATATTCATACATATTTTTATATACATAATTACATGTATATCAGTACACCTGAGTCTGAGTTTGATACAGATGTTATATATTAGACATTGCTATTTCTCAATCATAGATTTGAGAAAATGCTCTTTTCTCATAAGTTTGAGAAAAATGTCTTACAAAATTTAGGTCATTATTTTATATAAATTTAAAACAAATAGGAAGAGATTATATTTTCTACCACAGAATAATTTTAGTATATAAGAAAATGAAATCAATGTCCCAGTTTTCTAGAATAAAAATTAAAAGGGGAACTGAAATGCTTAGAAAAGAAGAATATTGGTTAATTTAATTGCCTTATTCATTGTAAGTTAGAAAATTTTTAATATTTGTAAATCATTGTAGAAATGTTAGTACACAATTAAATTTCTTAATAGCAGATGGAGCCTTTTTTCAGTGGGAGAATGATCTGGGTCATAACTAGTGATTAATAGTTATCTTACAGTTTTAAAAACATATACTGCATAGAAGAGGTTGGAGATTTAAAGAAGTGAGTGTTGAAATCCAATGAATTGCCTACTACCAACACCTGCAACCTTTCCACCTGCTGCCTAAGACATTTGGGAGATTTTTTTATTTGTTTGTTTTTAAATTGATAATAGCTTGTTTTAACTCGTCCCTTTTTTTCCTAAAAGCAATTTCAACCTAACAGTTATTAGACATTAAAGAATGTCTATTTGTTGTGTTCTGGTTAAATAAGATTCACATTTATATTTTAGATGGCCGTTGGGTCCTAAGACTATGTGTGCTAAGTGAAGTCCTTTCTTATGGGAACATTTTTTTAATGCTAATTTTTATTTCTCTTTGTACAATCTGCATTTCATTCAGCAAAAATAGTTTTTTTAGATTCACCAACAAGAAGCAGCTGTCATTGCCTCAGCTGAGTGTCTGTAGTTGCCCAACAAAAGGTTTTTGATTTGGGTAGTGTAAAGAAATAAAAATAAGCATTCAGATTAGATTTTGGTTGATGTAATAAGAAATTCTGTCTGTAATTTGAAATCCATGTGTAGCATATCAATGTTAAATTTGAAGAGATTGAGCCTAAACATCATCATGACTTAATAAGAGAATTTAAATGATAAGGTGCTTAATATTTCTCCTTATTTCTTTGATCCTCAAAGGAAACATTGAATATTCATTTCAAAATTGACCTGACAAGGGAAATATCTCAATATTGTTCACAAGATGGAAAAAAAAAATTTAATTCTGTGTGTTGTTATTTGATGAGAAGCAGTGAATGCTTTAGTTCACCGAAGAAAATCAGTCCAAAGAATGAAGTGGGTAAAACTTGAAACATTTTGAGAATGATATCCTGAAAGACTTTAAGGACCGCTAGAATTGAATGCAGTGGTATAAAACTAACTATCCATCCATTTTATTAGATCCAGGTAGGATCGCAAACTGATTGTCTCCTTGAGAGGCTGTTGTTATAAATATTTAGGGAGAAAAAGTGTTGATAAGTCTGTGACATAACTAAATATTCACAATAGAAGAGTAATAAAAGACTATTGCACTTAGAAATCCTGGTTTAATTTTATAACTCTGTTTTCTAAGATCATTTTCTTGCAAATTATATGTCTTCAAAGTTTCTACTTGTGACTGTTCTTCTCTGATAGGTACAGAACAAATGGTTGGGAAAAGTCGTAAATACCAAATTATGACCATTAATAAAACTCATTAAAACTTGCCTCCTGTGTTTGATGGCTTTCAGTTGAAATGTAGTCTTATGTCTGGAATATCGAATTAAGAATTAGAACAGATGTCTTAGAGTCACTTGTGTGTGAGACTTTAAGGATCTCTTCACCTTAGCTTTCCAAGTGTAAAATACACGTATTATTTTACTTACTCTTGAGAGAAATATTGGCCTTATTCTGAAATCACAGTCTGAAAAATAAGTATTGAGAGGATTTGAACTATTAGCGGAAAGATCCTAACTACTTTATAGACATGATGCAAAATGGTAAAGTTAAATGAGATGTAGGATAATATGACTGCAGTTTTTAAGCACTTTATGGAATGAACTTAATTGAAAATGTTTTTTAGTCCAGGTGGAAATTTCATGGAAGATTTACAGTGTTTTTGAATCTGTATTGTCACCAGTTTATCAAGATAGCACCACTTTACAGTATTAGATGTGAATTATTTAGAGGTTGAAGTTGGGGATTATATAAAAAAGCAAGTGGAACAGGGGAAGAATATATAGACTATGATTTCTTTTTATTAGATGCTATAGTTTGTTGGAATATGTTACGACAAGTTAATTAAACCTTTTCAGGAGAATATTACCATTTGTGATAAATTTTCTCAGAGGTCTGGATGCCTTCTTAGTTCTCATTATATTGTTTTGCCGTTTTTTCAAGGTGCCAGGCAAGGCAGTAGATGCTTAGTTATTTATTTTGAATGTTGAATGACTGTTGGTTTTGATGACATAAATATTAATGAAATCAATTTTAATGAAATGAAATTTTTAGACTTTGTGAAAAGTGTGAATGATTTGCTTTGTCGTTTTTTAAGAAAAATTACATGAATAAACTTCAGTTGTTTTCAGAAATGTTACCTTTTAGACTTCCTTCCTGATGAATGAAAATGAAAAATTAACCCCATGAGTGACTTTGTACTTAGTCCCAGCTCTTTAACCTTGAGTAAGTTTTGGGACCTTGATCAAATTTCTTAATTTAGACCTCAATTTATTTTTCTTTCAATGAGATAATTAAAGTGAATAATTTTTAAAGTTTGTTCTTAACTATAAATATGTGATTTAGAATGAAGAATAAAGTAGGAGTTCAAAATAGGTATGAGTGTTCCTGAATCAAAGCTAGATGAAGTTAATGAGACGGAGTTCCACATTTGGTAAGTTTTTAACAATTTTGATGAAGAGAAAAAGGGACATGCTGGTAGGAAAAACATTACTTTATAGTAGAAATGATACAAGGAATGACATAGTAATAGCAAAATCTTGTGTGGGATGTAATGGCAATGAGATTTGTTTGATTAGAGCAGAGTTTTTCTTGTGGTAAAATAGTGAATTTTCCTAGTCTGTATCTAAAAGCTCAATTTTTGATAAAATGGATATTCGAAATCTGTTTTTAAAAAGGTTTATTCTACATTTTTTAAACCTTGGCATTTTTACTTTGGTACCTACCTCCTCCACTCACCCACTTCACTCTACTGCCCCTCCAAACCATCAGAATTGTATTATTCATTTTCTTTTTAAATGAATTGTATAGTTTTCTCATAAAATTAAGAGCATAGCCAAATTTAAAAATTGTCAGGCTGTTGGAGAATAAGAAGTATACTCATAAAGAACAAAGCATTATCTGTCACCTTTATAATAAGACTTTACTTTTACAAAACGCTCTTGGTAAGAGAACAGATTATTGATAAGATGCATTTAAAATTTTTTTCTTAGAAATGTTTCTTATTCAGGATAATGTTTGTCTACTATAAACTCAGAAATTAACATATTACATATATAATTATTTTAAAATTATTTCTTCATTTGATAGTTTGTTGTTTTTGTAAAAGGCTCAGAACAGTTTATATAAAGGAGCTATTTTCAGTGGCAGTCTTAAGGTATTTTATTTATGTTGGAGTACATATGAAAAATGAACCACTTTTTACAGAATAGTATGATCTGTAAAAAATGTAAAGTTAATTATTCTCCCTTTCAAAAAATAGTGCATTCAAATTTACATATGATGTAATTTTATGGAAGCCATTAATAATACTAATGATGATAAACTTTTCAAGGGAAAAGAGCCTGTAAGTAAATCATCTATTGTAATGCCTTAAAAGTTGGAAATAAGTATTAGAGGAGCCTGAAAATGAGGCATTCACATGTAAATATCTTTGAAAATTCTCAGACTATGTCCTTAGTATTTAAAGCTGTGCCTCTTTCTTTGTAATAAGTGCCAGTAATACCTCTGATCCAAAAAGGTGTATGTGAATGTTCTTTAAAACACACACCTTGTGTAATGCCTAAGTCATTGTCTCACTACCCTTTTAATTTTTCACAAATTATTCCAAGCATATAATAACATAAAACGATCTCCTTTGTAATGATTTTAAAGTTATACCATTTTGTAAAGTTTCAAATTGGAAACCTTTACACTAGTAATAACTTTGAGACTCCTGACTTTTAGCTGGATGACTGATTTCAGTGTATGTAACTGCCAAGTAAAGGGAAGACATTGAGGCATGCGATGCATGGAATTGCTTTGACTCACTCCCGTCTTTTGGCAGCGGTTGCAGCCTGGTGGCAGCAATACCAAATCTGTGCACTTACAAGTTTGAAAGCTGCTTTTCTTAGGCTCCCACTGCAGTTTGTATAGAGGAGGAGCCAAAGTAAGATGTCTATAGAGACTTTGTCAAAAGCAATTCACTTAAAACCTACAAAGAACTCCTTTTAGATTTTGCCCTGTCACTGTACTCACCAGACTTCTGTTAAAGCCTGTGCTGAAGAAGTAGTGTTAGGGACAGGTCTGATAAGTTTTGCTGTGTTGAAATCTGTTGTAGAATGTTTTTAAGAAATATAGCCTTAGGATTATTTAGAGCTGGAGGAGCCTCCCTGAGGCCAGATGGAGGGAACCAGAGATTCAGAAGTTAGATGATTTGGCCAAGACATGTTGTTGCTTAGAGTCTGTATTTGAATCCAAGTTTTCAGACTTTTAATCAGTGTATTTAGTGTGTCAGAAATACAGTCCTATGAGTAGTAATAAATAATTATCAAAATAATAACAAAAGAGATATTTTAAACTGTAGCTTAAAAGTTTAATAGAAGTGATCAATTGCCTCAAATCTGACAGGACATAGATAAAAGTTTCAGACATTGGAGATTGGAACTGCTTCAGAGCTGAAATAATGTTTGGTGTGTATACTTCCCCTGAAAGATGATAAGAGGTAAAAGCTGGTTTTGAGGGAAATGAAAGTTTTCTTCTCAAATGCTGAATGTTAGTCTGTGAACATATATTTATCAGCCACTACTTATTGAGTGCCTGTTGAAAAAATGGCACCTCCTCAGCTAACAGGGTTAAAGACAACACAAGCTTATTGGTGGAAAGCAGAAACAGCTTCTTCTGCCTTCTCAGTAAATAATAATGGTTTCCACTTTAGTAACTGCTGAGTCTGTTTCCTGGTCTCTTGGTCCCTTTGTCCAATTCACTGATGTAAATTGCTCCACAAAAGCTGCTTTGCTTTTATCCTGCCGTATTTTCTTTGATGATTGTGAGGAAACTCAGTTTTAACACCCTACTTGTCTTTCATGTACACTGGGGAAGCAGTTACCACACGGTCCCTTTAGACTGAAAATGTAATTGTTATACCCTAAGAAGAATTTAATGGAAACATATTATTTCTTTTTAGAGAAGAATAAAGACAGTGTGATATAGTGGAGAAATTTTGTGGTCAAGAGACCCAGATCTTAGTTTTCATTAATTCATCTGGTGAACTTGAACTAACTTTTGACCTCTATGGGTCTTGGTTTCCTCATCTGTGATTTAGAGGACACAGTAACTCCAAGGACTGAATTTGTAGTCCCTGTCAGTTCTATAAAATGAGCATTTCTTTTTTTAGAAGAGTAGCTTTTTAAACCGAAAATATTCTATTGAATACAACATTCAGGAATAGCAGTAAAGAGTAAAACTTTCAAAATTTCCCCAGTGAAACTAATTACAACAGGTTGTAGACAGCTCTTTTCAAAGTTAGAACTTTTCATTCCATCAGTGAGGAGGATGCTCTCCAAAAAGTTGATAGTTTCTAGATAATTAGAAACTTTTAAAAAATATCTATGGACTGCTTCTGAAGGCAAAATATTGAATTTATAACTAGGAAAATTTTAGGTAGAGATGTATTTCACCTGTTTAAGTCTAGCCCTAAACTTTTATCTGAATTATCACAGTCTAAACTATAAATATGTGGTTGGAAAGCTCAGCCTTGTACTTTGCCTTAATTATAAATTTATTCCACAGTACTTATTTTTATTAATTTAAATTTAATGGGTTATAACTTATGTGACTGCCACTCTTAATGATAAAAGAGGGCCTTTTCAGCTTGCCTGTGCAGAAATGTGGTCCTACTTTAAAGGCTTTGCTGCTAACCCTACTGATTTCTAAATATCAGATGTAGCTTATTTAGACTAGGTGAATTTGGTTTCGTATAACAAATGGTAACAGTAATTACTGCCCTGATATAATGATGCTAATCTTTTATCATCAGTTAGAGTGGATGATAAAAACATGTTTGTTAAATTAGATCTTCTTTCTAACTTGTGTATGCTGTCTTTATAGGTCCTGTCATTATAAGACCACTTAGGAGATAATTGGACTCTTTCTTATTCTCTGATGGCAGAGGTTCACTTGAGATTTTAAATCAATATTATTAGTCAGAGGTGTGTTTTTTAAAAATGATATGTTGTCCACCAGCTCAGATCAGTAATTGGTGAGGAAGTACTGTAAGGGATAGCTATTTACTCATAAGAGGAGCTGTTTATTTTTATTGAGACAAAATTGACATATAGCATTATATTAGCTTCAGGTGTACAACATAATGATTTACTACACACACGCACACACACACACATTTATTCAAAATGCTGACCGCAATAAGTCTAGTTAGCATCCATCACCACACAGAAATTTTTCTATGTGATGAGAACTTTTAAAATCTCTCTTGGCAACTTTCAGATATACAGCAGTATCTTACCTATAGTCACAGTGCTGTACATTACATCCCCAGGGCATATTTACTTTGTAACTGGAAGCTTGTACCTTTGGACTATCTACAGTAGCATTTCTAAAGATTATTTCATAACATTTAAATGTATGCAGAGAAACTTTATAAAAATATCCACTAGGTGGCACTTTATAATTGTGTTTAGAATCAACCCTCTGCATTCTTGACTAGATGGTGTAATTGAAAGAAGGTTGGCTGTTCACGAATATCTGGACTCATAGAAATGTTAAAATAATTTTAAAGTGATAAGTTTCTCTCACACATTTTGTTGTATCACCCACTTATTGTAATATTTCTACAACATCCCTGACATTCTAATAATATTGGGAAATCTGCTTTTCTAACATTTTAAATTCTTAATTTTATAAAAATACAGTAAGTATAGAAAAAAAACTGGTCCTCTATCAGAATACCCATCAGTTATAAATTATGTCTGTTTTCTGACAGGTGTAAAGACATTGTGCTTATAACAGATACAGGTTATATATTTGGTGTGGTTCCAAAGTTATTTTTAAGTTAAAATTCTAAGAATCATTGTCCTGATCCTGTGGAAGATTTTTAGGGTTTGAGTTCTTTTTCCAAAGAGATAATTATTATATGCTAATAATCTTATGCTTAATAGTACATACACATTTATGAACGATTGGTTAATCTCTACTTAGCCAGTTAGTATTTTAAAAAGCTATTTGTTTATGAAAGCTTAAGCCAATGTCTTATTATATTTTAGTTTTTGAATTATTTGTATTTGAAGTTAAAATTACAAAATAAAGTTAACAAAAAGAAGGAAAACATACCCATAATCCTGACATACAGATATAATGTGAACAATTCAGTTGTTAATTTTTCTAGGCTTTTTTTCTTGTCTATGCATATGTAAGTACATGTTTATTATGTCTTTTAATAAAAAAAAGAAATAATCTTTTTCTATGTCATGTAACCTGTCCTTTTTTTACTTAACAGTTTATCTCTAACATGTATTCATGTCAATAAAAGCATTTTCATAGACTTCTTATTACTATAGATTGTTTTTTTAATCAGTCTTTACTGTTTAGTTATACTTCCCCCATTTTTTTCTACCCATAGAATTTTGAAATGCAGAGTTATTCCTTTATTTGTAATATTTACTAGTGAGAGCACTACATTAAAATAACAGATCAAACTAGCACAACATACATTTATAAAGTTATCAGTAATGTTTAATGAATTTGTTACATTTTGGTTCTGTGAGGTAAATGATTAAGGTAATTGTGATTTATTTCAAGTTGATAATAGCAAACCCTCATGTATGCTTAGTCTATGCAAGGTACATATATACTTATTGTATGCAAAGCAGTACTCTAAGCAGTTTATGTACATATAAACAAATTGATTTAATCCTCATAATGTGTTAAATACTATTCTTTTTTTATAGATAAGGATGCCAAGGCACAGAGAGGTTAGGTTACTTGCCCCAGATGACACAGTTAATTTGTTCTTCCAGGTTTATGAATCCAGGGAAAAAAACAAGACAGTCTACACTGTTAACCTTTATGCCATACCACATGAAGCACTAGATACAAAGTGAGGGTTAAGCCATATGGTCTTGGATTTCTTTCAAAGCTGTATTTAAGGGCTTTATTTATTTATTTTTTTAAATTGTAATTTACGTGGTTTCTTTTAAAATGGTATCAGTGCCATCACATTTTCTTACTGAATGTGATACTGCAAGGTGTAAATTCATAAATATAGATTACAGTTATACTACATAGCAAATGTCATATTTTTGTGACGATGACATAGAAGATACATAATATTTATCTTATATGGAATTTGTAGTTCATAACAATAATTTAATTTATATTACCCGAAATTTAAGCTCATAGAGTTTTCTTGGCTTCAATTCAGGGCATGTTGTGTCTAGGGCAGACTGCTCTGAAAAATAGAAACTTCATAAAATGCAGCTTCTTTTAAGAAGTGCATGATGTGCAGCCAGCAGCACTGAAAAGACTCCCAAAAGCAGCAGACTTCTGTGATAGAGCTTGGTGCTTTGCTTTAGAATTGTGTCTTTATAAAAATGGGAAAAACAAATTAACATGTGATCAAAAGCAAGGAGATGTTGGCTCAGTCCAGGCTTTCTCTTTTCTCTTGTCCTGAGGGCCCCCTCACCTTGATGGCACATGCCTAAAATTCCTCCATGAAGCGTCATTCATTAAAAATTACTCTTCCCCAAAGCCATTTTTTAAAATTTATTAAGTTAACTTGATGCCCCTTGCTCATTGGAACAGCCCAGTCTGTGACAGTCTGGGAGGAATCAGAACTGGCATTTTAAAGCAGAAAGTCTGGTGGCAATGAACTTCAGTAAGAAAGTCGAGTCCGAGTCCCAGAGATCAAGGAAGGTTGGCAAAACATAATTCAAAATTTCAGATGCTTCCACCAAGCCCATAAGTATTACTGTGGCCTGAAAGCAGTCAGACACTGACAAGTGAATCCTGTTTGGAGACAATGGAGGCCATACCTTACTCACTGGCCACATGGGGCTGTTCAGTTCTTATAAGGTCTGAGAAGGTTGTTTGCAGAGCAGAGTCAAAGGGTGGAATAAATGAATACTTCTGATTTCCCCTGTTTTACCTAGAGAGCTACCCGTGACCAGACTCATTTACCATCTTAAGGAATATCTCTTCCCAAAACAAAATATGCTGAAATCAAAATAGGATTTTAGAAGCCCAAGATTCCTTGAAAGGGGCCAAGGAGCGCAAGTAGCAGTAGAGATGTAAAAAGCAAGAGGGAGGTGGTTTTCAAGTAAAATGAGAATGTTGGTTGGTTACATTACAACTTGCCATACCTGACAGATAGAGGCTGAGTTTTCAGTCAGAAACCATTAAGACTGCTATTTATGTAATGTTTATAGGAGAGTATGTGTAATTTTTTTATTAAATTACTAGGTATTGCTATACAAGGTTTTAAAAGGCCTCTTCGCATGTAGATAAGGGAAGCACTCATTTTTCAACTTGTACACGAAATGATTATTCATTTCTTATAATTAAAAAAGTGCAGATTTACAATTCCAGATAAACTTTCATTAATTGAACAATTTGGATCTTTGTTGATCATCTGAAACTTTCAGAATTGTACTTCATACTTTAGAAATGCTTTATTTGCTTTGCATTGCTAGGCTGACCAGAAGGCCCTAAACTTGCAAAAATAATATTTCCCATTGAGTTTGGGAGTGAGTATCTTATGTGTGTTATACTGAGTTAGCCTAGCACAGAGAGTATAGTGATTCATTCCTTTACTGTCATGCTTTTAAAAATAACTGAATAGTGGAAGTATAGGGTAGTAGGAATAAGTAATGCTTTAGAAATCTGTTTGAACAAGGTTAAACCAGTTGAGATAGCTGATATGTAATCAACGCAAATTGACATGGAGATATTAATGGCTATAGAAGTATGACATCGGTATTGTAAGTGATCAGAATTCACAGAAAATATTTAAGCTGACCAAGGACACCTTAACAATATAGTATAGGCAACTCCTGAAAATGCAAGGAGTGAGGGGTGAGGTGATGGTGGTATTAGTTAATGTAGTCATTAAGAGAAAAACCCTATGAAGCTTATTTTTTAGGGAGTTTTAAATAAATTATTTAAAAGATGAATATTTATGCATTGGGTTTATTTAGAGCAGTAATTCTTAACTAGGTGGTTGTACCACTCCCCAGGGAGCACTTGAAAATTTGTGGGACATTATCTCTGATTGAGGGATGCTACCACCTGGAGTTTGGGGGTAGAGGTGAAAGGATGTGAAAGCAGCTGATATGTATGTTGACCCAGCATTGAGTGAAACAGTATTGCCTAGTAAAGAATTGTCTCACTGAAAAAGCCAAAAGCATCTTCACGAAGAAATGCAGATTTAGAATACAGGATATTCTTGTAAGTTAAGCTGAACACAAATGAGTAACTGGAAGTTTCTGCTCTTTGGACTCAAGTAATGCATGTCACATACATAAAGAATAAGGAAGTTGGTATTATCCTATAGAGATTCTAGAGATTTCTAAAATATTTTATTAAGGTGAATTATCTCATGGGAAAATTTTACTCAGTTGCTTAAACTAGCAACGGGGCTGTAGATATAAATTCCAGAATCTAAAACCTGCTGGCTAGAAAAGTCAGTCTAGGTCATTGGAGAAAGCTATACCTACAGTGATACCTAAAGCATATCCTCAGCAGCTACTGATAATGTAATCAAAGACAAAATGATACACTTCAACATTCTTGATAACAATGCTGTGTAATGAAGTCCAAAGGATAATTTGTAGGTAGGAAAAATCAGGTTTGGTAAATATACTACAGATAAGACTCATTTACTTCCTCCTTTTTAAAAGGCAGATGGTGAGTAAATTTATTAAGATGTTAGGAACATGAATGGAATGAGTGAGGCTGAAGAAGAAAAAAAGATAGTTGCCTGAAAACTTTCTTAAGTAATATTTACTAGTTTCCTTTCTGTTTTATGTTACTGAGGTTATAGATGAGTCATTGATTTCTTGAGCCATCTCTGACATTTGTCTCCAAGTTATTTCAAGGACAGTTCATTCATTCATTCATTCATTCATTCATTCATTGAGTACATTCTTTGTATTATGTAGGCTTCAGTCAGACGTGGAAGACAGACCTGCAAACATGAAAATTTCTGTCCAAAGTAATAATTTCACTGTGGCTGTATGAAATAAAATACTGTCAGGCCCAGGAAATACTCTAGCTAATCAGCTTTGGCCTTTCATCACAGTATGGAAATGATTGAAATTCTCTAGAAATGAGACAGAACAATATTTCTGCATTCCCACTAGAGCCCAGGGCATTGACTAATAAGCTAGGATGACTCTGGTATAAACAGACAATGGAATTTTAAAAGTCACTCTTAATTAACATATGATAATGTGAGCGTCTGCTTCATTTCTACCTATATATATAGTCAAGTATATGCTTCACTTTTTAATACTCAAACTTATAAAACCTTCCACTGTGGTTGAATTACAGGCTATAGGCCCATTTACTGTAGTTGCAGTCATTATATAGTGAAGCAGTTAATTTTGAGCAAGTGTGAAGATGTCACATGGTCACAGACAAGA
The DNA here is from genome assembly GCA_004027375.1 of Macroglossus sobrinus. Classification (NCBI taxonomy): domain Eukaryota; kingdom Metazoa; phylum Chordata; class Mammalia; order Chiroptera; family Pteropodidae; genus Macroglossus; species Macroglossus sobrinus. Next base: position 114,085 of record PVKZ01000796.1, on the reverse strand, counting down.
TCAGACAGAGAAAATGACTTTCCACTGCAGTCTATTGATTTGGTACTTCAGAAGCCTGCTACTTTGTTCTCTATTGAATTACATTTAAAATATTTTATTTAAAAATAACTTACTGACTTTCTATTTTGCTTATAAAATAATACACATTAAAGCATGAAGACAAATGGAAATTGCCCTCAGTGCATATTCTATTCCATATCTATTGAGAACATTTGGGGGTTGGTTCTTCTAGTGTTTTTTTCTTGCCATAGATACACTTTTACAGTTCTTCTTTTTTTTTTTTTAGTCAGAATCATGGAATTTAAATGTTGATAAAAGTTAAAGAAAAATTTTTTTCATTTATTAATTTGATAGTCTAATTCTTATGCCCTTTCTTGTTAGTTTTCTTCCTATTTTAGTGTTTTAATTGTATTTCAGAGAGATGGTAAGATTCGGGATTTCAAATACTGGGGAATTATACATTTTAGAAATCTATACTTTCTTTATGTCTTCTCTATCTGTAAAATCACTGCCATATGATAAGGATGGGTGGTGGTGTTTCTTTTTCAAGGAAAAGAAAATAGCTATTTTGCTAGAGAGGAAAAACTTCAAGGTATTATAAGCATTTATTTATGACAGCATTTGCCTGATGCTGAAATAGATACAGTGACACTTTTGATTATCATTCTTTAATTATGGTTCCTAGGACTTTCCTGCAGATGCTGTGAGTTAGTTACTATGTGTTCATATACTTAGGTGGTTAATGCTCCTTTTCGAAATTGAGCTGTCAGACTGTCAGTCACGAATATAGTGAGTGCTGACTTTATGGATGAGTTTTAAAAGTTAGATTTGGCTTTTCAGGTCATGTTCAAACAAACCATATTTTATGAGAGCATGGAATACTTTACTGTTCAAGTACAGATAGCAGTTGTCTAATACCTATTAATCTATCAGCTCTAAAGAGAGAGAGAGGAGAGAAAGAGAAGCACTGTGCATGCACATGCATTTGTTAACTTGAAAAGCTTAGTTCTTTTCCATGGAAGGTGGTCTTTTCCATATGGCCTAGAAAGATTCTTTTGTAATGGGGGCTCTTAACCTAGGGTTACAAATCTTTCTTAGTGTCCAGTTAGACACCACTGTTTCTCTCTAGTAACTGAGCTTAAAGGACTATTATCAAAGGTGAGAGCTTCCCCCCATAATTTCACTATGTTAATATCTTGTTTCCTCCTTGTATGAAAAGACCCATAAGCCACAGCTGTTGAAATTAAAATATTTTTGAATAAATGATATAATGCTGTGGTATTTGTCTTCCTTAATTGTTTAAAATGGACCATGAAGACACTAGGGATATTTTTACTATTTTAAAATAGGCTTATTTCATTATTGAAGCTACATATTATTATTAGACTCCCCCCACACACACACCATAATAGAAAATGTGAATGATTGAGAATAGATTTTATTTTTAAATATGAAACTTAAATTCTGTTTAGGTTTAAGGTGCTCTATTGTTTTTTCTTAGTTGCATAATGCTGAGATAGTAGTCCCTGTGCAAGGAGATGCTGAATGATTCTCCAGGATTGTCTGACATCACATAGAAGGAACTGGGAGGTCTGCCAGGTGGTCAGATGGATGCCGTTACTAGGACAAGTTCTCGTATCATCATAGCAGGCAGAAATATATCCCAGACAGCAGCACTGCAGAACATAAGCAGCTACTTATTTCTAGGCTGACAACTAAAAGTTAATAAAACTCACATGATTGAATTTCAGGGAACATTTTTATCATAGTTGGGAGTGTATGCCTAACTGAACCATCAATGTCAGCTATGAACAGTGAGAAAAATGCTTTTCTAAATGCTGATCAAAGACAGATATTGTATTTGGAATTTGTTCAAGAATAGTAACTTCGCAATTACAAATATACTTTTGACTGTAGTATTTTGTTATCTGTCTTCAAAGGAGAACTGCTTGTTGATAGACCACTTCCTGCCTTTCATCTTTTTTTCTGACTGTGGACAAAGGGGATACAAAAAAAAAAAGACAGTTCCATAATAGTAGAAATCCTTTTTTATGAGTTGATTCAAAACATAAGCAAATGAATTATGAATTAGGTATTTTAGAAAGTGAAGTTGGCTCTCCTAGTAAGGCAGTTCTAATTTTGTGACGGCTTCAGTTGATTTCCTGCCAGATCAGTAGCAGAGGTCAGCGGTATAATCTGGAGGATGGAAAATAAGAATTTATAAGCTTTAGGAACTAGGACATTATATAAGTTTACAGGAAGTTGCCAACATGGATAAACAAGGTTTAAGAAATAGGAAACCCTTCTGACAGGAGACAATATGTGACAGAGTAAAGACACTTGGCAGTTCTTGTTTTTGAAATTAGCCTAAAGCTACCATGATTTACTTAACCAGAGAGTATTGAATGGGGTGCTTGCTTTAAGGAATGTTGAGGGAAGTAATTTGGGGCCTTAGTTGCAAAGTCAATACTTGAACATCTTAACTAACCAAGATGATTTTTTTTTTTAATGGTGAAGGAAGGAAAAAAACTCAACTAGCATTGAAACTCATCAAAGTTTGTTGAAAATTACATATGAAAGATAGACCATTCCCTTTCTCAGCTTTTTTCTTCATCAGCTTTTACCAGTGATGCATCTGTAAGAGGGTGGGTAATGCAGGTTATCCTGCCATGGACCCTGATTTCCACTTCTCTGATTGCTTACTGTCTGCTGTAAGTAATTTCTCACAGAAATTCTTCCTGTCCTAAAATATTCTGACTAATGTTGTGTTTTAAGCAAAAGTTCCAATAACCATAGACTCTTTCATTCAGCTTTTTAAATTTTTTACTTCATTGATTTTTAGTCAAAACTCTCAGTACAATTTCTTGCTCTGCATTTTCTGGCCACAGTTTTTTTTCTTGGTGTGTTCTTTGAGATATCTTATACTTTTAAATAACAAAGATCCTGGAAAATTATAAACTGCCCTCAAAATAGATCATTTCTTGCCTGCTCCATTCTTCAGTGACTTTTCTCATTTGGATAATAAAACAAAATTACCATTTAGAAGCTTTTTTTTTTTTAATGTCGATTCAATTCATTTCAGAGACTGAAAGTGGCAAAAAAAAAAAAACAACATTCTTCCTGTTATCTTATTGGCAATTTTAAATTTAAAAAATAGCAGTGTACCCATTTGTCTTACTAATAATACAACTATAAAGCAATCTCAGGTTTGCAATTTAGAAAAAAACCTAAGAACAACAATAACCATTTGCTCAAAAGGGACCCAAACTTTATACCAACTCAAGAGGGATAAGTAAGAACATTTAGTTTTAAACTTAACCTCATGTGGACTTAGAGTTACAGATCTCTAAGTCAGTGGTGTTGGATTCGATTTATAAGCTCTCTTTCAATTCTAACATTGTGCTGTTTTATTAGTGAACCAAAATTTATGTTTCATAGAATCTCATATCTTGAAATAACCATGAGAAACCTTTTGGTTTGCCTCTCTCCAATTTAGCAATAGAAGAGCCCAATTTTAATACAAGAATAACTATTCATGTTTTTTTTTTTTCTTTTAAATATAGTCAGAAAAATTCTGTCTTTCTAGTATTAGTAATTTCTGACTGTAGTATGTTTAGGGAGCATTCCAATCATGTCTTAGGAATTATAGTTCCATATTTCCAAAAGGTAACTCTAGTGGCAGTGGCTCAGCTCCTGTTATATTTATGAATGCAGTAGTTAGGGTTCCATATAGCTGTTTGTTAGCAGTGATACCTTTTAGATAAATGTCAGAATTTTTGAAAGTTGGTACAGCATGGACTCCAGGATATTTGGGAAATACTAAATAAAGCAAGTCTTAGTTGTGAAATTCTTAACTCATCAACCAGAGTGGGAAAACATCACCAACAAATATTAATCTGGATTCTGTCTAATATTTACTTGTTATTTAAAAATCAGTAAATGATGCAAGGATATTTAATAATATAACCTTTATAAACTATAAGGGTAAGGCAATGATTTAATCAAAGTTCAGGCTCATAATGCTAACTAAAGTGGAGTTAAACTATACTGAGTCACTTTAGCAGTACATGGTACATGTCACTTGAAAAAGAAAATCACAGGTTAAATCTGACAAAGATAATCATCACGTATTTTACCTCTTGAGCCCCTTGATTTTCAGAAGACTTAATAGGAACCTTTTTTAGTTTAATCCCAGTTTTTAAAAAACTTGTAGCAATGAATGGCATAGTTTACTATTTCCCCAAATGCTTCTAAAGCCACCTACATATGGACAAGCAGTGTAGTATGGCAATTGGACCACTTGAGTCAGAATTCTGGTGTCCAGTGTACTAGCTTCTTGGGTGTGTTACCCAGGGCAAATTCCCCTCTGTGCTCAGTTGCCTATCTATCAAATATGGATAATTATGGTTCTTGCTTCATGGAGTTGCTTTGAGGATTAAATGAACTGATGATTGTAGTTACAGTAGTGCCCAGAATATGATTAAGTGCAGAAAGATAAAAGGCATACTGTTCTATTCTCACTATTCTCTGCTTTGTTATACGTGAAAATTCTATTTTTGGTTTTCAGTTTTATAAACTACAAGTGTTATTACAATAAGATGTAGTTTCCTAAATTGAAAGTAAATTTCTGAAAAAGAAGTGTTTATGACTGTTTTATTATATAGCATTCTTTTTTACTTTGTAAATACTAAATATTAGGAATAACACATTCAAATGGATATATTATGACTAGATATCTAATACTATACTGTTCTAGAAGATAGGCGTTGAAAGAGTAGTGACAGTAGTTGCCTGGAGTTGGCACAATTAATAATTTAGCACTTTTCAGTTGTCAAAGACAGACCCCTTTGTCTATTATTATTGTGTTGGGGCACTTGGAATTCTCCATTAATCTTTTGAACATGAAGGAGTTCTTCAGTGTTCCAGCTAGTTCTCCTCTTGGCAGTACATGAGTGGTTTGGATTGATATGTAGAGGTTCAACATTTAAAGACCCAGATTTGGCCACATTTGTTACTTGTCTGAGCTGTATATTGTGGTGTTCAAATTTTCCAGTGCCATAAGCAGAATTTTGTTCCAGAAGTGACTCATGTGATTCTTAATAAATATAAAAGTGGGGCTAAAGTGGTTTAATCCTAACTAACCTGTTAGCAGTCTGAACCTCATAGTCTCTGAAAGTTTAACATCTCCATAATAAAGCATAAAGTAAAAAATTACTACAAGCCTCTTTGGCCACAATTTGAAGCTATTAGAAATAGACATTTTCTTCTAAAGAAAAAAAAGCTTTTGTAATTGCTAAGTATCTGGGCACCAGGAATGTCTTATTACATACCTACTATTTATTCCCTGATGGTTTGGACCACATTTGTTCCCAAATTGTTTTACTATTATATAGATCTTATTTCACCAACAGGTCCTTTATTGGTACCGCTCATCATTTATACATGTTATCTCTCTTCATATAGTAAGTACATTAATCGGTCTTCAAAAAGTTGATATGGGATCAAGAGATCTCTGTAATACTGCTGTATAAGAACTGTAGGAGGAATTTGCCCACTCAAGTACAGATTTGGTAGTCATCAAATCCAGACAGCTGAGAGTACTCAGCAAACAGAATTCTTTGACTCAATGAGCCTACCTTCCAGTTTGAGAAATGCCATAATGAGATAGAAATAATGTGTCTAGCATTTGCTGTTAGACTGTGATTTTTGGTACACATCAGACAATGATATGTTTTATTTACTTTTTCCAAAAATCAGGCTGATCAAGTATACTTTATTCACAGCAGTTGGTTCTTTTTCAAATTCTCACCCAAACTTACTCTTATTCTCAAACAGTATGTTATTTCATATTTTAAAATCCAGTAAATACGTGCACATATGTGAGGACCTTTTCTTTTTTCTTTTTTAGATTAAATATGTTATGAATTTTTGCTTGTATTTAAAAATATTTGCAACAAACATTAGAAGTTGTATGCTGCTCTGGAGTTATATGGCAGATTTGTAAGTGCCTGCCCTTTACATGTTGTGTTGCTTATGGAAGTGACAAACTTTCATGAGATCTGTTAAACTGTAACCTGCCTGTTGTGTTCAGTGCAGGATGCTGAGTTTTGTTGAGAAATCATATTGTTTGTTCCACCCCTTGGAATAATTAGATGGAGATGCATGTGCTCTCCATCAGTAAAGCATATTTGTTTTGAAAGATGCAACACTCATGGTCTGTCAGTCACCACGACTTCTGAGAGCACCTTAGGAACTGCAACATAACATTTACAATATGCAAAGTGAAGAAAAGTGCACCGAGTCCCAGATACTTATTTCTTGTTCCTTGATTCCCTCCTTCCCCCGATATATTTAATATGGCTAAATCTATACGAAGGACTAGTTTGAAATATGATTGGAAATTTGGAAATACTATGGCTAAAGTAAATACTGAGAGATTAGTTAAATGCTGAAAAGACTTGTAATGTGGAATTACTTTCCCTTCCAAAATAAATGTATTGATCAAAAACTAAAGTCAGTGCTGATTTAGATGGAAGAGAGTGCCTGTGTTTCTGGAAGAATGCCTAGAGTCTTCAAGTTGTGTCCCTGGTTTGCCCCTTAACGGCATCGGAAAGATTATGTAAATGTTTCTGAGGCTCTTCTCCTTCAGCTATAAAATGGGCATATGTATACCCACTTCAGGGATTGTGCAATATTAAATAAATTAAAGTATGCAATAAGGCTTTATAAGTTATAAAATGGTACATAATTGAGAAGTAGCAATTAAGATAGTCAAAGCAATTTTAATAGCAGTACTGATTTTTCTTATTAGAAAATATTTAGAACTTATTAATGAAATGTTCTCAAATTCCACATTATAAAGTGCTTCATTATAAAAATTAAAACGATTTATCAAAATAACTTCCATCTTTGAAAAAGAAAGTGAAGGAAAAAAATAATGTGGGCATATGTTTAGCATTCTAGCCCCTACTGTTATGTATTTTTCCCACTTACTCTGGTAGCTGTGAAAAATCACTATGTGTGTCAGTGAGAACACTCTCTCTCCCTTGCCACTTCTACATAATGACATTGTATGAATGTGGAAAGACTTGGTTATAGCTACTCATTGCAAAACACTTTTGAACTTCCAGGTAGATAAGAACTGAATTAATGAGAAATGGTCTTTGTAGAGTTAAGAATCTTACTTAGGGGGAAAATGATATCAGATTTGAAAATTCCTTGGTTTAACTCAATACATTGTACTTGGATGATTGCTTCTCCATGTCTTAATGATATAGAAGAGCTTCCTAAGTGTTTTTCCATAGTGATTTTATATAGTTTATAATTCTTTAAAAAGGGATTTTAAAAAATATGAAGTGTATTATTGCATTTACCTTTGTATTTAAATAGGATGCTAGAAGGTAAAAATTTGGCCAGCAGAGGTAGCAGATTTATTAGGCTGTAAGAAAAATACTCCAAGATGCCTCAGTAAACATATTGGGTAATGCACATGATCTCAGTCTGTGTTTTTAGAGAAAAACAGAATGAAGGAGAAATGAATTGGGGTTACACAGAAACATCTAGCTATTTACATTCTTCTTTTAGTAATTTCTTTTAAAAAAAAGGGCAAACAAATAATATACAAATAGGGATTTGTTTTTTAGTTAATTCTATAAAGTGAAGAACTTTTTAAAGCAAACTCCATGAATTTTAATACATTTAATAAATGAAAACAAGCTTTTGGTACTTGGCACATGGTTAGCACATTCAGCCCAATCACCTGAAAGCAAAATACGAGGAAGGGATAATGATCTGAATAGGGCACTGTTCTGATGCTGGATAAGCAAATAAGTACTTGGTCTTAGGTATATTAAATCAGAAAATGGGAATATATTTAAGAAAATTTCACTGTGTATGAAGCAAGTATAAAACATGATTTTCTGTTCAACTTTTGTTAGATAGAAAATATAAATGTATTATAGCTCCCTGTACATTCTAATTAATTTCCTTGGCAAATGTTCAGTCTGTTATAAAAATCATTTAATTCATGCATTTTCAAGCACTGTTTATTAAAATTCATAGTCAAGGCAATATTCTAAGCATTTGGGAATATAAAGATAAGCAACACCCTAACTTCATGTAATATGTAATCTAGTAAATGATGAGTTAACTCATTTTAAGATTAATTTCTTAATCCCTTCACCTTTTCCACCCAGCCCCCAACCCCCTCCCATCTGTCAACCATCCTGGTATGCCACATTGTAAAGCAGTGGGCATTCAGAAGTCTAGGATAAGCTACTTCAATAAGTACTGTAACTACTAAAAGAAGAAATATTGATTCTTTGGGGGGAGGCTAAAGATTTTTGTTTCGTAGCCATTGAGACCAAGAGATTTTGTTTTAAACTAACTTTTTTTTTCAGTTGTCAGTCAATATTATATTAGTTTCAAGTATACAGCATAGTGTTTGGACATTTATGTAATTTAAAAGTGAATCCCCCACAATTCTTGTACCCACCTAACACCATACGTAATTATTACAACATTATTGACTGTAATCCCTATGCTGTGCTTTACATCCTCGTGACTATTTTTTAACTACCAATATGTATGTACTTCTTAATCCCTTTACCTTTTCCACCCAGCCCTCAAACCCCCTCCCATCTGGCAACCATCGTTTTGTTCTCTATATCTGTAAGTCTTTCTGTTTCTGTTTTGTTTGTTTCTTTATTTTGTTCTTTGGATTCCACATATACGTAAAGTTATAAGTATTTGTCTTTCTTGGTCTTACTTATTTCACTCAGCATAATATCCTCTAGGTTATTCTATTGTTGTTACAAATGGTAAGATTTTATTCTTTTTTATGGCAGATATTCCATTGTATATATGTACTACATCTTGTTTATCCAGTTATCTACTGATGGGCACTTAGGTTGCTTCCATGTCTTGGCTATTGTAAATTGCACTGCATAGAGGTAGGGGTGCATATATCTTTTTGAAATAGTATTTTGGATTTCCTTGGGTAAATAGCCAGAAGTGGAATTGCTGAGTGATAAGGTAATTCTATTTTTAATTTTTTGAGGAACAACCATACTGTTTTCCATAATGGCTGTACCAGTTTGAAATTGGTGCACAAAGGTTTCCTTTTCTACATATCCTCACCAAACCTTGTTAGCTGATTTATTGATGGTAGCCATTCTCACAGGTATGATGTGATAGTTCATTGTGGTTTTAATTTTCTTTTCCCTGATGATTAGAGACATTGAGCATCTTTTCATATGTCTATTGGCCATCTATATGTTAGTCTGTCTGTCTTTGAAGAAATGTCTACTTAGGTTCTCTGCCCATTTTTTAATTTGATTTTTTGGGGGGAGTTAAATGAACTAAATTTAACTAACTTAGATTATTTGCCATCTTTTTAGATTAAAAAACAGTAGCTTAGGAAACAGAAATTCCGACAGGAGATATCATAGTTTAATTTTTAATTGAACCATTGTTTCTAGCTTTTTCTTTTTCTTTTTTAAAGTTATAATTAGAGATCAGGATGATGGAAGATAACCAGACCTTTTTATATTTTTAGACTTAAACCCAAATCATATAAATGAAAAATCAATTTTCGTAAACTTTGACCATTTTAGATGAAGTTCAAAGATTTGTTTTTAAAAATGTGTGTTATCACTTAAAATTTTAAGGGCTATATATAAACTAGTACACACAAAATTAAATAATAAGTGTTCCGTAATGGGTACAGGGGAAAAGGAAATGGATAATTATTTCTCTTGACCTCAAAATTATTTATTTAGAGTCGTTTTTGACATCTACTATATAGAAACTATTTCCAAACAACTAAAATCGCCAGGTATTCTGGTTTGGTAGTTTGAGTGAGCTATTTGAGTGGATGCTAGGAATTTCTGAGATGCAGGGTCATAGAGCAGGGGAGAAAGGAATAGCAGGGCATGGTGGGGATGGGACAGAAAGGAAGCAGTGGCAAACGAAGAGAAGCAATAAAGGTCCAAGGAATTGACTTTGGGTAACAGACCTGGAGCCCATTTATTGAACAAGCATTTTCCCACAACGTGCCTGACCCTTTTCATGCCCTGAAGAGACCATGGAGAATGTCCACAGCTCTTGTTCTCTGTCACAGTATGGTGGGATAGAAAGAAGGAAACAGGCCATTTCATTGTGGGCTTTTCAGTATTGGATACTGTGGGGACACTCTGGAAGCACCTCTCAGACTAGAAAGGGCCAACAGAGCCTTGAGTTTGAGGTGAGATCCAAGCTAAACTCTGAAATAGGGATGAGAGTTGCATTGCGAAGAGGCGGTGCTGCAGATGCTGTGATGTCAGAACTCATGGCAAGTTCCAGGTGAAAGCATGTGGCTCAGTGTGGATAGAGCTTTAAGAGTGAGAATGGAGCAAAGAAACATGAGCCATAAAAGTAAACTGGGGCCAAGTCAGGAAGAGTCTTACGCTATAGGAAGGAAGAAGTTTGGACTTTTTCCTGAGTACATTAAGAGACTATTAAAGAAATTTGTGCAGTAGAAAGGCATGAGCAGATATTTGTAGTGAGGAGAACTGAAGTCAGCACAGATATGGGTAAGAAGACCAGATAGCTTAATCAGTTTGGTGGGATGAAGAGGATTGAACCATATGTAAGAGGTAGAAGGGACAAGAAATGGAACTTGGTGAGGGATTAGATATCAGGGCAAGAAGCCAGTTGCAATGATTTGAATATATAGTAAGAAAGTAGAAAAAAAATATGTGTATGCTTTACGGATATTTATGTGAAGGGAATTTTACTGGTCCAAAGGTTCCTGACACTTCAAAATGTCACTAGTTTGGAGGAAGGAAAGGCTTATCGAAAAAGTGCCAACTGAGAATTTGGGAGTCTTAATCCTCAAATCCATCTTAAGAAAGTAAGAGTTCAGGCTTCTTTTATGTGAAGGGAAGGGAAAATAGGAGAGGCAAGGGGTGATTGACATTTGCAGACATCTGGGCGCCAGCAGGGGTCCAAGGAAGATTTTGCTAGTTGATGCGAGTCCTATCAGGAGGTTCCTGCAAATCTTTGATAAATACATACTTCCCTTATCGCCTCAGGAGAGGCACTTTCTGGTAAGGGACTGTTTTGTGAAACTCAAGAGGCAAACAGAATTCCTTCAATGATTGGCTTGTCTGTATGCAATACTAAGCAGAAGCTATTAGCCTGAAGGCCATGGGAACAAAGCAGGCCTGAACAGGAGTCTGAGAAGCCAAGCATTTCATTCTGTTTCAGGAAGAAATATCCATTTCCTGTGTACCTGGTTCTGGCCTGCTCCCTAGGAATATGGCAGAGGCATAGGCCAGACCCAGTCAAGGTATTTTCTCTGAGAGGCTAAAAGTGAAAGATGTAAGCTGAATCAGAGTGAGGTAGAGAAGCCAGAACTTGTGGCATGGTTGGAATGAGTGTGGGTGCTTTCCAGGAAATTAATCCTGGGGTTTAGAACCAAGAAGATTATAAGAACCAAGTCAGAAGTATAAAGTGGAGCCTGTGAACAGTTTCAAGTACTAGGCAGGTTAGCTCTTGACTGGTAGCTGTGTAGCTTGTATTTAGGCAATCTCCTGGCTTGAGGGCTAAAGCCAGTTTGTACCCCCCATAAAAAAAGAAAAAAGAAAAAGTTTACCTAAAGGAGGAGAGGGATTCGGAGAGGGCTTTAGATTTGAGATTGTGTGTAGACTGAAGGAGCCAGGTATTAACTAGAAAGAACTATTGATGAAGTTTATCAATAGTTCATTAAAGAAACTGAAGGACTAATGACCCAGGGTAGCAGGAAAAGAGATTAAAAGCACAGATTGTGAGTAAGAGGAGTTGACCTTGAATCTTTACCTTTGAGAAAAGATGGAAGAAGAAACAAGTATTGAATTCCATAGGCCAGGTGGGACTTTAGAAGAGTCCACATATGAAGACCTTTTCTATTTACCAGGAGGCAGAGGCATTTTCTTTAAATGACTGGGATTGGTATGGGAGAGACAGTATGGAGAAGTGATTAGGACAGAGCTCAGACTCTGGTGACAGAAGATCTAGGTCCTCTGCACATAAAGTAGCCTTGGGCATGTTGTTTAAGCTTAGTCATTCTCAGTTGCTTGGTGTATAAAATGACCATTACAGTGTCTTCCTCCAAAAATTGTATCAGGGATTAAAGGAATTAATTTATGTAAAGCGTCTAGCAGATGTTTAATAAAGTTTGTTATTATTAGGAAGCAGTAGTGTATAATGGTCAGGAACCATACTCAGAAATTAGACCTTCTAAGTTCAAATACTGGCTTTACCAATTATGTGCTAGCAGTATGACCTTGGACATAATATAATTCACAAACAAAATGAGTAGACATCAGGTGATCAATACGTAGTATTCAACTGAATGGACAATAAATGAGGAGTTTCCATGAGCTTGTCTTCTTGTTCTTCTTTCCAATGTGGTAATTATGTCCTAACCATGTAACAATTGCATATAATAAAAACTTTTGTTAATTTATAAAATAAAAGAGACAAATTATGTTATCTGTGCCTTAATTTTCTCATCTGTAAAAAGGAGATAATAGTACCTACATCTTAGGCTTGGTGTAAACTGAGAGAATTAATTAATATAAAGCTCATACAGCTCTTAGGCACACAGGAAGTAATATTATATATAGAAGCATTTTATATGAATGTAAATATTTACATAACATTTATTATATAATTATTTTAATAAAATTATTGTTATTGCTTTTACTCATCAGTAAGAGTTGAGGAGAAACCAAGAATTTATAATAGGCCACTGTGGTGTGGGGCTGGGCGAGACTGAATAGAACAAGTAAAAAAGGGTTTCTGACTAGCACTTGAGATTAGAAACTTTTTGTAATGGTATCAGACCACAGGAGCAGCCAGCAAACTCTAGGGTTAGATCTAGAGAAAAAAATTATTGGATGAATTCAAAGTTAGGGTTTATTAGCAAACAATTATGAGAAAAAGTCGAGCTCTTAAGCTGAAGGTGATACTATGATATCCTATTTTGAAAGAATAATGATAGTCATTGACAAATAACCAGAGAAGGGAATAAAGTGACTGAAACATGTTTTTAGACTACTACTGACAGCTGTTTGGAGATGACTTAGATTTCATTATATTTGTATGATACTGCCTTGTCAGTATGCCTGTTTCTCTTCTCTCTCCCCTCCCCTCCTGAACAGCCCTTCCTAGGTTCTGATTTTTCCTTCCCTGCATATTTTCTTTTCAGGCCTTATATCTCTTCTTCTAGCAAAATAACATAAAGAAAAGCATAATAAGAAAGCAGAGAAATATTGTTTATATATTCACTGCCTCACGTATTCTCTGACCATTTAGCATGACTATATTTGCTCTACAAATTCAGAAAAAATGTGTCTGGCATGTTTATTACTTTCAAGGGTCTCTGGAAGGAATTCTCATGAAATCATTCTGCATATATTGTACAGAAAAATACTTGTTATGCAATCAAGTGTCAAAAAATATGAGTGAGGCTGGGGGCATGGCATATAGGCTGGGTAGAACAGAGGAAGGACAGTGCAGCAGAAAAGGACAGAAGCTAGCCTGGCAGGAGAGCAGGGCAGGTTGGTGAGCTGAATGGAGGCGAGACTGGACACCTAACTCCCACAGTGGATAGCTCACCACCAATCGGTAAGTATGTGTTTCACTGGGTTGAGAGCAAATGAGGAAGAGACTTCTGGGAGCTTGTATTCTAGTACTGCAGGTTCTTGTTAGTGTGATAATTAATGTCCTAACCATGTAATAAAGGCATTTTTAAAAGCGTATGTTAATTTTGAAACTGAAAAAGGCAAGATGTAATGTTAGGCCTGTGGAAGAGTAGGAATTTGATGATTTTCTGATTAAGAATAAAAACACCATAAAATTATAGAGAACCAGAAAGTTGGCCTTTTGAAGGGTGGGGGGAACAAACATGTCCTAGCTCGATACTGAATTCTCTGTGTAAAAAGGTTTTCCTCTGTAAAGGCATTGCTTTTGCTGTCTTATCTCTTGTTGTTCCTATCTGTAGCCTAAGGCAGCATGCATTTGAGAACCCTATTAAACTCTCCCAAGGCTCTTTCCCAAGGCTAAATGTCAGTGAGTATAAGTATTAGAAATCATAAACACACAGTCCTTCATGAGGTAAGGGCACAGGGTCCAGAACTGCCAGTACAGCTAAACCCTTCTTTGAATAGTGGGTGCTTTATTAGTATTCATGAAGAGCATATAGATAACATCTTGACAGAGTTAAGTTTCAATTTTGAAGAGCCAGTGCTTTTCAATAAGGAGTGCATTTAAAGACACTTTACATGAATAGAGTGACTGAATTGCTTCTTAAAAAAATGATAGTACTGCTTTATTGAATGAAGTATTTTTCATTTACTGTCTATAGCAGCGGTCCTCAACCTTTTTGGCACCAGGGACCTTGGGCGCTCTTACGAGAATCTAATGCCTGATGATCTGAGATGGAGCTGAGGCGGTGATGCTAGCGCTGGGAAGTGGGTGCAAACACAGATGAAGTTTCTCTTGCTTGCCTGCTGCTCACCTCCTGCTGTGCAGCCCAGTTCCTAACAGACCACAGACTGGTACCAGTCCGGGCCAGCTGTTTTAGACCCCTGGTCTACAGTTTAGAATTGTCATTAGAATTACTATAAATAATAATGATTAGCATATGTAGGGCTTTTATCTTCCAAGAGTTTTAGAGTTAATCTAATTTAATTGTCACTCGAAGGCAGAGATGTGCACTTGCTTTTCTCCTGTGTACCCTGAACGTGTTTATTTCCAACCCTCAGTGCTCCCTGTGGATATTCCCGTGGCCCATAAGCTATCTGTTCTACCGGAAATGCCTCATCAGTCTGCAGAAGGCTATCTGATTATCAGTTCCTTGTCTTAGGAAAGCATGTGGGCTCTTGAGTTAGGCTTCCTGGTTCTAGTGCCAGCTCCTCCTCCACTGTTGTGTGACCCGAGACAACTTACCCTCAGCTTCTTTATCTGGGATTCATAAAAGTACCTGCCTCAGAGGGTTCCTGTGAGGATGAGTACTAAGAACATAGCAGATACTATTTAATAAATATTAGCTGTGGATTAGTAGTGTTTTAAAAACCATTAGGAACAGGTCTTTCCAGAAAGTTGTTATAGGTGGTTTAGTAGTAGGCGAGTAAATTATAAGCCAATAAATACCTTTGTCGGGGATTGCTGTGTACCTGTCTCGGTGCTAACTAAGCTTAGTTAGCACCGAGACAGAAAGGAAGAAACCATGGTACCACCTCTCTAGAAGTTCACAGTCTATCTGGTTGTTAGCGGGTGGGGGCCATAGATAAAACTAACTGTAAAACACTATGACAAGTGCTTGACACAACTAGGTCAAGTACGGTCAAAGCTCAAGGGCTAAGAGTGATGGATTTTGACTTAATTTTCACAGAAAGCTTTGGAGAGGAAGAGAATATGGGACCTGGGCTTTGGAGTATGAAAAGAACTTTGACAGAAAATGGGAGAATTTTAGGGTAAGGAGGGCTTCAGAGTGGGTTGTTTGCCAGCTTCTGTGTCAATGGGACTTTCTGAAGGATGCAAAGTAAGGAGTGGCTTGAAAGCAGCAGGACCCTTTGGGAGGATTTTAAATAGATCCGTGTAATTTTTGTGAAAGCTCTAGAGCTGCCACTTTGTCACAGTTTCTTTGGGCTGGTTTTTCCTCTTCTCTGTAGACACGAGAAAGCTATGAAGCTTTGCAGTCTTAGTTGGACCCAGGAGAGGCCTTACTTGTGGTTAGAATGTGTGCTTGTCTAGCAGTGACATTTCATGGGCTTCCCTTACCTTCCCTTGTCTCATTATGTCTGAATTTCCATTAATATGATTTGAATGAAATTTTATTGGACATTTAGGAAACAGTTTAAACTCTAAAACACCCCTGTGAGAGTTCAATTCATAGTGTTTTAAATATTGGAGTATACTTTTTGCCTGAGTTGTAAGACAAGATAATAGACTCAGTATCTTATTCCCAAAACTTATGACTGTTCCAAGGCACTGTTTCTGACTGTATAAAACTCAGACAAAAAAAAAGAAAGAAACTTTCCATCTTTCATTTTCAGTTTCTGAGGCTAGCAGTTATATCATCTGGGCAGCATACACTGTTAAATGGGAGACATCTGTGCTCTGCTGAACAGCTTCTTAGGCTGAGTTTTAGTGATCAGACAATGCCAGTTAAACCCATTATCCTTGTACAAAACTCTTGGGTAAAGGGAGGATTTACCAATATTGAGAAAACTTCCAGGTGCCATGCTCTATGCTGGGTATTATGTAAAAGTATTCTCAGAGTAGAACTGTTATTCAGTTTTAAAATATAGGGAAGGTCAGCAAGGTCGGTGACGTTACAAGTGGTTAGTGGTAGTGGCAGCATTCTAAATGTGGCCTGTCAGGCGCTAGTGTCCATTTTTTTTCTTTTGTTAAATGTAGTGTTTTCTTTGTTCTGTTTTTTCTTTGACATTCTTTAAATTTCTCAAGAAGTTTGAGTTTAGTAATGGTCTTAATGAATGGGCTTTCTGAATTTGAAGAATACAGTCAAATGAGGTTTTTCCTAATATAGCACCAATTTGATTTACATTTAATTCAGCACAATGAGTATCTAATCATTCATCCTGGCATGGAAAAAGGCACACATGGGTTGGTTGTTTTTACAAGATATAAGAGAATGTTCAGTATTTTGGATATTTCAGCAGCATAAGATAATATTGAATCTTCCAAGTAGAGTCCACTGATAGTTAATAACCTGACTTCAGTTATTCTGGAAATACTATGCAGAATGGTAGAACGACCCCTTTTGAATAAAGTCTACCAGTTGCTTCATTTATTAAGTATAGATTGTTTGCTTAATATACTCTTGTTCAAGAACAAGGAGCCAAACTTGACAATGTGTGGGGGATGTAGTAGCAAAATAATTACAAAGGTAGTCCTGTGTTACTATCAAATATTAATCAATTTTTTTTTACATTGTTGAAATGAGTGATAAGGTGAAGTCTCAGAATTCTGCCCCTTGTTTGCCCTTATCCTTCCCACCTTTTCTTAGTCTTTTCATTCATTTCTCTCTTGCTTTCTCATTACTTCTGAATGATACTCAAGAGCATCATTTTATTTTCCTCACCCTTTTGCATTTTTTTAACACTTTGAAAATATATCCATAGGATATCAAAAAGTAATCAGATAACTATAAATTATTAAAGTATCTAGTTAATAGTTTCAGGTATTTCATAGTCCTTAGATCAGTTATACTTTTCTTGACTATTTTGTCTGAAATATACTATTTCCACTTCATTTATTTATCTTTTATTCAGGCTAAAAATATTTATTTCGTACCTACTGTGTTCTAGGCACTGTGCTAGAGGTTATCAATCTTATTCTCCCAAAACCCAGGTGCTTCTCACACACCACATGCTTCTTTGGCCTCCATATCAGTTATATACAATTTTCAGCCTTCTCCCACCCTTAACCACTCAGGGAAGAATATCTGAATTGAGGTGGATGAGAGAGGTTGGGGATTAATTTAGAAACCCTTCCAGTGTATAAAACTGATATGTTATAGCCATAATTAGGCAGAGTTCATGTGGTTGCTTGTGACACCCCTCACATCTAACTGATCTTGATGTTCTGGTGAGCCAGGACACTTCTAAGCATATAAAGATATTTAAATAAAGTCTTAGATTATGAAGAAAAAGTGTTGGAGGTAGGACATACCCAAATAATTGTTATTTAGGGTTAAATGTGGTATCATTAGCAATACAAAGTCTTTCTAGTGTATTACTGGGGAAGGAGATGTTAATTTGGGGAGTATCAGAAGACACATATAGTAATAACTATATATAGTGCCAGGTGAGTGCTAGACTAGACAGGGGGATCACTTCATAAATTATATAAATGTCTAACCGCTATGCTATGCACTTGAAACTAATATAAAATAATATTGAACATTAACTGTAATTGAAAAAATAATACTAAAAAGAAGAGACATATAGTATCTATAGTAGCTGCATGGAAAGAATTAGAGAAGTGGGGGGCAGAGGGGATTAATGTCATTATTTTGAATCTAGAAGCTGCATACACCATCCATTAATTTAGTTCTTGGTATTTTATTTTCTGTTTGAATATTGAAATTATACACATATACACAAAGGCACATATGTTTAAACACATTCACACATAAATTTAAAAACATAATCAAAACCCTTGAGGCTAAAGGATATATTTTTCCCTAAACACTCGCAGTCACTTTGACCTCTCAAGTTGATAACAGCTTACAGTTTCCCATTGATTTCTGTTGCTCTTTAAAAAATGTGTTACAAAATATTGGGCCTCCAGTATGGGTTTAATTACTACTCAAGCAGCTCATCCCAAAGTGATTAATAAGCCACAAAAATAACCATTTCCTCTTCTGTCTCTATAGCATTGGTATTTTTGGAAATTGGGTTGCCTGTGCCAAGTTTTATTTGTAGATAGAGTGAGAATTGTTAAATGGTCTATCATCAGTTCACAAGAAATCTTTTTTCTTTTATTAAGAGCACACCAGCTAACTAATTTCATTTAGAGTTTGCAATAACTTCTTGTACTCTTGAGGCAGCCACACAAATCATGTAATTGCTTCAGTTATTCAGCAGAACTTTCTTGCTAAGAAAACCACAGGAACATGGTTTTCTCCACCTGCCCCCCTCCCTTTTTGACTGAATATGA
Source organism: Macroglossus sobrinus (assembly GCA_004027375.1). Classification (NCBI taxonomy): domain Eukaryota; kingdom Metazoa; phylum Chordata; class Mammalia; order Chiroptera; family Pteropodidae; genus Macroglossus; species Macroglossus sobrinus. Next base: position 95,374 of record PVKZ01000796.1, on the reverse strand, counting down.
CTTTTAATAAATGAATGACAATTAATGAGAATTGTTTTATTGAAGCACAAGAAGTATTCTGAATGTCTATCAGTAGTGGAATGATTGAATAAATTGTGATACCTTTTTATTTTGGAATATTACATAGTTGTTACCAAATGAGAATCATCAAAGTATATTGGCTTAGAAAAACATGATGTATGCAACTTAGAAATATCAATGGCTGTTTGCTTTATATATTTATAAAGGTGTATGAAATGATTTAGTCTCTAAGGACATAAAAATTAGATAGGCAGACAGGTAGATGGGAAAATGTTAACATGGAAGAGAATTTAGAAATAGACTCATACACATGTGGTAATTAGGATAGGATAAAAATGCATGTCAAGGCATGTGGAAAACCTGGATTATTTAATAAATAGTGTTGGAACATTCAGCTAAGTATTTGAAAAAAAAGAATAAGCTAGATCCCTTTCCCACTTCTTTTATCAGAATGAATTCCAGATTTAAAAAATTTTAAAGAATGAAGTCATGCACGTTCTAGAAGGAAACATTGATTTTAAAAGAAATTTTGAAGTGAGGAAGACTTGAGCGTAACTCCAAATCTAGAAATAATTAAAGAAGGATAAATTTGCCCATGCCATATTGTTTTGAAGGCTTGAGAACTGGGTGAATCTTGAAATAATATATTCATGGACCCCATTTTTAGCAACGTAGCATTAAAATTTTATTGATATCACTTTGCAAGCATTTGGACCAAGACAAACTTAAACTGATTTTGTCTTTGTAATTCTCAACATGAACCATTTAAGTTGATGGAGTTTAACATCATTATTTGAATTTTTGCATGAGTATGTATAAACAATAATTTCTATATTAATATCACTTAAAATGAATGCTTAAATGAAAAATAAATTGCAATAAGGTAAATAAGAAATTAACATGTATAATTTACTTCTGGGCTTTGGGGCTGAGAATGATGAAGTAGGTAAATTTTATTTTATATTATTTTAACCTATAAAAACATGTGCTATTTTTATTGAGAAAAACTTTCATTTTTAAATCCATTGAAAAATAATTTAGAATTTTGAGCTTCTAAAATTCACAGCCTGGCTATTGCTTAGCTATTTCACCCAATCTAATGGGGGCGGGGAGCAGGAAACAAACTAAGGAGTAGAATTTTGTCCAGGGGTTGTGGTGCATATGTAATGGAGAGACACTAAGGTATTTATGATTTGTGTGTATCAGGTGGGTCCTGAGGTTGCTCATCCCTCTAAGTGACCTACAGTGTTCATGTACTGTGACCTTGGAGGCTGCACACAGCTAGTTTTTAAAGAAATGTGTGTTATCTTATGAGTTTTAAATTCAAAACATTTGATTCTTACAAAGTATTCATTACAAGCTCATATTTATCATAGTATAGAATGCAGAATTCATGTTAATTATTATTATAAACTGGGAGCGCTAGAAAAGGTAAGGAGGGCTACTTCTCTGAGCACTTCTCCCCTAGGAGGTATCTTGCACTTTTGTCTGATGGAAAACTTTGAGAAACACTACCCTGAATAAATATGAACAGGTGATAGTAGCTTGTAGCCATCCTAACACTCTATATGGATTTTGAGTTCTGAAGTTACAGAGTGGAAGGAAGTAGATTTTATAAAAGGCTAATTTTATTAGCTCAGATTAGCCCACTAAAATGAATGTTTGATTATGCACTTGGAATTCTTACTGAATTCAGTAAATGCCTGAGCTAGTAGGTACTTTAATCATTAAAACTATAATCAAATTAAAGCTAAGTAAACTAATTTTAATCAAATTTACTTTGATTTCTTTGTTTCTATCCTTTTTTTCTGTTCCATAGGTCACAGTAATGAAAGGCAGTAATAGAAATAAAGATCATTCAGCAGAAGGAGAAGGGGCTGGAAAACGACCAAAACGGAAGTGTCTTCAGTGGCATCCATTGCTAGCAAATAAATTTCTTGACTTTTCAGAAGAGGAGGAAGAAGAAGAGGAAGAGGAAGATATTGAAAAGGTAATTCCTCTGTTAAAATGTTCAATTTGAACATTCATTCTAGAAACTTTAGTGAACATGTATGGGATGAAAGATACGGTTCTCAGTTTGTCTACTTGAATCCTGTTTAACTATTTTATCTACATTTTTATTCCAAATATGATGATCCTTAGAAGTGTCTGTACTTTCTAATAATGCAGACTGAAACAGATCCTTCTTAAATAGTATTTCTGTCAATTAACCAATGGTTTGAAGGTAATATTCAGATGTAGTGGAGATGAGGATATTCATAAAATTTGATGTGCTTCCCTGGCACCCAGTCTGTTGGTCCTGTGACCCCTTTTCTTTGCTTCCAGCCCAGCCCCGCTACAATAGGTAGTCTCAGAGTTGTTCAGGTCTTTATCTCTATGGCATCTGGACGTTCGCATCCCAGGAAGACTCTGTGGTCAGTCAGTTCTCCAAATGCCCTTTTCTTGTCTTGTCTCACACTTGAGCAGCCGGCTCTTGTTTAGAAAGTCATACAACCATGCAAGTGACTTTAGAAAGCCACATATTCCTCCAGATCTTGGATAACTGGTTCTTCCTCATCAGCATTTAGGTCTCAGCACAAGGACTGCTTCCCCAATAGATGGGACCTCATCATCTCAGTTATCACTCCCACCTATCTCATTCCAGGTCAAAAGATTTCTTTCATAGCACTTCTTACTTATTTTCTTTGCGTTTAACAGTGTGTGTCTTTGTTTATGTGTGTCTTTCTAGACTGGAATATAAGCTCAATAAAAGCAGGGGTCTTGTCCTTCTTGTCCTCTTCTTCCTTAGAACTTCGAATAGTGCCTGGCATATAGTAGGTATTGAATGATACGTGCTCAGTGGAAGAATAAATGAATACATATTTTGCATCAGTGCAAAATACCCATTTCTCTGGATACCCTTTATGGTCTCTCTCACTGATGACCTTATAAATGCTTTCATAGAGAAAATAGAGGCCATCAGAAATGACTCCTTCTTCAGTTTCCTCTACTTACCTGTAAACTTTTCTTACTCCTTGCCCATCTGTCCCTCCTCCTTTCTTTATTCAGAGAAACAAGTGTTACTCTGTCCAGTTGAGGAAATTGCTAAGTTTATAACTAATTTGATCTTTCCAACACATTTGTACCTATTGATCCCTTGGTCTTTGACTCTTTCCTATTTCCTTGATAGCATTCATTCTTATTTCTATTCCTACTTTCCTGACCCTACCTTCCTAGTTTCTTTCAGTTGATGCCCTCCCATTATTCTACCCTCAAATGATGATGTCTTCTGGGCCTCTTATTTTAATTTCTATCTTCATTTGGACCTTTCTCCTAAATTCTATTTACTTAATGTATCCACTTAGATATCAAATCAGAATCTCAGTTTGAATGTGTTCAGAAATAAACTTTTTCCTTCCTCCTTCAATCCCATCCTCTTGCAACTTCCCTTTCTCAGCACATGGCAATTGCAACTTTCTAGTTGGTCTGACTCAAACTTTGGCTGTTTTTTTTTCTTTGTTTGTTTGTTTCTTTCTTTCTTTCTTTCTTTCTTTCTTTCTTCCTTCCTTCCTTCCTTCCTTCCTTCCTTCCTTCCTTCCTTCCTTCCTTCCTTCCTTCCTTCCTTCCTTCCTTCCTTCCTTCCTTCCTTCCTTCCTTCCTTCCTTCCTTCCTTCCTTCCTTCCTTTCTTTCTTTCTTTTTCTTTCTTTCTTTTCTTTTTTCTTTTTTCTTTTTCTTTTTTTGCTTCAGTTTCATATCTGTCCATCCATTCACAAATTCTCAGCCATACCTTCAAAATATATTCTCAATTTGGCCCCTTCTTAGCAACTTCACTATTGCCACCTTGATCCAAACCACTACCATTTCTAGTTCAGATCATTTATTCTACCTCTCTCCCTGCCTCTGCTCTTGCTCCTATCTACAGTCTGTTCTCAACAAAGCAGACAGAGGGACCCTTTCAAATTAGAAGGTGGATGTGCCACTTTTCAGCTTCATGAGGGCAGGGAATTTGTATATTCCCTGCTCTCTTCTGCATTCTTTTGAATAGTGCCTGGTCCATAGCCAGTCTCCAGTAAATAGTTATTGAGTGAAAGAAGAAAGTCATTGAATCTTATTGTCTTTTTAATCCCCATTCAGTCATCTTGTCTACACTTTTAGGCTTACTACCTTTATATTGCTGACTCAGTTGGTTGTCTCAGAGGAGACTTTACGGAGAGCCCTTTCAAATTCAGCCTGCTCAATACTGATCTTCCAACCAGATATAATTTATCTCATTTGATAAAAAGTATACTCTTGGTGTATGAGGGAATCTTACCAACAAAGCTAGACACATTCTTCCTTTTTCAACCTTTAAATTCAATTAGATACCAATCTATCGCATAAATAAATATTGTCTCTGTTCACACTCATCCATTCTCATTTTGACAGCTTTGATTCAGCTCTGTCCCTTTTCTCACCTGGCCAGCTAGAATAAATGTAACTGATTTCCCTGGTTTTGGTTGCTTCTAGTTTTGCTGTTATAATTCATGTACTATTACATGGCTGACAGAAGTTGGCTTGTATTTTAATACAAGTCTAATAGTGTCTTTCCTCTGCTTAAAACCAGTCATGGCTCTCTGTTACATCCAGCTGTGGTTTCCATATTCTGGTCTGGTACTAGTATTGATTTGTTATAAAGTATTACTCAGCCCCTGGTGAAAGAAAAATAAGTTTTTCATTTTTATTCAATTTTATTTATTTATTCTCTTATTTACTTTTTGATTAGTTAATTGAAATTATAATATTAGCATTTAAAAAATTTTGTGTTTTTTTGGATGTTTGTACTCGACGAATGTGAAGTTGGCTATATTAGTCTCCCCAAGTTGTTTTATTGGTCCCTATAATCTGAAACCACTCATTTACAGGGTTAAATTTATGTTTTTATTTTTACATGACAGAGCATATTCTTTATCAAGTGTGGCCCCTACCTTCTACAAACTCATTTCTCAGATCCCTGTTCTGTGTTTATATACCAGTGAACTGGTATATTATATTGAACTGCATGTTAGTGTTTGAATAAACTATCAAGCCTTAATCCTTGTTAGTTCCCCATGTCTCCCTATTGACTGTCTGACACATTCTAATCCATCTTTTAAAATTTAGCTCAGACAACTTTCCTTGGGAGATTTCTGTGTGCTTTATTGTCACACTGGTTCCTTTTGCAGTCAGCATACTGCTTTTTAATTTATTTGTTTATGTATCCTTCTCTCCTCCCCAAACAGTGAGCTTTCTGGGTCTGGATCTTACATTATTTATCTCTTCTTCAAGCTCTTGGCTTGAGTTTTATAATTTAGTAACTGCATCTAAAGTTGTTATTTTCTGAAGGGAAATATAATTACCTTCTCATAATACATTTTTTATGCCTGTTTTTCCATAGCTTCTCAGTTCCAGAATGTTAAATATTCCTTGAAAATGCAAATCATTGTTAATGATTGTATACATAATGAGAAAAATAAATGTAGGCTTCACCTCAATAATAATCCCTAGTATATTTACAAATCAGTTAGCTATGACTTCAAGTTTGTTCTGTACTATTTGTGTTTGAAGATAATTGATAGTTAATTAAGTGTATTTGTAATACTTAATTTAAACTTAAAAGATTTTTTAAAAATACCAAATTGTATTAAGCTAATGATTTGTCCTAGAGTATTTTGTCTATAACAGTCACCCAATAAATATGATATAAAAGAACATGGTTGCCTTACAGTAGTGGTTTTCAAAGTATGATCCTCAGAACAGCAATGTTAACATCACCTAGAAATTTGTTAGAAATACAAATTCTCAAGGTCCACTCTAGACCTACAGAATTGGAAACTCTGGAAATGAGACCTAACAATCTGTATTTTAAGAAGACCTCCAGGGATTCCAATGCCCACCCAAGTTTAAGAACTACTGCCCTATTTTATAATGCCAACTAATGACAATCTCGATCCTCCTTGATTTTAACTATGAAACAAGAAATTAAGGAAATGGGTTTAGTAAGCATTCTGGATTTCTATTCACAGTTTCACTGTTTTCAAAAAAAATAGTCATATTTTAGCATTAGAAGGTATTTAACAATCCTAATATATATTGAGATTTTATGATCAGAGATGTGCTTTAAGAAATTTAATCTTCAGCTATGTGCAGGAAGCATTGTAAGAGATTAAAAGCAGGAAGACTAGCCAGAGTGGCACTAGGGCAATAGCAATGAGAATTACATAGGTGGAATGAACAAGACAGAGCTTTGCAGAAGTCCTTGAAGACCTTGAATTAAATAAAATACTTAGAAAACGGGAGGATTCAGACCGATTTTAAAGGTTTAAGCCTAGATGAGTTTATTTCTATCATCGTAACATTTCAGCAGACAAGAAAGCTTGATATTTACAAGCTTGTAGTTCTTCCTTCAGATAATGTTAATTCTGTTTTGATTTTCACAGTAGGAGGCTTTACTTGTGACATGCACAAAAACATTGAGTAGTGTATGTTAGATTTTTATTATCTACATTCATGTTAAACATTTTTATATTATTAGCCGTAGAAAAGCACTTTACAAAGAAGGCAACTCTTAATACTTGTATATTTTGTATGAATATTGTTGTTAATCTTGAGACCCATATACTACAGAATGGGTTTAGTCATTCATTCAGCTGTTTAGTTACATACTAATGTTAAACCAGTGAGCTAGGTTCTATGCTTGTAAAAGTAAATAAGAGAGCTTTTGTCCTCAAAGAGCTCACTGTTTAGTGAGAGAAAAAAAAATGCAATCGATTATAACATAGTGTAATATATGCTGTAATGGAGACATGCCACAGGTTGCTATAGAAACTAAGCAGAAGAATATATCATAAGTTGGTTACCAACCACTAACAGTAGTTGATGATTTTTTGAAAAATTTTTTTTTGATTTGTACATTGTTGAAATGGAGCTAAGAAAAAAATACAATTTGAAAACTAAGACTAATTTTTCAAGCAAAATGGTCCAGGAAGTTTTAAGCATCTGGGTTTTGTTTCGGTGGTTAATAGATTCAGCTTCTTGGGGCCAATGGCCTAGAGCAAGATGTTGGTGAGACTGAAGATGATGAATCATCAGAGCAGCGGGCCCGGAGACCAATGAATGCATTTCTCTTATTTTGCAAACGCCATCGCTCCATTGTACGTCAGGAACACCCCAAGCTTGATAACCGAGGTGCTACAAAGATACTAGCTGATTGGTGGGCTGTTCTCGATCCAAAGGAAAAGCAGAAATACACAGACATGGCCAAGGAGGTAGGTTCCAGTGAGAAGGTTTTATACTTGTTGTGAGCAACCAATCTTGTAACCCCCAGTTAACAAATGTAGAGTTCCTGCTGAAGGCCTAGCAACAGGAACGTGAGTCCTCAATCAGATGTTAAGTGAAACATAAAAGCTTGTGCCTATTCTTCAGTTCCAAGTTCACCTTGCAAACAAACACTGGTGGGATAACAAGAGCAATCTATTACCAAGTATTTTCTTATTGTATATACTCCACTGATTGATTTAGGGGATTGGTTTTTATGATTGATGATTTTTTTATTATGAATGACGGTTTGGGGTGTTTTTTAAAAATAGTTTTTCTAGGAACCCTGCTTCTGTTGTCTGCTTGTGTCATGGGAAAGAGTCTTGATCTAGTTCTGATGTTAAATGGCTTTGTTACCATATCTCAGTCAATCTCTGGGTCTTAGCTTCTTTTCTTTAAATTTTAATTAGAATGAGGAAGTTGGACAAATATTTGTATCCCTTTCAGCTATAACATTTTTTGATTGTGTACCAAACAGTTATCAAGAGATATGCTTTGACTTGTTTCTGTTTTGTAGGCAGTGCAGCATGAATATTTAAAAACTAAATGAATGAATGGCAGTAGAATAGGATGCACTGTGACGTGTGCATGCTCGTAATCACTGTGTAGGCAATAGTTGTTGAGAAGCATTTCCATGCAGGAAGACTCTTCAGAGGTGGAACATGAATCAAAAATGATAGCAGTGACTAAATTTCTTCAAAAAATGTCCACTGATCTGTTTCTAAATTAATCTGAAAATAATGTGAGTTCATAGTACATTTAAAATATATGTATTAGATTTATCAAGTAAGAGAAAAGCAAAGCAATATCATTGTGGTTAAACCTGAAAAGACTAATTCTAATAATATTTCTTCAGTGTAGCAACTGGCAAACAATCTTGATTCATAAAAACTCCTCCACCCAAACATTTGATTAAGTTCTGTGAAAAGAGAAACCAGCAGGGGACACAATATAGAGTTCCAAGTGACACGTATTATTAGACATCTCAATATGTGGAGAAATCATTCTTTTAATTGCTGTAGTTTTGCTGACTTGTTTAACAAGCTAACATGGAACATCGAAATTTCTCATTCATTGTTCAGGGGAATTTGAATCCAGAGTAAATAATGAGTCTAGTTGCTCTGTAATTAATGCTCAGATAAGTCTTCAGGAATTGACTGCTATTAAAAGACAGGATCTTAACTTTGTAGAACATCTGGAAAATTTAAAATCAATTCCAGTAACCCACATGATTTTAAACATTTCAATAGATTTCCACTAGCATAACAATAATTAACAATAAAACTTTCTCATTAAATAGCCTTAGATCTTTTCACAGTCATGTTTATATGGTGAAATAAACAATTATCTGAAACCTCATAGGGAATTGCATTAGCTTTCTATAATTAAACGCTTGAGTTTGTTTTTGGATTGCTGTTTTTTGGATAACATGCAGCTTGTCCCAAGTTTATTGTTTGCCTTTTCTTAAATATTGCTAATTTATAAACCCAGTAGGTGTCCACTTTTAAGAAAAGGAAGTATTATTTTAATATAGGAAGTCCCTTACTGATTACTTAATTAGGTTCACAATGTTGCCATCGTGGTGCTGAGATGAAATCTGTTAAGGTGGCCCCCTGCAATCTGCTATAAGTGGCCACCATAATCTTCACCTTGCAACTTGTCTTGTTTATAGTTGCTCTTACAAAATGTTGTCTTTCCAGTGCAAAGTGTGGAATATTCAGCTACATTCAAAATCATTATACAGTTAATTTTCAATTATGAGTAATACTTGTTTCTATTTACTTAGTAACTGGTTTTGAAATTAAAGGGCAGGTAATTGTGCAGATGTTTTTTGTGTTGTTATTGTAGCCCGAATTGGAATGTGAATTTAATTTAAAAAACATAGAGTTGCTTCAATGAACCAGGTATTGTGTTGGTTACTAGTGATATATATGTTCTCAGTTCCTCAGGCAATCAATTTTAAAAGTGTTTAATATGTGTAACCTTTTAATTTAAAACCCCAATTTAAAATTAGTTCTTTATTAGGAACAAGACATACTCGTTCAGCATAGTTCCAGTGTGAATATGAATGCTTACATGATACTCATCAATATCTCTTCTGTCATTATCAGTTGCGAAATATTTAATTTTTCTTTTTTAAAATATTCTAAAACAGCAGTAATAATTAATACAACTTTAGATATTATTTTTTACCTGCTGAAACTTTCTCTGACCCTTTCTTTGCTTCTGATTATCTCTATTAGTGCCTTGGTAAGAGGAAGCACCTGTTCTGGGATTTATTTTCAGATTCTTGAATTATTGTCCAGTACTAATTTGCACTGTTGAAAAAAATGATTGAATGGGGGTTTCATGTTCTCTAATGAATCTCATTACAGCAACCATTCATTAAAAGTAATTGACAAATACTGTCCTAAGAATATAACCTGGTTGCTTTCTTAAATTCAGCAAGTGTGCATGATGGCTTAGTGTTGTGGCTTTTGTTCACAGGTTCTAATTTCTGATTCTGACTGCCTGTTAGAAGACACAGAAACAGTATTTTCCTTTTAATGTCTTTATGTATGTACTCTTACAAATATAGGGCTACAAGTCTGCATTATTGCCTAGGATATTGCTGGAAACTTCCACTATTCATTTAAACTATCGATCATGGTTCATTAATTGACAATCTATTTAGAGGCTCACATATCTTGACCTTCAGGTAGAGCAGAGTCTGTGCAAAGAAAAGAGGAGAATCTGGAAAGTTAAAGTAATTTTGAATGTCCTTTATAATACCTTCTACCTTTTGTATAGAATCAGAGGCATGAGGCAGAATATATGTATTTATTGATTGATTGGTTCATCCCAGGCTTGATGTTTTATATAAGCACATGCATGTATCATCAGTTGTGATTGTCTCCATTCTTCAGAGCAGGGATCTCATGCTTTTTTGGAGTTAGTATCTTGGACCATTGATAAATTTGTGGAGCTGGGATACTCTTGCTTTTTTGACTTTAGCTCTCTTTTAATATATGCTGCTAATTTTAGATGCCTAAGAGATAGGTAGATTTGAATAAGTAAGCCAAAAATAGTAACAATAAAATGTCATGGGTCTTAGAGGAAGAATCTGCTTGTGCTGGAGTTGGGAGGTTAGGTTGGGGATATTGCAGAAGAGGCTTTATGAAGTTGATGGAACCTGACCTGAACTTTGGGATAAGATTCAACAAGAAAGGCAAGGGATAAGAACAGATGTGGGAAAGTAAGAACAAGTTCAGGAACAAGAAAGTTTGTTTTACCTCGAGCCTAGGATATATGTAGGTTAGTTAACTGGAAGTGATGATGTCAAGGAAAAAATCATGAGAGACCAGGTTGAAAAGTTTGAAGGTTCAGTTGTATGCTAATAACACAGCTATGCAATTAAATGCAATAAAATGTAACTGGAAGGTAAACTTAATAATAGCCTTTTGTAAACATTGGTATCTTTTGTTGTCAGTACTCTGGGAAACCAGATTGTCATCACCACAAAACTCCATGGAGTTTTTAGTGATTACTTATTCCTTCATATTTCTTCAATATAAGATTAACCATTTTTGGTTATTTATTTGCAACTGGGATACTTTTTGTAGAGACCATTTCTCCTCTGGTTTCTGTTTCATCAGAAATGTATTCTTTTGAAAGAAGATACATTCTCATTTTCTCATGTATTATAACTGGAGAATTTTTGTTGCCTGTTATATATAATGCCTAACAGAATTTGGATTCTTACAAGCTTGCTGTGGCAACTTGTATACTGCTACACTTAGAGTAGCACCCATTTATCCCTTATACTTGAGAAACAGATGTTACATATAAGAGATTTACAGATAGGTAAAACTTTATAGTTACCTTAAACACTTTTTATTTTATATACTTATACTGGAAAGTTTATTTAAAATTTTGTTTATATACTTCCTTTTCAGAACACCTTTTGATTTTTTTTTAAATTTCAACCCATTATTTATAAACGAGTTATTTTATAATCTGGAATTTGGTGAGACATTGGTAAATAATTGAGTTGTATTCACATTTTGGTCTGTGTATTAAATGATTCTCAACTATTTTATTATTTTGAATTCCATTCTTTGCTTTTCCATGGGTCTTTCTTTTAGGCCTGCCCTCCACTGTCAATTGACATTTCTCCTCTATCAGCCACTTTTTGCTACTCCTACTGAAATGACTTACTTACTGTATGTGAGGTTTTCTGAGTGTGGTTTAATTAGGGGCCCCACCACTTTGAGGAGATGTGGATAATAAAACCAAATATCTGGGCTCTGTGTTTCTTAATATTCTTTGTTTCCGAGACCTTTCTCATTTCTGTGTTTTAGATATCAGGACTTTCATACTGTATTTTAAAAAATATTCAAGTGTTTATCTTTGAAATGGTAATGATCAGTTTTGAATATTGCTCTGTCCTAATTTGGGTAAATAGTGTTCTTTTATAAACATTTAACTTACTTAAGCCTCAAATTAATTCCACAAGCTAGATATTATTTTGCAAAAGCTAAATATGAGGGCACAGAGGCCCAGGAAATTTAAGTGACATACACAAGGAAGCAAATTAGTACTAGTAGAGCTAGGGTTCTCATACTTGTCCTTCTTCCTTCTTAGACCTTTCTGAATTTCCACATGTGGAAAATGGCAGTAAAGATGCCTGCCCTCCCAGGGTAGAAGAGAGTTGCAAAATAGTCAATATATGTGCAAACTGTTCTGTAAAGTTTAAAATGCTATACAAATGTTAATTTTATCATTATTTCTGACAAGCGAACTTACGTTTGTTTGTATCTGATACTTTTCTACTTAGTTATTTACTGTTTTTATTAGGAACCATGACTACAATGTAGGACTACTAAAATGCAAAATTAGTCTTTAAAACACAAGAATCAACAAAACTAAATATCTTTTGCCCAATTTGGCAGATACTGTCTAATGCAGTTAGTAGTCCCTAACAAGACAGATGTTTCATAAGTGAACTACTTGATTTCAGAAATATCACTACATTTGCTAATTGTTAGTAAACACTAGCATTTAAATAATCAAATAAAATAAAATTATACTTCAGTTAACATGAATTTTTCTGTTAATACGTGTTCAGAAATGTAGATGTTACTCACCCAGACCCCTATTTACTTTCTAAAAAATATCAAAATTACAATTTAAAAGAAATTCTGAAATTTTGATTTTTTATTAGTACAAATTGATTAAACTGACTTTTATCCCATTTACCCAAATTAGGAAGTAAAATCATCCTTTTAAAAAAAGTTTTATGTATGAAAATGAACTGCTGTTACCACACAGATCCTTACAGCCAATTTAGGTACGAATATTTATAGCTAATTCCCTTTTATTAGTTTTTTCTTTATGATTTTTCCACAGTAAAACAAACAAGCAATTCCCTGGTCACTTAGTCAAGACACTTTTTGAAGCATGTAATTTTTATTGAAGTGGTTGTATTTTGAAAGTTTTGTAGGTTAATGTATAACTCAAAATATTTTTGTTCTGTCATATAAAAGAGTCTGATTTTCCTTCTACTAAAAATATCTAGCAACAATAATTCAGATTAGATAGTGCTATTGAGACTTATTATCTAAATGATAAATTTTTAAAATTTTGTGAGGGAAAGTTCCTAGAACTAAGGAAATACAGATGAGTGCCACTTTTTAAATATCTTTTCTCTTTTATCCTCATATAATGTAATTTCTGCATGCCACTGAGAAGAGAAGAGTTACAGCTGCTTCAATTAATTGTTAGGTGTTCACTTAGCTTCCTGCAGAGTTATAAAATTTTTAAATGTGTTATCTCTCTTAAAATATCAGATAATTTTCTGTGCAATCTCTCCTCTGAAATTCTGGTCGACTTTTTATTTTACAATGATATGTCACATATTTGCACCAGAATTAGCTGTATAGACATTCCCAGGGTCCCTTATTACTGAACCTCACCAGGTTTATCATTCGTTTTTACTCTTTTGAGAAGATCTTGACCATAATATTAGCTAGAAATTCTCTGGGTTTTTGGATAGCACAGCCCCCTCCCAGTTAAAAACAAACAATTGGAGAACACTTGGTAATGTTGAGACACAATTTTTAAAAGATTCATATAATAAGGTATTGTCTTATGGTCTATATATGAAGCTGGCAAAATATTGTGACAAAGGTTGTGTATTTAATACCATTACTGAATAACAATGATTTATTATTATTGCTAATGAAATGTGGTAGTGGTTAGGGTTGAAGAGAAGGAACCTAGCATTTACTGAGCACCTTGTCTCAGTAACTGTCTCTGTAGATTCACTTATCTAATTGGTTGGAGATTTGCAGAAAAAAAATTGAAAGCCATGAGGCGAGTTTTTGTTTTAATGAGAGATTTTTGAAAATCACTATTTTAGCAACAGGTTTGTTACAAGGTAGGACCAGAGTCAGTGATTGATGTTCTTAGAGGATAACTGAGCTTCCCTTTCTATCCCCAGAATGGGCAGCCCTGTCCTGAGGATCCCAATGGGTGGGGCCTCTCTCTCTTTGGCCCTTGCAATCCTGTGATAATGGATTTTTGCCCACATGGTTGGTCAGCATGCTAGTAGCTTTCACTCAGCTATTTGTTTCAGACTGTATACATTCTTCCCCCATTTCTCCCTTACTCAACCTTCTCTGTAATTTCTTTCCTTAATAACCTCATCACAACAAATGATTAAGCCTTTCTGTTGTCTCTTAGAGCTGAATCAGAGCAAGTGATTGATGAGGTTGCTCAGTTTCAAGGACAGATAGACATCCTCACACCCTGTGGCTCTTCCTGCCTCTATCCTCACTTGGTGTTCATACACTGCTTACGTTGACCCATGTATCTTTGCATGAATTTATGGCATCTCCAGCTAAGTTTTAACTCCTTAAAGACAAGGGCTGTGTATTAACTCTTTTCTCTATCTCCCCCATTCTTAACCCTTTTGCTCAGTATATTTTTGATTGAGCTAATCAACATTGTCTTTGTATTGATGTTTACATTGAGTTTAAGAGTTGTAAGATTAATATTGTGATACAGTGACAGTGTATTGACCCTCATAGTGATTTCTCAGTTACCTTTTTCCATAAAACCCCACATATTCCAGGACTTTTTCTTACCGTTTGGTTCTTTAACTTGTTGGTAGCTTACCCTTTTATAGACCCTTTGCTAAACTATTTTTCATGCCTGAGCCAGGGGAAAGCTTGTGGACCACATGTAAAAAGAAAGGATACGATTGTGGTTAATTGTGGATTGTAAACAATTGGAAGGCAAAGATTCTAGTTTATGCTTTTTCATCCCCAGTGTCTAACCAGTGTCTGTCATCTAGTCAACACTCACAAACTATTGAGCTGGAGGTGGGTGGGCAGAATATGAGCAAGAGAAAAATGATAAAGGCCAGTGATTGTCACAGCTTTATGGTGTCTTCAGCATAGCTATATATCAATTAGTTAGTTTAGGCTGGTCTTTATTAGTATCATCAGTGCTTTAAATATAGTTGATGCTGGTAATAATTCATAAGGATGACATTATTATCATTTTCATTACATGTATCGATTTTCACCAAAGCACTAAAATGATTCTTAGCAGAGGATGTGATTGATATCTTACTGAGAAAGAACTTATCTAGCAGATTCAACATTGGAGGAGAGGAAGGGGACACCTGAGAAGCAGAGGAAAGCTGAGTGCTAGTGATATCTGTCCAGAATCTTTCACAACTGGAACTTTCTTCTTAAAAAACCACCTTTTAAAAAAAATTTCTTATGATAAATATGTTAATTTGTTTGCAAGTCTTTTGTCAACACATTATACAATGGTGACCTTTGTCCAAATGACTGTTCATCTGACAAACCCAGCTTGTGTTGTGTGCCTTTTACTGGAACACAATAATGATGCATGTGTCTGCTACTTCCATTTTCACCTTTCTTTACCATTTGTCACTTTCCACCTCCAGACAGCAGGAAAGGCTATTTGTCTGCCTCAGCTTAATATGTAAATTCCCCATGCACATGGAGAGTAGGGTGTCCTATCATGTTTGATACTTCCAAATATATTCTGCTATATGATGGTAAATTCTGATTTGGCTCTGGCCTTGTATTCCATTTTAATCAATTAGTAAAAAAAAGTACAATTGTATCTTGAAGTTTTATTCTTACCTTCCTTCTGCATGTACCTATATAGCCATATGCAGGTGTATAGCTTTTAGTAAAAAAGAAATTGATTATTCAGAAATTTTTAATTAAATGACTGTGATAATTCTAAACCATTGACTATTAACATTATATTATCTACAGTACAATTTTCATTTACATGATTTAAAGTGACGTGCTGGGAAAAGTTTATTTCGATTACATATGCTTTCCTTACACCAATGATAAAGGAAACTTTTTGCCTGTTGCGTTAAATAAAAAGCTATTTTGACGTTATACTAAATTAGTTAATTTCACACACAACGTGACTGCTTTAAAAGCCAAGCTTATGAGATTAAAAGTATTGTGTTAACTTAATAGACTATCCAGCAGTAATAACATATGATAGTTGGAGAATACAATTTATCAGATGGCATAAGTTTTGACAATATATAATGAGTAGCAATAAATATTTTTCATTTAGTTTTATTGTTAGGAAAGGGAAAGGAAGTGGCAGAGTTGGGAAAAAGAGCTATAGACAAAACCATAGAAAGATAAAGGAGAAGGAAAGATGTTGTCAGTGAACGCTGAAACCTCCAAGTAAAAATATAAAGTTTGTGATGGATTAATTCCAACATCATGTATTACATCTTTAAACATGTTCACATTGGTGATCATGTGTGCTCATTACAAAACCCTGGGTGTTGACAGGTGCAGTTACATTTTACAGCTGGCTGTTAGTATAGATGGGTTTTGAACGCAGGTCACCAAACTCTGCATCTAGAACTCTTCTACATGTCCTTGAATCTTCAAATAACTGTAAAATTATATATCATTTTGCCTTACTTTGTTCCCCTTCTCTTGTTCTCCACCTTGGTTCATTTATCCCATAGCTGATAACTTTCTTTTGTTAAATTTGCTGGCATTTGCTTTACCAGTACATCAAAGCACAGATTTAGTTGTTACTATATTTACAAAATTAAGCAGTGGGCACAGCCTGATTACTAGCCTTGGTATTAACTCACACTTTATAATGTGTACCTGATACCTACTTTGAAGTAGGTGCCACACTAGGTACCAGTGTTTATGATAACCTTAGGCATTTTGGTATTGTTCTCAGTCTATGGAAATAAAGGCTGAGGTCCAGAGTCACTGCATTCTCCATTCATTGTCTTTATCCTTGGTCACCATCCTTTGTCTTTATAGCCACAAATGGAAGTGCTAGGGTTCAAACTCTGTTTTTCTGTCTTCAAAGCCTTTGGCTCTTTCCATGACAAATAACTCCTTCTCTCCACCAAGGTCAGACAGCTTTTTGGATACTAGAAATAATTGAGGGTTAAAAGATTAAAAATTTGCTGCCTCTGTACTCTAATCCCGCAAATAAACTTTTAGTAGATAAAATCATGTCCTATCTCTAAAAAGCCCTGTGCAGAGATTGTCATTATTCTATAAGAAAAGCCAGGGAAGTTACTAAAAGTGTTATTTTCACTCATTATCTGAATGGGGGGATGATGTGAAAGGCTATTAGAACTTTTTCATTCTCTGTGTTAATTAAAACCTGTTTTCTCTCTATTTTTTTTTTAAATAGTATAAAGATGCATTTATGAAAGCAAATCCTGGCTACAAATGGTGTTCTAACACAAACAAGCCTGTGAAATCCCCAACACCCACTGTCAATCCACGAAAGAAACTATGGGCCTTCCCATCTGACTCTTCAAAAGACTCGCCAAGCCCCAAGAAAGCAAAGACTGAAGAAACGCCTCAGCTTAACTTTGGAATGGCTGGTGAGTTTATAGACAGTATTTCTACCTGTTCTTTAAGGATAGGACAATACATTTAGGCACTGCTTTTACCAAATAATGCAAAGAGAAAGAAGCAAAATATATGACCAGTAGGAAATAATGGCAAATATATAGCATATTTTAAAGTTTTGGAGTATGGCATGAGTATATATAATTGAAGAAAGGAGAGTTATATATAATGGAAGAAAGGAGAGTCATATGTATATGTGAACTCCTGACATTGACATTATGGAAAAGCAGATAGCAAAGTGGAGAATGTCAGAAGCTCAGGGAATTTTATAAATTTATAACATACACACTATTTAGCTATCTCAGTAAGTACTTTAGTTATCACAGATACTTAAAAAACCACAGTTATGTAGCTTATCTGAAGATCTGAAACATCAAAAGCAAGAATATGAACTACTCTCACAAATCTGAGATGGGTCTGACGTCTCTTTCTTAGAGGACATGCTCCTCCTACCCGCTGTCCTGCTCCTGTTCCTCTGTGGGCTGAGCAAATTTAAAATTTCAGATGATCCCATTTGTTATAGCACCTTTAATACTCTTTGGGTGGTAAAGAATGCTAAAGCATTTATGATCATGAAATAAAGTATTTATATTTGCTCTGGAAAGGGTCCTCTCTTCCCTGGCTGTTGCAGTGCAGTAATCAAGGATGAAACTGGGAAATTGGGCAGTGAGGATGATGTTGAACTGTAGGTTTTCTATTTCATTATTACAAGCAAATTTTCATCAAAATGAGATCCTGAACCATTTGTAATATGGAAAGCTTAGGAAAGGACTTTGAACAATATCGTGATGACACTTTATTTTTTTTTAATGGCCAGTAGGCCTGATAAGATTTAATAATTCAGTGTGTGATTCATAGTATAACAAACTATGTGATGGTGTCATGTATAAACCTAAGAAGTGCAGTCTAATAAATGCAGCATTCTGGGAGAACAAAGTCTTCAGGTGATTTTTTTGTGTGGGTATCTGTAGTATAATTCTAGGTGAACTTCCAAAATGATGCTCTACATATCACAGAAGAATCAGAGATCTGTTCTTATTTTTGCTGTAATTTTACTATTTTTGCTTCAAACTATTTGCAAATGGTCTTGGTGAGCTCTCTGGACTTCTCAGATTCTATCAGTTGGAGTGTTTTATAAACATTTTATTATCAAGACCAAAAAAGAGTATATGGATGATTGGCTTCTAACTGAATTCCTTCAATTATCATTTTATCTTCTGTTGCTTTTTCTTCTACTTCTAAATCTAGGTCAGTCTGTGTGGGTTCTTTGCATATAATGTTCTTCACAAACCAAAAATAATTACAAATTGCAGAAAGCTGTGAAAGATGTCTGTCTGTTGCACCATTTCTGAATTTTTTTATACCTACAAATTGAAAATGGGACCAAGACTTCAACCAAGATAATTACAAGTCAGCTTTTAAAAACCATGTTCTTTAAAGCAAAATACAGGAAAGAAAAAACACCTTCCTTGCGTTTATCTCGTGGTACAAGGGCCTGTTATGGATGCTGGAAATCCATGATCAGTGTCCTTGTTAAGTGTAATTGGTCTGATATTTCTAGATGTGTCCCTTTTCAGTACAATGAAAGCAAATTAATTTGCCTTTTAACAAAACATGGTGCTTAACTGACTCTGTGGGATACTGAAGGCTTTTAGAGGCTAATTTTAAGCTTTTCCTTAACATGGAATCTCATTTTTTGTTTTGTTTTGTTTTGTTTTCCCAGTAGTCCTTTGTCACATGAGGTTTTGCTATTTTGAATAATCTCAAAGCAGTCAAATGTATGATTTTCAAGAAAGGAAAACTATGTAGAATTTAATTTAGTATAAACCCTCTCAGTGAAGGGAAAGCATGCTCTTTATATAAATATATTTTTTATATTTTTAAATAACATTATATAAATTTAAATTAATATAAAGGTTGAGGGTAATTTATTAATCCGTGTTTTAGTATCTAGCAAATTTCTTGCCAAGTCACATTGATATATAACTTAAATAAAATTATCATATAAGTGTATGCCTATTTTATTTTATAATTGAACTAACACATTTTTATCTTTATTAAAAAGCAATTATCCATTCCTCTTGATTCATGGAATGACAATTGCAAAAGTATTTAGCTGTTCAAAAACCCAAATTAAACTTTTACTTTTTGCTAAATTAATTTCCCCCTCCTGATTTTTATTTAAAGAGATTTAAGTGTCTATTTTAACAGCCATAATAGTTCTTAACTCTAGCTTTTAAGTAAGGATGGAATCTTAAAACAGAGTCCTGTTTCATCAAATCAGTGTGGTACTGTGTATTCTGTATGGGTATCTTCCTATGTGACTACCTTTTAACATTGAGCTATTTCTTGACCTCCTGATCATTTGGTGATAATATTTTCCTCTCTAATAACCTCATTTTTAATTACTTCAGATCCTTTTTTCATTTTTTAGAAAATCTGACTATATACGATGTGGTCAAAGTTGCTTCATGAGTTTTTAAGACAGATCATATACAAAGGAATATTTAAGGGCATACCTTTAAACAAGAATAACAAAAGAAAAACTCCTAAATATCTTTAGACAACAGTATGCCTGAGCCTTATGTTTAATTGTAGAGAGAGGAATTTCTAAAAATAAAAACACATTTATTGAGAACCTACATACACTAGGATAGGCACGGAAGTTAGCCATTTTCACCTGTTATTTCATTGCAGTTCTGAAATTTAATTCATCTAAGACGACCTGAAAGGATATAGGTTTCTTACTATCTGTAATACTTTCTTTGTTTAGATATAACCCCGGGTCATAGATCTACCAATTTACTTTTTTTTTTTTTGTCTCTCTGTTTCTGTTGATTATTGAATAAGTGAAGGCAAAGACCTTCTGTAATATAAAAAGGATTCATTTTAAATCTTAAAAGTAATTTGAGGAAGGGTCTGACTATACTCCTAAAATTTAATATGTCAACAATACCTCATTATTTAATTTAAATTTGTTTTTGAAACTTTTAAAGGAAGATTATTTGAACAAAGCCCACTAGGTTTTGGAGTCTATTTATAAAATTTCTGTTTGTTCTCTAGTTGCTCTGATAGCCTGGTTCTTTCTGTATCAGTCCTAATTTTACATGGCAGAAATAACAATTTGAGAATAATAGCCTCAAACTTCTTAGTAGTTTTTGTTCTAAAAAAAAAAAAAATCCATCTATGATTTCATAGTGTAGCAGTTAGCACGTCTGTTTTACACGCAGGAAGTCCTGGGTGTGCCAGTGGAGCCAAGTCTATAATCTATGGCCATGCTACCCTGTGCAAGCCTGATGTCTGACCTCAGAAGCTAAGCAGGGTCGAACCTGGTTAGTACTTGGATGGGAGACCACCTAGGAAGACCAGGTGCTATAGGCATAATAATTTTTTTAAAAATCCATCTAAACTCTTTATGCAGTAGGGAAAGAAGCATCATATTAGGAGATAATTCATGTTATAAACAGCTATAGTATTGAAGAACATATTATGTTAGAATAGTAGGACAGCAGTGGTATTTAAAAGCCTGATAAAAAGTATGAGTACTGAGCACACACGTCAGGTTATTGCTACACAAAGAGTTTTGAAAAACTTTGTAAAGTTACATGTGGTTCTGTTGGATTTATGTTTGTTAGTCTTTGTATCATTTTTTAATTCTGTGTGTGTTATACATACTTCATGGTTATAAATTGATACCTATTTGTTTTTGATTTATTTAGATCCTACTCAAATGGGAGGCCTGAGCATGCTGCTTTTAGCTGGAGAACATGCTCTTGGCACACCGGAGGTAAGTAAGCCCCTCATCCCTCTTCACTCCGCTCATGCTGGGGGTTGAGAACACAGGCATTTGTATTCTGTTCACAGTGTTAGTTTTGCAGTTTCACTGTTTACAGCTTGTGAACAAACTTTACTTTTTATTGTTTTCATTAAGATCTATGTGTCATTGTATTGTGCATTGAGAAGTGGTGTAGATAAGCCCAAGAGGACACAAACGTAAGTCAGGTGCAGATTCTGAGGTTCCATAAGCCTTGGAGTAAGAAATGCAATGTATAGACAGTTAGCATTTGCCACAACTGTGTCATGTGTCTGTGGAGTGGGTCTTGTGATTCATTCAGCTCTATTCATAACATTCTCTACTTTCGTGATGTTCTCATTTAGACTTGCTAGTGAAAAGATGAGAGTTAAAAAAGGACGGAACTATCAGTCTCTCTGGTACCTGAATAAATCCAAACTCCTGTTTTAGAAAATCAAGAAACATGGCATTCCAAGATTGTTGTTGCTTTCTCTTTAAAATGAAAAATGAAAAGGACACAGGCCCTTTTGACCTTGGTTTCATGATCTTTTATTTCCTTGTATAGTTATTGGTCTGCTTTGGCTAAACATTTTTAAGTATGGTTTTGATGGGCAGGTAGTAGCAGTTAACCATGCATAGTTTGCATTTGTGGAATCCTTCTATTTTCAAGACCCATTCAACAGACACCAGATGAATTAACCTGCAGGTCATGCTATTTTACCACCCTCAGGTACTTGAAGTGGAAAATTTCACATCCCCAACCAGAATTGCTCTTTAGGGCAAAATAGCAGTCAGCTCATTTTTACTACAGATTTTATATATATGTAAAAAAATTTTTTAACTATTTTTTTTAATTGTGAGTGTGCCATTCAGGTTATGGGTTACAGGTGAAGCCTGTTCAAATAGTGATTTTAGAAGATGCCATATAAGATATTTATATCACAAAAGGCTTTTATTATATATAGTTTACATTTGGGATCCATGGTGGTTGACCAAATGTTCTATTTAACTTAAATTATTTTGATTCCATTCAGTTCAGTAGAGCAAAAAGTGTGTAAGTTGCTAGAATAATAGTTATTTACATTGTATTAATCTTTAGCTGAAAAAAGTAAACATATTACTATGTGCCTTTGCATATTCATTATTCAGCATGTTGTACTTCTTGACAGGATAACATTCTTGGTCATCATTTCACTTTCTAACATATGGCTGCTACCTATTAGCAGTCAGACTAACTCTCACTTGGGTGCAATTCTCAAGCATGTTCTGAAAGGCAAATGTTGGAATAATCACACTTGACCTTTCAATATAGTCTAACTCATAATTTCCAACAATACACTGTATTGTGAAAGTCAGCCTCATCTTTTCTAACAGATTAAATTGTAGTGATGTTTTCTTCCTAACATTTATTTGCATTTTTTTTAACTTTCAGGAACAAATGCAAACCAATAAACATTTATAAAACTTAGCGATAGATGAAAATGCCAGTCAAACAAAAGAATACTTTTTTTCTTTGCTTAAAGTTCAACTTTTAGGCTCTTTTTTAGTGAGAAGTTCTTCCCACTTTTAAGAACATCAGAGTTTGACACAAGCAGTGTTCAACCTTTTATCTCTGATGAGGAACCATTTTGAGAATTCTCAAATGAAAGAAACGAAGAAAGTTAAATGGCTTAAAGAAATGAACCATATAGGAGAAGGGTCTCTGCTAAGGAAGAAGTTGTCAGCAGTTAGGTCTTTCCAAACTACTTCTAAGAATATAATTTTTTATACAGACTGCACTTACAAATTATTTATTTATTTTTTGCTTTAAGAAAGGAACTATTTAATAATATACATTACTATTAATATACATTAATATACAGGATAATATACATTTATGTGATGGATGAGATAAAGAATGGAAGTACAGTATAAACTAAGGTTGTTAGTAAGAAGGATCCTGGGGAGAGTGCCTAGATAGATGTTCTAATGTCAGGCATAAATAGAAAAAAAATTATTTTTAACAATTGCTGCTTTTATTGAGGAAAAAACTCAACATCTATTTACAGTCACTTTATTTCTTACCATTTTGAGTGAGTAGTTTCAGATGTTTATCAAAATGAAGTTAGCTTTTGACAATGTAAATTAAAACCAGACTTATGTAAGAAAAAGAATACAACTTTTTCTTCATAATCTCTACTCATCTCAGAGCTATTTAGGTCATTATTGAAAATAATCTTGAGATACTGAAACAGTAAAGCAGTGAAAATTGTATAAAATAATGCTGTCGTTAAATATGGTTAGAAAGAGTTCATTTCAAATATGTAGACATCATCATAGGATTTTAGGGGCTTATCTACATAGGTAGATGATGAATGAACCTAAGGTAAATATAGTAAGTATGCACTGAATTTTTCTAAGAAAAATTAGCAGGATAATAAAGTGAGAGGAGAGAGAGAGAAATTTTATACTTCTGACATTTGGAACGATTGCAGTAAAGTCTGTTTATACTATTAGTTAAGACCAGTCAAATAGAGATTTTTACAAAAATTCTGCCACGGAGAAGGTCTCATCATAATGGCTTTTTAAATGCCATGATGTAATTCTTATTCTGAAATATTCTTAAAGGGAGGAGATTTTCCCTTGTTCTTTAATCTCAAACCTAACCACGTAGAAAAATTCCTCAAAAGTCTATTTTTTTAATAGAGAAATTTTAATGTAGGTAATAGATTTTTTCCTTTATTTCTAGAAGGTCGATAGTCTTGATGTACCTGAAATAATAAAATTTCATGTCTACCTGAAGTGTTCTTAGAGTTTGAGAGAAATTAGAGACCCTTGAGATTATCAGTGGACAAATAATAACAAACACAATGTTGGCATTTTCTCTTTTTCCGCAGTCTTCTGATTAACTCTGAGTCTGTCATAAAAGATTTGTGGCACTATTAGGTCGACATTTTTATATTCAATTAAATATTTGGGATAAATTTTAAAAAGCAGTGTTTGTCATTAAAGAATTTCTGGATTAAGGAAGCAAAATAGATGCATTAAGACAGACATTAAGGAAAGTGACCCCTGACTCAAAATAGCAGACTAAGCTTGTCTCTACTGAGACCTGGTAAATTACACAGAAGTCTCTTTAGGAAATAACCCCATATTAGTGAAGGAAATGGAAAGGAGCGTGCCCAATGAATATGAGGTTTTAGCAAACCTATTTAAATCAGAAATCAAGTGGAAGTTGTTCAATCAATGAAATATCTGTCAGCCAAAAACTAGGCTAGCAGTGGCTGCAGACAGCTATTCTGGTCAACAGAATTTCCAGAGATTTAAGTGATAATATTTTCTTTTTAATTTAAAAGAATAAGAAAGAAAAAGTTGAAGAAATAAAAGTAATAATATTCACATCAAACGCTGGGAAGAGCTAAAGAGAAGGCAGTTGCATTAAGAGAGTTTAGCCCTCAGATTTTGTATCAGGGAGTTATTATCTACAGATGAAAATGCAATAAATAAAATATAAGTGTTTGATCTGGAATTTCTAGAGGTAATCTGCAGGACTAAAAATCTTCTATAGTGTTATATTTGTTACTTTAATAAAAATTCAAGGCTAAATTAAAATTTAAAGATAAAGGCAGGAAGTGATATAATTCAGAGAGTCCTGTGCTCCACCATTAGAGGGCATTTCACAAGTGCTTTCTGGGGGCCAGGCACTGTGCTAAGCACTTAACACTGATCTCATTTTGTCCTCCTGTGAGCGCTATGAGGTTGATTTATTATTATTATCTCCATTTCATAAATGATTAAACTAGGCCAAGAGGTTATATAGCCTCTCTAAGGGGCTAAGCGTCTCTAGAGAGACAATGTTGTAATATCAGGTTTTAAACCCATATATTTTCCATTAGATGATGAGCGAGGTGAAATCTGAGATAAGAGAAAAGGTGGTTATTATCAGTACTTAAGTGATTAAATGATTATGTCCATATTTTAAATACTGAAAGTGTTAAATTTAAAACAAATAAAGATTTAAATAAAATTGAAAATTTTTATCTTTAATTTCTGACATTAGTGAAGTGAGGAAAATAACTTTCTGATCTTTTGGTACATTTGAGCTAGTTTGATATGTGCCTTTCCCCTTAGGCTCCTTCGGAATGCTAAAAATCCATTGAATTCCAAACCCACTCTTACCCCATCTTATCAAAGCTTTTATTCCTTTCTTACACTTTTATAGCTTCTAAATATACTGTGTGAGGAAATATGCACATGTAAATTTTACATTAAATAGCAAATGGGCTCTTTGAACTTTCTTTCCTCCTGGGTAGAGACTTCCAGTCTTTACTTAACTGGTCACTGTCCATTCTGGCTGGAACTGCCCATTCAGCCCACCTGCTAGCAGTGGAGCTCAAAGCTCAGAGAATCAGGTCCTTTTACCCAACTTGATTGACGAGCCTATATCCTTGATGAGATCCTAGGCTGCATTACTTTAGACAGTGATTAACTTTCATGAGCTCCTCAGTCTCTCAGAGGTGGAAAGAGGTAGCAATTGTTTGTACAAGTGGCCTGGAGCTTGTTCTGGGACTTCCTTACTGGTGCTCTGCCACATAGCCTGTAATGACAAGAGAACTTGACTCACAGCGTGAAGTCAGTAGACTGCTAACCCTAGTGCCCTGGTAAGATGACTTGACATGTATTACAACTTGGGGAGCACTTAGTTTTGTGTGCAGCATTATTTGCTTATGTTTCCCAGGGTAGCCCAAACCTCTCCTCATCTGTAGCTCAGTCCAGGTGTCAGCCAGCCAAGTGTGGTACACAGGTTCTGCTTAACCTAATTTAGGTTTAATTAAGATTGGCTTCATTTTGTCCTTAAAAACATTTTGAAGGACTAACTTGGATGTAATATGCTTAATTCACTTGTGTTTAAGATTAAGTCCATTACACAGTTTCATTTTACATCTCACATTAAGTGGTCACTCAGGTACCCTGTTATAGAAGCACACCTGGCAAAAGCTACCAATTGTAGGTAAGGGCTGGGTCAGGCTGAGTGAGGGTGAGTTAGGTCACTGGGCCTTGAACTCTGAAATGGAACCCCCTACCCTCAAACCCTCTCCTCCCATAGCAGACAACTCACCCCAACTTCCGCCTAAACCTTTTTCTTTCTCTCAAATCCCCTCTTTCAGAGAAAGGCTTTAACATGCCTTAGAAACACTGGCATTGTCTCACTCCTCTTCCTCACCCCCGACATTCTTCGAGACAGTTACTGAGGTCTCGCAAAATAACATCTCTGAGTTAATCAGGGACCCATGTCTCAGCTGGTTTATTTCTTTAACCTACTAATTGTTCTCCCTACCTTCAGTCACTCCCCAGCCAAGGTCATCCTGCACACCACTGACAGAATTATCTAACTACACATCTCTCATTATGCCACTTCTCTGACTGAAAACCTCAGCCAGCTCCCATTACCTTCAGCCTACTTTTCAAAGTTAACATAGAATTCAAATTTCTCTCTGTTTGATTCATCTCCCGTTACACTCCCAGGCATCTTAATCTTCAGCCACACTGGAAAAGTAACTTTCTCAAAAACACAGGGCCCTTGCCTCCATATTCTCCTTTCTGATTGTACCACATCATTTCCACAATTCTGGTGATCCTTCTAGGTATTATCTCATGTTACTTACCTTAACTTCTTCCTCCCATTCCCAGAAAGAATGACAGATTTGCTGTCCTTCTATAGGTCTTGTAATATTCCACCATTATCCACTTACATTCTTATATGTGTAGCTGTCACCTGCATTTGAATTGCAAGCATTTAAACAGACAAACAACATATTCCCTTAGTCTTATTTTATTCCCCAGCAAAGGATGCAAGTGGAATGTAAGCTTCTTGAAAGCAGCAGTCTTTGTGGCTGGCACATAATAGGTATTTACTGAATATTTATCACAGTGAGTAATCAATAAATCCTCAAAATAGCAAGGGCAGCAATGTGTAATTCAGATATAATCAGTGTACTTACCTCTTTTGTAGACTGTGTGTTCATCACAATCCAGCTGTGGATGACAGTGTGCCTTGCAAATAGGGACAGTCTCTTGCTAATACCTCGCTTTCCAAAGCACTTGCAGTGTCTCTGACTGGTGTGATTTTTGTTTTATGTCAGGGACCTGGATCATGTCTACAATTTTCACGATCTGAATTGTACCTGAGGAAAAAATATTACTTCATCATAATTCTTAAATATACTAATCATTTCTCTTCTATGGTTATTGCAAATTATAGCTAAATCAAAGTGAAGATTGGGTTTAAGGGAAGTTGAATAATAGAGTTAACTAAACTGCTTTAGAGATTTCTTTAGCTGTTTTCTTTCTTGGGCATACAGCTACACCTAGTGGCTTTATGTATTATTTCAGAGACTATTTCTAGAAATAGCTACTTGGGTTTTTTCTTCCCTTTATTTAATTTCTGCTTATTCGGTGTCTTTTCTTTTTAATTAATGAACAAATATCTTTGACTCTTTATATTCTGTTATATTTAGAAAGTAAGCTGATGCTAGCATAGGAATTGATATTGAAGAATTGATATCTATTCATAAAAAGCATGCCCACCTAATAAGAGTACTGTAAATACAAACATCAAAGTAATGAGGCCTGGGACTCTCTGACTAATAACACACGCATAGACTTCTTTGATTGCATAGTACAGTTGACATAACGTGCAGGATTATAGATACCTTGATAATTACTTACATTTGAATTCTCCATTCAAATAGAAAGTTTTATTTATGACCATTCATCATAATAATTTGCAGAGGGTCTCATTTAACTTTAAAATTTTATGACTTATATATAGTTATGGACAAACAATATAAATGGCACTTGAAAGAAAGTCGGCTTTTCTTCTTGTAGTTAATATGAACTCCAGTTAAGCCCTAGGGTAACTTATTTCATAAATGGTAACTATTTATCATGCGTCATGAGATATGAAATAATATATATTATATTGGCTTTATACAGTATAGCAATTTTAAATGATAATTATTTAGTTCCAGATATCTTGATTATAGGTTTCTGTCATGTGTACACCAACATTAAAGTCTTATAAAGACTTTTATAAATTTTCATTTGCTGTAGGCTTGATTTTAAATCAAATTTGATTCTTTATCAAGATACCTAGAGGCTAAACACTCAGGATTTCTTTATAAAACAGGACAGTATTGATTTTTTTATTATTCCTAAATTATAGTACAAAGATTTATTTTGTTTAAGTATTTATTCTAATAAAAGAATTATTTGTGGCTTGTAATGTCAAGATTCATTGATGTTCTTTTTAGTGCATTTTGTGTCTCCCTGGCTTTGAATCCTTGGGAAACAAATAAAAACATTATTGAGCAATTTGGCACACCACTTGCCAAATAGTTAAATGCTGATAAGGGAGTTAGACTTTGGCAGCCAAACTACAAATTAAGACTTCTGCGTCTTCTCTATGGGGCTTATTACTGGAAAGAAGTGACTATCACTCTTTCAAATCCGAAAGCAACAAAATTTCAAATGTTTTCTTCTGCTCAGTGGTCTGTGATACTGTTAGAGAAGCACATCTTCAATGTCTCATGAAAAGGTTCAGTGAGAAAGCTTTTTAGGAATGTAACCTGGGTGACTGTCAACTCTTTCTACTGGATTCATCTACCTTTTTTTTTTTTTTTTTTAGATTTTCAGCAGTGACCTTGGATTATTTTTTTTTGTCAGAAATGTTGTTTAAAAATATTTTTAAACTTTTTAAATTTTTTTTCTAAAGTGAAAGCTAACTTTTTCACCTAAGTTTCACTAACCTTGTTGTTCAGGAAAGGGGGAAGGGTACACACTTATTTGAGATTCAGAAGACTATTGTCAACTTTCATTTAGTTCATTCAACAAATACTTATTGAGTATTTATGTTGTGACCTGGAAGTGTTGAGGATTCTGCATTAAACAAATCCCCTGGTAGAAGACAGACAATAAACAGATATTTGTGTCTTGCGGTGATCAGTACTAACTGCCATAAAGATGAAGAATAAGAAGACTGTCAAATGTTGAAGAGGGGAGCTATCATTTACCTCTCTGGCACTAAGTTCGTCTTTAAAAAGGGTTAGATCAGAGGAATGTTAAAATCCTTTCTTCTCTAACATTGTGACTCCTATGACTTTTGAATTACAGTTGACTACCTAAGTTATTATTCACCCAAATGCAGAAATGAGTCAGTTTTAGCACTGAGATAAGAGGAAATGTGTATCCTGAGAGGAGACTTGATAGCAAGAATTTTGAAAAAATCAGTGATGTTCATGTAACTGTTGTCAATAATAAAGATCACAGATGAAGCTAGAAGAGCCATAAATGTTTACCCAACATGGTAAAGAGCACAAAAGAAAATATATAGTATAAAAAAAATTTCTCTTAGGTAAAAATATTAACCTTTCTAAAATTGAGGCTTGTGTATAAACACATGGAGACCCAGACAAACAAGAATTTGATTTTAGTTTTGTTTTCACAAGATTTATAATTTCAAATCTCATTTGCATTTTCATGTAGTCTGGTAGTATGAAATATTGGGGAAACACAGAACATGAAAGAAGTAGATATACTTGGGTTTGGTGGCAGAAAGCCAAGAGATCAAATGGGCATCATTATAGAAGTTTTTCTTAGATGAATATTAGCTTTCTAAAATGCATTGTCTTGCTCAGCTTCTGCTATTTATGGCAATATTTACAGTTGAATGGCCCTTTTATAAAACATTACACAATATAACTACTTTTCTGTCACAGTATTGACTAAACTTTAGGGACAGTCAAAACCATTTTTTCCTCAAGTAGGAACATTTTAGGTGGCATTTATCTTCTGTTGTATTCCAGAAACTATCCTGTGATGCTCCATACCATCTTTCTTTGTTTTAGGTATCCTCTGGCACTTGCAAGCCTGATGTTTCAGAACCCCCTGAACTGCGCCAGAAGTCACCATTATTTCAGTTTGCTGAGGTAATATATTATGATTTATACTCAATGAAGAAATTGTAAAGTGAGCCCAAATTTGGGCTGATGACAGTAAGTTACAGCAATGAATAACTTTACTTAGCTCAATTAGCCATAAATTGGAAAGTAGAATCAAATTTTGGAAAAGATATTTTGGAACGCCAGAGTCTCTTAATTAAGGAATAATTATATATGTTTATAAATGCTTATTATTAAGTCATACTAAATATTATTCCAGTTAAGCCTCATCAGTAATTTTTATTTATGGATAATAAAGAATATAATTGAATTATTGTTAGAGCTTAGTTATATATCAGGTGTTAAATCAGAAGACAGAATCAACTCATGTTGGTTATTGGCTATGGATCCCCCCACCACTTTTAGTACACTTTTTTTTTTAAATTGAAACTTTAGCATGCAGTAACAGTTTTCCAAGTCTTATTATCTTGAGTCAAACCTATTGTGCTCAACACATCTCTAACATTGGTTCAAAGAGATGATGTAGAAAACACATTACCCTTGCTATCAAGTGTAAAGGTTAAGACTGCTTTCCAAAATATCTTCACTTATCCTGGAACTTAATATGAAGCCATCATTGATTAATTTTTTCTGAGCTTTAAAACACTTGGTCTTTTCTTAATCATTTGAATTGTCTTTCACTAGACCTTCTCTCACACTGTCATCCTTCCTAACACTGACCCCAGTGTGCAACTGTTTTGCACAAGGAGAGCATAGTTTCGGATTTTTCTCTCTAATGTCCTTTCCTGTGATTCTCAACATTTCACTGGCAAAACCTTTTCACAGTGACATGTTCAGCCATTCTTTTTAAGACGTTTTTTATAATATGCCTAAATGACTTGCAAGATGACACAAGAATGTTATATATTTGCTGATGTAATGCTCCTGATCTATCACTTTCCTTTCTGCCTTTGTGTGAGATGTGCCCTGAATTCCAATTGTTTTGTATATTGTTTCTTTAAGAATTAATGTAATAGAGGGTTCACTCCACACTACCTTTTCTACAGTAGTTATAAACTACATTATGTAAAATAATGTTGGTTCCAACTTTGAAAGTAGAGATGCTTAACCATTGATTTCTGAACCCCTACAGATCTAAAGTTTTATATGAAATTTGTTGGTATTGGCATATGTAACATAAACTGTTACATAAACTGTTTATTTTTTTCTAACTTTTATGGAGGGTTGGTAGGAATGAAAAGTGGTATCTGAAGTAAAACCTACCCAGCTGATAATTCCCAGGAGTTCAGGACAGTCTTTGTGGATTCATATTTGCAGTCTGTCACATTGCACATGGTGGTCTTCTCAGATGATAGGTTTTGTGGTTTGACCAAGAAGAGTTCTACAACTTTACCCTCATATGTCTTCAGTGTCTTTAGAATACTTGTTTAAATTTTACCCACTTATGATGGTTTGTTTATATCTAGTTTGTTAAATAAGATCTGGGAGGGGTTTTTTTTTCTTTTTATTGACATTTATTCTAATAATGGTTATATGTCTGTTTCAAAATTTACAGTGGAATTAAAATTTTCCTAATGGCTTCAGCAGTGAATAGTCAATAATAATTCCATCAGCCTCTCTACTAATTCTTTGTCATCCTTAAATATCACTTTGATACTGTATCACCAACTGGTTCCATTGTGTTTCTTACCAACTTAATTAAGATGACAAAATGATTTTTATGGTTGAAGAGTTATTATTGGACTAGGAATTTATAATGTTCAGGCTTTCTGTTCTTGTGACTCACTTTTACCCTATACTGTATGTAGATAGAAGCTCATTCACTTTGGAATAAAAATTAATAATTGACCTTGCTTTCAAAACATTCTTGGAAAGTTTTTCCACATAGCTCTCAGAGCAAACTGATGAGGCTACCATAATTACCAAGTGGAAATGAAAGGTCTCCTAGTTGAACCAAGTGTGGTATTACAGAATCCTTTATCCACTGTCAGATAACTGAGTGTGCAGGTACGTGTATGTGTGTGTGTGTGTGTGCGCGCATGTGCACGCGCGCATGTGCACATGTGTGTGCACACTGGGCAGGAGAATACATGGTGTCATAAAAGAAAGAAATGCTATTCATATTCAGTGAACAGTTTGAGTTTTAATGTTGTGCCAGGCAATGTATTCTGTGGCTTATTTTCTTCTCACCATGATCCCAGAAAATGGGGATTGTTATCATCATCATCATCAATTTATAGTTGGGAAAAGTAAGTCTCAGAAAGATCAGCTGGAGCCGCCCAAGGTTATGTAGCAAGTGAGGAGCAGAACTAAGGTTCAATCCCAGGTACCTTGACCCATATCTATAAGCTTCTCCGGTATTGTTCCACAACTGCGTCTAAGCAGAGAACAGTTGAGTGGGGCGTGTGGTATAGGGAAGGAAGAGAGTGATTGGCTTTACTTGCAGCATCCAGCTTTTAGTAATATTTTAAGAAATTCATTGAAATAGAGAAATTCACCTCAACAGGTCTCAACTACTACTTGACACAATCCTAATACCCTTATAAGAGACATGGCAAATGAGCCAAACTCAGTCTTTCTGTTCTTTTTGATCATCTGTTTTTAGAAACGTGGCCTTTGTCTTCCTTTATATGGCAGAATCTATTACTCTGATAAGAGAAAATGTCCTTGTGCATTAAAAATCACTTGTTTCCTTTCAGGTATCTTCAAATACATCTCACCCCAATACTCCTTTAAAACAGTGTCAATCATCAGCCTTGTTTCAGTTTGCAGAGGTATGGCCTTCTTTTTTTAAATACATACTGGGCTCATAAAACTTACTACTGAGCTCAGGAAATATTGGAATGAAGTTATAATAATGTATAGTGAACTTCAGGCATGCCTCTTCCCATTACTGACATAATACACATAACAGGATACTTATTGCTTTCAGTTGTCTTTGCTGTAATCATAGTCAGATCAGGTCCATGTTTTATAACCATTCATTAAAAAGAGTTTATTCAGAATAAACACTTCCCAGTAGTTCTTTTTTTTTCATTTTGCCTTGTCTTTATATTTAAAGCTTGGAAAAAGCTGCTATTAACCTGAAGGCCATGAAATTCCTATTTATTAAATTTTTCCAGTAGTGAAATTAGATGCCGTAATTCACAAATAACTCTCACAGCAAATGCAGTGGTAAATCTGACCTGTTAAATCATCAGCTTAGTTTTATCTTGGTGTAGCTTTAGCCAATACTTTTATTAGTGTTTAATCCCAGGCTTAGATCAGGTCAGTTCTTGCAGGATCTCAGATTTCTTTGGTTTGTCAGCCAGAGTGAATGAGTGAGAGAGAGAGAGAGAGAGAGAGAGAGAGAGAGCGCGCGAGAGAGAGAGCGCGAGGGAGAGGGAGAGAGAGGACAAGGAAGGAAGAGGGGTGGAGCGTGTGCACACACTAGAGAGCATTTTCTTGGTTGGTATTATGCACAGGCAAACCTGATATGCTTGATTTCGCCACAAAGGCCCTGGTTTCCACCATATGCTCACGTCTAATGAGTACTGTATGTATGGCAAATAATAAAATGTATATAGTTCATGAAAATAAGATGCTATTTGCTTTAGGCCTTATCCCTTTTTCCTTTTTATTAATTTCAGCAAAAAATGCATATCATAAACTGAGCAATTTTTTTACAGAGTTGAGAGAAAATGACAAGCGGCGGGACTGTTCTGTGTAATATTGATGTACTGAATCACTTAGATTCATTTGAGTAGAATGCTGTGTAAATGAAATGTAAAACGATATCCTTTTGGCAACAGAAAACCCAACATCTCACTTTGAAAATGAGAAAAAATTGCTTTTAGCTCTTTCGTTAGGAAAAAAATGCTGCTTTCTCTTGGGCAGGGTGTCAGCTGCTGTGACTTTATACCACCAGTTTGCCTGCTTATCTTGTTAGGCTTCACTGTCACAGTGCTTGCATTAGCTGTTGAAGGCTGTGCTGTAAAACTGGTGACAACAATATAAAATGTTATTATTTCATGAACAATTTGATGAATCTGAAAAAAATTAAGATTTTATTAAAATTTTTCATTATGATAAACAGGCTATTTTCAATGTCTGGTAAAAGAGTTTTGTTTAATATTTTCTTGCTTTTCTCCAGTTGTTGACATTCATTTATTTGATACTAATAACTGTTTCAATAAATAATGAATTTTGGTATGGTGACTGCATTTATCTTTAATCTTGATACCTAAGCCAAGCCCATCCAACTTTTTAAAACATTTCCTTCAGAACAGAATGTATTTGCCACATATTTTGTTTGATTAAATTCTACACTCTAGCATGAATTTTAGAAAGATAATGGCTCATCTTTGATACAATTAATATTTATCATTAACTGAGAGAGTATTCAACTTAATTTAAAACGTCAATGTAGGATATCTCAACTGGTGCGGTGCATTTTAACACTCAGAGTGATTATTATTTAAGTGGTACTGCCATCAGATTTATTAGGAGCTCCTAAAGCCCTGGGCAGCTCTGAAAGAGCAGTTTGATGCTATAACAGCCGCTGTCCTGCAATTCTGGAGAATGAGATTTCATGCCTCTCTTAAGTTAATATGTCCTTGCTGCTCAAGATACTCACTCCTTAAATCATGAGAAAGTCCCCCTCCCCGCCGCCCCGGAAGAAAAGAACCTCTTCTTACTTGGGAGTTGTGCAAGGACACATTTCCAAATGTCACTCCTCTACCCAGAGGCACTTGTCTCCTAAGGGTCCCTCTGGTTTTTGACCATGCAAAATTTATAAATTTTGTAGAAGCACAAAAAAATAGTTGGTTTGGAAATTTATTAGGAGTTGTTTTAAGGCATCATAATAGAGAAAGGCAAGCATGATGGTAAAACCAAAATAAAATGTTTTGCCCTAGAATGAGATGGAATCTCCCCTCCCAACTCAGTATATTATTTTTCCTAGTTATATTTTGCCTAGGTTGATAATATGAGCCCTTTTAATTTCTAAGCAAATTAAACAAATTATTACATAATTTGTGATTAAATTGTAAATATTATATGTGATTACACAAGAGAAGTGCATGATTCTCTAAGGTATATAACCTCTCAAGTCACTTTCCTTTGCTGACCCAAGAAAAACCTAAGGTTCAGTCTCTTTTAACATCTTATAAGGTGACCTTATTGTCATCTTAATACTGTACTGTTTTATGCAAATCTAAATAAAAGCTAACTAATAAAATTATCTACTAAAATCAGCTATGAGCATATATATTGCAGTAGAATTAGAATAGGCAGTAATTACTGTGATCAGATCCCTAAGGCTCTTACAATTATTTCATAAAACACCTATCACCTTTGAGAAGACACAAAGACTCTTGAAATTCTTGTTCTAATTAGTCTACAGCAGAGGTTATAAAACTAAAATAACACCAGAGTCACCCTGAAGGCTTAGTCAAATACAGATTGCTGAGTTTCACCACCCCCAAAGTTTCCAATTTATTAAGTCTGGAGTAGGGCCTGAGAATTTGCATTTCTGAAAAGTTTCATACAGAGAAACACTGTTTCAGATCACTGCTCTATACCTTGTAATTTTTACTACAAGTTGTTAAAGTGTCATTACTAAGGCATTTCCTGGTATTTCTGGGAGTGGGTTAAGTGAGGGAAGGGATGGACATATAGTAGAAAATTACCAAATGGGCCGCTGTATATCCTTATCCCTTTTCAGAGAGATTCTCAAGTCCTATCATGTATTTGGAGAAAAGTTGGTGTTTATGTAATTTGGGAATCAATTTACTGTTTGAAAATGGTTAGCTTTGTGATATTATTTTAAAATCGAGCATGCAAAATTTTTAAAGACCATTCCTGCTAATTTCATTTACGAACGTCTGATAACTCCAGAGAGAGATTAGCTAGATCTTCTCTTGACAATGGGTCATTTATTGGGTAATATAATTAATTGTAGAAATGCGCTTTTTAAAGACAGTAAGCCCTGGGTGTTTCTTTAACTTTAAAGTCCCGTGTCATTCCCCCCACCCCCCACCCCCTCACACACACACACCAAGTCCTAAGCCTCTGCCTTGGAAGCTGAGAAGGATATTTTTCTTTCTTAGGCAAATATATAAGTTTTTAAACTCATTGAAGTTAACGTATACAGAACCAGGAAACTGAATAATGAACATTGTTTGTTTGTAGGTGCCTCATGAATACTTAAAGGGAAAAAATATATCACCTTTACAAGATCTTGAAAGAACTGTAGAGTGCAGAATCTTGTTTTCCCCACTTGTCAGCCTGTCTCCCATTCTTTATTGATACTCATAATTCTCTAGATTTGACTTGGCCCATCTGAAGAGCAATCACTGTTTCTAGTCTCTTATCCTTTAAGTTAGTCACAATGAGTTTCCTATCTGCATCTTTTGTTGTTTACAGCTAGACACTTACATCACTTCTTAGATCTATTTTTTTGAAAACTAATGACAAAATGTAATTTCAAAAGGAAGCTAATGTCTTCTATTATTTAATAAATCTGAAAGCCATGACCAGTCTCCATATTCTCGTTTCTGTTCCGTGGCTGACTCTTACACCTAGAGTACATATTTGCGTTGAAAATGACATTTTTACTTTGAAGACAGAGAGCTAATCTAGGCGATTTAGACAAATGGATTTAGATATTAAAACTTTCCTTAAAAGGTATTTACTTTTACCAGTATAAACACACCAAATTTAAGGAATTACTGCAAGTAGATATAAGCAGTAGGTGCAAATTGAAGGCGTTCATTTTCATGATGGAATGCTCAGTGTATTACAGAATATTATACTTGAAAAAAATACCATATATTCAGTCCAGCTGATCCATGTGAAAGTATTAACATGTTTTCTTGGAAGCATTAATATTTCTTTTAATGTAAAGAAGACTAGTCATCTCACATTGTTCATTTGTCCTTTGATTCACGTATTTATTCAATAGTTATTGGTCATTTCCTCCCAGAGTACAATGTTTATAATACCTCCTATAATTGCAGAAGACTTCCATCATTACTTAATTTGCTTTTGATTTTTGCTACCTGTTTCTTTGGTGTGCTTCCGTACCCCAGGCCAACTATAAAATTAGCAATTTAACATCCATTGTGATAATTTTTTTTAGCACTTTTGCTGTACTTCACATACTATTACACCCACCCTTTTTATTGAGACATTCTATAATAACCAAAGAAGAGACTACAGTAGAGTTAATAGATTGACAGGCATCATCAAATAGAGTAAAATAAAAAGCCAAGTATGCACTATGTCTCACTGGTGCCCACTTCCCAGGAGTGAAACATAACACGTCTCTAGTAGCTGACCAGTCATGAAAACCATGTGTTAGTATATTGTTTTTACTTTAAAAAATGTACATGTCTTAGATATGGAGGGAAAAAAAGTGGGGGGAATGAACAGTGGTATAACAAATCAGCATCTTACAAGCTATGCTTATTATCGAAGCTGTCAGAGTAGATGAGATTCCGAAGAGCAAGGTCCCTAAGACAAAACCCTGAGGAAAAACATTTAAGAGATTGCTTTGGAAAGGAGAGCCAGCAAAAGAGAATAAGGAGTGGTTTGGGAGAAATAAAGACCCTGCAGTAACAGAAGCCTAGAGAAGAATTCTCCAAAAGAAGGGTCAGCCATGTCAAATGCTGCAGAGAAATCGAGATAAGGCTTAAGCCATAGACATTAATGTATGTCCAGTTTTCCACTCCCCCATTCTGATTAATAAGCCAAAGACATTTTTAGAAAGTGAATCTTACCACTAAGTCATTCCATGAAAATTTTATTGTTAGGTGATTCTGTAAATGTCAGACTGCTAAAATACATTGACCCTTCCCCACACGTTCCCCTTGGGAAATCAGGCTTTCGGCAACTTTTGGCATTTAAAATACTGCCCTATATGTAAAAATCTTCCCACAGGCAATGAAGAAAATCATTCTTACTAAACATAGGTGGCTCCTTTTGAAAGACAAGAACTCATTCTCAAGTCTTGACTCAGACAGCCATGCGTGAACTCAGATAGCAGCAGATAGTATGACATGGCCTCCACAGTTCTCCATTGAGCCTCTCAGTGTGCCATAAACTGCATTCGGCACAGGATATATAGTAGTAAACAAACACATACAAAACTTACGGCCACAAAAACGACAGCAGAGGGAGCAAGTGCAAACTAGAAACAGTATTAGGGGCTATGCAGTGCCTCACTGCCCAGTCTGTTCTTCAGTAATTCTTGAGGCTAT
Organism: Macroglossus sobrinus; assembly: GCA_004027375.1. Lineage (NCBI taxonomy): Eukaryota > Metazoa > Chordata > Mammalia > Chiroptera > Pteropodidae > Macroglossus > Macroglossus sobrinus. The sequence continues at coordinate 57,122 of PVKZ01000796.1, read as the reverse complement.
TATACGTGACAAATTTAATATTCTACAAATTATTAAATTTAATAATTATCCTGACATTGCAATTTTTAATGCCATTCCAATTTCAGTGTGTTAACTAATTTTTGGAATTGTACTAAGAGAGTTTATGTTTATTAGTGTTAATAATAATAAATCTTTATAATTAATAAATGCATCATTTATTGAGAGCATAATATGAGCTCAGCACTGTGCCATACTCGTCACTAACATAAAATTTAATCTACACAGCAATAGTCTGGAGCCAGGTATGTTTCTGTTTTGAAGGTGAGATAAAGGAAGCTCAAAGTCTTCATTATTTGCTTAAGTCTACACAGCAAAAAGTTAATGAAGGCACATCTCTGTGACACAAAAGCCATGTCTCTCTTATACAACCTTGCTTCAAGGGACTGGTATACATGCTTAGTCCTTCATTCCTCAAGTCAGAGAGGTTGTGATTATACTAATGGGTTTGTTTCTCTTAGTCTAGTCATAAGATGAGTAATTAAATTCAGTTTGTCTAGAAAAAACATAAGTGAGATCATATATGAGAGAAAATTTAGCTAGAGGAAAATTTTCCAAACTCCAGAAGGATTGAGCCCTATAAGTTGATATTTTAAAAATAAATAAATAAAGTGATTGGGATGATCAGGAAAGGACTCTTAAAAATGATAGTACCTGGAAGAAAAAATCCTTAAAACTTTCTTAATTAGACCCTTCTAAATAGCCCAGGTAGCTTATTAAATGTTTGCCTCTACTAAAGCCTCTTATGCAGCAGGTATTCTAGGGAGAATTCCCCCTAGCATCAAAGTACCCACTCTCTCCTGGAGATGAGAGCTGCATAGAATCTTCTGTGGAACTGGGGTCACCTGTAAGAATATAGTTGCGAAGAAAGATTGTCACCTGAACTGAGAAAGAATTCAGAATCATTAAGAATGCAGAAAGCTTAGACTGTAGCTAGCTGTTCTAATTAATGATAACAGAACTTCTCCAGGAGAAGCATACTTTGTAAAGACAGATATACTTTGTGCTTCTCAGTTCTTTACTGAGTTAGGCTAGAAACTGAAAATGAAGTTTCCATATAAAAATGAGAAAGGATAGTGCTATTCATTGTAATCAGTGCCCAGCTGCTATTTAGCCAGATTCTCAGAAGAATATGCAGTGTAATGTTGTATATATGTTAATGTACTACCACATAGATTCTTAATAGTACAATTGTTTTAGATTTGTGGTCTTAATTGTCAATTTTTGTGTGGACTTTAGAGCATACTCTCAAAGACAGGGCCAGTGTTTTATGTAAGTTTCTTAGCTTCCCCAGCTCCTGCCTTAGTACATTTATATTAGATTCCTCCAAAAGATATTTGTTGACTGGCTTGAGACCCTTTCCACAGAGCTCCCAATATATTGATTTAAAAAATTAAGTACTTTGGTAAATACAAATAGACTCTAAATAGCTCTTTTATGTTTGGCCAGTTGATGAGTTTGTATTAATGTAGAAACGGAAATGCATATCTTCCTTTAAGATTATAGAATTAAATTCAAATCCTGACATACTCTTGTCATTAAATTGTCACCAGTCACACCTATTTTTTGTTACTATTTTTAAAGTTATTTACTAAAATTGGTTTCAAAATTATAATCCTAAGCATGCCACATTTAAAGTTATTTAGTCCTTGGGAGCAACGATGGTCTCATAAACTGAGGAAAGCTCCTGAATGTGTATGGATGGGAAGCAAGGATTCTGATATCACAATTAATATTTTTATGTGAATTGTTTTCAATATAGATTTCTTCAAACACTTCGCAGTTGGGTGGTGCTGAACCTGTAAAACGCTGTGGAAAGTCTGCACTCTTTCAACTAGCAGAGGCAAGTTTCTAAGAATATATCGAGATAAGCCATGCAGAGGTGGAAATCACAAAAAGTCAGTCATAACAATGTTCCTTAAACTGCACCATCTCACCTTTGACTATAAAGTGTATTGTATCTAATTTTAAACAATGAGAGGGTTAACCTTTAATTTAGGAGAAAAGGAGTTTTGCTACTGAAAGTCATTAAGCATCGTAAAAGGTTACCCAGAGAAATTGTAAAATCTTTTTCATAGGTAGTATTTTAAAATAAGGTCAGTTTTGTCTCTCTCAGATTGGCTAAATAAATCCAGCCTGAACCCAGAAGAATGGCCCAGGTCATTTTCCTCTTCGCTGATTCTCATAACATCTCTAAATCCCTGGAAGGCACCACTTTTAAACCAGGCGGTTGATGTTTTAATTTTTTTTTTTTTTAAGTGAAGAACTCCAATGATATGTTCTCAAGACTGGCTTTATGACATCTTTAGTTGTACATTTGATGTGACATGGGTATAAAATATCTTTGGCAAAGTAGAAAATGTGCTTTATAAAGCCTCTGAGGGACAGAGCCCTCATTTGGTAGGGATGGGTTGGCGAGGAAGGTGCCAGAAGCTGTTGTTACTAGGGTGGGCAGTAGCAATGACTTTCTCTGCCAGGCTGTGACTACTCTGCCTTAAGGGAACATGTGGAAGAAGTGTCTTTAGCACCGAAGACACGATAGTAGCAATTTTCTCTTTTGGTGAGACAGATTAGGAGGAACAAAAATGTGTGACCAAAAATTTCTTATATTAAATTTTTTCTTTTCTCTCATATCTCTGGCTTCCTTTCCATGAGTTCCTTCTGGTTTTGTTTTGTTTTGTTTTGTTTTACGAGTGATATTTATTTTATAAATTCTTTATAGTTTATTCAACTTAATGGGACAAATGGTCATTTTGTAAATTATTTGGCTTGTATCATCATAATTCAGGAGTTTTAAATAACATTAAGCTTTTAAGGTCTAGCCAGATCCAAATTAGAAATATGAAAATACAAAGACCCGAAACTATAAAGAAGGACAAATAGTGGAAAAAACTAACCCATTGTTGTCAATAAGCTGACATGCTCCTTGTGTAAGATAAATTCAGACCCAAATAGAGGTCTGTGAATGACTAGAAAACTTGTGAAGACCATAGGGAATAGTTTTAAAAGGAACTTGGTGAGAAGTGATTATTTTTCTTGGATATTAGGACTGTATGGTCCTCTGCATTTACTGGTTGTGTATATGTATATACTTATATACAAACATATATATACAGTTCTTATTTTTTATTATTTTTTAAGTATAGAAGAAAACTAAAACACTAATTCAAAAAGACAGATGCACCCTGTGTTCATTGCACCATTATTTATAATAGGCGAGATAGGAAGCAACCTAAGTGTCCATCCATTGATAGATGAATGGATACATATAATTTTTAAAATATTAAACAATACTGTAAGACACCCTAACTTTCAATATCAATATATCTGTATTAAACAGTTTTATATTAGAAATGTATGGATCTTTGAGGTACTTTGCTATGGGGGGCATGGTAGAGAGATGAATTTGTCTTCTCATTTCCTTTCTTTGGCATGTCATAAAAAAGGATTCCCTATTAAATCATAGCTCATTAAAAAAGAACACTCTTCTAATTTGTAGGGATGCATTCCAAATATGAAACAGATGCCATTTAACAGATGTTTGAATGCTGGTATCATAATTTAAAGGGGTAAAATGACTGCATTAAGCCTATTCCAATTATAGCAAATCAGCTTATACTCAGACTTAGTTTCTTTTGACTTCTGAGTAAAATATATGCTTTTGAAGAAACAGGATCGCTAAAAAATAATTTACCAAGAAAATTTTCTCACATTATTTGTACCACATGAATATGATGCCATAAAGCTAATAGACTATATTTTAGAATAACATCCTAAAGTCTTCCCAGGTTTCTAGTTAAACATAAATAATATGTTCAGTGGATTAATCAGCATCTTCAAATAATCACCAGCAGAAATATCCTTCCTCAATATTTTTTTATTCCATGTGTATTTGAAGTTTATTTTTCTTGAACAAAACATAAAATTCAATTATGTCAGTGCCTCTTTAAATAAGTATAACAGTGTATTGAGGAGAATTTTTTTGTTTCCCAGAATTGATGGTTCCCAGAATTAGTGATATTGTCTGAAATCTGAAGGAACAGTTTTAAATTCATACATTCCAAAGAGAAAGCCACCAAGAAGCCACCTTTAATCTGGACTAGACCCTTCTCTTGGAATTTAAAGAGAGATGACCTAATCCAGCTACTATCCCTAAGCCCCTACTAAATCACTGCAGAAGTTTCTCCCCTTGTTCCCTCACTAACCCCTTAATTCATCAGTGTGTGTTTGTGTGTGGGGAGGCGGGGGGATGGACAGCGTAAGCTATCCAGTCATCTGGAATATTTTAGCTTTTCTCCTTGTCCTGAAGAGGAACAGAGACAAGTACTTTTCATTTTTTACCCCTACCCTCTGTCAAGCAAAGTGAAAGCAATTCCTAGAGAGCCCCTGTTAAAGACTAGGGGTGATACCTGCAAGAAGTGTCTTCTCGTTCTTTGATGAGAAGCAAGAAATGTTTTATAACTAGACTTAACTGCTACCCGAGCAGGCAAAAAGAGCTAGAGGAAGTTGGCAGCAGGGTGAGACTTGGAATAGCCTACTGCACTTCCTGCTTTGGCACTCTAAAGGTTTGTGAGTTTTCCAGAGGTCAAGTAGGTAAGTAGAAAGTAGTTCAGTTTGGTCAGGCAGTAAGCCATGGCACGGTCATGGGGAGTAGTTGGCAGAGGGGGCGAGCCTGAGATAGTCTCACATTAGGAAGTATTCAATAGAGATAGCTTTGCTTAGGATACTCTAATGAGTTTCTACAAGCAGGAGTGATTTTTAGTTGGTTTATACCAGTACAGCTGCCCTGGTACCAGAATACTTCCTATTGTTAGTGAACAAGTAGACTGTGACCCAAACCTCTTGAGAACCCTTGGATCAACTCTCCCAGCACCTCTGGGCTCCCTGATCATTCCAGCAACTAGGGGACATAGCAAGGGGCCTGTAAGACCATCTACCAGCCCTGAGATTACATCCTTTCTGATTGTTTGGCACCTTTTCCTGTTAAATATTTTGTATATTATCCCTGTCCTTGGTATCCCATGACAAGGTCATTTAGTCTTATATGTAGAGTTAGCAGGAATAGACCCACACACACACACCAAAAAAGAAAAAGAAAAGAAATAACTGGGCAATTAGTTTTATCTCTACCATTCTTTCTTCTGCCCTCTAAACAGGAAGCTTTAAGTCATGTGAACACAGGGCCAGGAACCAGCCCAGGAACCTAACTGTTCACCCTTTCCCAACTTCATTCCTGTGGGCTGGCATGGGAGGAGGAGTGAATGAGACCTCCCAAAGATAGGGGTTGTTGCTTGCAAGAAATATCTTCTCTTTTGCAAGAAGCAAGAAATATCGTAGGCATGTGTTTATTGCTGGATCCTACAGCCACTTGAGCAAACAAAGAAAATTAGAGAATTAGGCAGCAGACACGAGAGACTTTGATCAGCCTGCACTCTCAGTTTGGGCGTTGGAAAGACTCTCTCCTATTTCCAGGGACCCTGGAGCCAGGAGATTCCCTGGGGAGAGCCCTGCTTCATGCATTAGGTTGGTATTTTAAACTGGGTAGATTTTTAATAGTTGAAAGTGACCTGAAAATTCTGGCATCTGTTCCAGATGTTTTTCAGGAATCCACCCCAACTAAGAAGGGAAATTTGCCATCGTGCTGCTGAGGTGAGGGAATTGAGAAATATATAATCCTTTATGTTTGGACCTCCATGAGGCTCATACTGTTCAGTTAATCAGTTACTTAATTGGTACAGATACTATAATGTATTGTATTTTCTTTCATTTTGAAATTAATCAGGTCAGGTCATATAGAGACCAGCAAAGCAGCAAAGCATCCCCCAGAGATTATTATGTATTATAGTTGCTATAGTTGGAGACATCTTTACCTGTACATTTTAGCAAAGAAAATTTTACTCTTGAAGATCTTATATACCAAAATTGCTTGGTATAATAAGTGGAGCAGTTTATTTATTTATTCTAATGAAAAATAATTATTGAGGGTATACCCCATGCCAATAAGTGTGGCTGCTAGAGCTTCCTATATATGGATATGCAAGTATTTTTATTATGATGAGGTAACCTATGACCCTTTTCTTAAAGATCAGTAGTATAGGAATGCTTTACCTCCAGGTACAGTTTTGGTGTTTTGGAGTGCCACTAGAGGCTGGAGTATAAGCCTAAAATCTTAATGTTTATACTTGTAATTTTTCTGAAATAATTTTATGTGTTTTTAAAAATAGATTATAAATTTTAATAGCTGATTTTATCTGCAAGTTTTATTATTTAATCTAAGATAATAATGACTGACATTTGTTATCTACTGTGTGCTAGACACTTTTCTAAGTACTTTATATGTACTCGTTGGATTCTCACACTCATTCTCTGAGGTAGATGCTGTTATCATTTCCCTTATACACCAGGAAACACAAGGGCAGAGAGGTTTTATGCCTTGCCTGAGGTCACATTGACAGAAAGTGTTAGGGCCTTGGTAGAAACCCAGGCAGTCTGTCATACAGCCTGGTCTCTTCAACACTAGGCTATTCTGTCACCTTGTTTTATAAAAGACTGTGCAGGGCTGTATGGAAGACAGCTTACTCCTACACATATGTGTACAGCTGAATAAGATGACAGATTGTTCAAGACTGCTGTCAAAAAATGGAGCTGATATTTCCTTTTTAAAAAGTGTCTGTACTTATGAAACTGCCAAGATACATCTTATATACTTAAGTGCCTGTTCGTGAATATACTTTGAAAAATTGTGAGGGCTATAGGTGTATAATTATGGTGTATAACTCCTGTCCTCCAGTTACTTAGGCTTCAGTTGCAAAGAGATAAGATATAGAAAATTAAGGGATAAGAAATAAATAGTGCAAGTGGTTTCATAGGGAACCATGCAACGGAATGACAAAACTCCACTTGAGTGATGAGTGATATGTGAAGTGAATGTGTGAAACCAGGAAAGGGAGAAATAAATATTGACAGGAGTGTTCGGGGACTGCAGCACAGGGAAGAGAGCACGAAGATTCCTGGTGAAGGAATTATTAGGACTAGAGATTGAAACTGGCAGCCTTTGGGCCATGTCCAACTTGCAGAGATACTTTGATTGGCCCACAATTTGTTGACCTGTGTTATAGTTTACATTTGAATTAGTGGCCAATATTTTTAAATTATTGATTTCAAGTAAATACAAACTTACTGTTTCTCAGGAAAATTTAGAGAATTTGGATTAGCTAGCCTTCCAACATAAGAAAAGTTGGTCAGAACTAATAAGTAGCTGCCCCCCTCAAAGAGGTGTTTGCTGTACAATTATGACCATCCTCTCCTGAGCCCTGATTTGTGATCACAGGCCATTGCCAGCATTCACTTACATTTGTTCACTGCTCTTTAACCTGACCACCCATACTCAGTAGAGATTGCAATTTGTGCATAATTGAATGGAGAGATAGGGGAGATAAAACAAAGGGATAAAGGCAGGCAAAGGTGAGATAGGTAGATGATGACAAGTAAATCAGACCGGCATGAGTGGAGGAGATTTATGGAAGGTGAAGACAGAGTGTAGCTACAAGTCAGAATTAGGAAGGTGTTTAATGTGAAGCAATAAATTTCTACTTGAAAATACAGGAAAGAAATCGAAGATTTGGGGGAGGGGTGTACACTGATGAAAACAGCACTTTGAAGGGACACTTGGCAGTTGTATGTAGAATGGAGTAGAAAGTGGACATACAGGTGTGAGAAAACAAGAACCAGGATTGGGAGAGATGGCAGTGTAAACAAGAGGCAGAAGCAGATACCATGGTACTCAGTTGGATGACTGAGTTGATGTGAGAGGCAAAGCAAAAGGGGTGTCAGAGGTGAGTGAAGACTAGAGATGACTTCAATTCAGAACCTGAGTTTGTGGGGAAAGAATATCTTCTAGGAGTTTAACCCTGACCTTGGAGCCCTATTCAAGAATCCTAGATATTTGTGGACAGAGAAGGCCATGTAAGTACAAGAGAAGAGATGAAAGGTGCTTGAGCAGGGAGGGATAACTGAGGAAATCCAACATGAAAACATAAACAAGAGAGAGGATTGCCAGCTAGGTAAATAGTTGAGTTTGGAAAGCAGAGACCCATGTTCTTAGCACAAAAGAAAGGTAAAAAATGATCACCACAGCATTGCTGAATTTAGTTTGTGGTACCTGTCTGTGTTGTACATTTTTTCTTTTCTCAATTTATGAAACTAGATATGTGTTAAGATAAAGAAAAAGGATGCTGGATTTTTCCAGGTGCAATCTATATATTAAAAAGCAAGATTATAGACCTTTGGTGGGTCCAGGGAAACTGAAAAGTTGTCCTTAACCCTGTTTCTTAAAAAGGATGGAGATATTTTCAGAGGCCCCAGCTCCCTATTTTTCTTATATTCTATCTGGCAAAAGCCAGTATCTGTAAAAATTAAATCTTATGGAAAATTATGTCTCACTTTAAGAAAGTCTGAATTATGATGAAATTACAGAAATTACTTACCATATTGAAAAAAAATAGGAAATCACATCACCTCTATCACATTAGCAACGCCCCCCACCACTACCAGACACAGGTGGTATTTGATTTTGAGGTATGACTGTTGTGCTTTCTCCTTGTATATTATTGATGTGCATTATCCCTTCCATCTGAAGCCCAGAACATCAACGTGTCGCTCCCACCTAAGCACCACCTACACTGTCATCACATAACTGGATTCTAATACTTATATTTGAGGGGGACCTTTTATTTGGAAGTTGTGTGTTTCTTTCCTTATCTTTCCTTTTATTCAGATTGCCAGTCATTTTTAGAAAATTTCTGATATAAAATCGCTAATTTCATTTCTAATTGCTTAAGTTTATTTTTAGGGGAATTAAAATATATGTATGCACCTAATGACTTCCTTTCACACCTTTGGGAAGACTTAAGTAGATGGCCATGGAGACCCCATTCGGAGTCTCCAGAAATGTTATCATTTCTGTAGAAATGGTAAAGGGAAACATTTAAAACTTTAAACTACCATTTTACTTGGCCCAATTGTTTCTGCAAACCAAACAGTAAACATATTTAATATGCCCAGATTTTAGTTTTGAAAGACACTTAGACCAGTTTTTATTTTATGAGAAAGAAAATTTAATTTTCTTAGCAGTGATACTATTCTTTATTCTCTAAAACCATCAGCCATTGTATTTTTATGGCAAAAACATTCTGGTTTTATTTAATTCTGAGGGAAATGCACATCTTGGCAAACACTGCCATCCTAGGGTTATGTCTGCACTGTTTTGGCAGATAATAAGCCAGTACAAAATGATTGTAAACATACCTTGGCTGCAAAACATTTGTTTTGTACTAAAAAGCAGAGATTTGAAATTGAAACTTCCTGATTAGTGTCAGTGGGTCTGTTTTCACACTGCCTTGTTTTTAATCTAGCTGGCTCCTTTATAATAGACAATGAAAGACAAAGTATAATTAAGAGCTAAATAATATGGTACATTCTGGAACTACTTACCCATTTCTTTGTATCAGTTAAAGGCTTTTGCTTCTGTGGTATTATTTCTTATATAGTACACATAATTATTTTTCACTGGTCATATGTTTAAGTCTTTTAAAGCAGGACTCATTAAATAAATAGATTGATAACATAACTTTTATAGAAAGAAATACATTTTAAAATGTCTTAGATTCAAAGAAATAAAAGCTTGATACAACACAGATTTATTATGTCTATAATAACAGCTGGTCCTACCTGAACTGAAAATGACTGCCTCCCTGAACCCAGGGACATAGAAGATAATCCCACCATTGTATCTCACCCCTTCAGTATTCCTGTTGCATTTTTCCTTTGTAATCATTTTGAAGATGATAGTTTTTTATACATTCATCCAGCATGTACATACTTAGGATCTTGATTTCAGCATAATGTTTTTTGTTTGTTTTCCTTTTGGGAGCGAGTTACATTTCTAATAGCACATCACTTGATAAGTGATAAACCAGTCTTATTACAAAACAGTGAGAAACCTTACTGTGGTTTCTCAGTGTGGTTTCAGTTGTCCCAGGTAAAATTAAAATATTGGTGATTAATTTTTACGGGTGCTCTTGAGAAACATAACGAGGACAGTGTGATTCCCAGTCTAGGGCACCTAGTTGCAGGGTCATAATTAGCATTGTTTTTTATAGACTCATAGAGTAACTCTTTTTATGAATCAGAATGCATTTTATACTTATCAGTTACCTCAGAACTAATGAATCATTCATTTCACCACATTTATTTTTTGAATGCCTTTGTTTTGAAGGTACCAGGTACTAGGATATTCTTGGAGGAGAATACAAAGGTGAACAGGATACATTTTTGTACCCCGCCCACCACCACAACCGCCCTCCCTCACCACCAAATTACAGTTATTAAAAATAGAGTAGTACTTGAGGGAATAGATATATATCAAATATTTATGCCTACCATTTGATTTAGAACATTAACATTTAACTTCTATGAATACAGCCATGGGAATTTCACCCACAAGTTGTCATGCAGATGAGTTTGCATTCTCGCTTTTCTCAAAGAAGGTTATTGTTCAATTTAAAGTAATAATAGAAGAATAAATTGTCATTTACTAAGGCATGTTTTCTTTCAGGGCCTAACAACCAACCTTCTATTAAGGGCAACCTAACTAATTAAAAACACATCAATTCTGTGCTTCCCACAATGCAGTTTTATTCACTTGAGTTCACACTGATTTATGGTTTTTTTGTGTCCACTCTGCACTTACCTGTGTGCATGTCCTGGCATATTTATGTATTGTAGTGTGTATGCACTTTCCTAAGTCCTACTGAAGTATTGATACTTGTACCCAAAAGTAGATAGAAGTAGATACGCTTGTACCCAAAAGTAGAACTGAGCTTATATGTTTAAATTAGAGTTGCTTCTTGAAAGATAACTGATTTAAGATATTCCTGAATCTAATTTTGTTGTATATGGTTTTTCAACTATGGAATCATTCAACTCTACAGTGAAAAATTAGAACAAAGCAGTTAGCCTACTAGGGCTGTGGTATCTATTAATGATACCAATATGAATATAACTACTACTAATAATAATCAACATTTATTCTGTATGGCATAAGGCCCCAGAGCAGTAGTTGTCACAATATGTTATTCTTGCTTTGTACTATGCAGTAATTTAAATACTGTACATGTACAACTCAGTGAACCTCGGTATTTCTAAGGCAAATACTGTTAACCACCTTGTTTCATAGATTGGGAAACTGAGGCACAGAAAGATGTGGAGAATATGAGCTAACCAGTCTAAAGTTCAACATAATCTAGCTTTAGAATTCTGCATTTTGAGACTGGCTTTCTATATAGAATTGGTCCACATATTAGAGTGATAAATTATTACGTCCATAGTAGTTACCAGGTTCTGTTTATATCACATAGAAATGTAGACTACTAATTCCTAGAAACTATCAAAAATTATTTCTAATAATATAATGTTCAAACTCATAGAAAAAAAGGTAAAATCTGGAAATTACTGAAGTCTCTCCGAAAAAAAAGCCATTTCCAGTGCACCAGCCCCAGAGCCTGCTTGCCCTGCACTGGCTAGGTATTAGGGAATGGGAGGAAAAGAGCAGGTGGTACAGAGAGGAGTGAAGAGAGGGTAAGAGGGTACAGCAAAGGCAGCATCTCTTTTATGCATCAGCTCCCTCCAGACAGGCCCATCACCGTGGTTCCACCTTTCACTGGGGACCCAGGCCCTGGGCTTCAGTAACATTTCTTCACCCATTTGTACCTATTGTGGCTTTCTGCCACAGTAGCTGATCCCTGGCTTGCCTTTCCACCTCCTATTTGGATGTCTCAGTTCTTCATGACCTGTGTAACCAGCTTATGCCCAGTACTGAATTCCCTTGGTTAGCTGTGCTTATTAAGTTGTTTCTGTTTGCCTAGTTAGATGCTGACTGGTGTACAATCCATATTCATTTTCTATTAGGTATGATTATATAATAGGCTAAGAGAATGCTGTTGGCATACTGTATCCAGATTTCAGCAAGACTTGACAGATAATCTTATGATGTCCCTGCGAACGAACTGGGAGGAATTTAGACTGGGTTATAAATTCTTAGATTGCTGAAGTTTATTCATGTTCAAGTCAACCTGATGAAAGGGCTCTAGAGGTTAGTCAGAAAGCTCTGTCCCTGGCCATGTCCTACTCAATTATTACCAAAGTCATAAAAAGCAGCTTTATAATACATGTGCAGGACTTGGTTCCATAGTGTAGCGGTTAGCACATCTGCTTTACATGCAGAAGGTCTTGGGTTTGTGCCCCAGTGGAGCCATAGTCAATGGTCTAAGGCCATGCTACCCTGAACAAGCCCGATGTCTGATATCGGAAGCTAAGCAGGGTCGGGTCTGGTTCGTACTTGGATGGGAGACCACCTAGGAAGACCAGGTGCTGTAGGCATAAATAATAATAAAAATAATAAAACATGTCCATAACACAAAGCTGAAAGGTAATTCAAGTTTTGAAAGAATAACTTTATATAGAAAATCTTGGATCTAGGTACAAAAAATATATAGAACAGGAGAGGCCAAGCTTCCTAGCATATTATATGGGTAAAGAAATTCGAGATTTTAATTGACCACAAGCCCAATACAAGACAAATTATGAGCTGTTTTCAAAAGTGGGGTGGGAATTTATCCTTGGGCCTTATTAGAAGATTAGTGTTTCTATCAAGTGACCGATAGTTCTGCTTCTCATCTAGAGTGTTACAGGAAGGCTAGGAACTTAATTGAAGAAAGATACTGCTGAATCGAAGCATCAGTGTTCCGCAACCCTTGTAAAACTTTGTCATTTACAAGTTGTATTCACACACATTTGTTCACCCTTGCATCACAACAGCCTGGTAGAGGATGCACTATTACCCCTTTTCTGAGCCTTTTATTTCTTTATATGGGTTCAAGTCTAAGCTACATAGGTCACTGTGTCACCTTGGGCAAGCAGGATATGGTGGTTGGTCAGGAACCCAGCTTATTTCAGTACAGCCCATTCTCACCTCAGGACATCATACTACACCTAGTTAGATAAGAGGGACCCAACTTTCAAAAGGTCAGGAAGCCTTTACATGTGATAAGCAATTAAGGGAACCTCTGGGACACTATGACAGGAGAAGAGACTTGTGAGTACATTAAGTCTGTCTTCCAGGATTTGGAAGTCTGTCACATGCAAGAAGGAGTGGATTAATTTATGTGGCTTCAGGAAACAGCTAAGACTGAGAGGGTGATAGATTTTTGCTCACTATTTAAAAAATTTCAAACAGAACTTCCCTCTACTATGGTCACTGCTTTTGTGCAAAAAGCTGGATAAATCTCTCTCAGAAATAAAATAGTATAATGAATTCCTATGTTGGGGAAAATGTTCAATTAGATAACTTCTTGAGTGACACTCATGTCTGAAAATCTGATCTGTTTTTTGGGTTTTTGGTTAGTGAGGCATGTGATTTGTAGATTTTGATTAGAAGTTATTTGTTATTTTTACAGTTTCACTTCTAGGAACATAATTGTTTTTCTTATAATTTAATATTAGCATGCTCTATTTGTGTAAAAACTTTTAAGAGCCTGAAACAAGGAAATAAAGCATGACTAGCGCTCAGTGTAATTAACTTCACAAGAAATATTATGCTGTTTCCCTGAATGTGTCCACAGTGTGAATGTCTGCATTTGCTCCATTTCATTCCTAGCTGTAGAATCCTATCAGGGGTGCAGAGTTGATTTTGAAATATACTGAATTAGCGAATAGAGTTTGCAAAGTATTATTAGGTTTGCTAAGATGAACTTGCAAACTGTTGGCATATCACTATAAAAACCAGCGCCTGTATGGTAAAAGGTCTCTGAAATGACTTATGAAAGGTCACCAGAGTGATAGTGATTGAAAAACCATAAATTTTATCTTAAGAATGGCTTTCTGTCTTCTTTCCAGAACTAGTATACTCTCTTTCCCCATATTGGGATAGTTATATTCACGAAGGGCTAGGATAATTGAGAAAGGAAAATCAAAATAATCTCAAAATTGATAGAAAAACAGCAAATCTCTATTGAGAGTAAAACATGCAGTGAAGATGAAATCTATTAGTGTTTCTAAATTAATTTAAATTAGCATTTTGCTTTGATCTTATTTTCTGTTTAGAGTTAGTAAAAAGAAGTTATCAGTCTTCATAACTACTTGCTGAAGTCTAAATGTTAATATGATTTTGTGAAGAAGCTTAGTTGTAAACCATAATATTTCAGATCTTCCCTGTGAATAATCCGAAGGGCTGGATCCTCGTGTCATGTTGTTTTTTTTAAAAAAAAAAAAAAAACTTGCGCTGTTAGTCGCCACCCCCACCTCTCAGATTTCTTCATAGACTTTAATTCTCACAGAAGAATTTGAGACACATTGAAAGTACTGAGGGGGAAAGAAAACAAGGCAAAAGAGATTTTGCTATTTAATTCAATGTATTAACCATCTAAAAAAATTGAATTTGAAAAATGGACTTTACAAATGTTAACAATCTCTAGTTATTTGCCATTTGATAAATTGGCGATTTTACTTTTTAAAATGGATCAGCTTTCTACTCATATGCTTGATTTGTGTGCTTAGCAAGACCCAATATCCTTTTTACTTTAAGTTGCTTAATGCAAAGTAGATAACATGAGTAGCCATTAAGAATTCTTGTGCTGCCCTGCATTGTAAGTTTCTCCTTTAATGTCAGATATGTAAAATTTTGAGAGTTTAAAAACAACCAAATTGCTGCCAAGGGTTTTCTAGTATTCACAATTTTTCTGATTTTAGTAAAATGATATAGTATATGTATCTTACACTATATATTTAATTCCCCCAGTGTATATTCAAATGAATGGAGTTTCTGATAGCAAAAGCATATGACTTAGTCACATAAAGTAAGATAAATTAAAACATTAAGTGGTTTCACAGTTCTGGTCAGAATGTGCAGCCAGGTAAATGTGGATGAAATTAAGTTTGCTACCAAGAGAGTTAAAAAAAAAAAAGACACCACCACTTAGTTTTCAGAGCTTCTGTGATGTTTGAGTTCCCAGAATTTGTGGACCTATAAAGTTTTGTTTTTTAACTAAAACCTCCTGTAGTTGTTTAGTGAATCAAGTAGGTAGGTAGAAATTGTTAACTGTTTTTTCATTTCACCAAGAAAAAGGAAAGGACAAACATCTGAACATAGTTTGAGGATGACTTAACAAGTACATCATCTCTCTCAGACTTCACAGATTCCTCTGAGACAACCATTCTTATCATTTTTATTTCACAAAGGCAACAAAGTAAAATGACTCATTCTAATAAAGTTAGGAAGCAACAAAACTAAAACTCAGTCTCAGATCTTTCAGCTCTGGATCCTATCTTCCTTTTATCAAATCTGGTTTTCATAGGAAAAGTTTCTGATGAAGCTGAGAATTCAGGTATATTCTTATCTAGAGTTTAATGAATATCATAATGCTTAAAGCCTTTTATTAATTTGAATTATTTAGTTAGAAGTGGACTGATTATTATAAAATTTGAAGTTTGTTTTGACTTTTTAAAAGTTATGTTAATTTTGAGTGTGGAATAATATGGAATTTTTTGGTTCTCCTATTGTTGTTTTAACTGTTTAGATGTGTCTGGCATCAGAGGGGATGAAAATGGAAGAATCCAAGCTAATAAAAGGAAAAGAATCAGATGGTGGAAGAATTAAAGAATTGGAGAAGGCAAAGGAAGAAAGAGAAATAAAAATGGAGAAAACAGATGAAGCCAGGTTACAGAAGGAAGCAGAATTTGGAAAATCAACTAAAGAAAATGCAAGAGATTCTAAGGAATTAAGAAATTTTGAGGAGATGCAAATGGATGACATAATGGCTATAAAAATGGAAGATCCCAAAGAAACTACAAAGGAAGATTTAGACGAAGATCAAAAATACAGTCACTTTTCTGATTTTTCTTATTCTGCCAGTAGCAAGATAATAATAAGTGATGTTCCCAGTAGAAAGGATCACATGTGTCATCCTCATGGAATTATGATCATTGAGGATCCTGCAGCATTAAACAAACCAGAAAAGCTAAAAAAGAAAAAGAAGAAAAGCAAAGTGGATCGACATGGGAATGATAAATCCACACCCAAGAAGACTTGCAAAAAGAGGCAGTCCTCAGAGTCTGACATCGAGAGTGTCATATACACCATTGAAGCTGTTGCAAAGGGAGACTGGGGCATCGAGAAACTTGGAGAAACCCCTCGCAAGAAGGTCCGCACATCTTCAAGTGGCAAGGGAAGCATTTTGGATGCCAAGCCACCAAAGAAAAAAGTGAAATCAAAAGAGAAGAAAATGTCAAAGGAGAAATCCTCAGATACCACCAAAGAGTCAAGACCTCCAGATTTCAGTAGTATTTCTGCCAGCAAGAACATTTCTGGTGAGGTGCCAGAGGGTATAAAAGCAGAAGCATTGACCCCCATGGAGAATGCATCACCACCTAGCCTATCAGGACCAACCAAGACGGAGGACAGTGACTCTCAAAGAAAAACTGAGACTTGTGGCTCCCGGAAATCCGAGAGGTCTTGCAAAGGTGCTCTTTATAAAACCCTGGTGTCTGAGGGCATGCTTACCTCTCTGCGAGCCAATGTTGACAGAGGTACGTGACTTCTGCAGATCTGATAGGAGTATGGAACATTAGCAGAATTTCTTCTTTAGACCTATTAAAAAGAACCACCATAAAGAACAATATGGTAACAATAATATTTTACATTTATATAGTTCTTTATGGTTCAAAGATCACATACATTTGTCATTTTACCTACATGTTTTCTAACACCATTGAGGAGAGTTGATATTCATTTTGGATATAAATGTTTGATTCAGACTTTTTTCTTTTCCTTTTTTTTTTAACTGGTATGGGATGGCTTTTTGTTTTGAAGGATCCATATTACGTGTTTAGAGCTCTTATTCCGTTTTTTAAAATTGTTGGAAAATTTTTTCTATAGGCTCTAGAAGTAAATAAATTAGCTAACACTCTCCATTAGGTAATCAAATCTATAATTGAATAAGGCTTTTTAAAACATAATGATATTCAGAAGCCAGTTAATATGTATACCTTTATTCCATAGAATATTTCATGTAAGTTCATCTACTTTAAAATAAAGCATTTGGCTGGGGGATTGATTATCTTTTGCCAAGCTAAATTTCAACTAAAGATATGCGAATAATAGGTCTAATAAGCCCTGAATGAAGATCTTTGGAAGTGCAGAATTCTCTAGGAATGTCATTTCAATAAATCTTGAGGAATTAGAATTAATAGTACCCAGCTGCAGAGGGCTCTCACACCTTAGGCTGATTCACGAATGGAAAAACTAGTAGCCTGTCTCTGGAGTCACACAGTACCTGTTAAATTAAGATGAGACAGCTTGTACCAGAGACTGTAAGTCACTTTTTTGCATATTCTGTCATTAAGTGTGGTCCATCATGAATCACTCTGAGAACTCTGAAATAGTTACAAATAACATCATGCCAGGGAGACCTGGGGGTCAAGAGGTTACTTACAAAGCCACTAAAATGATTTCCTCCTAACCCAGTATACTGAGCACATCCTTTCTCTTTAATTTCATTAGGGAAGCGAAGCTCAGGAAGAGGAAACTTTGCCGATCATGAAGGGTGTTGGAATGAAGAAAGCTGGATGTTTAACCATAGTGGGACCAGTGGTGGCAAGAAGTTTAGGAAGGCAAAGCCAAAGGAAGACTGCCTCTTTGGGTAAGTGCCCATGAGTACAGTCAGCTGCACTGCACAGACCCCAAGTGCGGTAGCGTCTCCAAAGCAGACCGAAACCTCTTAACTGCTCATTCTTGAGTATTCATTCATCACTTACTATAGTCTTAGTAAACACATGAGGGAATATGATTCAGGTGTATCACATGATTCCTGGTTGTCAGAGTGACAGCGTCATTCACATTTTAAGTTATCAGACTTAGGCCTGAGTTAGAATTGAGGTCCACCATGTATTAGTGGTGTGCATAAATCCTTTAATAGTGTCAGGACGAATTTTCCCATTTGAGATTTACGACGGATATTATATAAGTACGTTTACATTTTAACTACTATACGTACTTCATTAGTGTTCTAAAGCCATGTACATATGTTTGTAAAGTAATGACAGCTGAAACGTAAGGTAAATAAATAATACTTCTCCGTCTAATCTTGTTTTGTTTAAACCGTGTTCTGTTGCTCTAAGATAAAAATACCAGATTGAAGATTCTCCTGGTACAGAGAGTATTCAGTAATTAATTATATATTGAAATGTAGTAACAAATAAGAGAATACATCAGGGTAAAATCATCAAAAATTATTTCATTTTTATGGTATGCTAAAGACTCTTAATGCCAATCTTGATACATAAAGCATTTTTCAAGTTAAGTTAGGAGACCCACTACTTTATATTGGTGAGGAAAGCATCTGAATATTCAGTTGTACTGTTTTGAAAATCCTTTGAGATTTCTCCTAGCCTAATTTGAAAAGAATACATTGAACAGAAATAAATATGTTTTTATATTTTCCATATTTTTTCATAAGTATGTTTAAAAGTATGCAAATTGTATGCATTGGGAATGTCGTATTTTATTTATTCATAAATATTTGCATTTCTGTTTGTGGAATAACATATGGTTTCCTTGGATGTTACAGTGCTTCAGAGTGTTTAATTCTAAGGCTCTAGGTCATCACAGAGTGGGAGGATAGAAATTATTTCTCATAATAATGATCCCTCAAGATTATTTATATCTAGTTGATATACTTATATTATATGTATTTCCTTTCTAATGCTTTTTAAAGTCCAGAGTAGTTCAGATTAGTTTTGCTTACATTATGCTTCAACAATGGCATGAAAATCCTCATGTTTGTCATTGTCAAGTGATACTTTCAAATGCAGAATTTTCTAAAAAAGTGACCATTGAGCGTCAAGACCAATGCTTTCTATCTTCTGAAACTACCAGTGCTCTGTGTGTCTACACAACAAGAGAGAAGCAGCTCTCATTTCAGACACTGTGAAGTCCAGAGGGGAAATAAAGCAGGCACAAAGGTTCCCCAACAGAAATTTCTCTGGTTCCTCTATTAGAAATTGTTGAAACTGTGATTTTTTTCACCAGTCATCTTTAAGGAACAAGAAAAGTGAAACAATCTTGAAAATCTGTCTCTGAAAAGAGATTGCTGTATGGGGTGTGTGTAAGAGAGAGACAGACAGACAGACAGACAGACAGACAAGGAGAGGGACAAGGAGAGAAAGAGAGAGAGGGAAAGAGGGGGAGAGAGAGAGATCATTTCTAAGGAAGCCACATGTATATAACTGGGAGTGTGGCTTTCTACAAGCTTAAATCAACAGTTCACTTCTGATCTTTTCTTGTTTCTTCCTTTTAAATAATGGCCTGTCAGAATCAGACTATCTGGGTTTACCTTGTTTAGAACATGCAAACATAGTGCATGAGCAGTGACAAAATGCCAGTTCCTGACTCTGAGATTTCTAAATGAGCATTTTAAACTTTTTTACTGCAGAAAATGTGCTACCTGTTTAGTTAACTGTAGCCAAGAAAAATTCACTCAGTGTTGGCAGTTCTAATTTTATAAACTTAGCCAAGAAAGACATAGGTGATTATTTTAGTTGAAAAAAAGAAGAGTCCCAAGGGACCTTAGGGGTTACATCTCACATTTTCATATTTTTCTTTTGGTTATTCAGAGTATCTGAAAAATTCACAACTTATAGATAGCTTTCTGATAATCTCACTAGTATCAAATAGTAAATGATTTTCCATTAGTACAAACATTTTTGTAACTGCTCATGAAAAGACCATTTTACCAAGGAAAGAACATCACCCCCATGTACCACCCTTTACATCTTTGATAGCACTTAGTAATGGCTTTTTGCTATTGCCCATTCTGATGTTTATCTGTGCTCCCCCTCTCTAGTACATTCCTCCAAAACTGAGAACAGCAGCCTAGCACATCAGCTTTGTAAGTTGCTGCTCGAAGTTGTCTTTGCAGTATGCCTTCCATTTTCCATCTCCCGAGCACAGCGATCCTTCTGCAGCTTCTCCCGTCTGTTTGGGTTGCATCTTAGCTAATAAGTCTCACTATAAATGAAAGCCAGCAGCCAGCCTAGGATCCAGCAGGCATGCTGCCATTACTGTGTAGGGGCCTGAGAGACCGTCAGAAGCAGCCCAAGGATTTCCCAACTTTGCTGGTGGCATTTCTGAAGTCATTTGTAGTTTGTGTTAAAGCGGTGTTGCCTCTGTGCCAGTGAAAACTGCCTTTACTTTTTTCACAGAGTGTTTTATCCTCATCCTAGTCAACACTCCAGAATGTTTTTCGAATACTGAAAATATTTGTTTGAAATTTCTTTGTGTATGTTTTAAAGAATTAGTGACTAAATATTTTTTTAAATGAATCTTACAAAATTACCAATATACCATATTACCAATAAGCTTGCCAGTGTAGGTACATATATATGAGTCTTTAGAATGAGATGCTTGTGTGGATGGAATATCATTTTATACTGAACCTAATGAAAAATTCTCAGGCCAATGGAGAGAGTGGCAAATTCTACACTTCAAAAATATTCGGATATTTTAAATAATGTTTCTGCTTTTCTAAGATAGTAAGATAATAATATATCATGCGGGTTTACTAAGAAAACTGTATTGGTAAATCTCAAGCATTTCTGAAAAGATGTTTTTTATCCTTGAATAGAATTTATTAGTAGTGACCTAATCTCAGGGACCTTGTCTTCAAAAGAAATATCTTAAAATATATCTTCTATCATTTTATGCTTAAATATTTATATTGTGTGATGATTGATTACACTTCTTCTCTTTTATTAGCATATCAAAGTTGGATGAAGAATTTGAAAAAAAATTCAACAGCCTTCCTCAGTATAGTCCTGTTACATTTGACCGTAAATGTGTACCTATCCCAAGAAAAAAGAAGAAGACAGGAAATATGCCCTCAGAACCAACTAAAACCAGCAAAGGTTAGCTGTGTGCTCTCTGACTTCTGGTATTGTGATCAGATTCTCAATTGAACCCTCTTCTTAGCTTCTGTAGCTCCCTTTAGCTGCGTAATTGGATTTCGACTGAGGCAGTAGAAAGTTGGAATTTCAGGTTGTTTTCCAAGATTATCTTGGTTCCTGTCTCACTTCTCTCTCCATTCTTTCCTTCCTAATTCTTCTCAGCTTCTGTCCTTTGACATGTAACCTTATACATTTGCCCTTAAAGTTGTAGCTTTATTGAAAGTGTGACATGTGGTCTTTGACCTTCTGCTCTCCAAAATTTTAATTTGGAAATGTTGAGCTTTTCTTGAACAAAAACTGTTGGCTGTGTCTAATTCTTCAGTTCCCTGTGTCTGCAACAGGTTGGACTCTGGATATATGAAATCATTCTATTTTCCTAATAAGAACACTCCATTCTTTATTGGCAGTGTGAACGAAATGAAAATAAAATTTTCTGTAATACACTGGCAATATCTTTATTGCAGAAAAATGCAGAAAAATTCCATCTTTAGCATATTTGTTTTCAAGAATATTGGGTTCTCCCTTTGTATATTAGGGAACTTTAAAATTCGTCAGGGGCAATACTATAGTTCAAAGGGGAGGGTTTAAAGAATGTCGGGTGTTTTCAGTGGTGTCAACACCTGGGACCACTGTGATATTTGTGATGTGCAGGAGCTAGAGTTCTGAACATCCTAATCTGCTAAGGACACTGAAGCACAACAAAGGATTGTCCTACTCAAAATGACAATGTTGTTCTCATTTGAGAAACTTGTCTCCTAATTTTACTTTAGGTCTAAGGATTGGTGGGGAAATGTACCTGTAGTATCCCACACAGATGTGAAGGACTGCATTCGGTTTTTTCTCTTGTAAAGACAGTGAGTGGAAAGATGAAGAGCTTGTGTTGCCATTTTTATTGCTTTCAGGATTAAATTCTGAGCAGGATTTGATGGAAGAGTTTTTATAATTATCCTGCAGAAACAGCTGCCTATTGCCTACTTTATGTCAAATCAGATTAATTCCCTTTTGTGTATTTTGGATGGATGGCTGGATGGACGGATGGACAAACTGATAGACTACTGGATGGATGGATGATGCCTGGCTACAATATGATATATATTATTATATCAGCCTTGCTAAATTCTGGCAGTCATGGATAAATGATCAGAGATAATGAGGAGGTACAATTTCATAGATTTTGAGGGAATTTTATAAGGTATATGTCTAGGGAAAATTTCTCTGAAGAAACTTAAAGCCTTTTTCCCTTGAGACTTAAAAAATCTCTGTGTGGTGGAAATAATAACAACTGAGAAGGATCACTTTGAGAGCTGTATCTCAAGATGGCTCTGAAAGGCTGAAGAAAGTTCCTCTCCATGATTAAAGGCAAAGGGGAATGTAAAAGTGATTTTAGCTTAGTTTTCCTTTCTGGTTAATAAAAAGAAGTCCGGTGAATAAAGAACTAAAACAGAAATGTTACATCACCAAGTTGGCTCATCTGAGAAAATAGTGTTGTGTCACGATCTTTCAAGATAAATAGGAAAGAAATCCAGTAGCCTTGTTGACAGGTAGGTAGCTGAACACTATAATGGATTGATTACCAAATGAAATAATAGTCTTTGTGCCCTAGGGATATTTAAGAATAGGCAAAGTAGTTCACGAGTCCAAAGATGCCAGATATCTAGACCTCCCATAGTTCTTGAAAGTTGTTAATAAATACCTGACAAGCAATAAAATGGAACTTAATTGATTGATGTGCAGGATGTATTCTCTTTCTCTACTTGTAGTTTGAGACCTTTATTTTAGAGCTCTGAAGAGGGCTGAATTATTTATCAGGAAATGTAAGAATAAATTTATTTTTGTAAAACTGTAAAATCCTCGGAAGTTAGGATCTATTTTCATGAGACCTTCTCTTGAGTCTTAGTTACCTATTGTATGTTTTTTCTCTCCCAGCTAAGATTAACAGTATTTCTTTTGATGTGAAATAGCTTTATGGAGCTTTGGATTATACTTCATACATCATCTTTACTCTCCTGTTATGCCTCTCGAGCCACAAAGTCACTGTTTCTTCTACAGTGTGTTAGTAGTTATGCAGGTGGTCTTTTAAGACTTTAGAATTTACTCTGCATTCGAATTCATGGAGCAAAGTGCAATTACTCTAAAGCAGAAATTAATATATTCTCTGTTTAGCAAACTAAAGAAATAGTATTTATGAATGATTGTAATTTGGCATTAGCAGCACCAGTGTACTATCCCACAGGTTATTAATGAAATGATCATACCAGCTGTGCTGTAATTGCCCAATCTTTAGAGATAGAGGAGATTGTTTTCTTAGACTGTAGACCCTTCGCACCTTTGCATAATGAATCCTTCAAAGCAAAACCTGTGCCCATAGGAAACCTTATTTTTCTCCAACAATTCACCATTTGTCTGTATTTTGTTTTCTCATGTATTTCTTATCATTCAACATTCACTACATTTTTTTCTTGTCTGTACTAGGTACTTCTTTTAGCTACTCCAGGTTATATAAAATGTATAGAATTTTTCTAAAATACAATTTCTAGAGGAGATGATTATGTATGCACTTACACTGTTAAACATCTCAGAATCATAGTACCTGCTTAGGTTTATACCTCTCTTTTCTCAGTGGTATCCTTACTATATTTGAATTTCCAAGTAGTCTCTTCTTCTGTCTCACTGCCCCTCCACTCTCTCCATCCCTGTTCCTTATAGCTATATGTTAGGTCTTGTCAGAAACTCTAAAACATAACAGGAAGAAAATAAATGCTACCTTCACCAACAGAACTCTAGCTACTTATAGTAGGGAAAGCACAGTGATTTAGAAATAGAATTTCCCTTTGCTTCTAAGAACAAATTATCCAGTAAATTATAATAATCCCTCTCACAGTTCAGCTGAAGCAGCCCATGCCTACATGTTTTCTGGTTTATTTCTCACAGTTAACCTGTATATATTGAAATGACAGCTTTAAATTGTAAGTCTAAATTTAATTGTAACTTCATAAGAGATTTGTTTTGACACATTATTTTAAGTATACTGTTAATGTTTGAAGCACTTTTTACAAAAGTATCAGAAGTCAGGAGTGCTCTGCAAAATAGTAATTTTCAAATGACATGGGGTCATGGAGAAAAAGTTAATTGAGTTCAATTTAGAGTGTTTAAATTATGCCCCAGCTTGACCCTTGACTTCACTTTTCCTCCTTTATCTCCTATCTTCTCTCATTGTTTCTTAGCCAATTATCGAGAGTACTGTTGAGCTTTCTCATGTTTTTCCAATTCATACTTATTTTTTAAGATTGAAATTTCAAATGGTTAAGGATTTGAGATTTTAAAAAATTGCAGTGGTAAAAAAGAAGCAGGTTTACAAAAAATTAAAGATTGAGGACAGAATGTCCTGCTTGGGAGTGAGCCAACCTGAGGGTAGTTCCAGTGTTAAAGTACTCAGACCTGTTAGCCGGCCAGCCTTTCCTGTGAGGAATTAACAGCTTCCAGATTGGGCAGAACTCTGTATTTTGTCTTATAACTGTTTGAGAGTCACCAGACATTTTCAGGAATATGACAGCACATTTGCAGATATAAACAGTATACTTAATCTAACCCTGAGTTCTTTGACAAAGCATACATGTCCAGCCTAGTGAGGTGGCTCCTTCCCTTCCATGAATTCTAACTTGATTATGGCTGGTTTACTCAAGCTTGTTTAGGTCAGCAGATCCGCATGCCCAGCAGTTGGGAGTACTGCTATAAATTATCACAAAAGAATTCATTGTTTCATTGGTAATTCATTACTTATGTGCTCATTACAAAAATGATGACAGCCTCATTTTAGAATAAAATCTCTGCTCTTTTTATAGCTTGAAAACATGAAACTGTAGAACCTAAGAATGAGCTACCACCATTTGAGTTATGCCTCACATTTGTTTCCTACAACAGTTCTAAAGAGCAAGGTTCACTTAATTCACCTTACCTGCTGACCTTGAAGTATGGCCATACCAGGCTAATACTGAACTGGCTCCTGTGTCGCTACAGCTTTTAAACCCTCCCTCCCTCCACCCTCAAATGTCTATTTTTTAACAAACCTTGAACATTAATGTTCGGAAAGGTTATTGTTAATGTATCTGTGGCCACCCCTCTTATCTTCTCATACTGTTCGTCTCTGCTATATTCTACCCAGCTGTGAAGTTGGTGTGCAAAACAGGTTGATAACTTCAAACACAAGCCATCCTGCCCCAAAACATTCTAAAGTAGTTTACATGCCAGCAACAAGTGATTTTTGTCATAAGGAAGCAGAGGCTCATGCAGACACTCTTGCAAGAAATTTAGTAGGAAGATGAGAGACAGAGATGGGAGGGGAATATATGAGGCGGTAGTTTAGCAAAAGACAGTTGCCAATTCTTTGCTTTCTGAATAATTCCTTCTAAAATTATTTTCTCTGCCTCTCACTTCCAGCCTTCTTTTCCCTTCAGGGAGTCTCAATATTAATAATTAAGGAAAAAATAGTAAATTTTTGTATGTTTGGTATTTATTACAAATTTTGACCTTTGACCTTTTTTCTTCATACAAATGAAAATATCAAACATATGCACCATACTGGTGGGCAGAAAATGAAGTTGTTCATTTCTTGGCTCTAATATTGCTGCTGATTTTCAGTGACTACTCCAAGTTTGTCACTTTTCTTTGTTATCTGAAGTTGTTTACTCGATTTGTTTTATAGCTATAGTTTGAGATGGCCAGGAGCGAGGAAGCTTACAAATAAAAGTTCATAAAAGTTTCTCTATTTATTAAACCATTCTGGATGTTCTTTTTTCATGTTAAATTTGAAAACTCTGTCTTTAGTTTTGTTCTTAAATTGTATTTTTTAGATTTCTCTGAGTGTGGTTGGGTCTAAAAATGTGGATTCTTCTTTCCTAACTCATTCCATACATCAAATCAGTTTGCTTCTGTGAACCATTGCCTTATCACCTCATACACAGTGATGAATACAGAGGTCATTCTCTGTATGAGTCAATTCCTTATTATTATTAAATTATTTTCCTACAAGCAAATCATTAGAGTCGTTATTGTCTTGAGATGTCTCCAAATTGTTTTTGTTTTTTCTACTTCTCTTTTCTGTAATTACCTATGTATATACCATTCAGGTGCACAGGCCTGCAATTCCCTTGGATGTATGAAATACATATGAGGTGCAGTGATTGTAGAGAATACCTGTAATGTTAGTACAGTATGTACATATGATATATTTTCTTTGTATTTGTTAAATTTCTTTTCTTTTCCTTACTGCTCATTTTTTTATGGGGGGAAAAAAGCCAACAGAAGGCATTTTCTGTTTTCAGCCATTATCAGCCAATTCAGAAGTATTTGCCTGCTGTTGTTAATTTAGAAAGATGGCGTAGTCATCAAAAAAACATTTGTACAACTTTATGTTATCAGTAATAACGGCAGCAACTGTCATTTCTCCAGCTCTTTGTGCCAAGCAGTGGTTCTAGAGTTTTATTTATTTGTTAATACAACAAATATTAATTACAAGTCATGTGCTAAGCACCATTCCAGACACAAAGAATATATCTGTGATTATAAACAAAGAACCATGCTGCCGTGGAGATAAATTATTGTTGGGGTACTGGATGATAAGTAAGCCTAAACTATAAGCAATGTCTGTAATGTATTAGAAGGTGAGAAGTGCTATGAAAAAAGAATGTTTGATAGAACGAGGCAAAAGATCAATAAGGAAGGAGAAGACGAACACTATCCATCAGCTAGACCATATATACATAGAGAACACTGCACCCAACAATAGCAGAACATACGTTCTTCTCAAGTATACATGAAATGTCTTTAGAATGTACCATATACTAAGCCATAAAACAAACCAATACATCTAAAAGCATTGAAATAATTCAAATTATGCTCTCTGACCACAGTGGGATATATTAAGATTCAATAGCTGGAAAAAAAAATGGGAAATTCATAAATATGTGGAAATTAAACAATACACTCTAACCAATAAATCAAAGAAAAAGTCAATAGGAAAATCAGAAAATACTTTGAGATGAATAAAAATGAAAACACAACATACCAAAATGTATGGGATACAGCTAAAACAATGCTTAGAAGTTTATAGGTATAAATGCATATATTAAGAAAGATGTCAAATCAATAACCTAACTTTCTACCTAGAGACAATAAAGGGAGTAGATGAAAGGACATAATAAAGATTAGAGAGAAAATTAATGAAGTGAAGTTAAAGAATAGAAAAACAATAGAGAAAATCAGTGAAATCAAAAGCTGTTTCTTTAAAAAGAACAACCAATTTGAGAAATATTTAGCTAGATTGACCAAGAGAAAAAGGGAGAAGACTCAAAGAAATACTATGAACAATCATATGCTAATAAATTAGATAAGCTACACAAAGTGAACAATTTCTGAACTACCAAAACTGTTTTAAGAAAAATAGACAATCTGAATAAACCTGTAACCAGTAAAGAGACTGAATTTTGTAATCAAAAAAGTACCCGGGGGGAAAAAAGCCTAGGCCCGCCTAGGTGGCATCACCACTGAATTCTACCAAACATTTAAAGAAGAATTTATACCAATTTTTCACAAACTCGTCCAAAAATTAGAAATGGGGAGTGGTGGCATACTCCTCAGCTCACTCTATAATGGCAGTATTAGCTTAACATTAAAGCTAAACAAAGATACCATAAGAAAGAACTATAAACCAATATGTCTTACAAATATGGACACAAAAATTCTTAACAAAAGATTAGCAAACCAAATATATCAACATATAAGAACTATACTCCATGACCAAGTGAGGATGCAGGGTTGGTGTAATATCGAAAAATCAATTAAGACACCATACTGATAAAACAACAACAACAAAAATACATAATCATTTCAGCAGATTTTAAAAAAGCATTTGACAATATCCAACACACTCTTTCATAATAGTCAACAAATTCAGAGTAGAAGGGAACTTCCTCAGGCTGATAAAGGGCATCTATGGCCGGGGGAGGGGTGGAGGGGTGGAGGGGAGGGTTGGGGAGGGGACGGGAAATCTACAGATTTAGCCCAATCCCTATTAGAATCTTAGCTTACTTTTTTGTAGATATTGGCAAATTAATCCTGAAATTAATTTGGAATTGTGAAGAGATCAAGAATAGCAAAACAATCTTCTCAATTTCAAAACTGGCTGCAAAACAGTATTCAGGACAGTCTGGTACTAGCATAAAGGTAGACATATAGGTTAATGGAGTAGAACTGAGGGTCTATAAATAAATCTGTATTTCTTTGATCAACACATTTTCAACAAGGATGCCAAGACTAATCAATGGGAAAAGAATAGTGTTATCAAAATATGGTGCTGGGACAACTGCATATTCACATTCCAGAGAATGAAACTGAGTCATTACTTTCCTCACATGGTATACAAAAATTAAGTCAAAATGTATGAAATACTAATTATAAGAGCTGAAACTATAAAATTTTTCAAAGGAAACAAGGGTCAATCTTAATGATCTCAGATTTGGCAATGGATCTTTTGATATGACAACCAAAACTCAAGCTACAAAAGATAAAATAGGCAAATTGGACTGTATCAAAATTTAAAACTTTTGGGTTTCAAAGGACATTAATAAGAAAGTGAAAAAACATCTCACAGAATGGGAAATAATTACTAATCACATACGTGATAAAAGACTTTTATTTAGAATACATAAAGAACGATTACAACTCAAGAAGACAGGCTACTCAATTTAAAAATGGGCAAGTCGTCTAATAGCTGTTTCTCTAAAGAAAGTAAACAAATGACCATTAAACACATGAAATGGTACTTGACATAATTAGTCATCAAGGAAATGCAGGTCAAAACCACAATGAGAGTGATACCATTTTACATCTTTATGATGGCTTTAGTCAAAAAACAGAAAAGTGTCAGTGGAGTGTTAGTGTTAATAAGTGTCCTTGAGGATGTCAGTCATGACGGTTCTCCAGAAGGTTAAACAGGGAGTTAATCTTTGACCTAGCAATTTCACTCCTAGGTATATGTCCAAGAGAAATGAACACAATTAGCTACTCAGAAGTTAGTATATGAAAGTTTATAACAATTATTTATAATAACCAAAAGGTAGAAACAACTTAAATGTTCATCAACTGACAAGTGGTTAAAACAAATGTGGTATATCCATACAGCAGAATACTATTCAGCCTTAAAAAGGAGTGAAATACTGATAACATGTTTGAACAAGAATGAGCCTTGCAAACATTAGTGAAAGAATCTAGATATAAAAACGATATTATATGATTCTGTTTATATGAAATTTCAATAATAGGCAAATCTATGTAGAACGTAGATTAGTGATTGCTTAGGGATAAGGGGAATACAGATACAGGGAGAAGGGGATAACTAAAGGATATGGGATTTATTTTTGAGGTGATGTAAATGTTCCAAAATGAATGATAGTTACAGATATATCAGTAAATATAAAGACTATTGAATTGTGTACTTTGGACAGGAGCAAAGATGGATTTGACTCTGACAGGAAGGTAGAACATGTGGGTTCTAGTAGGCGGGTAGATGCAGCAGGGGTAGTTTATAGAGCTTCTAAACTTTTTAATCTTTACATTAAGCCTATTAGGCACTATTATTATTCCCATTTAAAGATGATGAAACATGACTTATATAAAATGGTTAAATCAATTTTCACATAGGAATATCAGCAAAGTAGAGAATTAACCTGTTTGGGGAGGTCAGTGCTGTTATTGGTGACGGAAAAATCTCCCTTCTGATTTCTTTATCTGTGAAAACTAAGATGTAATCTGAGACTTCTCCCTCCACCCCCACCCCCTAAAAACGTGTTTTGGCCAATATTTTTCTCTCTTTTAAATCACTTTTTTCTTCCTAGAATATCTTCAGAAAAGGCAAGAAATCTATCTAATGCTGTCAGGCCAACCGTTATCCTGAAAAGTGCTGTCTTTGTGAAAATCAGTTTCTTAGGAGAGATAGAATGCCCATGCCATCCTTTTCTTCATGATATTTAGGAATCAAAAGTAAAATCTTTTTATTACAGACTGCAGCTACTCTACTGTTACTAGTTGTGGTCTGTCTCTGTCACTAAATCTGCAGTTTCCGCTGAGGGAGTCCTAGCCCTAATGGAGGCATCTGCCCAATACATTTTGAAGGAAAATCTCACTGGCTTTTATCTCAGCCTAAATAAAAGAGAAGGCTGAGCGCTATTAAATGAATAATGATTCAAGATGACACTTCTTGTGACTCAATTTGCTTATTCCACAGGTGGGAGAAGGATGTAACTATTTAGAAACAGTATTGATTTTTTGAACATTGTGGGTTTAAAGCATATTTATATTAATATTGTCTGTAGGTCCTTTCCAGTCTCAGAAAAAGAACTTATTCCACAAAATTGTCAGCAAATATAAGCACAAAAAGGAGAAGCCTAATGTTCCAGAAAAAGGTATTGGAGCCTTCCATCCTCCATTAAGGTTTCTTGGCCACCTCCATTGTGAATTCATCTTTGAGTAATGCTTCTGTGCACCACCTATGCTTTTTCCTCCCCTTTGCTTGCTTCCATGTCATCAGCTCCTGATGCAGGCATATTTGTTATTTCTAGAATCTGCAGCTAATTGCAAAAAGAGATCTTTTACTTTGATTTGTACTCAAATCCCATATTTGTCTCTATTTTCAGAGTTTGATATGAAACCTAAAATTGCCTTTTCTCATATGTATTTTGGTACATTTTATAATTTAGTCTTCTTGAGCTCTTATCCACTTATTTTCTTTGACTATTCTCATTTTTCTCATGTTTGGCAGCCTTCGTACTTCATACCAAGACCATATTTTCCCACCTCCTGAAATGTTACAGTTTCATATTCATGTGGAAGTCCCACGTTTCTATGAGTTCTCTGACACTTGATGATTCTTGTCAAGGAGGATTCCACTCCTAAGTCATAACCTCCCTCTTTTTCCCCCCATCTATATACTTCATCGTTTGCCAGACTCTTCTTCCTGCGGCCTTCAGCCACATATTGTTATTTCCAGATGGCACTAGAAATGTATTGCTCTCTATCTTCCCTTTAGTCTGAACATCTGTCTCATTGTTATGATTTCGATGGGCTCTTGAACCTCTTCAGGGCTCACCTGAAGGTTTTTTTTCTTCTTCACGTAGTTCAGGACTACTACTCTTGTTTCACATAAAAGAGAAATCTCATCTCGTTTAGTATAACCACATGTCCTGGGAGTCAGGCTTTCTTTAGCATCTCTCTGCATGTCGTGACTACCATGAGCCCACTTATCCAGTGCCCATTTGCATCCTCCTTGCATGGCCAGATGTGAAAGCTTTCATGTTTTTGGAATGAGTTTAAATGTAGCTAGCTGTCTTTCACGTGTAGATGTATGTGCATACGTGTTCCCATATGTAACATTTTACTTAATTTGGGTTTTATTTTCACCTCCACTTTGGCCTCTTAGTTTTGTTTTGTATATTAATATTTTTTTTCTCTGCTTCCAGTGGATAGATATCACTCTTTAGGTAAAATGTCAGCTTTTATCTTTCCCTTTTAATTGATCTTCAGATTTTCTTGATTAAAGTCATGGAAATTACCCAACAATGTATTTCATAAAAAGCAAATTTGTTCATTTTTAATCTACTTTTTATATATTTTCTAATTATTTTAGTTGACAGATGTAGTTTTGAGAAATTAAATAGTTGAAATAAAATTCTGCTTCATTTTTGTGACGATGCTTT
Source organism: Macroglossus sobrinus (assembly GCA_004027375.1). Classification (NCBI taxonomy): domain Eukaryota; kingdom Metazoa; phylum Chordata; class Mammalia; order Chiroptera; family Pteropodidae; genus Macroglossus; species Macroglossus sobrinus. The sequence continues at coordinate 25,302 of PVKZ01000796.1, read as the reverse complement.
TTATTTAAGTTGTTTTATATATATTTTCTTTTTTCTGTCATTGGTTTTAGGAAGTGGGGATAAATGGTCAAACAAGCAATTCTTCTTGGATGCCATTCACCCTACAGAAGGTACAGTCTTCATTGTTATCATTTCAGATCATTTGTGCTGGAAATGTCATAAATTTTATAGGTTTAAAAAAGGTATACATTATATAGGTTCAACCAACAACATCAGACCTGAGTGTTCGCTATCGGATTAATTTTAAATTTTCAAATCAAAAGATATATTTTTGGCTTTGCTAAGGGGTCAGCAGTGTGTCATGTAGAGTTAATTTGTCAAAGGGGGATTTGTAACCTTTGAGCCACTGTAACCAGATTTTTCATAACTAAAGATATTTCATATTGCAGTTCATGTTGCAGATGCTTATGTGAGTCAGAACAGAGCAAGTATGGGGCTGTCCTGGTTGTCTGGGCATGGGCAGGCCCTGGGGCATCAGTGTCTGACCTGAGCTTCTTCCCCAGCCCACCTTTCACTACCTCTGAATATGTTCATATGGAATGCCCCCAAGTCTCATGTATAGCCAAAGAGACGTCCTGTATCAACTGGTATAACATTCTAAGTCTTAGGCACAGATTTTATTTCCATATGACCCACAGTGAGCCCTCAGGTGAATACTCATTTCTGTGACGGGTAAGGGGGCCATCCTTCCCTTTTTCCCATTGATTCCCTTTTTTCTATTGTAGATATTTTTAAAGAGCTGACCGTTTTTGGGAGGGGGGGCTTCATTAGGAGGTGATTAGCTTGAAAACTAGAAGGGATCTTAGAGATCATCCAATTCGGCCTCTTTGATTTACTTATGCAAAAAGGGGAACTTAATGAACATTCCACTCCTCTTGACTCCCAAATTCACTCTTATTCCTTTATTGAAAGGAGAAAATAATTAAAATGTGCATGTAGCCTAAGTCATTTATCAAAAATACTGAAATTTGAGTTTATTTTATTGTAAACATGGAATTTTTTTATTTGGTAGGCGCAGTTCACATGAGCCACATGTCTCTGCTTTTATGTAGTCTACTTTTACAGAAAATGCCAGCAGTATATCCGTTTTCTGACCTGTTATTTCACATTAACAACCTCTACGAAGTGTTATTTCTACACTTAGCCAGCAAAACAAAATATGAATTGTTGTACTGCTCTCAGCATTAAATCTTGACATCCCAAAATTGGTAAACATTAGCTCTTGTGTATTTTAAAAATGTTCTACACAGACTTGAAAAATGTAAGGCAGTAATGAACTCTAAGAGGAATCTAAAGGAGGCATTTAAGACTATATTACTTCTATCTTGAAATGGTACTGTTCTAAACGTTTTCTTTTTTTAATAATGAAAACTCTACCTCATATAAAATGGGGTATCATAGCATGTGCATTGTGGTAGAAAGAATGAATTAGGTAGGAATTAGGAGACATAACTGCTAGTCTCAGATCTGTCATGAGTTTTTTTTTCCAGTAGGACAAATTGTTTACCTCATTAGGACTCACTCTCCACATTGGTACTAAGTGTGTATGTGATATGTCTACTTAGGTGGGGTGAATGATGAGGTATAGTAATACACGAATCATAAATTTTATTTCCCCTCTAACACATGATGATTTTATTACTGTGCTATCCTGAGTGGGTGGTGTTATGCTGAAAGCATGATAGTCCTAATTTTCTGCCCTTTGGGAGACAGTAAATCTGTAAATCAATTTTCAGTCTTCTAGGCAATGCCAAGTGTGTAGTTGGAAATAGAGTTATTATTGGTGATATTTAATTGTATTTACTATTAATGTATATGGAACAAAACTTTGGAGAACATACACTAGAAATTGCATGTCCTTTACTGTAGAGTACAGATTCATTTTATGTGGCCAGGAAAAAAGGAATCAGTTTGAGCATTGGAAATTGCCAGTAATTTAAAGTGACCCTTTTTTTTGTTATTTTCATACCATCTCTTACATTTACTTGATCAATGATAACCATGCGCTTTGTGAATTATCTAGGCTCTTTATTTCATCCTCTCTCTCACCTATGGTCACATCACTGCTTATTAAAACTTTACTTTGCAGAGTATAACTATTTAAGGACAGAAAATGAACCCATAATCAGGATAATTTTAACACGTGTAAGCTACCCTAGGCAAAGGTTAGACAGGAGCTGTTTGTAGCTCATGCCTTTAATAGAAATGTTGATACAACTGAGTCTACACAGCTGTTTGCTGTTCCTGACATCTGTTAAAGCGGGTGACCTAAAGTTCACTGTGCTTTCTTTACACCACTTCGAGTATAATTGCCTTGCAATTCATATTTTTTCAAAATATCAGAAATTTTTAGGTGCTTAATAATCACATCTGAGGTTTAAAATATAAGCTTATCATCTATTTTAAGCATTTCCCCCCATGCTTTTAAAATTCAAAATCACTAAATTATTTCTTGAAACTTCTGCACATCATAAAAAAGATTGTCTATAGCCTAGAATTAAAGGTAAAATTTTCAGATAATCCGAGATGACCTACCTCTGCCACTGTGTTTATCATTCCACCAAGTTATAGTGTCATATGCTAATGCTTAAGCTAGAGGTTTCTAACTGTAATAATAATGATGATGATGATAATTAATACTCAGTTATTACATTTTAGTTTTCAGAGCACTTTTGCATATATGTTTTGTGAAAACTAATCTTGACAGCAGCCCAGTGAATTGAGGAGGGCTCATTAACCCCAAATACATGATAAGGAATTGAAGTGTGAGCAACATAAGCAGAAAGGGAATAAATAAACCAGTATTCTTTCCACTAAACCACATGGGCCACTTCAGTTTTGATTTTTTAGGCATATTTGTAGATGGCCCTCATTTGGCTCTGATGTTGAAATTATAAATCCTATAAGAAAAAAAAAACCTCAGACTAGGGATCTCCGTAAAATTTGTTTCTTTGCAGTATATAAATCTCATTGCAGGGGAGAAAATCTAGTTTATAGTTAGATTTCCGAACATAATCCATAATATTCAGGTTAATTTGATCTCTTTTCTCAACTTCAAAATAGTTGCTACATAATTTGAGCAACATCTCCTGGGATCTTAGATAAGTTTCATTCATTTGATTCTTTTTCCTGTGTTCCACTCAGCATCTGACTGCATTTTCAGCTCACAGGAGACCCACCATAGGCAATGAGGTTCGGGATTTGGCTGTAATAATTTCAGTGCAAGTTTGATTCCCCTGGTTGGAATGTGAATTCATGATTCCAGAGCACTCTATGGTCTTCTGGGGTACAGTACAAAAAATTCACTCCATATTTGGGGAGCAGAATTTGGAAAACAAGGGTCTCTTATTGCCACATCCTTAATGATGCTGCTGGAGTGAGCTCACATTATCACTCTCAGATGATACGCTCCAAGTGCGTTATGATTATTGTGGAGTGTGAAAACTAGCCCTGTGGACTTGTTTTGCAGTGCTTTGAGTAGGTTTGTGTGTTCAAATACAAGCTAAAAGAGAAATGACTAATTTGTTTTTAGACGACAAAGCCTCCTCCCCCACCCCCCACCCCACACATTTCCATTAATTTATCAGGGATAAAAAAAGATACTGGCTTGTTCTCTTGATACTCAACTTCGGGCTTTTTCCCTCTCTGAGCTTTTTTCCATTCTCTGTCTCTAGCAACCTTCATTTGCTAATGCCAAACTCAGATCTACTGTTCTGACCAGACAACTACTTCTTTGACTTTAGCCTTCCTGCCTTCTCCAGTTCTTCTGTCTTGGGAAGGGTTCTTTCTAAGCCCCGACACTGAAGGCTATCATTGGTCTAGGCCACCGGACAAGGACAGGATAGGATGTTCTGGGACTAACCCGAGGCACAAAGCATGAAGCAAGACTGACTTTTACTTCCTCTTCCAAACTCTTAACAAGATCACATTACATAATCTTTTCAAATGTAGATTATCTGCTGGACCTATGAATACTTCTTGATCTAACAGTGTAGATTTAGAGAAGACGATATCTAGAGAGGTGGTATTTCCTTCTTTTTTGGTGATTTTGGTGGCAGCCTGCTTCACTCCTTTACTGTCTCCCGGTACACCAACCTCTGGGACCTGATGGTTCCTGGTATCTGTCAGCTGATCTGCCTTTGACCCCCTGGTTCCTTGTCTACTGGTTTCTGAGCTTTCCCTATTCCCAGTCTTCTTTTAGGCCTGAACTATACCTGCCATCTTCCCTTTGTTGCCATATTTTGGCTTCTTCTTGTGCCAACTCATCTGGAACACTCAGGAAAAGGAGTAACAATTGAATAGAAATGAAACCATTTGAAGGCTCACCGAAAACAAAAAAAGCTAACAGTCCCAGTCAAGGGAGTACTCTTCCCCAGCCTTGTGCCTCTGCAGCCAACTGAAGACTTGCTTTTCCCTTGGTTGGGACCCTGATTCTGGGCTATGTGGCAAAATAAAAAGAATTTCAGGGCTGCGTGGCTCTAGAGCAGAGATCTCAAACCCCTGCGCCATGGACTGGCATGGGTCTATGGCCTGTTAGGAACTGGACCACACAGCAGGAGGTGAGCAGACATTGAGCAAGCAAAGCTTCATCTGTATTTGCAGAGGTACAAGGCTGAGGTAAGGGCAAGCCCTGAATCATATTTGATTTATGCTTTTACATACTTTCTGTTGATGTAAGTGAAATTATTTCCCACTTATTTTAGAATGGGAAGCCTGGAATTAACCTCCTGAAGGCAAATATCTTACAAATTCATAGCCCTCCTTTCTCAAGAATGTACCTAAGCTCATTAAGGAGCTGGATTAAAATTTTAAATTAAGGCTATGCAAATATTTATACCAACAAGTGCATTTTCACACCCTTACCCTTGCTCTGGTCTTACTCCATTATTACAGCTTTTTTTCTTCCTATGTTAAGTATATTGCTTATTTCCAGTGTCTGCCTTCATATTTATCTTCTGATAAGCAACTAAAGTTATTCTCAAGGTTTAGTTTGCTCAGAGTTTTTTATGTCAGACCTTGATTTTCTGAAGCACACGCCCCCCTTCCTTATTAAAAATTATTTCTATGCCTGTCTTAAGAGACTGGATAGTTAAAAAATGGAAGGATGCCTCTTTTCCCTGCCCAAGAGTCATTAGGCCACTGGAATGAAAAAAGTCCCAGTCATGAAACTTGACTACATATATGTACCCCTAAATACTTGCTATACTCATAATCTGCATATGCTTGTCTTACTTTGAATTTAAGGGAGTAGGGGAATAGGTGAGCTCCTAAGGAAGTGGGTTTATAAGACACAAGCATTCCCAACCTGTTTGAACTGGAAACAAGTCTAGTGGCAAATGTGTCCCTTACTCTTGACATTGTGATTCTTAGGATACAAGTATGTGTATTGTTAAATGATTTACTGATAATACAATTAGAGTCAGGGTACCTAAAACTAACCTTTCCAGGAGCCGTGCTGACATGTGGTACCTCAATACATTATCTCACTAGGAGTATTCACCTGGTCCTAGAATTCAGTGATTAAGGGAGAGTTTTATTATATTCTGGCTTCACCAGTATTTGTCAGGCCCCTGCTGAACAGTCAATATGTAAAAAAGAAGGTCAAGCTTCAGTTTTTTTTTCTGATCAGTCCAAGCTGGTGATTGAAAGCAGACATTCCAGTGATAACTGGGAATTTAAGAAACACATATTTAATCTCAGTTTCTTCAGAAGAAGAGAAACTTATTTATCATCCTCTCCAGACCAGCTGGCCAAAAGGGTCTTAGATTGGGCCCCTGACCGTATGTAGAAATTGTGGCCAGTTGGGACATAATTTATGCAGATTTGCATACACTGTCCTCCCCACTAAGAAGATGTTATTCTAATAAGCTTTTGGTTCAGTTGAAGGTAGTTGTGGAGTAGGACTCTTAATTCTCTGTTACTTAATCTATCAAAGCAAATATAAATAAATATATCTGTTGAGAGGTATGGGTAATGTTTTATTTGTTTTTCCCATTAATACTTTGAAAACTCTAAATGAAAGTTCTGCATTCATTCTGAAGGGTCAGACATTTAGAAATGTGTCTTCCCAACAGCAGTGTTGGTGCCTTGTGTTTTTGTGTGTGACTATATATGGTTTGTCCTGTTTCAGCCATATTTACAGAAGACAAAAACACCACAGAGCCTGCTTATAGGATTAAAAATGCCCCATCCATTCTCTACACTCCAGAGCCAACAGCAGCACAAGAACCACTGGTGGGCAGCCAAAAGAGAAAAGCAAGGAAAACCAAGATCACACACCTGGTCAGAACAGCAGATGGCCGGGTGTCACCAGCAGGAGGTACTTTGGGTAAGAAGAAGGGAGCATTAGACAGAGATAACAGAGCAAGCAGGTGACCCTCATGGCCAAATTGGCCAGCAAATGACTATAAGCGAACTGAAAAATGGGCCCATTCTGTGGTTTTTGTCACAGTAACATTTTCTCTGTCTGGATCTCTGGAGAACTAGGGTTTTTTTTGTTGTTGTTGTTTGTTTGTTTGTTTGTTTGTTTGTTTTTTACAGACTCCCAAATCTACATGGTTTAAGCCATGTTTTAAATCATAGATGTTTTTCCAAGAGCATGTCTGAAATTCCTAGAAAGGAAAAGTAATTTTTAAGACTGTTAGCTTCTTCTTTTTCTCAGCATGCACAAAAACAGTCTTGGTTAACTAAATTCCTGAAGATACTAGGCTTTAAAAAAAAAAAAAAAAAGCTAGATGAGTCAGTATTTCTCCCTGGTTCACTGTTGGAGTCACTATGAGTCAGATTATTAGGTATTTAAACCAATGAATGAAGGCACCTTAGAAAGTATTCAGCACTTGGTATAAAGCCCATTCAGACCATCAAGGGAGCTTAACTTTCAATGAATTTCTCCATTTTCATTTGTGGCCTGTGGTCTGTTTATTGTTCCTGGTGGCCTCCTTGGCAGCAGAACTGCCTGAGGGCCCAAGTTAAGGAGTGGTGTCAGAGTGACACTGAGTATTCTCCCTCAAATCTTAGACTACTGCACCCACTATGGGTTAGTGGTTTTAGCTCCTGCCTTTCTGCCTTTTAGTACCTCTAGCATCTTATTCTGTTAGCCCTGAAGGAAGTGTCCTTCCTCCACCCTAATCCAGTTTCCAGAAAGGTTAAAAGTCCATAATGACTTTTATAAATTAAAAAAAAAATGTTTAAATGAGTATTTTTTGAGAGTAATATTTGTAAATATCTGATTTAGATTAATGTAGTTATTAATAGAGATTTAGTGTTTGCTGAGATAGAATTAGAGGACAGTAAGTGAACCTCATGCACCTGTCTTGTGTTTTGCATATGTAGATTGTGAGAATCATAAAGCATATTAAAGACCCCCAATTTTACCCTATCATGTAAGAAATGAAGCTTAAAGAGGTGGCATTTTGTTTTGGAATACTTCGAACAACTAAGTAGAAGTAGGATGAGGTAGACTAGAATCTAGTTTTCCTATTAATCCAGCAGGCCCTCTTCCTTCCCTTTCCACTCGAGATTCTATTTGTGATTTTCATTTTGTAAATGGTTATAGCCTCACTCTCACTTGTAAGAGCGAGAGATTTTAGAAAATATTCCTTTTTATGTAGAAAAGCACATAGCACTTTCACGTTAATTTAATATATGACATTTATTGGCTTTATCAATCATTTTATACAGTTAACATGTTTTAAAAACCATAATAGAGATTTCTCTTTCCCTATAATACATAATACATAATAAAGTGTACTTACTTCCAATGGGTATATTTGCATAGCATTTCAGCCACCTCTTCATAAATCTGAGAGGGCCCTTTATCTTCCTTCCAGTAGGCTTTCAAAACAAAAATGATAATTTGTGATCTCATTGGAATTGATTAATCTCATTGAGATTAGTGTTGGCCATCCTAAGTATTTAGTATTACAACATACTGAATGTCCAAGTTGCCATGGTAGGGAATGGCATCATTAGAAATATTCAGTCAGTTGGGTTTTTAAGGGCCCTTTTACAGTATCCGTTAGGCCCCTCTTGCAAAGGTCTCTTGAGTTTTATTTTGGCCAAAAGCCATTTCTCCTTCTCACTCCAAGATGGACCTATTTGTCGACCTTGAATAAAACAGCTTCTCTTCTGCTCAGTTTTGGGGCACAGCGCTGCCCATAGCTGCAGTTGAGCTTCATAAAAGAAATGTTGCTATTGGAAGAAGAGGTTCTATAAAAGCTTTCATATTCAAAGGATGACAAAAGTGAACAGTAAAGAATATCAGTTCATTTCACCTTGTCTGACAGAGTTTTCTCTGTGTCTTTTCTCTGGAGAGAACAGAGAGATCTTCTTGTGATAGCTTTCCCTTTCATTACAGAAGACAAACCAAAGGAACAACTGCAGAGGAGTCTGCCTAAAGTAACCGCGACAGGCTGCAATGACGAATGCGCACACAGCGCCGAGGCTGCAGGGACACGGAGCAGCACTCCGGAGATGCCGGCCGTGTCTGCGTTCTTTAGCCTGGCCGCGCTGGCTGAAGTGGCTGCCATGGAAAACGTGCACAGGTCAGTGGTGGAATGCCTTGCTCCACCGGGGTTCTAGGGATCCAGCTCAGCTTCACCCACTTCTATAGAACACAGATGGAGAAAGCAACATAGAAACCCAAATCATTCTTTCTGACATAATTGGTGATATTTTTCACAATGTATCACTGTTCATAAGACCTGGTTTAAGAGCACTTTTGTTTATGTGACACGTTACAAAAGTGTACTGTACTAACGAGCACTGTGGGAAAATATAAGGGACTATAACCAGCCAAGTATTTTATTTTGAATATATTCTTCTATGGCTAGACTTCATTTCAGAGCCTGAGAGAACAGAGAAACAGTATTATTGTCTAATCATTAAGCATGAGATTTGGGGTTGAGTCCTAGCTGTCACCTGCAAACTTCAAAAGCCTTAAGCAAGATCATTCACCTCTTTACCCTCTGTTTTTTTCTTCTATAAAATGGAGATTAGTGTCCCAGTGCTAACACATAGTAAGCAACCCCACTGAGGTTGGAGTTGGTGGCAGTGGTGGTACCAGCAAAAGAAAAGAGTGGAAGAAGAGCATCTTGGCATCTGTCGTGGCAGGCAGAAGGCGTGGATTTTTCTTTTACTCTCTGTGTTTACTGCAAAGTAGTTTATTTCCCTGGGCCTCAGTTTTCTCATCTTACATTGAGCATAATAATATTCCTAAAGAATCACAGAGTTCTAAGGATAAGCCAGGATCATAGGTGTGAAAGCTTTTTGAACTTGGTAAAGATTCACAGAAAGCATATTCAGTTCTAAGTGCATAATTGGGTATTCTGCTACTTAATGGATCCTTTAGGAAGGCAGAAAAGCCTTTTGTAAACTCAGATATTTCATATTTTTATTGAGAGTGGATTACCCACAGACGAGATACTTTCTTGGCCTTTCAGTGTTCAGTACAAAAGAGCTTGAAATTTAGTACAACTTGTATACGCACCTGGTGGGCTCAATTCTCCTTTTTCACACAGGTTTAGGAGGCCCTGACATAAGCCTTGTTTGCATCTTGCTCTTTACCTGTCACATTATAGTTCTTGTGCTTCCTCACGGATAGCCTCTAGATATTTCCAAGAAGTCAAATTCCTCTTTCATGTGTACACTGCAAGTGCCTAATAGCAAGTGAATGCTGACAGACATTGTTAAAATCTGCTTTAAGTCTCTTGAGGGAGATAATACAAAGACACTTCTCTACTCATGGAGTTTTACAGTGGAGTACGAAGGACAAACTCAGACACATACAAAAAGAATTTAATATATGCCTGAGGGGTACTTACTGCCCCTATAAATTCTGGAAATAAAAGAATTCCAAGGGGCGTCATGATTCAGGTCTCAGAAAAGGCTACCACACATTCACCCTTGCTGCTGCCAGTGTTTTCTTGTGGATACGACTGGCCATACGGTCGCTGTCAAACAGCCTTCTGTGACTTCCAGTTTGCAGCAGCAGAGAGCCCCAGCTTTTCATTCTCTCCACCACCGCCTCGCCTCCCTGCCCCAGTCACGTGGAATCTCTTGTTCTGTCTAGATAAGCTAAACCCTCCTCCTTTCAGGCAAACTGCTGCTCCTCTGTCTAGCTCTCGTTCTGTATTCTCTTCTCTCAGTCGTCCTGAAAGCCTCTGCATTCTCTATACATACCTTTCTTACACCACCTATCACATTTGTAATTATATGTTAATGCTTCTGTCTCCTTCCAGTATATTCTGAAAATGAAGCAGTTATTTTATTCTTAATGTCCCCAGCTTCCTTAGTTCTTGTTACATCAGTGGATGAACAAACAGATAAATGGTGAATGAATAAATGAGGTGTTAATTAGCTAGCAGGCATAGAAAACATGATTTTTTTAACCTCTCCATTATAAAGAATAATATTGCTTACTAGAATTTTACCCCCCATATAACAAATGGTTAGTTTTCTCAATATCTAGAAAGGCAAGATGCCCTCTCCCCTGAACTCCCAAGATTTTTAGTTGTAACTTTAGCCCCCCTACCTGTTAAAGCAGAGTTGCCAGGCTGCTCTCTGCCTATAGACTTAATGTAATTGTACCTGATTGCACAATTAATTATTGCTTAGGCATCACCTGGGTTTCATCATTTAGAAAGGTGATCAACAGAGTTAGAGGTAACAATATATTATCTGCACAAATTTGGCATAAGAAATTTTAACATTAGGTTCAGAAACCCAACATAGAAAGCTTTATAAAATGCAACAAGTTGGAACTAGAGTAAAACTTTGTTGAGAGCCTATTTATGAGGAATTTTAGAAAGAGGGAAGGTTCATTAAACTTTATCCTAAAATCAGGAAAAGACCACCAGGTTGGTCTTCTCTGGCCCATTTACCAATGGCCCAGATAGTTAATTAGCTTGCCAAGAGCACACAGCCAAACCGAGGTAACATTTGAACACAAGTCCTTGAACTCCAGTGTCTTTGCCTTTGCTCCAGTGTGATGCTTTAACAATTATCTCTCATACCATGGAAAATCAGGAAGGAAGAACCTCCCCTAACGCTTCCTCTGGACACTGGATCCATCAGTTGCAGCCACACATTCTCTCCCATCACATTCCTGGTTCCATTTTCCAGTGATTAAGTTGGGCTTTCCACTTCAATTTCCTCGTTTCACTCTCTCTCTGTCTTTGTTTTCTAGTTTATACTTTTTATCTTTCACTTTCCTTTTTTTTTGTTTGTTTCCTTTTCTAAGACTTTTTAAAATTTTTTGGGTTTTTGTAACATTACATTTTTAATCTTAAAGGTAAAAAAATGTTACTGTAATTTCATCTTTCTTGAACAAATTGAGCATATTGAACAGTTGGTACTTACAGCATCCCCACATGAATAAACAGATTAATCCAGGGATTTGATTATAACACACGTCTTGTTTTTCTGAAATCTTAATATCTTAGGCTAAGTGATCATTGGATTCTGAAATCCCCAAATGTTGTCATTTATCACTATTATTTTTCTTATCTATGCATCAGGAGAATGAAATTAGATATAGTTATGGAGCATATATAATTCGAATTTTAAAATTTTATGTGCTTTTGTTATACATAATCTGAAGATACTGTATTGAAATGGTTAAACCAATGAAAATAATGCTTTTATACCTCCTCCTCTTGCTATGTCACCCATTTTCAGTGCAGATTCCCATAGGCCTGAACAGCGGGTGTGCATCATGTAGGCTTGGTAGGCCTGTTGGGAGATATCAAAGAGGTTCCCAGTCTTATCTTTTTAGAACGAGAACCTCTGTAGAAATTACCAAGAATTTTGAACAGTTTATGATAGTTTTGTTATAACCATAAAATAAATTATATTTTTATCCTACTCATTAAACAAAAACTAAATGAAAAATTAGCTGTGTCCCATGTATTTCCAGTTGATTTTGGCCCAAGTTGACTGGATTTTTTCACACTCTAAAATTCAGTTGGTACTGGCCTTCTTCCCCTGAACATTTTCTCTACATATGCCTGTGAAACGTTTTTTGTTTTTTTGTTTTTTGTTTGTTTTTTTTTTAAGTTTGGAGGGTTTCATTGTTTTTCATTTATTTTTTCAGAGTCACGGTCCACCTCCTTTTTTTAGGAACCATTACTTTTATTGGCCTTAAGTTTTAAATGAGTTTATTATTATACAGCTTAAGAAATGAACCTGGAGGTTACCAATTAGTGTAGGAGAGTTTTCCCCTTAGGCAACTCAAGGAAAGGAACATGTCATTTTTTAATATCAGTGGATCAAGAAGATTATTGTCCCAGAACCTCAGCCCTTGATGTAAACTTTCCCACTTAGGGAAATTCCTCAAATCCATTGGTGCTTTAGGTTTTATCGACAATATTCAGTTGAGGACAGAATATGTTGTTGTGTTGTGTAGGGGAATTGAGATAAGAAATCCTGTGTGTGTGTGTGTGGAGAGAGAGAGAGAGAGAGAGAGAGAGAGAGAGAGAGAGAGAGAGAGAGAGAGAGAGAGAGAGAGAGAGAGAATGCTCTAGAGACAAAATTAGTTTTAATTAAATGACATAAGTAAAAAGTCAGCAGAAGTGATTACACAAGATATTGGAAAACTCTATGTTATTCATCATCCTCTCCTGTTTGTGATAACACACCTGAATAAGTGATTTCTTTTTTTCTTTTACTTTACAGAGGTCAGAGGTCAACTCCGCTCACCCATGATGGCCAGCCAAAAGAAATGCCACAGGCTCCTGTACTTATTTCCTGCGCTGACCAGTGAAGCGCCCTTTAATTGTAAAACATTGTGCTTTACCTACTACCCCAGCCTTGTCTTTACCGAGGGATGCTAGTGAATCCATGTGGTGGAAAATACAGACTGCAAACAAGTGCTTGTTACCCTACACGGCCCAGATTCACTTGAAGCAGAAGTTAGCCTCCTGGGCCCATTTGTTCTTTTGGAACCCAGATTCTTTGAGAGTGATGTTATCTGTCTGATAATGAACAGAAATGGTATGATCCTGGAGCTTTGCTTTCTATTGAAGGCTTTTGACAGTAATAGGTGGTAACTTGGTAAAAGGCTGCCTTTACTGTAGCTCATCCAGCATCTCTTTTACCAACCAGAGAGTGTGAAACTAGTTTTGTATAATACCTAGTTATTCTTTCAAAACAGAAAACAAAAAAACAAAAACTGATGCACTGCACTAGTTATTATTAGATATTCTTAGTCTTTTTTGTACATGGAGATTTGAGTTATAAGATGGTTTATATAATAGGTTATACCTACATTTATATTGTAGAATAATATTAAAAAGCCTGTTGCGAGACTCCCACGCAGCACGGGCAGGCAGATGTACCATTGTTAGCGGTGTATGCTCGGCCTCGTGGTCCATATATTCTGCACTTTTATATTTGCCACCAGAGTGGTAGTTTGCTGGCAAAAAAGAGAGAACAGAAATTACAATTCTTAAAAGCAGAGTTTTATTCTTAGCCTTGAGTGACCAAGAAGAATTTGCTTGGGGCAAATTGTGGCAAATATTTTCCCAGACAGGGGAAGAGTCCTGCAGATTACAGATTACTGATGTTTTCATGCCTTGAGGATTCTTTTATTTTTACACAAGGGTCGAAGTGACCAATGGATTGTTCATACAAACAAGAAAAAAAAAGAAAAATATTATTCAGAAGTGACCTTAGTATTACTTCACTATTCTGAACACATTGAAGACACTCACTTTGTGTGGACGTTGAGCCACAGACCTTTTCCATCCATCCCAAACTGGACGGGTAGCAATTGCTATGCACGGCCTAACTGGCACTACAGGTTTTTAGAGCCATTTTGAATTTGTGTTGTCAAGGAGGTATTGAGTAACTGATGAGGGAGGTGTGCCTGACCAGAGTGGGAATGTCAGTCATAGACCCACCTGCAAGTTTCTGTTTCCTTTTTGTGTTGTGTTGCTTTTGAACATAAAACCACCATACATACGCCAGTGCCAAGTGGATTAACTGGCTTAGAACATTCAGCATATCGACTTAACCACCTGACATTCACAGTGTCTTGTTTCCTAGCAACAGATGCAAAGTGATACATCAAAATTAGTCAGAGGCTACAGATTTTACAGGGTATTTGTACCATAGCACAAAGTATTTCCCCACTCTTACATCATAGCACAAACTACCAAATTTTAATTATTGGATTCCAGCAATAATTTTTATTGGTTTTCAAACTGGAGGAATTTTGATAGTGTTAGTTCAAGTTTGAAGCTTTTGAATTAGATCTCTAAATGATGACAGTTTACAAGGTTTTATCTAGCTTTCTTATTTATACTTGACTGAATTGTAATGATGATTTTTTTCTAATTGTAATTTGACCTAATAGCCATATAAAAAATGACTCTAGTAGTACTAAGTTTAGCTTCTCATGGTTGTAGATATTACTACAGTTTCAGTGCTGGAAAATATGTGCAACATACTAACAGAGTTGAAGAAGCATGTATAGAAGTTTTTTTCAAAGCAGGTAAAGAGGACAGCAGAGCATTGGAACAGTGTTCTCCAAAATACATACTCATTGTGAGTGTGGAGGAAGAAGGAATTAGTAAGCAAGGTTAATCAGAGGTTAAAGCTTAACCCCATTCACAAAGAAATAAATCAGGTGAGCAGCCCCAGATTTCAGCATAAAGTTTTTACTACAATGCTGTTTTATTAATATTTTCTAAATCTCAAAACACAAAGTGAATGTGTGGAAATTGCTGGGTTCCAGTGTTGGTGGCTGTTGGGAGCTTTTGGACCACTTGCTAGCAATGATTTTAAAATTATTAGCTAAAATCCAAAAAAAAAAAAAAAAAACCAAACCAACAACAAAAATTGTGTGGTGCAGAACATGCACCTTGACAATGGTACTAACTTGTTATTCTATAGAACACGTTAGAATAGATCTATTTTTGCCAGAGCACCCTTCTTTAGTCCTCTGATTACATTTCACTAGAGTTCCTCAAGAGATTGCTGTATATTCATGGGACCTTTTTTTAAAAAGAAGCAAAGCAAAAGATTACTTTTTTCTATGTGATTAATATCTTACTTGATCTGCTTTTCCTAAACCTCAGTGGCTTTTCCCTTAGGCAGGGGTGGGAGGGGGAGGGCAACAACTGGATATGACTGTTTTCAAATACTTAAAAAAAAAAAACTTTTTGTAGAAATGCTTAATTTTTAAGCGGTTATTTAGGCACTGAGAGTAGCAGAAATCCTGCAAAGCTTTATAGTCCTTTAGACACTCGCCTTGTCGTTTCTCTGAGTGGAAGTCTTGATTTCAATATTAGTGCTTTTCTCATGCCCTGAATCCTCTGGGAAGGGGCATCGGTATTTTCAGGTAACAACATTTGTTAGCTTGAATATTTCAGACCAACATGTAGTCCCTCCACCTTTATCATTTTCATTTCATTTCTCTCATTCTTCTTTTCTTTGGAAAATCGTATTGCTATGGTGTGTACCTTAATCTGCCAGTGAACACCATCTACACTAACATTTGTCCCATAAGCATCCTCAAGAGAAAAAGTTATTGCACCTTATGTATATCTCAAGCAAACCAAAATATGCTCTTCTGCTATGTTTTATTCTAAATTGTTGTATCATATCTTTCTGAAACCATTCTGATTTAGTTGAAATTATCAATATTTATGCTTTTATCCTTAATTTCCGGAATCAAACCTGTATATAAATCTTTTGAAAAAATTGTCCTAGCCCTTCTCTGTGATGCTGGAAGTGGATGATTTAGTCTCAGATGGAGACACAGTACTGTTTCAGTTTCCTTTAGCCTTTTATTTATTTAGTTATTCCGGATATTTCCTATGTAATTTTGAAGTGTGTAGAGTATATTATAGTAACTGAAGCTGAAGCTCTAAGAAGATGAGTGAAAAAAAAAAATACTGTAAGACATCTTTTTAAAGTTTTTATTTGTTTGGATACTGTAATGAGATCAGGAAAAGGAAAAAAATGTCCCACAGCCACATTGAAGGTACAGGTTCTTATCCCCAAATTAGGTTAGTTCCCTGATTTTTAGATCAAATCTGTTAATTCATTAAAGCCCCTGTTGTGATTCTGATGGTCTCTTCCCCCCACAAATATCAGGAATAATTTATTTAGTTCTGTCAGATGAGCTTTCTACCAATGCCATCTCAAAGCTGAAATGCTGACATCATTCCTATGTTACTGCTGATACTCCAGTTCCTGCCATTAAAACTGCTGGAGAAAAAAAAAAAAAGTGATGGAGCACTATGAACAACAAGGCGCATCTGAATGGCCTAGTTATTTAGAATCCAGCATGTCTGATTCTGACATTTTCTTAGATGCTACTCTGCCGAAGTCACAAAATTTTGTTTGCACTCTGCAGTCATTGGCTCATCATATGACAATGTTTGCATCTCTGTAAAATCTGAGGCAAATTATAAATTGATACAGAACCAGAAGGAAGCTGAAAACTGAATGACATGTTTTGTTTATACAGTATATGTGGGGGAGGGGAGGGGAGGGATGGGAAATATCAAATTGCTGTGTTCCAAGTTTGGCATTTGGCATTAATGTGAAGCAGTGGGACCATGCTGCCTGCTAAACTACTGTATGAATCCTAAGTGTTCTGGAGACCAGCAGCTAGAGGCTAGAGGCTGGAGGCTGGCATTCATATACCAGAGGAGAGATGCCTCCTCTTCACAGAGAATCAGGAAGGCAGAGAGGAGAGAGGCCTAGAGTCCTCATTTATAAAGGGAAAGTTGGGGTGTATGTGATACTCTCAAGGAGATTCAGCTTTGATTGCACTGCTCTACAGAGCCCTCAGATAAGGCCAATCCTAATGGGCTACCTCGGCTTTAAAAGTTAATTTCAGTTAAGTTGTTTCAAAGGTTTGTCTTTTGCTTCTACCCTCAGTGCCACTTTTTTCCACTGCAGTGTTTTGACTTCACAAACCGCCTTCTCCAGAGAGAACAATGTATTGCTGAAAATGGGCAGTAGAAGCAAATGCTGTTATTACATTTGACATATAAAGTATTCAGAGTAACTGCTAGGTGGCAATTAAATTTTAGCTTTCCCCACATAGGACCTTGTTTTGCACCTTATGAAGAGTGTACTAATTGTTAATTAGATGTTGCTTTTATTTATACAAGCATTCCCAAAGAATTAGATTTGGATTTTGTTTTTATCTGAGTTTGGGACTTTTAAAAACTGTCTTACTTAGATTGACTAACATTATACTTATAATAAAAAAGAAACAGTTGTTCAGTTCATCTCACCAGATCTGTCTGGTGAAGTATTCAGGGTTTGATGGACTGCTTTGCTTTAGTTTGGAAGTGATACTAAGTTCATTATACTCCATAATAAATGACCTTGTCCTTTTCACTGGGGACATTATCTTCCTTATGTTTCAGAAAAAAGAATCAACAAAAGAGTGAATAACGACAGATATTTCTGACTCCCTCATACACCTCCATGTGCTTGTACTATGCTTCCCTTAAAAATATATATATTCTCACACACAAAAAAATTTCCTCTACTGGCCAAATATTTGTGGTAGAAGAGGAAACCTTGTACTTACTTAAAAGTCCTTATGGCCACTGTTTTCTTGGGGCAGTCAGTGGCCAAAATTGATCCTGCCCGCAAATTGATTTTCTTGCACAGAGCTAGTCATGAGCATACCTACTCTTTCCAAAGATTTCTTAATAACTTGGGCCAGGACTCGTTACTGAGTAACAAGGACCTAATTCAATGCCTCCAAACTCTCCCATCCTCACTGCAAATCTTACCTCACAAGCTCTAAATCAGAAGTGTGCATGCTTCACAAACTAACACCGAGCTCTCTTTGTGGCCCCCAGAGGGGCAGGCTCCCGCCCCCTGACACCTCACATTGGTGCCTCAGGCTCTTCAGCGTGGCAGAAGTGGGGCTAGGGAAGGTTCATGATCTGGAGGTCAGCACATGCTCAGCAACATTTTTCTCCTTTTGTTAGCACTAAAATCTCTTGCTCTCAGGAATTTGTCAAAGAATAAAAACCACCTGAGATTCCACATGCCAGATTATGAACTTCCTCATAGGTTTGAAGTGCTTATTTGTCATGATTAATCATAGCTTCATTTGACCACCGGGTCTCAAGTCTGTTGACAGTTTCAGCATGATCGAATCGCTCATTTGTTTTTTTTGCTTTCGGAAATTGGCTTGGTTCTCTTTAGAGTTGGTGTAAACATGCCATGTAATAAATGATTTCCACTTAATGGTACAACAGAATTATTGCTTTCTTAGATGTATGTGTAGTAAAAGTCAATATACACATTTATATAATTTCTTTCTTCAAAATCTTATACTTAATTTGATATTTCTAAAAATTGCACATGTAAGTCATGTGTATAACATGCTAAAGTACTTTAACTGTGATCTTAAAATGAATAAAAATATTTAATAAAAATTTTAAATATTTTAAAGATATTATTCAAATATATTTCTTTATGTTCACACCCCTGGCCATAGAGTATGTACCTTCAACATGTCATGTTCACTAAAAGCAGTAGGGAAAAACACTTTCACAAAAGGGAGCTACTTCAGAGCATCAGTGATGGTCTCCCCTAGATTGTTGGTTGGTCTGAGACTCACTGTGGTCCGATCAGCTTTAGTTGCTTTTCCCTAGTGAGCAGAAATCAACTAGACAGACGGAAGATGTGTTTCAGCCTGCTCCTCAGCATAGAATCCTTGAAGTACCTCCTTGGGAAAAGTGTGACCTGAACATACCATCTTGCCATGAATTATAACTTATGGAAGTGATAGCATTCAGACCATATAAACCTAAAATATAAACTCACCTCAGATTTGTTGCATACTGTGTTTCTGAACCTTAGAAACTTGGGTATGGTTTATTTTTTGAGAGTGTGCATTCACACACACACACACACACACTAGAAATACATGTATAATATATCAAGTAGCCTTTGCATTCAGGCTTGGCTTCAAATTCTGGCTCCACCACCTCTCTAGATCACACTTATCTAAACAATGATGTTGATAATATCTCCTTATACCATTGCTAAGGTGAAAAGAATAGCTATGAAAGTTGGCATGGAGCCTGTAGTAGAAATGCTCATTAAATGATAATCATTAATTTTAATATTTTTATTCCAATTCTATGGTCAATATTGAAAACAAATGCTAAGTATAACTTTTTAAAATAAACTTTTAAGGGGCTGATACATTGGGGGTAAACTGAGGAGATACTGGTGTGGGAAACTCAGCAGATTAAATCACACGACTAACTTGTGCCTCTATAACACTAAAAGATTTTTCTGTAAAATTTATCTGCCTAATGAATTACACATTTTGATACTCCAGTGCACTTCCTTTGAATTACTGAGAATCAAATGTGTTGTGGTGGTGGGCTCCATACCAAAGAATATACGTTGTTAGAAAAAAGGAAGGCGACAGTATATGTGTGTGGTTATATGGTCCTATGTGTATTAGACAATTACATCTTTTGGAATAGGATGTGAAATATCTTTAAAGGAAAAATAAAATAGTTTTTAACAAGTAAACCAAAAGCTATATTACTCCATTCCATGTGGACTGAAAGAAGAGTCTGTCTCACCTTTTTAAAATTATGGGAAAACATGCAAATTTAGGCTAGCATCTTTTAACTCCATGTACCCATTGCCCAGCTTCAACCAGTAACATCTTCTCAATTCTTGTTTCATGTCTTTTACTCATTTTTCTCATTTCATCCCTTGACTCCAGATACGTGTATTCCAGAATTGTGACTTCATGTATAAACTTTTTTAGATACGGCCTTTAAGAACAAATCTTGTGATGTGAATTTTTTATTTTTTATTTATTGCCTCCTCACAATTTTAAAAAATATGTTTTTTTCATGTTTAAAGCGATAGGAATCCATGAGCTACAGAACAGTAGTGTCGGGGTGAAGATCGTTTGGAATTAGAAAACACTAAATTGAATATTCTTACATTTACCTTTCTTGAGCCAGTTTTATAAACATATTTTAACTTGATCAAAGAGAGCCTTTCGTTAGCATTTTTTGGGGGGGAGTGAGGTGGGGAGGAGGCACGTATCTTTCCCTTATCTTTTGTCTTTTCCAGACTTAATGTCTAAAAAGGCCCAAGCGCTAAAACTTTTATGATTTTATATAAAACTTTTATAAACTTTTGTATGTCCTTTACACTTTTCCTCCAACCCTGTTCCCACTGAGTTTTGTTCCTTCCCTGGACTTACAAGAGTGAAATCTATCGTAGGGGAGAGGTAGAGACAAAATTTTAGATGACTTCTGGAAGCCTGGTGCCAAAGATTTTTAAAATCCAAACTTCTGGGTTAACAGGCCAGAAATTAAAGCATAAAATGAAATGCCTTGCTCAAAGAAATAAAATAATTCTTTAAGGCTTACCCTTCTTGGAGATCCCTTACCCTAGGGAATTTTACCAAAGGTCATTTTTGTCTCAGGGGTGTACATTGCAGTCAGAAGAGAAAAATGTGAGGATTGAAAGTGTCTCTAGCATGATGGAAGATGAAAGAGGAAAAGGGAAAGTTTACACAAATAGGTTTTTAAAGTTCGATATCTAGAAGTCAAAATGGTTTTAAAGCCAGCATGAAAATATATTCAATAAATATATTCGAGTGATTATTTTTTCTAATCTTTTCTACTTTTGAGCATCATATCTGTGGTGCTTATAAAAAACAAATTAGATATATTCATATTTTGTAGAAATAAACATGTAGGCACTGAAAAAATATACAAACAATAGGAATATACTTGGTATATACAAAAATAGGTACTGTCAAGTTTGAAGCATTTATTGAACTATATTTAATAGGAAGGCAGTAGTGATAGAATTAACATTTTTTCCTCCAAGACATAACCCTTGAGAAAAATACTGGAGAACTTTAGACATTTTGTAAAACAGTTTTAAATTTTTACTTCTCTCATACTATAACTTAGCTTGGGTATTTATAGCAGCATATTAAACATATAAGAGCAATATTGTTCACAAGTTTTAAAAAATCTAAACTCTGTAAATAGAATATGAAGTATTCAATGCACTGATGCTAGCCTCACCTGCATTAAACCTGTACTGTATGTCATTCAAAATCAAAACTATTGTTAGAATAAAATTGCTTAAAAACAGCCTCGTTCCACTTCTCTGTTTCATAGCCCATGAAAATTATTTTACCTCCCTTGCTTTGGGCTCCAGAAAAATTCTAGTACCCTTACCTCATGTCCGTTAAGTTGCTTATGTCTTGCTACTGTAACAAGTATGCATTGGATGCCTACTATTGAATACCTACGAAGTGCCAACAAGATAACCTCCTGGAGGTGTATAGTCTAGTGGGGGTTAGAGATTGTCCAATGAAATGCAACACAGATGAGGTTGCTCATGGAAATCAAAGGCTGTCAGGAAGAAGTTAAAAATAAACTCATGAAATTTGATAATAGGCATTCGGGAGACTTTAAGGAAAAAAAAATGGGTAT
Source organism: Macroglossus sobrinus (assembly GCA_004027375.1). Lineage (NCBI taxonomy): Eukaryota > Metazoa > Chordata > Mammalia > Chiroptera > Pteropodidae > Macroglossus > Macroglossus sobrinus. The sequence continues at coordinate 3,829 of PVKZ01000796.1, read as the reverse complement.
GTGTTATTGTTCCACTTTGAAAGTGTTTAATTCTTCTAAAACTCTTGTACAAGAGATCTTGGAACAAGAAAAGAAGGCGCTGCTAAGACAAGGCCACAGCTGTCTGAGATTGACAAAATGTGATAAGAGTCTTTGGGGAAGATCCATGATGCAAATCAGTGTATGTTTCCTTTGTGTGTGTCCTGGGTTATGGAACATCTGGGCTGTCTTGATTCCAGGACTGATGTCATGCAGTTAGCACATCAGCTACAGCTTTTGCATGGCCTAGAAATATCTGAAATTGTAGGGTCGAGCAGCACAGTTTGAGTATTTGGCTTTAATGCAAGAGAATTCTGGTAGCTGGATAGTGTGGTTTCCTGGCTTGCTTTTTCTTCCTTTGCTGTATCCTTCCTTCTTCACCTTAGTCCCAACTCTTGCATATTGCTGAAAATTTTTTCAGTCTTGGCATTGTTCTTCAACGATGGCACACACATCCTTTTCTATCCCCCAAAAGCTGCTTTGGATTTCTCTTTGTTGCTTAGCTTTTTTCTCCACTGATTTTTATGCGAGGGTGAATGACTCAATAAAGCTTTTGCTTCAGGAAGATTCCTGGAGTAAAAAGGAACTTGCGATGTGTGCTGCTGCTGTTTTAATTTGGGTCTAAATTTGGCATATGAGTCTTCCTTTGCTAATCCTCAGCCCTAAAAAGGACTTTTATTACTGGAAATACCCATTCATGTCCAGGACTCAGAGGAGTTACTTCCCCTTTGGGTAGATTGAAGGCTGTGTATCTACTTTTTAAACGTCCATCTCAGTATAGCCAAATCTAAACCCCCTTTTAGAGATCAATAGTTAAATTCTTTTAACTCAGGAGTTATCCGCTTTAAGAAGGAGGAGGATCTCTCTTATGCAAACTGCACTGTGATTTATGGAAGAATTCAGAAAGGTTTTAGAAAATTAAATAGTTAAATTTGAAGTTCATCAAGCATCTGTGGCCCCTGAAGACTGTCAATGAGATCTGGGTTGTCAAAAGATTTCACTGGTCTTTTTCCTCCCACTTCCCAAAGATCTGATTTTAAGTGAGGAGGTCACATATGGAGCAACATTTCCCAAGGGCCTAGTGTGTGCTGAGGGCTGTGGCTGAAACAGCAGGGAAGATTTTCAAATACCTCCACAAGCCTACCTGATATGACACCTGAAATTTGAACAGGAATGCCTGAAGGTCGACCGTTAAGCATGCCACAGCCCTCCATAGGACACTGTTCAAACTGGAATCAGACCAAGAATTTTTTCTTTTATATGTGGGCATTTATCATGTGAATTGCTTTTTTTGGTTTTCTCTTTCACTCCTACCCACACATCCGATCAATATTCCATATGCCTTCTTTAAAAAAAAAAAAAATGGTTTTCTGGTCTGGGTGTGCACTTTTCTGAGTTGCCTTTGTGTGACATTCTAGCCTGTCACCATCGCCACCTGCTCCTCAGCCAAAGATCTCTTTTTAGATAGAATCTGTCCCAGCTTTTGAGCCTACTGCCAGGAGCAGCGCCAGTAATTGGTGGTGGCAAGATGAACTGAGTCATAAATTAGCTGATGAATAATATTTCCTGGGGAAGAGCAGGCCTCCATCCTCTGTCAAGAAGAAGTCAGAACCGACCACGTGGCAAGATTGCACAGCAGGTGAGGTCCTAGAAGACACCCCAGTCACAGAGCAGGAAAACGTTTTCCCTCCAGTGATTTCACCTCTCCCTGCCGAGGAGCACTGGCTGCCATCACAATCCTCCAAGACGTGGAGCAGCACAGTTTTTTGAAATTAAACTGCTACAGATGAGCAATGCAGTCACTTCTCGGTCCCTTTTATTTTCTTCCTTGTCAATTTTATATTAAGGTTAAAACTCTTTAACTTAAACGTTAACCTCAAATTAGCTTAAACCACCTGGCTTAAACATACCATATACGCGTACAGTTCTGTCTGAAAATCAGGCAGCAGGACGATTTATTTTCATGTAAACAATGACTGATTCTGTATCTCCAGGATACAAAATAGAAGCCAAGAAATGGACACTTCTCCCACCCTCTTAACCTTTTTTAAAAAATAATATTTGTAGCACTTATGTTGTACTTATTGTCCAAGATACTTAAATAGAATTATATGTGCTTCAAATTTACTCAATAGCCTGATCCACCTTTACAGTTTAAAAAAAATATATATAAATATATATAAATGTATATATATTAATATATACATTTATATATATAAATGTATATATAAATATATAAATGTATATATAAATATATATACATTTATATATATACAAAAAAATATATATATATATATATATATATATATTTTTTTTTTTTTTCTCCCCAACTGCCCATGAGCTGCCAGTTTCACTGAGCAGTCTCTGCTCTGAAGTGGTATAAACCTAATTATGTTCATGTCTATAAAGCCGCCTTTTTTTGACATCCATACCAGATAGACGTGACTCAGTTTACAAATCATTTGAAGAGTGTCTCCCCTCAACCTCCTTGCGAGTCTTATACCTACCTGAGTTAGGCATCTGTTAATGGCTGGCGGCCTCCCTCCCAGATCAACAGGCACACCACTGCCCTGCAACAGGACTCCAGGGAACCAGAAGGAGCAAGGAACTGCCAGATGGCCTGGGTTCATTTGTACTTTGCATTTGGCTGTTATGGTTATTAGCCAGAGAATATTCTCCTGAGATGGATGAGACAGGGTCTATTTCAAATGACTTCAAAAGGACAATACTGTCATTGCATACTTGAGGAAATAGCCAGCTATACAGAGGAACGGAAGTGACATTCTGAAATTTGATAGTGAAGCATAACTGTAAAATGAAAAGCAATTTAAATATATTACTGGGCAAAAACCATTAGCCCAATGAACATAAATAACCTTATTGAGGAAGGGCACTGTTTCCAGATAACTTCTTTCTTAGTTTTGAGGAAATTTCTCTCATTGGAAGGCCTTTGAGTGTCATTAAAGGGTTTTGCGAGTGAAACATATTATCAAAGAGTCAGATTTTTCCGCTTCTGTAAACAACTCTGTTGGAATCACTGTGAAATTTTTGCAGGCAGGGAAGCCAATAACAACTGATAGAACCAGAACCGGGCAATTTTGCTTTCTGATAGAATGTCATCTCTTGATTATTTCTCTCAGATTATCCTTGTAGATGCTGCCAAATTCTTATTGACATTACCCCAGCATCAACCACTCCAATAAATTATTTGTATTGTTAATGCTGTTTTTTATTTAATCTCATTCAGCAAGAACTAAAAGAAAGGGAACTTTAACTCTCTGGGCTCAGGAAAGATGTGAAACTCAGAGGCCCCACCGCTGCCTTGGGCTGGGTCAGGGCATCCAGCAGGTAGAAGTCAGCATGTGAACCCTGCACCTAGACAATGTCGAGATTATCCAAAGGGCAGAGTTGTAGGCAAGATTGCTTTACTGCACTAACGATACATGGAAAGAGGTGCTGCTGCTTTCTCGCATGCCTATGAGTCTCCAGGTGTGGTACTCTCCTCCTGAGAGGCTGAGACTAGAGTAAGGTGATGAGCAACAGCGGCTGGTAAACGTGTTCGCAACTGAGCCCAAATGCAGTATGTCAGTTCACAGAGTATCATGTTTTTGTTTTGGTACTGTTTGTTATTTTCTTGGCGGGGGTGGGGGATGGGGGGGATGGTGTGTGTGTGTGTGTGTGTGTGTGTGTGTGTGTGTGTGTGTGTTTGTATGTGTGTGTAATTTTTTTTTTTCCAAAGGAAGACAGGGAATTTTCAGGACAATCACCTTGGATTCTGAACAAAACATTTTGAAATCTCTTGTCTCAAAGT